>CM059798.1:17447500-18047500 GCA_030435695.1 Brachymystax lenok tsinlingensis
GACACACAATAGCCCCCTCCATGTCATACACATGAGGCCTTGAAGATTTAATTTCTCAACGATTGCCTGATACTGTATAATTGTATTTGTTGATATACACTATATATATATATATATATATATATATATACACAGTGAGGGAAAAAAGTATTTGATCCCCTGCTGATTTTGTACGTTTGCCCACTAACAAAGAAATGATCAGTCTATCATTTTAATGGTAGGTTTATTTGAACAGTGAGAGACAGAATAACAACAAAAAAAATCCAGAAAAACGCATGTGAAAAATTTTATGAATTGTATGCATTTTAATGAGGGAAATAAGTATTTGTCCACTCTGCAAAACATGACTTAGTACTTGATGGCAAAACCCTTGTTGGCATTCACAGAGGTCAGATGTTTCTTGTAGTTGGCCACCAGGTTTGCACACATCTCAGGAGGGATTTTGTCCCACTCCTCTTTGCAGATCTTCTCCAAGTCATTAAGGTTTTGAGGCTGACGTTTGGCAACTCGAACCTTCAGCTCCCTCCACAGATTTTCTATGGGATTAAGGTCTGGAGACTGGCTAGGCCACTCCAGGACCTTAATGTGCTTCTTCTTGAGCCACTCCTTTGTTGCCTTGGCCGTCTGTTTTGGATCATTGTCATGCTGAAATACCCATCCACGACCCATTTTCAATGCCCTGGCTGAGGGAAGGAGGTTCTCACCCAAGATTTGACAGTACATGGCTCCGTCCATCGTCCCTTTGATGCAGTGAAGTTGTCCTGTCCCCTTAGCAGAAAAACACCCCCAAAGCATAATGTTTCCACCCCCATGTTTGACGGTGGAGATGGTGTTCTTAGGGTCATAGGCAGCATTCCTCCTCCAAACACGGAGAGTTGAGTTGATGCCAAAGAGCTCCATTTTGGTCTCATCTGACCACAACACTTTCACCTAGTTGTCCTCTGAATCATTCAGACGTTCATTGGAAAACTTCAGACGGGCATGTATATGTGCTTTCTTGAGCAGGGGGACCTTGCGGGCGCTTCAGGATTTCAGTCCTTCACGGATAGTGTGTTACCAATTGTTTTCTTGGTGATTATGGTCCCAGCTGCCTTGAGATCATTGACAAGATCTTCCCGTGTAGTTCTGGGCTGATTTCTCACCATTCTCATGATCATTGCAACTCCACGAGGTGAGATCTTGCATGGAGCCCCAGGCCGAGGGAGATTGACAGTTCTTTTGTGTTTCTTCCATTTGCGAATAATCGCACCAACTGTTGTCACCTTCTCACCAAGCTGCTTGGCGATGGTCTTGTAGCCCATTCCAGAGTTGTGTAGGTCTACAATCTTGTCCCTGACATCCTTGGAGAGCTCTTTGGTCTTGGCCATGGTGGAGAGTTTGGAATCTGATTGATTGATTGCTTCTGTGGACAGGTGTCTTTTATACAGGTAACAAGTTGAGATTAGGAGCACTCCCTTTAAGAGTGTACTCCTAATCTCAGCTCGTTACCTGTATAAAAGACACCTGGGAGCCAGAAATCTTTCTGATTGAGAGGGGGTCAAATACTTATTTCCCTCATTAAAATGCAAATCAATTTCTAACATTTTCCGCATGCGTTTTTTTCTGTATATTTTTGTTGTTATTCTGTCTCTCACTGTTCAAATAAACCTATCATTAAAATTATAGACTGATCATTTCTTTGTCAGTGGGCAAACGTATAAAATCAGCAGGGGATCAAATACTTTTTTCCCCTCACTGTATATAAGCTTGTGGATTTGCCTATTTCAGCCACACCCGTTGCTGACAGGTCTAAAAACAATAAAGCACACAGCCATGCAATCTCCATAGACAAACAATGGCAGTAGAATGGCCTTGCTGAAGAGCTCAGTGACTTTCAAAGTGGCACGGTCATAGGATGCCACCTTTCCAACAAAATCAGTTCGTCAACATTTCTGCCCTGCTAGAGCCACCAAGGTCAACTGTAAGTGCTGTTATTGTGAAGTGGAAACGTCTAGGAGCAACAACGGCTCAGCCGTGAAGTGGTAGGCCACACAAGTTCACAGAACGGGACCACTGAGTGCTGAAGTGTGTAGCACGTAAAAAACGTCTGTCCTCGGTTGCAACACTCACTACAGAGTTCCAAACTGCCTCTGAAAGCAACGTCAGCACAATAACTGTTAGTCAAGAGCTTCATGAAATGCGTTTCCATGGCCGAGCAGCCGCACACAAGCCTAGGAATACCATGCGCAATGCCAAGCGTCGGCTGGAGTGGTGAAAAGCTCGCTGCCATTGGACTCTGGACCAGTGGAAACGCGTTCTCTGGAGTGATGATTCACGCTTCACATCTGGCAGTCCGACGGATGAATCTGGGTTTGGCGGATGCCAGGAGAACGCTATCTGCCCGAATGCATAATGCCAACTGTGATGTTTGGGGGAGAAGGAATAATGGTCTGGGGCTGTTTTTCATGGTTCGGGATAAGCCCTTTAGTTCTAGTGAAGGGAAATCTTAACGCTACAGCATACAATGACATTCTAGACGATTCTGTGCTTCCAACTTTGTGGCAACAGTTTGGGGAAGGCGCTTTCCTGTTTCAGCATGTCAATGCCCCAGTGCACAAAGCGAGGTCCATACAGAATAGTTTGTCAAGATCGGTGTGGAAGAGCTTGACTGGTCTGCACAGAGACCTGACCTCAACCCCATCAAACACCTTTAGGATGAATTGGAATGCCGACTGCGAGCCAGGCCTAATTGGCCAACATCAGTGCCCTGGATTGACATGGATTGTGTATGTGTGCCATTCAGAGGGTGAATGGATAAGACAAAATAAGTGCCTTTGAACGGGGTATGGTAGTAGGTGCCAGGAGCACCGGTTTGAGATTGTCAAGAACTGCAACACTGCTGGGTGTTTCACTCTCAACAGTTTCCCGTGTGTCAAGAATGGTCCACCACCCAAAGGACATCCAGCCAACTTGACACAACAGTGGGAAGCATTGGAGTCAACATGGGCCAGCATCCCTGTGGAACCCTTTCAACACTATGTAGAGTCCATGCCCAGACGAATTGAGGCTGTTCTGAGGGCAAAAGGGGGTGAGTGCAACTCAAACGGCACACTGCAACTGGCGGTATCGATCTCCCTCTAGATAACCGGGCTAATAAAGGAACTTGACAGGAAATCAACCTTTACATATCCCAATAGGAAGTGGGTGTCAGGTGAGGTTGAATCATGAATAGCAATTACGAATGTGTGTGTGTGTGTGTGTGAGTGTGAGAGAGAGAGACAGAGAGACAGAGAGAGAGAAAGTCTACCCACTGGGGACAGACGTCAGATTTGATTTACATTTGTTTGAGTTGTCAACTAACGTGAATTCAACAGGAAATCAAAACAAATGACACCATGTCATTGGATTTAGGTTAAGAGCTGGGTGGGAAAAAAAACACTTTTTGCCCACTGGGTAGCTGAAAACCAGAAAGAGAGAATAGTTTTTCACTGTGCAAGCCAGAGTGCAGTACACCTTTAGATCTTAGCCAGAACAGCAGAAGAACACACAGGAATCATGATAGAGTATTCACTATCACTTTTCACTTGGATGGAAAGGACATGGCAATATCACAGTCTAGCGGTGTAATATACGCTTTATCATCACAGGAACAGGAGTGGGAATACATTTGAATAGCAGAAATCTGAATGCCCTTTCGAGGTAGTCATTAGCTATTTCTCAGTGGAACCTATTGGAATTTGCAATTCCTATTAGGCCATCAAGCTCCCTCTCCATCCTTGCACTCCCAACAGGTCACTTTCAATATATTCCCTAATTTTGAGTGACAGTCCTCCTCTTAGCCACACGCTATCATTGATTCCATTCATTTGTGGTAGATTACTGTATTAGTATGTTACAGATGTCTCTATCTCGCTTTCTCTCTTTATCTCTCTCTCAAAGGATTAATATGCATTCTTAACTGCCAATTAAGCTCCAACCTCTCTCTCATTAACATTTTCTTGGAAGTCCTTAACTGAAGGTAAATCCTGCATACATAACCATATTATTTTATTATCAATTATGCATATTCTTGTATGTCCTCTAGTTCACCATGGAAACACATAATGGCCAGAGATTTGTTGACAGATTATATATCAGTGTGTAAAAAAGTTATAATTTCTAAACGAATCATCCTCCTTCTGCCATCTTGGGCCAGCAGTTTATCTCAATGACAGTAACCTGGGAAACCCCATATGAATAAAGGTTACATCCAAAAGAAATCTGCAACAGATAAATGAATAAATAAACAAACATGGTATAAGAGTAAAGGTTGAATAAATGTCAAATGAAAACGTAGATACAATGATACATGAGAAACATACCACCCCCCATTTAGCAGGAATATATGTCAAACACATTTAATACATTTTGAATATGAATCCCCCTATCTGTCTAGCCTGGGACCAGATCTGTTTGTTACTGTTTTGCCAACTCCTATGGTCCTTGTCACTGCAAACTTGGCAAGACAGCGCAAACAGATCTGGGACCAGGCTATGTGACACTAACCGTAAGTAGGTTAAGTAGGTCTGTGTTGGCATCGATGCTGGGTGGCGTGGTCTGGATCAGCGCCAACTCCTGGAGGATGACATACAGCTGTTGACTCTTGGCCAGGTTGACCCTGCTCTTGCCCGGGTCGGACCAGTCAGACAGCGCCACGTGCACGGCGATCAGGTCCTTGAGGTGCACGCCCAGGATAGGAAAACGGAAGCCTGTGCAGTCAGAGAAACGACGTCGGTACTGGCTGTAGTTGCCGCAAGACGTCACCAGTTCGATCAGGCTGTTGAACACCTGAGGGGATGGATGGATTAATGGATGGATGGATGAGGGAGGAAGGGTGAAGGAGAAGAGGAAGAGAGGAAGGATGGGGCATATGAGGGTTAACGTGTGATAACTTTTCTAAATCCTTTCTGTTTTCAGATAGTAATTGTGGTGGTAACACCACGTTGTTTGTAGAGCGATAACAGTAAGTGTAGATAAGGTATGAGATGTTAGTTCACCTTGTTGGTCTCGTTGCTGATGTGTGACTGGGTGTCTTTGAGGCGAGATATAGAGCTGTTACTGAGCCCCCCCACCACGGCCATCAGAGTGTTGAAGTTCTGGAGCTGGAGCAGTTTCTACAGGAGAGAAGAGAAGATGGAGAGAGATGTACAGTCTTACCCATCCTACTTTCCTTAGTTTGCTACTGTACCTGAACTCCAAATGATTAACTAACCTAGACCTACCTGAACTCCAAATGATTAACTAACCTAGACCTACCTGAACTCCAAATGATTAACTAACCTAGACCTACCTGAACTCCAAATGATTAACTAGCCTAGACCTACCTGAACTCCAAATGATTAACTAGCCTAGACCTACCTGAACTCCAAATGATTAACTAGCCTAGACCTACCTGAACTCCAAATGATTAACTAGCCTAGACCTACCTGAACTCCAAATGATTAACTAGCCTAGACCTACCTGAACTCCAAATGATTAACTAACCTAAACCTACCTGAACTCCAAATGATTAACTAGCCTAGACCTACCTGAACTCCAAATTATTAGCAAGCCTAGACCTACCTGAACTCCAAATTATTAGCAAGCCTAGACCTACCTGAACTCCAAATTATTAGCAAGCCTAGACCTACCTGAACTCCGAATGATTAACAGACAGAAAAATGTAAAAATTCAGAGAGAAAGACATGAGGCACTGTGTGAGATAAACATTGAGAGAGAGTGCGGGGTGAGAGAGAGAGAGTGCCGGGTGAGAGAAAGAGTGAGGGGTGAGAGAGAGTGAGGGGTGAGAGAGAGTGAGGGGTGAGAGAGAGGGGTGAGAGGCATGGGGAAAAAAGAGAAGCCAATGTATGGGTGTAAGAGCCAGTGACAACAAGGATTTAAGAGAGACTGAGGAAGAGAATAGGGAGACAAAGATTGATAAGGATCCAGGAGAAGAAGAGAGAGAGAGAGAAAGAGAGGGAGAGAGGAGTGGATGAAATTTGAGGCACACAATAAACCAGGAGATAGACACAAAAAAAATCCTGTGAAGGTCACACACACACACTCACTTACACGCACACACACACACACACCAGTTAACCCACACAAACTGAAGCAATAAGAGGCACTCCTTGGCTACACTGCAATATTGCAGGGTCTTGTCTGATAATACCATTGAAACAGTAAGCAGAGCAGCACACGTTCTAATCATTGTGTCACAGTTGCAGTAGTACTTTGTGAATGGAGCTCCGCAGGGGCAAAGCTTTGCCCTTCAGCCCACATGACATCCAGTGAAAATCAATGGGGTCGCAGCTGTTTGGGAGGACTGCCAGCGGGCATTATTTGGTTAAGCTCAAATACCCGCCCGGTCGCTCCAATCAATGGGCAAAGCTCTGTGGCAGCCTTGCAGGCTGGAGGCTCTACTAAACTTCTGTATAAAGACTGACTAACAGTGACAGGTATCAATAGCACAGGGAATATCAGGGTCTCTTGTCGATATGCCGAAGCGTTCCACTGTGTGAGTTAAGTGATGTTCTGCATTAGAGCTGTGTGTGTGAGGGATTGTAACAAACTACTTAATGACTGACATATACAATATCTGATGTATGATGGGAAATACAGGCAAGCAATATGTTGACAAACAAAAAGGGATGTATGGGTAAAAGCCTATGGATAAGGATGAGACGTTACGGGAGAGAGAAGAGAGAAAATAAAGGCAAGAAAGACAACCGAGAAAATTAGCTAATTCAGACGAAACCCTGAATAAATCAGAAAATAAATGAATAGAGGAATACTGCTGTGGTAGGGAGGATACGCAGAGTGTGACAGAGGAGGAAGGGGTGAAGGGAGAGAGCAGGAGGTAACCCTTCCCTGGGGTCTATTGGAGCGGAATCACAGCTTTGGAAAATACTCCCACCCAACTTTTAGGCGGGTATATATATATATATATATTTTTTTTTTTTCCTCTCTCTTCTCACTATCCAAAATAACTGAGAGAGAGAATTCTTTGATCCTTGAACATTTCGGAAGGCAAAGTGTTTTATTTAGCAAACTCAGTCGGGGTGCTAAACTAGCTAGCGAGCACCCAGCTGGGATATTTGAGCTTTGGCATATTTGGCAGGGAGGGTTGCGAGAGGGGGCCCGCTGCGGCGTCAGTGAATAAATCATGAAGAGTTTGTTTTGGAGAGGAGAGAGTGGTGTTGGGGAATGAGGGAGGCACACTCCAAACATTCTTCTAAACTTTCTTCTCTAACAAATCCAAATATAGCCTCCCGTCTGGTAGTAGTAGTACTGTGAGAATAACACTACTGAGAAGCACACTTGGATAAGTTCTGTTAGGAATAATGGGCAGTAACGGTCTACGAACACAGTTCATAACAATAGAAGCGTAACCGCCAGTCGTGTGTAAGGGTAGTTTGGTATCTATCCAATCTCTGTCCATATCTCATCTCCCTCCCTGTCCTCCCTATTCCTCTCCATGACAAAACTCCTCTGTCTCATCTCAACCCCTAAGGCTTTACTACGATCCATGTCACTGCTTTAAGTGGCGCAGGACCCAACCCCTTACCCTAACCATAACCAATTGGGATTAGTTGCCTGGATTTAACCAGTCACATGACTTGCCTACTAACCAGTCACATGACTTGCCTACTAACCAGTCACATTTGCTTCGGCCCTGGAGACAGAGCGTCCTAGCCTGGTCCCAGATCTGTTTGTGCTCTTGCCAGCTCCATTGCTGTCATTGTCCAACCAAACATGCGTGACATGCGTGACAAGTAGATGACATAATGTGCTTCACAATGCGTGACAAGTAGATTACATAATAGAACAAACAGACTGGCACTCAGACTAATAGCTTCCCTCAGAACAAGACTGAATAATATAAGGAAATCTCCAACTCCAATGTGCCCCAGCCTACATACCTGAGCCACCCTGATGAAGTGAGAGATGACTGCAGCCCTCTGGGGGGCGGTGGGCTTGCTGAGCACCATCAGCTGGATCCACTGAGACACACTGTTGAAGAGTGTGATGAAGCGCTCCAGGATGGGGTTGTCCACCGTGCAGCCATGCATCACAAAGCTGTGGTAGTCCTGGAACTGGAGGAGAGGAGTGGGGGGGGTAAAGTATTCAGTGGGCATACAGAAGCTGTTAAACCACATATAAGTCAGCATAGGTCCCATGTTGAATGACCAATGCAAAGGCAGTTTGGACAGCAGACCTGGGTTCAAAGAGTACGTGTTTTCTTTCAAATACTTTGAGTGTTTCATTGAGCCTGCCTGCCTAGACGGGATTTGCACTTTTGGAACTATTCCATTAGTTCCATTACACTAGGCAAGTGCAGGTTTAAGAATTTGAAAGAAAACAAATATTATTTGAACCCAGATCTGGTGGACAGACACACTGTTCCCCACAGCCCCACATACCAGTATCTTGCAGAAGGACTTGTACTCCAGGTAGGTGAGGTGTGTGGCCAGCTCGCTGGGGTCCAGGTGGTCAAACAGCAGAGACATCTTCCTCTTCTTAGACATGGATGGCTGCCTCTGGGTCACCTGACGCTTCCACTTGTATGACGGCCTGAGAGGGACAAGCACACATGGTTACTGTCACGTATGAGCCGAGCACACAAAATGCAAACCTGGAATCCAAACTTAATAATGCACTGTTTCACAATGTTTCTGAAACAGAGCGAGGCTAACAAAATACAGCATGCTGAATCAAGTCTCCGCAATGAAACTAATAAGAAAGAAGACACTACAGAAAAAGAAATACAACTGTTTATGAAACTCTGCTGTCCCATGAAAGCACCCTATAGCAACAGCTATACCCTAATGACCAACTAGGGATACCAGGGTCACAGACAGACAGATGACCCGTAAAGGAAATAGGCCTGGGAACATAGGCACTGAACTTTCTGCTGTTTTCTAAGACGTTTTAGAGCTCCGTTGAGTATTTCTTATACGGCAAATACACTTGAAATGTGTGTAACATGGGGACGCTTACACACTGGTGGAAGCTGGTGGAGGGAGAAATTACAGTAGAACGCGGAC
Organism: Brachymystax lenok tsinlingensis; assembly: GCA_030435695.1. Taxonomy (NCBI): domain Eukaryota; kingdom Metazoa; phylum Chordata; class Actinopteri; order Salmoniformes; family Salmonidae; genus Brachymystax; species Brachymystax lenok. The sequence goes on from CM059798.1 coordinate 17,456,545, forward strand.
ACACTTCATAGACACAAACACATACACACTTTAGTGAAGTGTACCCTGGGGACACTTACACACTGTCGATGTCGATGAGCTGACTCTGGCGCTCGTTCCCCTCAGTGGTCAAGAGGTCCTTGAGGTCTTTGATCTGCTCTGCCAGCTCTGGGTTCAGATTGAACTCCGCTGGGAACTCACTGATCCAGTACCTAGAGAGAGGGAGAGAAGGGAAAGAGAAAGAAAGAGATATAGAAAGAGAGAGACACAGAGACATAGTGAGGGAGAGGTAAGCAATAAAGAAACCTCCCCAAACTAATAACAACAAAAGCAATTGTGGATGTGTCTTACTTCACCAAGTGGCAGATTCTTGTCCTGAGCTCAGCAGTGCAGCTCTCCTCCTGTGATCTGATCAACAGTTAAGGTAGATAAAACATCTACTAAAACATTTCAAAAACATCCTTTTACAATCAGCATACAACCTGACCATGGCCTGACAACAAAAGACATCATTGCGAACCAGTTTTGCATGCTAGGAACATTCCATCCATCTTACCCTTTCCATTCCACTTACTGGCACCTTAAAGAGTATCTGTTGATCTTACAGTAGCTGACAAGACGTGATAAGCCGTAAGCAGGTGCCTATTGGTGAAGGATACTTGAGCAGTAGTTTCTTTGCCATGTCGGTGGAGGGGAGGTACCAAGGGTGCATCATAAGAAACATACGCACTAGGGAGGGGTCCTTCAAAGTGCCCGTCTCATCTGAAAGAGGACAGACGCATTACTCATCACTCAAAAGCCCCTGTATGTCCTTTCAGACACATTCTAGAAGTCTTACTGCAAATAAGACAACCAATTATTATTGATTTGAGACCGACAACATTAGCTACTTCAGGTGGTGCATGGACATATGGAAAATTGTATATTATTTTTCTTCTTCTCCTTGCAATCTGTTTCTGGAAATGTTATTCTGATTGCACAAAGAGTATATGTTGTTTATTTAGACATTGAGTAGCATGTATATTTGAGTGCTCATGGACAAATAAAGAGACAGACTGACCAAAGGCTTGGATGCACGCTTCCACCAGCTCATCCACCGTCGCAGACTGATCTAAAGATATGGCCTCCATTTTTCTCCTCCTCCTCCTCTCTTCCTCTTGTTGCCCAGTGTTCTTTGTCCTCTTCCCTTTCTTCCCAATTCAGATGCACTCCTGGGCACAAAAAAAGAAGGGGAAGATAGAGAATATTAAAGGTATTGCACAGAAACACATTTCACCCAAGAAATTCAACTCCTGTACAAAGAAATGAGAGCATAGTAAGAAAGCTAAAAATGTTGCAGGGTTTGAAAGATTATGCAAGATATCCAGGAAGTATACAGGAAATGTTAACTAAAACAGAACAATGGAATTAAAACAATAACATGTCTGGATACTGATGGATTGTGGTTAGGTTACATTTGAAAACAGCATACTTCAGCAAACCAACAGATCAGGTGACATACAGTATAATTACAATGGTTCAGCGTCACTATTCTGACATATTCTAATGAGACCATGTTGCCTATAAAGTATAGTTCTCTATCTGTGGGTCTAACCCCAAGAAGTTCTGTAAAATGGTTAAAGACCTGGAGAATAAGCCCTCCTCCTCACAGCTGCCCATGTCCCTTCATGTTGATGATGTGGTTGTTACTGACAACAAGTACATGGCTGAGCTCTTTAATCACCACTTCATTAAGTCAGGATTCCTATTTGACTCAGTCATGCCTCCTTGCCCGTCCAACATTTCCTCATCTCCCACCCCTTCTAACGCGACTATCCCCAATGCTTCTCCCGCTACAAAGTTTCTCCCTGCAGGCGGCCACTGAGTCAGAGGTGCTAGAGGAGCTCCTTAAACTTGACCCCAAAAAAACCATCTGGGTCAGATGGTTTAGACCCTTTCTTATTTAAGGTTGCTGCCCCTATCATCACCAAGCCTGTCTCTCCTTTCTGGAGAGGTTCCCATTGCTTGGAAGGCAGCCATGGTTCGTCCTTTATTTAAAGGGGGAGATCAAGCTGATCGTAACTGTTATAGGCCTATTTCTATTTTGTCCTGTTTATCAAAAGTGTTGGAAAAACTTGGCAATAATCAACTGACTGGCTTTCTTGATGTCTATGTTATTCTCTCTGGTATGTAATCTGGTTTCCACTCAGGTTATGGATGTGTCACTGCAACCTTAAAGGTCCTCAATGATGTCACCATTGCCCTTGATTCTAAGCAATATTGTGCTGCTATTTTTATTGACTTGACCAAAGCTTTTGATACGGTAGGCCATTCCATTCTTGTGGGCCGGCTAAGGTGTATTGGTGTCTCTGAGGGGTCTTTGGCCTGGTTTGCTAACTACCTCTCTCAAAGAGTGCAGTGTATAAAGTCAGAAAATCTGCTGTCTCAGCCACTGCCTGTCACCAAGGGAGTACTCCAAGGCTCAATCGTAGGCCCCACGCTCTTCTCAATTTACATCAACAACATAGCTTCCTACTGCCTGAGCTATCTCATCCATTTATATGCAGATGATACAGTCTTACACTCAGCTGGCCCCTCCCTGGATATTGTGTTAAATGCTCTACAACAAAGCTTTCTTAGTGTCCAACAAGCCTTCTCTACCCTTAACCTTGTTACCCTTAACCTCCAAAACAAAGGTAATATGGTTTAGTAAGAAGAATCCCCCTCTCCCCACAGGTGTGATCACTACCTCTGAGGGTTTAGAGCTTGAGGTAGTCACCTCATACAAATACTTGGGAGTATGGCTAGATGATACACTGTCCTTCTCTCAGCACATATCAAAGCTGCAGGCTAAAGTTAAATCTAGGCCTGGTTTCCTCTATTGTAATCACTCCTCTTTCACCCCAGGTGCTAAACTAACCCTGATTCAGATGACCATCCTACCCATGCTAGATTACAGAGACATTTTTAGATTTAAGAAATGTGGATACATGCAAAATATTTAAAATTGGGCAAATAATATATATTCTTCTACAAATGTAATAGATTTTAAATATACTTAGAAACATATAATACCATTCATTGGAAGCACAAGACTTAGACCTACATTTTGACATATTGTACAATGTTTAGTTTTTGTTGAAATCGATAAAAAACACAACAAAATAGAAAAACAGCCTAGTCCCCGATCGCTTTTTTTGTTTTTCATTGTTTAATTAAGCTGAAGAGGCACTTACTATAGCTCTTGAGATGGGAAAACATATATACATGTTTTTTTTATGAAGTGAAGTTGTGTGCTCTTTATGACAGAATTTGACAGAAATCAAACGTTTAGTTTTTTTCCTCGCCATCATAATTTTAATTATATCACTGCCAAAGTCTTGGCGGCCATAAAAAGTATCTCCATTGATCAATACATAAAGAGTCATTTAAGAAGCCGAATTAGGAACCACTCTGGCCACCATGAAGACTAGATGGCATAGCCATGCATTTCTGGAATATTTCCAAGCATTTGAGCAAAGAAGCAAATGTATGTACGTGCATATCTGGAATACATTTTAAAGGCTTTACATGCAGTTGAGCAAAGATGTAATAAATATACATGTAATTGAAATGTATTTTTTTACCGTATGGGATGTGACTGATAAAAACCCACAGACAACAAGCAGCTGATACAGCTGTTAGTTCTGCAATAACCCTCTTTCACCCGGAAAACCACATCTTATCACTTCCTGAAATAGCATTGCAGTCAGTCACTTGCACACAGGGGAAAGAATACAAGGCATGTCAATCATCTCCCCCTGTGGGTCCACATTAGTTTTTTTCTTAGTAAGTTATTTTAGTTAGGTACTGCTCAGCAGGGTGGCAACATATCCTCATGCCTTACACACACACACTTAATTTAAGCCAGTTTGCCATTTTACACCACAAATGCACTACAAGTTTTACATTTCTTGCAATGCAGGAAAGCTCTCCTGCAACAGGGTGATCAGATTAAGATCCTACATCTGTATGTTCTGGCTCCGGTTCCCAGGAACTCACATTAGCTCGGAGTTTGATTGCTTTTAGATATTGTGGGTAAGTAAGTACAGTGAGGGACAAAAGTATTTGATCCCCTGCTGATTTTGTATGTTTGCCCACTGACAAAGAAATGCAAAACATGACTTACTACTTGGTTCCAAAACCCTTGTTGGCATTCACAGAGGTCAGATGTTTCTTGTGTGCAAACCTGGTGGCCAACTACATCTCAGGAGGGATTTTGTCCCACTCCTCTTTGCAGATCTTCTCCAAGTCATTAAGGTTTCGAGGCTGACGTTTGGCAACTCGAACCTTCAGCTCCCTCCACAGATTTTCTATGGGATTAAGGTCTGGAGACTGGCTAGGCCACTCCAGGACCTTAACTTTCTTTTTCTTGAGCCACTCCTTTGTTGTCTTGGCCGTGTGTTTTGGGTCATTGTCATGCTGTAATACCCATCCACGACCCATTTTCAATGCCCTGGCTGAGGGAAGGAGGTTCTCACCCAAGATTTGACGGTACATGGCCCCGTCCATCGTCCCTTTGATGCGGTGAAGTTGTCCTGTCCCCTTAGCAGAAAAACACCCCCAAAGCATAATGTTTCCACCTCCATGTTTGACGGTGGGGATGGTGTTCTTAGGGTCATAGGCAGCATTCCTCCTCCTCCAAACACGGCGAGTTGAGTTGATGCCAAAGAGCTCCATTTTGGTCTCATCTGACCACAACACTTTCACCCAGTTGTCCTCTGGATCATTCAGATGTTCATTGGCAAACTTCAGACGGGCATGTATATGTGCTTTCTTGAGCAGGGGGACATTGCGGGCGCTGCAGGATTTCAGTCCTTCGCGGCGTAGTGTGTTACCAATTGTTTTCTTGGTGACTATGGTCCCAGCTGCCTTGAGATCATTGACAAGATCCTCCCGTGTAGTTCTGGGCTGATTCCTCACCGTTCTCATGATCATTGCAACTCCACGAGGTGAGATCTTGCATGGGGCCCCAGGCCGAGGGAGATTGACAGTTCTTTTGTGTTTCTTCCATTTGCGAATAATCGCACCAACTGTTGTCACCTTCTCACCAAGCTGCTTGGCGATGGTCTTGTAGCCCATTCCAGCCTTGTGTAGGTCTACAATCTTGTCCCTGACATCCTTGGAGAGCTCTTTGGTCTTCGCCATGGTGGAGAGTTTGGAATCTGATTGATTGATTGCTTCTGTGGACAGGTATCTTTTATACAGGTAACAAGCTGAGATTGGGAGCACTCCCCTTTAAGTGTGTGCTCCTAATCTCAGTTTGTTACCTGTATAAAAGACACCTGTGAGCCAGAAATCTTTCTGATTGAGAGGGGGTCAAATACTTATTTCCCTCATTAAAATGCAAATCATTTTATAACATTTTTCACATGCGTTTTTCTGGATTTTTTTGTTGTTATTCTGTCTCTCACTGTTCAAATAAACCTACCATTAAAATTATAGACTGATCATTTCTTTGTCAGTGGGCAAACGTACAAAATCAGCAGGGGATCAAATACTTTTTTTCCCTCACTGTAAGTATGTGCATTAGGTCTCCACTGCATAGTGGGTAGAGATGGAGGGTTTGTGTGTGTATGTGTGTGTGGTGTGTCTGTGTATATATGTGTGTGTGTGTCTGTGTAAATATATGTGTGAGTGTGTCATGTTTGCGTGCGTGTTTGGACTCCAGCCTGCACCAGCCAGAAGGGTGATCTTTGGTGTATGGTTTGCATAGGGATGGATGATGGCACTGCAGCCGACGTGTGTCTCACAAAAGAAAGAAGCTTTCTTCCCTTGACTGATTCTGCTGCAGAGAGGTGGGTGGACACACTCAATTACAGGCTTCACGAGCAGTCTGAGACACAAACATACACAGGGGCTCAGAGCGGGAGAGAGCGAGAGAGAGAGCGAGTGAGAGAGAGAGAGACCTCAAAGCCATTTACCATCAGTCAGTGAAATCAGGATGACAGAGGTGCTGCTGCCACACAGTTAGCCCAGTAGTGGGACCCATACCTCTATTAAAAACAAGTGAGAGGTAGGCATTTGTTTGAAGCTGAAAAAGGATATTCACATGAGCACTACAATGCCTACTTCACCCATGCTCTACCAAGGTTTCCCAGCAACCAGCTTTGACCTAGAACATTAGCTATGTTGGTCTATTGTACTTCAAACAATGTGTATGCAGGTTGCTTAGGATTCAAACCTTCTCAAACAGCCTAATTCATACTCTAAAGCCTTGTTCACACTGCAGGCCTTAATGCTCAAATCATTAATCGTCCATGGACGTTTCCCAATTAATTTGAATGTTCAAAATCATAGGGTAAGAACACTTTTAAACCCTCAAAGGGATAAGATGATCCAACTTTCAAAATGAGTCCTTTTGGCTAGCCACAGCAGTCAACTAGCTAGCTGGGTAGCCACAGCAGTCAACTAGCTAGCTGGCTAGCCACAGCAGTCAACTAGCTAGCTGGCTAGCCACAGCAGTCAACTAGCTAGCTGGCTAGCCACAGCAGTCAACTAGCTAGCTGGCTAGCCACAGCAGTCAACTAGCTAGCTGGCTAGCCACAGCAGTCAACTAGCTAGCTGGGTAGCCACAGCAGTCAACTAGCTAACATTTTCTGACGACCCTAATGCTAACGACCCATTCAAAAATACAGTATAGTGGTTCTCGGTAACGGCCAGACGGATCCTGGCGAAAGGTGGGGAGTGTGTTGTGTACCTCAATTCAAGTTGATTTTCATCAACATTGGTGTCACATTGTCTTAGATATAATAATTATTTTAATTGATTGGGTTTATATAGCACTTTTCTACCAACTGAGGTACACAAAGCACTTTACATAGTAGGGGGAAAGTCACCTCATCCACCAGCAATGTGTAGCACCCACCTGGGTAATGCACAGCAAACATTTTGTGCCAGCACACTCACCACACATCAGCTGGAGAGGTGAGGAGTGATATATAAAATTAGGGGGATTATTAGGTGGCCAGGTTGGGAATTTTGCCATTACCACCCTTCTACTCTTACAATAAGTGCCATGGGATATTTTTATGATCACAGAGAGTCAGGACACCGGTTTAACGTCCCATCCGAAAAATGTCCCCTTCACTGCCTTGAGATCTACACTGAACAAAAATATAAATGCAACATGTAAAGTGTTGGTACCATGTTTCATGAGCAGAAATAAAAGATCTCAGAAATAAGCTTTTTTCTCTCAAATTTTGTGAACAAATATGTTTACATCCCTGTTAGTGAGCATTTCTCATTTGTCACACAACACAATGCCACAGATGTCTCAAGTTTTGAGAGAGTGTGCAATTGGCATGCTGACTGCAGGAATGTCCGCTAGAGCTGTTGCCAGAGAATTTAATGTTAATTTCTCTAGCATAAGCCACCTCCAACGTTGTTTTAAAGTATTTGGCAGTACGTACAAACGGCCTTACAACCAAGAACCACGTGTATGGCGTTGTGTGGGCGAGCAGTTTGCTGATGTGAACGTTGTGAACAGAGTGCCCCACGGTGGCGGTGGGGTTATGGTTTTGGCAGGCATAAGCTACAGACAATGAACACAATTGCATTTTATCGAAGGCAATTTGAATGCACAGCGATACTGTGACGAGATCCTGAGTCCCAACCAATACCTGTACGTGAATATGAGTGATACCAATCCAATGTCCTGACTGATTTCCTTATATGAACTTTAACTCAGTAAAATCTTAGAAATTGTTGCATGTTGCGTTTATATTTCTGTTCAGTATACTTAGACCGGAGAATATACTGGTATATACTGGTCCTCCAACATCACTTCCAGCAGCATCTGGGCTCCCATCCAGGGGCCTGACAAGGACCAACCCTGGTTAGCTTCAGAGTCAAGCCTGCAGTGGGATGCAGCGTGGTACGCTGCTGGTTATTAGATTTGAATTTAACATTGAGCTTCAACCAGTGCATACTATAGTCGCGCCAATAAAACCAACACTTCTGGTCTATCATGGTTATATAAATACATGGATTTGTAACCTGAAGACATCAACAAGGCTTCAACCAGGTCAGTAAATACGGTAATGTGTTGTTGGCTCAAATCTGTTTTATAGCTAACAACACTGCATCCAGCCACAAACGTTCTCTAGCCTGACTTTTCACGTTTCAGTTGCAGCTAAGTAGTTGACAATGAAACTTCAACTAGCGTGCTGAATTGAGGAAGCTAGAGAAAACTCCAGAAGTGTACCAGAGTAGACTATATTTCTGAAATGGAAAGAGAGCATAAATTGTGGTCTCCAAATGTGTGGTACCACAAGTCACTTCTCTGTTCTTCACTGTTGGCACCTTGTTCTTTCAAGCGCAGTCTGATCCTGTGAGGAGGGTGACGTTGCCGGTTGTCTTTTTTACAGTCACGCAGCACCTATTGGATTGGTATCATCTTCACTCATATCAAATTCACATACAGGTATTGGTTCCTCTGATTTCTCCATGCATTGTGGGATCTGATAACCTACGCGACTACAACGACGCCACCGATTTCTCCACCAACCAGCCTCTCTCCATAGACACAAGGACCTGCCCTCCTCTGAATAGCTCTCTGCATCCGGACCTCACTGTTTCAACGGTCCTTCAACCACACAATAGATATGATGGGTCCATTCTCCCTTATCACCAAAGGCTGAAATTACCCGTCCTAAATTACCCGTGGATGCTGATGATAGCTGCTAGCTGCAGGCCTGACTCACCTCATCAACGCTTCTCATCATCAAGGCTCTCATTGACAGACCTGCTAGATTGGTTTTCCCTCAGGATACGCAGTATAGGGTGGGATACACCACCGCATAAAGGGGATACACACAGTGACTCACACATAGAGACACATACCAGCACATACATACATACATACATACATACACACTGATTTATGCGTACACACACACACTCACACAGAGACACCTGCCCTACCACACACGCACGTATGCGCGCACACACCCTCCTTGCGCCATCAATGACATCCATCATGGTATTGAAAATCCCATGATGAGCCAATGCAAATGTCAGCAGTAAATCCCCAGGGCTGATGTGATATGCCCATGCCTCCCACACATACTGCCATTGATTGGTCTAGAATAGATTCTCCCCAGCATTCCGGGAAAAGGTTCATGATTAATGTCATCAGTGGTAATAGCCATGGGCCTCCGCTGTAAAGGAACCAGAGGAAGTATGCATTCCTTAATTGAGACTAATGAGTATTCCATATGTACCAGACCCCACCCACCCCACTCCAGACCCCGCCAGGTGACCCTTTCCCCAATCTGAATAGGTCTTTTAAGAAATGCACACATTGTGTTGAATTGCAACAGGCTGCCTAAACTCTAATCCATTCAGGAAGATGTAAAGGTATCTGACCCTGTAGCAGTGGTTGGTGTTGGGCGAAATATATCACCGCCATCTACCCAGCACCCACTGGGGTTCAAGTCCAGGAAGTGGTGCAGGGGAGGGGCTGTTGTTGTTGCATGACAGATATAGACTTCTATATAGGCACCTTCTGAAAGCTAGTTTCTATTTTGAGTGTAGAGTACGAGGATCAGGAAGGGCCACGCATCCTGCCCGGGGCTGTGGTATCTCTGGGACAGGCATGGTAGAGAGGGAGGTTAGGTTACTGCTGCTAACAGAGATTAGGGATGAGAATCGCCAGAGGGAGAGAGAGAGAGAGAGAGAGAGAGAGAGAGAGAGAGAGAGAGAATGAGAGAGAGAGAGAGAGAGAGAGAGAGAGAGAGAGAGAGAGAGAGAGAGAGAGAGAGAGACAGAGAGAGACAGAGAGAGAGAATGAGAGACAGACGAGAGAGAGAGAGAGAGAGAGAATGAGAGACAGACGAGAGAAAGAGAGAGAGAGAGAGAGAGAGAGAGGCCGATGGAGATGGAGGGTAGTGAGACAGGGAGCAAGGGATGGAAAGAGAAATGGAGTGAAAAGGGGAGGTAAAGTGTGTAGGAAAGAAAGACATGGAAAATAGAGAGAGATGGAGAGATGATGGGAAAAGGGAGTAGAAGACAGAGATCGCTTCCAAAAACTAGTGACAACAATCCCTAAAGTCTGTGTGGGGAAAAGCAACACATGAATACAGAAATAAAAGGATGTTTCTTTAGAGCAACTATGTTTCTTGATTGTGAAATGCACTGTAGATAGAACACAGCTGCAGAAAACGGACCTGGATTCAAATACTATTTGAAATCTTTCAAATACATAGGAACATTTTGCCAGGCAAGCTCAATCATGCACAGACAACATATTTGAAATTATTTAAAATAGTATTTGAACCCAGGTCTTCTATATAATCATGTATATTATGGCAGGCACTGTGGTATGAAAGCCTGTATGTTTTAATTTCTTTATACAGATGCTTCCTGTTCAACTTTTGTCCTCTACCCGATGTGACAACTAGCTACATAAGTAACATAACAAATGCCGGAAGTCTGTGGGTGTGTGTTTTTACTTTCCTTGTGGGGACCAGAAGTCCTCACAAGGATAGTAAAACAAGGAAGATTTTCGCTGGTCCCCACAAGGAAAAAGGCTATTTTAGGGTTAGATTACAATTAGGGTTTCAATTAGGGTTTAGGGTTAGGTTTAAGGTTAGGGGTTAGGGAAAGAAGGATTTTGAATGGGAATCAGTTGTTTCGTCCCCACAAGGATAGTAAAACAAATGTGTGTGTGTGTTTGTGATTACATGAACAATGAGCTCAGTTGATATTGATATCTCCTCTCCATACTCCTCATTGAAATCCCCAAGTAAAGACACAGTACGGTTAACACACTCTCACATAGTGTTATCTCCTCACACACACTCACTATAATGCTTACATATTTCGCATTACTCATCTCATATGTATATACTGTATTCTATTCCATTCTACTGTATTTTAGTCTATGCCGCTCTGACATTGCTCGTCCAAATACTTATATATTCTTAATTCCATTCCTTAAGATTTGTGTGTATTGTTGTGAAATTGTTAGATATTACTGCACTGGCGGAGCTAGAAACACAAGCATTTCGCTACACCTGCAATAACATCTGCTAAACATGTGTATGTGACCAATAAAATTTGATTTGATATTCCTATTTCTATGCTGAAAGATGGGTGACATGAGAACACACGCACCCAGAGCAAGACGAGAGTGACAGATCAACTGAGAAATGACTCACTTCGGCCTGGTTACAGTAACTACACACAAGGCACTATGCCAAGACACTTTTGTTTTTCTCTCATTTCTCTCTCTCCCCCTTCATCGTTCCTCTCTTCTGTCTCTCTAACTCCCCGCGGTGCTGAATTGAGAGTTTCAAAATTCGCTTCCTGTTGTTGTTGGTCCCTGAGGCAGGCTAACCGTCTCTCAGCCAGCTTTCATTAAACTCCCCAATATGCAAATGTGGGCCTCTTTTTTTACCCCGCAGGCAGAGGATGAACACCGCCAGGTTCACTATAGCCAATATGATACATGTATTATAGACCAAGATAAGCTTTGACTATCCCAGGAGGACATCCTCAAAATATCCTCAATCAAAACGCCAGTACAGACCTGGGACTAAATAATATTAATTTGCTTTCAAGTACGTTTGTTTTGATTGAGCCTTGAATGAGGGTTTGCACTTTTGGGACTACTCCATTGGTTACATTCGCAAGCTCAATCAAGCACAGCTAAAGTTATTTGAATGCAGGTCTGCTATGAATGAGTTCCATTGACATTCTCAAGTAACAACGAGTAGTGTCTAGTATTAAAGTCACAGATACCTCCCTTTTCTACAGTCTTGTTTAAAAACCAACCACACATACTGCGTTTTCTCTAGATGGCGCCGGAAAAGAAGGAAGACGTTTTACATGCCCCCAGCCGATTGTGTTTTTTTGTTTGTTTATTTGCGTTGTTTGGAACTTGTTTTTTTACTTATTTTGTACATGATGTTGCCGCTACCGTCTCTCAGGACTGCGATTACTCACCACGAACTAGCAGAATCCTTTTTTTTCCTTTCATGACTCTGACGAGCCCGACGCAAAGGATATACTGCTTCCTCGGGAACAGGCCCCGATCCCCGTGATCTGTGTGAAGAGGAGGTCGGAGAAAGAGGGGCCGAAGGTCGGGCTGCCTTCTGAGAATTCGTAGGCGATCGAATACACCCCCACATCCCTCCATTCTGCTAGCAAATGTGCAATCTTTGGAGAATATAATCAACGAGTTACGCGGAAGATTAAACTACCAACGGGACATTAAAAACTGTAGCATCTTATGCTAGTCGTGGCTGAACGACGACAATATCAACATACAGCTGGCTGGTTATACGATGTACCAGCAGGATAAAACAGCGGAGTCTGGTAAGACAAGGGGCAGCGGTCTATGTATTTTTGTAAACAACAGCTGGTGCACGATATCTAAACAGGTCTCGAGCTATTGCTCGCCTGAGGTAGAGTATCTCATGATAAGCTGTGGACCACACTACCTACTGAGAGAGTATTCATCTGTATTCTTTGTAGCTGTTTACATACCACCACAGTCAGAGGCTGGCACTAAGACAGCATTGAATGAGCTGTATTCCACCATAAGAAAACAAGAAAACGCTCACCCAGAGGCAGCGCTCCTAGTAGCCGGGGACTTTAATGCAGGGAAACTTAAATCCGTTTTACCAAATTTCTATCAGCATGTTAAATGTGCAACCAGAGGAAAAAGAACTCTGGACCACCTATACTCCACACACAGAGACTCATACAAAGCTCTCCCTCGCCCTTCGTTTGGCAAATCGGACCATAATTCTATCCTCCTGATTTCTGCTTACAAGCACAAATTAAAGCAGGATGCACCAGTGACTAGATCAATAAAAAAGTGGTCAGATGAAGCAGATGCTAAGCTACAGGACTGTTTTGCTAGCACAGACTGGAGTATGTTCCGGGATTCATCTGATGGCATTGAGGAATACACCACATCAGTCATTGGCTTCATCAATAAGTGCAACGATAGCGTCGTCCCCACAGTGACCGTACGTACATACTAGAGGTCACCCGATTAATCGGCATGGCAATCGGTAATCGGTAAACTAGCTTGTCCTGCGTTGCATATAATCAAAGCGGTGCCTGTTAATTTACCATCGAATCACAGCCTAATTTTAATTCGCCAAACGGGTGATGATTTAACAAAAGCACATTCGCGAAAAAAGCACAATCGTGGCACAAATGTACCTAACCATGAACATCAATGCCTTTCTTAAAATCAATACACAGAAGTATATTTTTTAAACCTGCATATTCAGTTAAAATAAATTCATGTTAGCAGGCTATATTAACTAGGGAAATTGTGTCACTTCTCTTGCGTTCAGTGCAAGCAGAGTCAGGGTATATGCAGCAGTTTGGGCCGCCTGGCTCGTTGCGAACAGTGTGAAGACCATTTCTTCCTAACAAAGACTGTAATTAATTTGCCAGAATTTTACATAATTATGAAATAGCATTGAAGGTTGTGCAATGTAACAGAAATATTTAGACTTAGGGTTGCCACCCGTTTGATAAAATACGGAACGGTTCCGTATTTCACTGAAAGAATAAACATTTGGTTTTCGAAATTATAGTTTCCGGATTTGACAATATTAATGATCAAAGGCTCGTATTTCTGTGTGTTTATTATAATTAAGTCTATGATTTGATATTTGATAGAGCAGTTTGACTGAGCGGTGGTAGGCAGCAGCAGGCTCGTAAGCATTCATTCAAACAGCACTTTCCTGCGTTTGCCAGCAGCTTTCATATGTTCTCATGTTCTGAGCAAGGAACTGAAAATTTAGCTTTTTACATGGCACATGTTGACTGAAAAGATTTGGCATGGGTCCTCAGATCCTCAAAAGGTTCTATGGCTGCACCATCGAGAGCATTCTGACTGGTTGCATCACTGCCTGGTATGGCAACAGCTCGGCCTCCGACCGCAAGGCACTACAGAGGTTAGTGCGAACGGCCCAGTACGGGGGGCCAAGCTTCCTGCCATCCAGGACCTCTATACCAGGCGGTGTCAGAGGAACGCCCTAAAAATTGTCAACGACTACAGCCATCCTAGTCATAGACTGTTCTCTCTGCTACCACATGGCAAGCGGTACCGGAGCGCCAAGTCTAGGTCCAAGGGGAACACGCACTCCATTTCAGGAGTATGGTAAATTAATGTGAAGCGTATACTTTCACACCTGTTGCAGATACTGGATGTAGACAGTGCACTCTAGTCATCAATACTCTGCTTTTACTACTCAACAGGGCAGATACTCCTGATACACCCATTGTCTTTCCATTTGTTTTCCCATCCACCTCATTGACTATGTATCACCTGGCTGCTTTAATTATGGACAACTTGACCTTTAGCTGTTACGTCTCTCTCTCCCCTCCTCCTCCTCCTCCTCTTCCTCCTCCTCTCCCAGGCGTTCCATCTTTGCCCTTTAAGGTGAAAGAAGCACTGACAGGATGAAATTGCACAGGTCCTTTCTGGCTCCTCTCAGGAACGCGTGGGGGAGTGAAGGCGAGAGAGAGAGATGGAAAGAGAGAGCGAATGAGGGAGAGAAATGGAGGTAGAGAAAGTAGGAGATGGAGGGAAAGAGAGAAAAAGTGAAAGAGCGTGGAAGAGAGAGAACGAGAGGGAGAGGAGGGAGAGAGGAGGAGAGGGGGCAGTGAAGCGTACCCCAGTGATGCGACTGAATGCCTCTGGTTAGCTGGTTCCCTGTAATTACTTTCTTTGTTGGTTTATTTCTCTCTCCTGAGATTGATTTAGCTTCCTCTGTCTTTCTACTGATCAGCTTCTGTACTTTCTTCCTCCATCCTTCTCTTTCTCACTCTCCCCCACTCCTAAAGTCCTCTCTTTCTCACTCTCTCCCCCCACCCCCCTACACACACACGCACACTTTCCTTCTCCCTCTCTCCCCCCTCTCTATCCCTCCTCTAACCAGATCTCAGTCCTTTGGCATAAATTAGCCCTTTGCAAAGAATCCAATTAAGCCCAGTGTGCCTAACAAGGCACTGGGCATGGCGGCGTTGACGCAAGTCAGAGGTCGCTGGCTGCTCTAGAAGCCTCTGGAGACTTGCAAAATGTTAAGCATGTATACAGACAGCTTTGAGAGAGGCAATGTGCCTGCAGAAAGAGGAGAGAGGAGGTGAGTTGTATATACGGGGAGAGATCTACTTTCTAACTTGCTGAATTCCTTTTGTTCATGCTGCTGAGGTGTGAATCACCAAACAAATGACTTGCCGTAGGTTCTATCACGCCACATGTAACGGAGGTGCTTATTATGGATTTATTTAACCCTTATTTTATTTGTTCAAGTAAATTGACTGAGAACACATTCTCATTTACAGCAACGACCTGGGGAATCGTTACAGGGTAGCCAATTGGTGAATGAGCCAATGAGTAAACTTGTCTGAGATCTGAAGACTTGCGTTAACTCCTGAGATAATGCTCTGGCTTTAGCTCAGAGGGCTAACGACTGGCAGCATGCAGGAGAACCAGGGTTCAAACACTTCTCTCAGTGGGCCTTTGAAAGAACATAGCGCAAGAAGAAGGCCTAATATAAAGTAAACGGCACATGGATCAATCAACTCCTTAAGAAATTGGTTGTTTTGATTTTGCAAAGGGATTTTGTATTGAAAGTGCTGCATACTATGTGTGATGGCTAAAAGGAGCACATGCAAGGACTGTGGATGGATAAAAACATATCTTACATGATGGCGCAATTCTCTCAATCAGAAACTGAGTCGCACAAAGAGCGCTGTAAGAAGCATGTTACCCCCATATTCAAATAATTGCAGCAGTCAACAACCCTCAGCGCGTCATGCAGCTTGAACAGAATCTCACCAAAACAAGCTGATGAGGTTTTACTTAAGAAAACCTGTACATATACACTAACTACATGGTATGTGGACACCCCTTCAAATGAGTGGATCCGGCTATTTCAGCCACACCCGTTGCTGACAGGTGTATAAAATCGAGGACACAGCCATGCAATCTCCATTGACAAACATTGGCAGTAGAATGAACATTACAGCAACACAGTGGGATAATGGGAGATATACACTACATGGCCAAACGTATGTGGACACCTGCTCGTCAAACATCTCATTCCAAAATCATGGGCATTAATATGAAGTTCATTCCCCCTTTGCTGCTATAACAGCCTCCACTCTTCTGTGAATGCTTTCTACTAGATGTTGGAAAAAATTGCAGACAGGTCGGCCTGGCTCCCATGCCCACCCATGGATGCGCCCCTGGCCAGTATGTGAAATTCATAGATTAGGGCCAAATGAATTCATTTAAATTGACTGATTTCCACATATGAACTGTAACTCAGCAAAATCTTTTAAATTGTTGCATGTTGCATTTATATTTTTGTTCAGTATAGATGAATAGCCATACAGTGAGTTTCTCTGTGGTGAACAATGATGTAATGAGGTCTATTGCTGCTATTGTACCTCCCTAATTACAAAGAGGGTAGAATAGCCAGCCCAGACTAAACAGCTGTGGTAACATTATCTATGGCAGTCTTAACATGATAACCCTGTCCTTCTCATACACAAATATAGCCTGTCTTTTTCATTCAATCGGCGTGAGAATACTCTCACCCTGGTACTCGGCTACTGTGAAAACCACAAAGGTGCGGTTTGCTAGAGAATGCAATAACGCGCCACTGCCTACTGCCCACTGATATGTTGATTTCATGGGGCAACGTGTGTGGTTATGATGTATGAAGCACGGTACATACCCACTGCATGAGTTTACATGATTAACACTCTCTTGCGCGATTGCCCGTAAATCATATCCAAGCGTTGCTCAAAAATTATTGCGCAACTTGGGGATCATTGAAAGAGCCATTGGAAAAGAACACACTATTCAAATATAACTTGCGTCACAGCTTACCTCTTTTCAAATAACCCTCCACAAGCTCGCCTTATGAGGTATAAAGAGAAAAGTGAGTTGAATGATGCCAAGAGCCGTCCAACCCGCGAGAAATCAGTCATGTGTAAAGGTTTATAAAATAAATAACGCGGATCACGCATTACATCACAGGTGTATAGCCCTGCACTCTGCTGTAGACTAGAGATAGATGTCTTACCTTCAGAGTTTGGAGAGTCCCATCACACGAAATGTCTTCCCAGTCATGGGCTAAAACCACAATAATGTCAGACTGTGTGCCAGGATACCTTCCATAAACAAATTACCAGACCATGTAGGCTGGCTGTTCCGTTGATCTAACTGTTAGGGTGTAACCTTGTGGAGCCCCTAAACAAAATGATAAAGCCCATGCATGCACTTGCAAGTCCTTGGAAAAAGACGCAGAAAATTATGCGAAAAATGAAGTCATACGTTTCAGATAGGAGATCCGTTAGAGTTGCTGCTACAGGTCTCAAATGCACGTTTCTGCCCGTGCAACGAACTATACCGCCTGCACTTAGCACCAAGTTAAAATAGATGCCTGTTGCTGCTTAGGCTACCCTGATTTCTGTTGATCGATAGTGCCGTAGTAACTCATGTGTGTTCTGCTATGTGGTTCACAATGCAATGGTTTAGCTCAATCCACTGTCTCAAAGTCCCGCCTATTGGCGATGCCTCATCATAGCACCCCATCAGCAATAACAAAAAAAACTGGATATGTGCTTGACTAGCCTTGCAAAATAATTGGAATATCGGATGGAGGTTTTACGGAATTACGAGGGAATGAGAAGGAAATCCTGAATACTCAAACCAGGATTTCTTGAAAACATTGCCGAAATGTTGCATCCATATGTGTAGAAAATGGTGATGTGTGAAACGTACTCCTCAGACTGCCACTTGCGCTTAGTTTTTAGCGTGGGCTGACTGGTAAGAAGCTTCGGTAAAGTGTCAAATTTGATTCAAAAGTGAAACTCGCATGAGATGGCCTGCACAAGCAAGATGAAACATCTGCATGAGCAAACACTGAGTTGTGAGAGAATAAAAGTGGTCAAGCGAGCGAAGACGGGTGTGACATTGTGCAAGAAGAACATCAGATCAAAAATAAAGATGTTTTAAACAGTACATATAGACAGTGAAGACCCGTCTTTCAACTCAGTGTTTGCTCATGCAGATGTTTCATCTTTCTTGTGCAGGCCATCTCATGCATGTTCGATTTTCGAATCGAATTTGACACATTACTGAAGCGTGTTACCAGTCAGCATCACGCTAAAAGCCAGCTATTCACTTGTCGCAAGTAACAGTCTTATGGGAGTAAGTTTTGAGCCCCACCTGTTTAGCTAAATATATATATAGTAATGAAACAGGCAGGGAGCAGGTCTCGAACCCTCGTCCTTCCACACTACTTCCTCGATTTCAAAGAGCGCGTCCTCTCGCTAGCAAGCGACTCGATAGGAACGCACTCACTGGCCAAGCACACGCAGTGTCGTGGATGCAAGGTCCGATCATTTCTGACACCAATGTAATGAAACAGGCAGGGTGGGAGCAGGTCTCGAACCATCGACCTTCTAGCCCGAAGTCTTGCGCGTTATCGACTGTGCCGCAAAAGCATGCTCGTGCGGCACAGTCGATATAAACCCAGGGTCGTTACAATATATACAGTACCAGTCAAATGTTTGGACACACCTACTCATTCAAGTGTTTGTCTTTATTTTTACTATATTTGTACATTGTAGAATAATACTGAAGACATCAACACTATGAAATAACACATGAAATAACACATATGAAATAACATACTAACCAAAAACAAATACAAATATATTTTAGATTCTTCAAAGTAGCCACCCTTTGCCTTGATGACAGCTTTGCACACTCTTGGCATTATCTCAACCAGCTTCATGAGGAATGCTTTTCCAACAGTCTTGAAGGAGTTCCCACATATGCAGAGCACTTGTTGGCTGCTTTTCCTTCAATCTGCGGTCCCACTCTGTCACGCCCTGATCTGTTTCACATGTCCTTGTGATTGTCTCCACCCCCTCCAGGTGTCGCTCCAGGTGTCGCTTTATTTTCCCCAGTGTATTTATCCCTGTGTTTCCTGTCACTCTGTGCCAGTTCGTCTTGTATGTTTAGTCAAGTTTACCAGTGTGTTTTTCCCCGTATTCCTTTTCGATTCTCTTTTGCTAGTCTTCCCGGTTTTGACCCCTGCCTGACTCTGGACTACTTTCCCGCCTGCCTGATCATTCTGCCTGCCCTGACCTTGATTCTGCCTGCCCTTCGGTATCTTTTGGACTCTGAACTGGTTTTGACCCTTTTGCCTGTCCACGACCATTCTCTTGCCTTACCCTGTTGGATTATTAAATATTGTAAGACTCCAACCATCTGCCTCCTGTGCCTGCATCTGGGTCTCGCCCTGTGTCATGATACACTCATCCCAAACTATCTCCATTAAGTTTAGGTCAGGTGATTGTGGAGGCCAGGTCATCTGATGCAGCACTCCATCACTTTCCCTCTTGGTCAAATAGCCCTTACACAGCCTGGAGGTGTGTTTTGGGTCATTGTCCTGTTGAAAATCAAATGATAGTCCCACTAAGTGTAAAAGTTTTAACATCTTAATGTTGCCTTCAAGGTAACAGTCCATTTACAGACTGCTGTGAATGGATCAAAAGAGGCAACTATGGATAATCATTTAGCCAAATAAGTGATAACACATGATGTGGGACTGAAATGCCATGTACCAATCCACGCCACCAGTCAGTCAGCATGGCTCAGCGTTGAACAGCCTGCTGTCATTTCATGCTCAACCCACCTCATAGAGAGCTATCCTACTATAGATTTTCACTTTATCACTTACCTACACCACTCATATTGTTTAGCAGTAGCTAGGTTTCCATCCAGTTGTTGACAGATTTTCATGCGAATATTCTAAAATCTGCATAAAGAAAATATGTGCATTTTCCCACCAGTGGGTTGTTTCCACCAAACTGACTTGTTACGGATAAAAATCAGTGTGTGAAGACGTCGCTTAAGTTTTCATGTTACCGAATAAAAATCTAATGTTCAATATGTTTACCTCGCATTTTCAACTCTACCGATAGTTTTGTCACAAACTGTTGTGTTAAAGAGCAAATGTGCCTACTCTGGTGTTGACACGTGGCTCTAGCCAACAGCTCACAGATAGGCCTATAGTGCAGGTAGGCTCTGCGGGTAGGTTAGTCTACATTAGGGGTGTCAATCTCATTCCATGGAGGGCCTAGTGTCTGCTGTTTTTTCATTTCAATGAAGCCCTAGACAACCAGGTGAGGGGAATTAAGGAAGCAAGTTCTAAACTGGGTGACATTAAAGCTATGTTATTTGAACTGTGAGAATAATTACATGATTGGTCATTGTATGACACCGTCATAGAAGCCCTTCTCAACACTACATAGAGAGTCAGCCTGCAAGATGATATCACAAAATTATACATCAAATCAAACCACCAAGGTGTGGCAAGTAGCTGGGGTACGCACAATGCCGTCAGGGATACACCAAATAAATATGTGATTCACATTTTTTTTAATACAAAAATTATAATAATACAGTGGGGCAAAAAAGTATTTAGTCAGCCACCAATTGTGCAAGTTCTCCAACTTAAAAAGATGAGAGAGGCCTGTAATTTTCATCATAGGTACACTACAACTATGACAGACGAAATGAGAAAAAGAATCCAGAAAATCACATTGTAGGATTTTTAATTTATTTATTTGCAAATTATGGTGGAAAATAAGTATTTGGTCAATAACAAAAGTTTATCTCAATACTTTGTTATATACCCTTTGTTGGCAATGACAGAGGTCAAACGTTTTCTGTAAGTCTTCACAAGGTTTTCACACACTGTTGCTGGTATTTTGGCCCATTCCTCCATGCAGATCTCCTCTAGAGCAGTGATGTTTTGGGGCTGTCGCTGGGCAAAACGGACTTTCAACTCCCTCCAAAGATTTTCTATGGGGTTGAGATCTGGAGACTGGCTAGGCCACTCCAGGACCTTGAAATGCTTCTTACGAAGCCACTCCTTCGTTGCCCGGGCGGTGTGTTTGGGATCATTGTCATGCTGAAAGACCCAGCCACGTTTCATCTTCAATGCCCTTGCTGATGGAAGGAGGTTTTCACTCAAAATCTCACGATACATGGCCCCATTCATTCTTTCCTTTACACGGATCAGTCGTCCTGGTCCCTTTGCAGAAAAACAGCCCCAAAGCATGATGTTTCCACCCCCATGCTTCACAGTAGGTATGGTGTTCTTTGGATGCAACTCCGCATTCTTTGTCCTCCAAACACGACGAGTTGAGTTTTTACCAAAAAGTTCTATTTTGGTTTCATCTGACATTCTCCCAATCCTCATCTGGATCATCCAAATGCTCTCTAGCAAACTTCAGACGGGCCTGAACATGTACTGGCTTAAGCAGGGGGACACGTCTGGCACTGCAGGATTTGAGTCCCTGGCGGCGTAGTGTGTTACTGATGGTAGGCTTTGTTACTTTGGTCCCAGCTCTCTGCAGGTCATTCACTAGGTCCCCGTGTGGTTCTGGGATTTTTGCTCACCGTTCTTGTGATCATTTTGACCCCACGGGGTGAGATCTTGCGTGGAGCCCCAGATCGAGGAAGATTATCAGTGGTCTTGTATGTCTTCCATTTCCTAATAATTGCTCCCACAGTTGATTTCTTCAAACCAAGCTGCTTACCTATTGCAGATTCAGTCTTCCCAACCTGGTGCAGGTCTACAATTTTGTTTCTGGTGTCCTTTGACAGCTCTTTGGTCTTGGCCATAGTGGAGTTTGGAGTGTGACTGTTTGAGGTTGTGGACAGTTCAAACAGGTGCCATTAATACAGGTAACGAGTGGAGGACAGAGGAGCCTCTTAAAGAAGAAGTTACAGGTCTGTGAGAGCCAGAAATCTTGCTTGTTTGTATGTGACCAAATACTTATTTTCCACCATAATTTGCAAATAAATTCATTAAAAATCCTACAATGTGATTTTCTGGATTTTTTTGAAGTAGTTGAAGTGTACCTATGATGAAAATTACAGGCCTCTCTCATCTTTTTGAGTGAGAGAACTACTTTTTTGCCCCACTGTATATATATTTTTTTCTTCACATTTTCAAACAGTTTTTTTTCTAACCTGAGTAGCCTTGTTTCACTGCCAAAAATAAAATTAAACCATCTAGTGTTCAGCGAAATAACAACACAATGTCAAATACAGGTAGCCTAGTCAAATAATTAACTTCCAATCACATTAACCATTGGAGCTCTTTTCTGTCTGCATTAACAAGGACAACACACAGGTCTTTCCATCATTTGATGATTTTTTGTGTGCAAATGAACTCAAGCTTACGGGCAATATCAAATGGGATATAGCTAAGCACCTGAGTGAGTTGGGTGTGCAATTACGCAGGTACTTTCCAGAAACGGATGACACAAACAACTGGATTCGTTATCCCTTTCATGCCCTGCCTCCAGTCCACTTACCGATATCTGAACAAGAGCGCCTCATTGAAACTGCAACAAGCGGTTCTGTGAAAATTGAATTTAATCAAAAGCCACTGTCAGATTTCTGGATTGGGCTGCGCTCAGAGTATCCTGCCTTGGAAAATCATGCTGTTAAGACACTCATGCACTTTGCAACCACGTACCTATGTGAGAGTGGATTCTCGGCCCTCACTAGCATGAAAACTAAATACAGGCACAGAATGATTTAAGACTGAGACTCTCTCCAATACAACCCAACATTGCAGAGTTATGTGCATCTTTTCAAGCACACCCTTCTCCTTAACCTGTGTTGAGTTATTCACCATTTTCAATGAACAAATAAGGTTTTATATGTAAGATGGTTAAATAAAGAGCAAAATTATTTATTATTATTATATTATTATTTGTGCCCTGGTCCTATAAGGGCTCTTTGTCACTTCCCACGAGCTGGGTTGTGACGAAAACTCACACTCATTCTTATGTTTAATAAATGTATCGTATAGTGTGTGTGTGGCAGGCTTACAATGATGGCAAAAAACAACATTTGAGAGTGCACTGCCCCTGGTGCTAGAGGGGGTATGCTGCTGGAGGTTGAATGTTTGAAGGGGTACGGGACTATAAAAAGTTTGGTAATCACTGGCCTAGAGATTACAGAGGTGGGTTGCTAGTTCAATAACCCAAAACATAAAGAAAAATCCTGGAATGAGTAGGTGTGTCCAAACGTTTGACTGGTACTGTACAGTGTTTTGCAAAAGGATTCATCCCCCTTGGCATTTTTCCTATTTTGTTGCATAACAACCTGTAATTTAAATAGATTTTTATTTGGATTTCATGTAATGGACAAACACAAAATAGTCCAAATTGGTGAAGTGAAATGAAAAAAGTAACTTGTTTAAAAAAATAAATAATAATAATTAAAAACAGAAAAGTGGTGCGTGCATATGTATTCACCCCCTTTGCTATGAAGCCCCTAAATAAGATCTGGTGCAACCAATTACCTTCAGAAGTCACATAATTAGTTAAATAAAGTCCACCTGTGTGCAATCTAAGTGTCACATGATCGCAGTATATATACACCTGTTCTGAAAGACCCCAGAGTCTGCAACACCACTAAGCAAGTGGCACCACGAAGACCAAGGAGCTTGCCAAACAGGGCAGGGACAAAGTTGTGGAGAAGAATAGATCAGGGTTGGGTTATAAAAAAAATATCTGAAACTTTGAATATCCCACAGAGCAACATTAAATCCATTATTTAAAAAAATGGAAAGAATATGGCACCACAACAAACCTGCCAAGAGAGGGCCACACACTGAAAATCACAGACCAGGCAAGGAAGGCATTTATCAGATCTTATTTTGGGTGTAATATAACATTTTAAATCTATTTTCAAAACATGCAACCTAAGAGTTTATGCCTTCAAGACAGAGGCTTAGGTTACAGTCAATCAGTCTGAGGATTTGAAAGTCTTATTGCACTACATTGTATTTAATCCCACATTGAAATGAAAGTCAGTGAGCCAGCTAAAATTGGTCAGTATATTGCAACTGCATTTAGTACTAGTTAGAAAGGAGCGACGCTAGCCTTGATGAGGCCCTTACTCTCTTGGGGTTGTTGTGTCTAGCGTGATTTCTTTAGGGTCAAGCGACCTAGCTTCAACCCAACCTCAGGTAAATACCCCCTCCTACCATTTGCTACTCTGATGAGCAGAAGGATTGTGTTTGAGGGTCAAAAGCATGTCCTGTTAAGGCGTGAGGGATTTGTGATAAAGAAGCACAGGTTGTGTTTTCTGAACCGAAGGAGTAGTGTAACGATCCTAGCCTTGAGAAATCCCCCAAGTGAGATTTCACTCTTGGCATCTCCCTTGGGGTTCCTTTAGAGCAGGGTTTCCCAAACCTCTCCTCTGCCCCTCCAGATGTTTCACTTTTTTTTAAACCCTTAACTGGCACATGTGGTTCAATTAGGCAACGAATTATCAAGCCTTTGACAAATTAAATCAGGTGTCTGTTTAGGTGTCACGTGTGTTCCCCCTCTGGCCTCTAGGTCACCAGGCTGCTCGTTAAGACGCACACCTGTCACCATCGTTATGTACACCTGCACATCAGACTCACCTGCATTCCATCACCTCTGACTACCTTCCCTATATGTCACTCCCATTGGTTCCTTCCCCAGGCGTTATTGTTTATGTTCCAGTGTTAAGTCTGCGTTCGTGTTTTGTTTTATGTTGTGTTTATTTATTAAAACACTCACTCCCTGAACTCGCTTTCCAACTCTAGGCATACATCATTACATTAAGGTTAAAACAAAAATGTGGAACTTCTGGGGGGGTGGTGGAGAACCCTGTTTTTAGGGTCAGATGCCCCAGGGTAAAGCTCTATTTAGGGTGAGATTCACCCCCACCATTAGCTGCAATTTGGTCACCTGTTCCGGTTAGGTCCATGTCCTCCACTGTGACTTTTGATTACAATATACAATTAACATGAGGCAGCCATGTTATCTATTTAGAAAAAATAGTTACACTTCACATGCGTAAACAAACACTAACTAAATGGGTACCTGAACTGACCTGAGAGTGCGAGCTGTAAAGAGACAGTCAGCTGCTCTTACCACTAGCCTTGCCCCTGTCCAATGGCTAGAGGGACAGCAGAGGCAACATAATTCACCCAAGGCCTGGACAAAAAAGGTATAGGGCCTCAAGACATGCTAAGTGTTATGTACATATTTAGTTGTTTGTTTACGCATTTAGTGTGAGGCCTTAGACCTTTCTTGTCCAGGTCTTTTGTTGAATCGTTTCATTCATGAAATAAATGTATTTCCATGTGCTTCCACGATTTGGTATTATTGAAAACCTTTTACATAATTAACGGCAAGCAGCTATCTAGGCCCAATGTTCACTGGGGTTGCTAACGTTAGCATACAAGATACTGTCACAGATAGAGAAGAAAATCTTGTAGAACATCTTTGATACTGTTGGCCAAGCGAATACATATCACTCCCTGTCTACAAGATGAACCAATATCCGTAACTGATTGAAATAAGAGTTTAGAATTATGCCGATCGAAATACAGAAAATACTAGATTATTTGTTATTTCTTGTCCGATAATTTACCTCGCGTTCTCACTGTAAAATAGATATCTGCATCCAAATAACAGTTGTTTATTTGTACTAATAGCACAAACTCAGGGCGCATCGAGATTAAAGAGATTAAGAAGGGGCGTGGCATCAGGTCTCTGTTATTGAATTTGATGCGCCGTGAGTTTGTGCTATTAGTACCTAAAAACATTACTTATTTGTTCATATAGTACCTAGTTAAGGGTAGACTGTATTTGTATACGCACAGATTTCACCGGATGTGTAATTATGAAGCATTCGCTTGGCAGTTATTTCGCCCACCAAGCGAGGCGTTTTTGTATGGAGGTCAATGAGTGTCGAATTTGGTCAACACAAAAATGTATGGCTTATTTGTTACTTGAGGTGTATTTGATCGAATACACGTTTCATAATGCTTAAGTTGTTACGAGTGTTCTGAGATGAGTAGGACACGTGACATCCCGGCAACTTTGAGAGAAAAAACACTTTTTATATCGCAGTTCGCTCGAGATGGCTATACATATTCATGCTATACATATTCATGACATGAGACTTGTAGCATAGAATCTCTCTCCAATAATCCATTTGAGACCCAGGGGGTCAGTATGTTCTCAGTATTCCTCCGTGGTCCGAATAGCTTCTCCCTATTTGGTGGGGAGTGGACATTTCAACCGGATGCTTCAGATTTTATATCCGGTAACATCTGACTCCTTGCTCGAATGATGTTTTTGATATAAAGTTCGGTAGTTTCAGTGACGGTGTTCGGTCGGTCAGTCTGCCAGTAATGATGCCATTGCGTGGAGGAACAACGGGGCCAAAGGATGCCACTGAAGAGGTGCAGAAGATTTGTGATGAGGTGAGAGAGGAAAGGGGACCGTCTGTGTAGATCCGAGTAATGAACTTGATTATCGCCATTCGCCACCAAATGTAGCCTATTCAAATTGTAGCTACTAAAAGATAACCATGTTTTACCCACAGATGAAGCCGCATGTAGAGCAGAAAACAGGGAGGAATTTTGACGTTTTCACAGCGAAGATTTACAAGACTCAGTTGGTGGCAGGGACCAACTTCTTCATCAAGGTATCAGCTTGAATATTTCTTGCTACGTAACACTTTACATTACTGTCCCCTTATTACTGTGGTATGTAGTTACAGTGTAACAAGTATTGTAAGTACTCATTCTTCCTAAGGTACAGCCCTACAGTACACACTACCTAGCCCTATCCAGGCTGTATTACATCTGGCGGTGATTGGGAGTCCCATAGGGTGGCGCACAATTGGCCCAGCGTCTTCCGGGGTAGACCGTCATTGTAAATAAGAAATTGTTTGTAACTGACTTGCCTACATAAATAAAGGTTAAGTAAATCTAGTACAGGGTAAATAGTGTAGTAATGGGTCATTACAATAAATGTTACACTTTAATTACCAGAATAATTACCCCGTAATAAGGGTACTGTCATGTGTAACTAAAGAGGGTGGTTTATGGAGTTTATTTGATAGTACCCTTTCAGTAGCCTACATTGTTACACTGTAATTCATGAGTCCGGTTGAGACAGACGCCATTTCCGTGCATTGATACTGGATTCCATTTCACATGTTCCATGAAACATGGATGGATGTAACTTGTCAGTTGTTAGAGACCTCTAACCCTAACACTCATCCATATATGTATATATTCTTATTCCATTTCTTTACTTAGATTTTTGTGTATTATGTATTTGTTGTGGAATTGTTAGATATTGCTGCACTGTCGGAACTAGAAGCACAAGCATTTCGCTACACTCCCAATAACATCTGCTAACCATGTGTGTGACCTATTTGATTTGGCCTGTTCTCTGTTCTTATCACTGTGTCCAACTGCCTCAGTCTGACCTCATCTCTCTGTCTTACAGGTTCATGTTGGTGGTGAAGACCATGTCCACCTGCGCGTGTATAAAATGCTGACACAAGCCGGAAGAAAACTGGAGCTGACAAGCCTGCAGGAGGCCAAAGCCCACAGCGACCCCATCGAGTACTTCTGATTAACCCTGACCTTTGACCCCATCAAGTACTTCTAATGACCCCTGTGGCCCAGCCGCAGTCCGAGCCGAACCCCGGTGCCTACCCTACAGCCTCCTTTCCCTACACATAATAGATCTGTGGGCATTCTACAGCCCAAGTAGCCTTTTCATATCAGTTTTCAGTGTTTCTTCAAATGATTTTATAATATGTAGCTGATAGGAAACCTTAATGTATAAAGGGAAATTGAAATAATGAATGAGCTCCAAACATTAATGTGTATTTGCCTACTCAATTAAAGACAAAATACTATTTTGTCACATGGTTAATAAATCATAATGCTTTGTAACAAAAATTAATTCCTTGTCCATTATCGATGGCCTTTGAACACAATTTCAAACCTAGATCAACCCATCACCCTCAGGTGAGCCTGTATACTGGTGTAACCTCTTTGTTAGGGTCAGTACCAGATGACGGGTAGCTATAGTTCCCTGGTCCAACATACTTCTGGGAGAAGGGTTAGAAGGGATCTATCTACAGTACACACTTCTGGGAGAAGTCTGGGGAGGGGGGGAACTAGGTAAAATTGTGACGTTAGTAATCTTCAGGTCGGAGCTCTAGGATGATTCCTGAGTTTCCGAAGTCCCCGTCTGAGGTAGTTTTTCCCCCCCAGTTGTCTTCAACACTCTGAAGTTGTATGTCAGAGATTTCCCATTTGTCTTGAACGTGGCATTAGTACCAGAAGGTAGCTGTCCATTGACAGAGCTATCTAATCAGTCAAATAATAGTTGGGTGTGATTGTTCTCAGCCAGTCTGTTAAGCGGGTCAGATCACAGATATACTGTAAATGTTCAGATAACCTGGGATGAGTGTTGGGGAATGAACCCGTTCAACACAAAGGAATACTCTACAACTGGTTGGGTATATCAGGATGAGGTAAGACAGTGTTGAAGTGCTTCAGGTATAATCAGGGGTGCAACTTTGGTTTTAGAAGTGGTGGGGGGACATATTTTTCAATTTTGTATCCAGTAGGATAACTCCAAACAGCCTATCCGACCGCTCTGAGGCGTCCACATGGTCCTAAAGCATACCGTTGCCTTATTTTGTATCATGTTCGGGGGGACGAAAATGCAATTTCAGAATGTAGGGGCACGTCCCCCCTTGTCCACAGTGAAAGTTCACATCGCCTTTGCGTAGTTGATTAGGCTGATTTTGGCCTGTGGAATGTTGTCCCTCTCATCTTCAAATGGCTATGCGAAGTTGCGGGAATTGGACACATTGTCATACACGTCGATCCAGCTTCAAAGTGTTTTATTTCCAATGGTACCAATTATATGCATATCCTGGCTTCAGGGCCAGAGCTACAGGCAGTTTACTTCGGGCACGTCATTCAGACAGGAAGTGGAGAAAAAAGGGGCCTAGCCCTAAGAAGTTAAGGTACAGTATCTTTACTTTTACTAAAGTATGACAATTGGGTACTTTTTCCACCACTGGGCATGTGTTGTTGAAAAAGTAATGCACTATAAAGGAAATAGGGTGACATTTAGACCGCTGCGTCACTTGGGAGCCCTGTATGCTGCTGGATAAATTATGTAATATGCAAGGGAGATATGTATACAGTAGCTAAGAAAGTATTACTAAGTGTATGTTGTGTAGTAAGCTGTTAGTAGCCCATGTGCCTCACCCTAATCATTTGGTCCCTTTCCCCCTCATAACTTGGTGGTGCACATGTAGCTTATAGCCTGTTTTAGAGAAATGTAATCATTGAATATTGTAAGTGCTTTCATTGTCTGCTTATATGCCCCCTTCATTTATCCTACTGTTCTGACCTGGTGTACAGGGAGAATACTGTAAAAACAACCCATGTTCTGAATTTGGTCAATGTACATTTCAAAAGTGCTGAACAAATAGTTATATTGACTACGTCTGTCCTAGCTCGCTCTATAATGTCTTAATCGAAATTATGGATTGCCTCGTATCCGCTCGTCGTTCCCTTATGCCATAGTTTGTACGTCTCAATTGTCTGTAGAAACCACATTTGTTTAAGCAAGTCAGCCATATCAGCTATGTTTTTTTAAAAGGCAGTAAATGAGGCTGAATGAACTGTTTTTCTGCCAGACAAGGCTCCGCTGATAGCCAGGTGTAGCGGTGGTAAGGAGTCCCTCCATAGTGCTGAAAAGAAAGCTCTGCTGTTTGGACAGCTTTATGTAGAACCTAACAGTTTGTGGGCACTGTTTGTCACCGTTATAGTGCAATTCATGTATTGTTTAGTGTTGTGTTGTGTAGTGGCTTTTCTGGCATGCATCGAAAAACTTTTTGTGGAGTTTGCCCCACCAAGATTGACATGCTAAAATCGCCACAGGACAGAATAAAAAAAAAATAGCAATGATAATAAAAACGGGTATGACAGAAACAGTGGATTCCTATTAGCACATTGCAGTCACAGGACATGATTGCCTACACTGAAATGTGAGAGCTGAAATATGTGAGGGCTCCCGAGTGGCGCAGCGGTCTAAGGCACTGCATCTCAGTGCTAGAGGCGTCACTACAGACACCCTGGCTCGAATCCAGGCTGTATGACAACCGGCTGTGATTGGGTCCCATAGGGAGGCGCACAATTTGCCCAGCATCATCCCAGCTTGGCCGGTGTACGCTGTCATTGTAAATAAGAATTTGTTCTTAACTGACTTGCCCAGTTAAATAAAGAAAAAACAAAAACTTTCAAAGTAAGGGGACCACGCCAGGCCAAACTTCTCTTGGGATCCCCGAACCATTTCAAGTGGCAGAGATGACATCACCTCCTTAACTCACTGTATAAGAGAAGAAGGTCTTGCCTACTTCCAATTAAAGAGGATAAGACAGCGACCTAGAAGTGAAGCAAATGCTATTGCATTCGCCTGGTGACAGTACAATCCAAAGGTGGTATGCCAAAAATAGCAGTGAACGGATTGGGGTCAATAATTTTGTTACATAGATGTGAAAATGCCTCAAATATGAGTTCCCAAAACCCCCAAAACATACGCCCCACAGTTGCTGGACTCTGATGGCATCTCAAACACTTTGGGCCGACATTTAGACTTTCATGTGTTTAAGACCGGACATCGACTTGGTGAGCACTCAGTCTTAACCAATGCAATAACTTGTGTCCTGAAGATACACATTGACATCAGCATAAATTTGATGATTTTATTTTTCTAATATCTCTGACCCCTGCATGACCTTAGTGTATGTATTTATGTCTGGAGCACTGTTTCCTTGGTGACAGTGGCCATCGTCTCCTCTAAGCAGCTGCGGCAGCCAAAATGGCAGTGGTGTACAGCCAGTATGCCTCGCTATACGTGCTGACCAATGTGGTGAGTCCTCTCTTTCTCTGTTTTGTGGTTGTTGTTTTTTGGCTGTTGTGATGAATAAGAGAGAAAATAAGAGAGAGGCTGGAGCTTACTGCAATAGGTGAGCACTGTAGCACGACTGCCTGTTAACATATTACTTGATATTATGCCAATGTCATTCTCTCTCTTTCTCTATCATTATCTCACTCTCTCTCTCATCCCTCTCTCTCCAGGTCATCAAAGGCACCTGTCTGTTGTCCTACAGTTTCTCAGTAAAATGCCCCCCGTCGGACAAACACTCGGCCTACTCACCAAAACAGAGGAGGGCATGGTCACTAGCAAACAGGAGCTCCAAACCTTCCTCAAGGCAGCCTACTCCCTGTCTGTCAATCACAAGTGGCTAGGCACCCCTCAGAAGACAGTGGAACAAGCCAGATTGTTATGCCTATTGCCATGCAGAAAGCCAAGAGAGTCTGATAACCCAGGTAAAGAATCTACTGTGGGTCAAACCATTCCTGATCCCAGACAAGGGTTGGTTCATCCCGGACAGCTACAGATACATTGTGGAGGAAAGAGTGGTGCGGTTCACTCTAGATGGTTTCTCCCAGGTGATGGGGAGGTTCAGGCAGTACCATGCCTCAGTGTAAAATGTGTCTGAGGCAAGCTGTAGGAGGAAACATGAGGTGCCCCAAGAAGTAACACGTAAAGAAGAGTTACACAGAGACAAAGCACCCAATACCTCTTGTTTTCCTCCAAAGTTACTTTAGGAACAGGAGCTCTGTACGACTCTGGGCAGTATTGAAGAGCTACCAAACAATAGCTATAACAAAATGGCTACAGAATCCCTCAGTAGAAGCACAGATAGAACAGTGAGGCAGATATTTCACTGGATGTTTAAATGTGAAGTGTCTGCTTGGTGTTTCCACTCACTTCCAAATATGGTAGTGAGAGGAAGCCCACTGGCGGGCAGTGGGAGAAGATGGAACAAGATGGATTTTGGCCAACATTCTGTAAATGTTCTCATCAATGAAACATTTGATCTCAAAACAGTTTTCTGTTTCCAAAACTAGAATCTGTTGTGAACAGAGTGGACTAAGGTTTGTAAAATTTAACCTTTGCAAAAGGTAAAAAAAATATCATTTTTTAAAATGAGTGCAAAGGCGAATTGAGTTATTGCACATGCGCACTTCACAGAATAGGCGTTTCCTAACTAAAATATGCAGATGACGCTAGAATGCGCCAATAGGATCTTGCTAGCTCGTGCTAGGCTCTGCCCCCTTCCTTGCTTGTTCTGCCTACTATGGCTCATTTGTTCCCATTGGAAATGACTGGCTGTGGTCTATCTTGGTTTAGTTATAAAAATCTTTGGTAGCAGCCTTGGGTCTTCATTTGAAAAAGTGTCTGTGAACAGCACTGGGTCTCCCCTCGACAATAGTGGCAACAAAGATAGCAGTGTTCAGCATAAGGAAAACATGGAGTATCTGTACGGTCCAAACAGTCTCACTGAGCTTAGTGACGATGGGTTGGACAATGGGTCAGAGCCTAAAAGCAAGACCGGGGAAAGACTTGGTCCCAGAGCAAGCCTCAGTGCTCAGACAGGATCCAACTCTTCCACTCGGGTCACTTCCTTTTCCTCCACCCACACAGGAAGTGATGTCATAGGATGCCACCTTTCCAACAAGTCAGTTCGTCAAATTACTGCCCTGCTAGTGCTTTCTGCTAGTGCTTTCCCCACTAAAAAGTGCTTTTATTGTGAAGTGGAAATGTCTAGGAGCAACAACGACTCAGCCTCGAAGTGTTAGGCCACACAAGCTCACAGAACTGGAATGCTGAGTGCTAAAGCGCGTATCACGTATCATGTCTGTCCTCAGTTGCAATACTCACTACCGACTGCCTCTGGAAGCAAGATCAGCACAAGAACTGTTTGTCAGGGGGCTTCATGAAATGGGTTTCCATGGCCCAGCACTCGCACACAAGCCTAAGATCACCATGCGCAATGCGAAGCATCGGCTGGAGTGGTGTAAAGCTTGCTGCCATTGGACTCTGGAGCAGTGGAAACGTGTTCTCTGGAATGACGAATCACACTTCATCTGGCAATCCAACGGACAAATCTGAGTTTGGCGGATGCCAGGAGAACGCTACCTGTCTGAATGCATATTGCCAACTGTAAAGTTTGGTGGAGGACGAATAATGGTCTGGGGTTGTTTTTCATGGTTCGGGCTAGGCCCCTTTAGCTCTAGTTAACAGGAATGTTCAGGGTGGTATGGCTACAAGCGAGAAAAAAAAACATTTACACCCATTTTCTCCCCAAATTACGAGGCAAAGGTCGAGTTATGCGTCCTCCGAAACATGACCCGCATGGCCGCGCTAATAACACAGTTCAAAATGAAATATTGCTATACTTTTCCAAACGTCACCACCACCCACACACACAATTATTCCCACTCAAAATAGGAATAATTTGATTTACTTTTTAAATGAATATTGTGCCAAAGCCACACTTAACCAAATCAAATAGATTTTTATGTACAGTATTGACACCCTTGGTTAAGATGTACAATAATGACTGTATAAAATAAATAATTCAAATACTGAGCTATATTCTATGCTGTATATAATTTTGGGGGAAATTATAGTATTTTATATTAATACTAATTGCTTAGAGGGAGAGATTTTGTTTAACAAGAATACTTTTTCCCCCAAAAGGTAGGGGTCAAAATTATTGACACCCTTAAATATTCTTGTAAAAGTAGTCAAAAGTTTAGTATTTGGTCCCATATTCCCAGCACGCAATGACTATATCAAACTTGTGACTCTGCAAACTTGTTGGACGCAGTTGCAATTCGTTTTGGTTGTGTTTCAGATTATTCTGTACCTCGCCATTACCAATAATGGTTTTGGGAGTATGATCTTTGACCCTCTGTTACTTTCTCACTCATCATTGTTCACGATTCATTCAGGATTATCCGTAACCATGGTAGTATCCACATTCATGTAGAAGTGTTAAATTCTATTCTCATTTACAATGACAGTATACAGTCCATTATTGCTCATCTTTATCAAGAGTGTTAATAACTGTGGACGCACATTTCATACAAAGTGAGTGTGCTTTACACTAGAAGTAAAAAAACAAATCACTGTGAACATATTGAAAAAAATATATATTTCGAAGAAGTGAACTTTCCCCTACTTAGACAGCTGGTTGTTGTGTTTCAGATTTTGGAGGGGGATGAGGTGGTGGACTGTGTGACAGTTGAGCCCTACATGCTGAGGGACTGTGTGAAGCTCACCAACAACACTGATAAAGTGGACAGGAAGTGCAAGGCGCGTGTGTGTGTGTGTGTGTGTGTGTGTGTGTGTGTGTGTGTGTGTGTGTGTGTGTGTGTGTGTGTGTGTGTGTGTGTGTGTGTGTGTGTGTGTGTGTGTGTGTGTGTGTGTGTGTGTGTGTGTGTGTGTGTGTGTGTGTGTGTGTGTGTGTGTGTGTGTGTGTGTGTGTGTGTGTGTGTGTGTGTGTGTGTGTGTGTGTGTGTGTGTGTGTGTGTGTGTGTGTGTGTGTGTGTGTGTGTGTGTGTGTGTGTGTGTGTGTGTGTGTGTGTGTGGTGGGTGGGTGGGTGGGTGTGTCAGCATATGTCTCAGGTGACTGTACAGCAGGGCTGACCCTGTGGTGAAACACATTCAGTGACATGTGATTCCATTTCTGGAAGTGAGAATTGTCAGAACCTTTATTGACCTCACCACAGAAAACTGTTGAGACTCTGTTGAAATTCAGCCTGTACTGTATCTTCAAATTCAATGTACTGTAAATGTTTTTGTGACACTTGAATCCACTCTCATGTATCTACTGTAGGTGTTTATCACCTAAGGTCTGCCCTCTGTTGTAGCCTACAAAAAGACTAGGAATCTCATCGTCTACATGTTTGATTTAAATTGACATTGATCTGTTTTATTTGCCTTTTGAGGCATATAGCAGGGAAGGTGGGTGTGTAATGTCGACGTTTATATGGGCTAGTTGAAGCAAAACTTGCTTAGCAGAGGATGGTTTCGATCCATCGACCTCTGCGTTATGGGGCCAGCACGCTTCCGCTGCGCCACTCTGCTTCCCATGTCTTCTGCTGAGGAAGGAGGCATATAGCAGGGAAAGTGGGTGTGTAATGTTAACACTCTTAAATTTATATTTATTCAAAGTTTATATTGAATTCAATCAGATCACAGAAACTGCTACTGTGTTACTGTGTTTCCTTTCAGCTGTCTAAACCAAATGTTGGATGGATTGTAGCTCAAATGGTTAAACCAAACAAGGAAGTAGCGTCCCATGCTCTGGTTAGATAAGCCAGTTTAGCGCCTGATATTAACAACAAACAAATGAGTCTCCAAATGATTTGTTAATTCAATGGAATCATGTAACATCTCTCTTAGTGCACCATGGCTGTATTCAATAGGCACCAAATGGAAGAAAACTGACTGAAACAGGGAGGGACTACTTAGACTTGTCCAATAAGAAACGCTCATTTTGTTTTCTGTTGCATAAACACTTTAAAACATTTTCAGCTGAATGCCCTAATGAATACAACCCAGGCTGGCTTATATAATATTCACTAGGTATTAGTTCAGATGGTCTAGTTCATTGCATCAGGTGACTCGCCCACCTTCTAGAGATCATATGACTGTGATGTCACAGATGTTGCTATTAGCACTCGTGACCTGTTTTATTCCTGACCATTACAGGCTTTACTAGCTTCCTCCTTCAACAACGGTTATTTAGATAACAAGCCCCAAAATACAGTACTTACCAGTTGGGGGGACTTTGAGATACCGATCAAGTTCATTTACACCATAAAAAGTATTGTTTTTATTAGTTTGTGGCACCAGCTCATTTGCTTGGAGGGAAACAGGTACAATAGCACCTGCCTTAACAGTACATCCAAAGTGGAGGCTGCTGAGGGGAGGACAGCTCATAATAATGGCTGGAACGGAGCGAATGGAATGGCATCCAACCATGTGTTTGATGTATTTGATACCATTCCACTGATTCCACTCCACCCACTACCACGAGCCCGTCCTCCTCAATTAAGGTGCCACCGACCTCCTGTGATCCAAACAAGTATTCATAGGAACGTCTTTTTGTGGAAACATACCTATCACAACATAAAAGCCATATAAAATGCCATCTTTAAACCCAATAGAGTAAAATAAAGGTTATATATATATATATTTATTTTTTTAAACACCCAATAGAGACCTATCCCAAAATGTATTCAAATCAGACAGCTATATCCCAAAGTTATATTGCTCAAGAAATATACAGTCACATGATGCATTATTTTATGTCTCTTCCCATTATAGAAACACCATTTGAACGGTTTGCCATGGACCTAGTTGGGCTGCTGCCACGGTCAGCCCTAGGTCACCAATACATCCTTGTAGTAGTGGACTACACAATCAAACATCCAGAGGCTATTCCATTACACACCATGGTGACAAAAGGCATAGCCAAGGAGCTGGTCATGTTGTTTTCGCGAGTAGAATTACCCTCAACTATTTTAACAGATCAAAGCACTCCCTTTATGTCGCGGCTCATGAAAGACCTATGTAAGCTATACAGTGTAGAGCAGATTAGAACGAGTGTTTATCACCCCCAGATGGACGGACTGTGCGAGAGGCTGATTAAAACCATCAAGAGCATGTTAAGACATGTAGTGGATAAGGACGGGAATAATTGGGACATGCTGTTGCCCCACCTTATGCCCTGAGCAAAGTTCCTCAAGCCTCTAACGGGTTCTCCCCCTTCGAGTTGTTGTACGGGCGACCATGCAGAGGCATTTTGGATTCAGAAAAAGAAGCCTGAGAGAACCAACCATGTCCCTACCGTTCGTTCATTGATCATGTAGTCCTGATGCGGGATAGGATGGCCGCTATATGGCCGGTGGTTAACAAACACATGGGGCGAGCCCAGGCTGCGCAGGCACGGTCCTACAACCGGACAGCCCAAACCCGCACTTTTAAAACAGGGGACAAGGTCCTCCTGTTAGTGCCAACGCCGCAACACAAACTCCTAGCACAATGGCAGGATCCCAATGAGGTGTTAGATCAGGGGCCCCCGGTGACCTACCGGGTTAGGCAGTCCGGGCTGAGCCTTGCAAATTTACCACGTCAACCTGTTGAAGTTGTACCACGAGAGGGAGGCACAGGTATTATACAGGGGAAAGGGGAAGGACGAGGCGACGCCAGTGGAAGTCTCCATGGGAATTAATTAACGGCACAACAGAATCAGGACCTAACGGCGTTGGTCAGACAGAGCAGGAGAGTTTTCTCGCCCATTCCAGGTAGCACTAACCTGATCCAGCACCATATCAGAACAGACCCCTGGGCCAAAGTATGTTTAAGGCCGTATAGAATCCCCGAAGCTAGGAGAGAGATGACGTATGCCTCAGTGGGAGAAATGGTACGACTAGGAGTGGTGGAGCCGTCCACAAGTGCCTGGTCTTGCCCAATCGTGCTGGTGCCCGAACCTGATGGGTCAACACGGTGTTGTAACGACTTCAGGGCCCTAAATGCTATCTCCCGATTCGATGCCTACCCCATGCCACATGTCGACGAGCTGATAGAGCTGTTAGAGAAAGCCAAGTACATTTCCACCTTAGACCTAACCAAGGGCTATTGGCAAGTCCCGTTAGCCCCGGAGGGCTGATAGATACCCTGCTTAGACCCCATCAGGCTTACACAGCCACCTATATTGACGATGTCGTCATACACACGGAAGACTGGGACGACCACCTAAACAAGGTACGAGCTGTGTTGGCGAGCCTGGAGGCGGCCAGACTTACGCCTAATCCTAAAAAGTGCCAACTAGGCTTAAACGAAGCCGAATACTTGGGGTACACTATTGGCAGTGGCCTCATTAAACCCCAGAAGGAGAAAACACAGGCGGTGCGGAAAACGGTGCAGAAAACGATGATCAAGTTTAGATCAAATCCTTTACAGTTATTTATCAAAATGCTGCGTTCGTTACCAAGTGGGAGGTGGGAATTTACCAGTTGTGAAGTCGTAAAGCGAGGTAAGGCAACAAATAGGCCATAGTGTCGAAATAATTACAATTTAGCAATTAAACACTGGAGTGATAGATAAATAACAGTATGGGGATGAGGTAGTTGGATGGGCTATTTACAGATGGGCTATGTACAGGTGCAGTGATATGTGAGCTGCTCTGATAGCTGGTACTTAAAGTTAGAGAGGGAGATATGAGTCTCCAGATTCAGTGATTTTTGCAATTCGTTCCAGTCATTGGCAGCAGAGAACTTGAAGGAAAGGCCGGCCAAAGGAGGAATTGGCTTTGGGGGTGACCAGTGAAATATACCTGCTGGAGCGTGTGCTACGGGTGGGTGCTACTATGGTGACCAGTGAGCTGAGATAAGGCGGGGCTTTACCAAGCAAAGACTTATAGATGACCTGGAGCCAGAAGTCATTTTTTTATTTTACCGTACTTTCGAACTCGTTGAGAAACACTGATTCCACAAGCTGCGTAAACCATAAACTAAAAGTACAGCTATCATTCTTGTAAATTAATTTTAGTGTCCAAAAACCATTTTCATAGATTTATTTTATAAATACATTTTTGTTGTTGCATTTAATTGCAGAAAATGCTGTTATCGAGGTAATTTCCTAAGTAGGTGGCATCAGAGGGGAGCATGTGGGAGAAGTGGGCACTCAGGATGATAGACGAGTTTCCCACTAGTAATTACCAGTTGTAGGGCCATTCAAGTGGATTTTTCTCAGTTGTATGTGGTAAATTCCCACTTCCCACTTGGTTATGAACACAGCATTAGCCTGGCCTATGGAAACATATTATTCTTTGGTCTCATAGGACAGGGGTTTCTGGGCCTCTCTGGTGAAAAGGAAAACCTGAATCCAGTGCTGGCCTGGATCTGGAGCCTCAGTATCGTACTGTTTATAAGGAAGTGACTAAGCGCTCCTGCAACAGTCAGTCTGCTTATTGGTGTGTGTGAGTGAGTGTGTGGAACATTTGGAAGCATGAGGACCTTCGTGTTGTTGATGTGCCTTGCAGTGGGATGCCTGGCTCAGGTACCTCATCCGTGCAGTAAGTAAAAGAAAGAGTGTGTGTATGTGTGCGTGTGTCTGAGAGAGAGAGAGCAATTGAGTAGTAAACCTAAGAGCTGCAGTGTTATGAATGCCTGCCTCCAGTCAAAGATTAGCTACTGCGTACAGTATAACCCTGATTTAACACCTGTACTGTACAGTACGTACTGTAGGCAGAGCAGAGCTGGAAAAGTTGGTAGATGTTTTCTTCTATGTTTATAGTGTATTGGTCCACTTTTACAGCTAAATTGTGCATTTAACACAAGAAAATGTATAAATAATTCACTTATACAGCATCCCTCCCTCTCTCAGGGTCTCCCCCTCTTCTGACTGGAGCCCTCTCTGTGGTAAGTCTCTGGTTTGTTTCTCCACAGTAGGCGGGAAT
The DNA here is from genome assembly GCA_030435695.1 of Brachymystax lenok tsinlingensis. NCBI lineage: Eukaryota > Metazoa > Chordata > Actinopteri > Salmoniformes > Salmonidae > Brachymystax > Brachymystax lenok. The sequence goes on from CM059798.1 coordinate 17,495,825, forward strand.
ACATGGCTATAATGTAATCTGCTATAATCTGCTATAATAATGATTTAATCTGCTATAATAATGATATAATCTGCTATAATAATGATTTAATCTGCTATAATAATGATATACTCTGCTATAATAATGATATACTCTGCTATAATAATGATATACTCTGCTATAATAATGATATAATGTGCTATAATAATGAAATAATCTGCTATAATAATGATTTAATCTGCTATAATGATTTAATCTGCTATAATAATGATATGATCTGCTATAATAATGATATGATCTGCTATAATAATGATTTGATCTGCTATAATAATGATATAATCTGCTATAATAATGATATACTCTGCTATAATAATGATATACTCTGCTATAATAATGATATAATGTGCTATAATAATGAAATAATCTGCTATAATAATGATTTAATCTGCTATAATGATTTAATCTGCTATAATAATGATATGATCTGCTATAATAATGATATGATCTGCTATAATAATGATTTGATCTGCTATAATAATGATATAATCTGCTATAATAATGATATGATCTGCTATAAAAAGGATATAATCTGCTATAATAATGATATAATCTGCTATAATATTGATATACTCAGCTAAAGTAATTTTATACTCTGCTATAATAATCCCTGTCACACTCTTGTCCTTTCAGGCAAATGAGAAGTTTTATGCAAATGCGAAATACACCTATGATGCGATGCTCAAGCGTATCCGCTTCAAAGAGATCGTCTCTTATGAGAACAAGACATTCGGCATTGATGCCCTTCTGCTCTTCAGAGAGGTAACAAACACTTATTTACAACAATAACCATGTATTCACAATAACAACTATTTATTCAACATACCAGTACACAAAAATCTCAGTTATGCTACGGCTGTCAAACAATAAAATGTTTTCAATCGAGTTAATTGCAAATTCCGAAATTTGATTTTTTTTTTTGGGGGTAGAGCAGCTTTAATATTGCAGATAGATTGTGGCTTCAATCAATGTAATTATCTGCATCATTTCCAATCCCTCATATATTTCTTTAGTAAATATATATATAGTATATATTTAATATATTTTCCTTTATTATTTTCCCCTAACCCTACCACCCCTCCCTTAATTGGAGTAAACTAATGGACAGCAACACTTAGGTTTCTACATCCAGCCTATACATACTATATACATTTTACAGACACAGTATATTTTACAATAGTTATCTTCTATTTGTTTTTAGTCCCACCCTTCAGCTAACTTCAACCCCTCCCATCTATAGCTGAAGAACATCCAGTTTTGATTTCTCTTTGTCATATATTTTTATGTATGTTTCACAAAGGTTCTGAATCTTTCTATTCTCATAGTTTCTACAGATTGTAAATTAAAGATAAACATTTTTGCTAAGAGTATTATTATGCTGTTGTTCGATTGATTATTACTTTTTATATCACCCAGCAGTGCTATTTGCAGAGTTAGCTCCAGGTAAATGTAAAAATTCTAACATCATACAAACCAGCTTTTCCTTCCTCCAGGGTGTCATGTATACGATTAACCACAGGAACAAAACCTGTAAGAAGGAGAGGCTGAAGAGGGAGGACTTCCACCCTATGAAGATCCCTGCCGATGCTGCTCTGCTGGGCCAGGTGATCTTAGGGAGCTCCTCTGGTCCAGGACAAGGTCTGCTGGTCAACACCTGGTATGGAGAAGTTGCAACCCCAAGTGGTAAGGAAAAGGACAAGGCATGCAGTTTGTTAAATGTTTGCCTTTTATTTGTGGCCTTCCTCTCTCCGAGGAATACCAAGAAAAATTCCTAGCAACTATTTGTTGCATGGCAATTCAGTTTTGTGATTCTGTTCTGAAATCACATTTCTACTCACTGATTGTGCCTTTCTGACTGTGGATCAATATAATCTCCAGGTAAAGACAAGTGGATGAGTACCTTCACTGAGTTTGGGTGCATACCTGTCAGCTCTACATACTACACGGACAAGACCGGCTGGATGCTTACAACGTTAGTGTGTCTATTATTGGGCAGTGAATTAAATATGACAGTTTTTGTATATATATATATATATATAGTACCAGTCAAAAGTTTGGACACACCTACTCATTCAAGGTTTTTTCTTTATTTGTACTATTTTCTACATTGTAGAATAATAGTGAAGACATCAAAACAATGAAATAACACATATGGAATCATGTAGTAACCAAAAAAGTGTTTAACAAATGAAGATTGAGATTCTTCAAAGTAGCCACACTTTGCCTTGATAACAGCTTTGCACACTCTTCTCTCAACCAGCTTCATGAGGTAGTCACCTGGAATGCATTTCACTTAACGGGTGTGCATTGTTAAAAGTTAATTTGTGGAATTTCTTTCCTTCTTAATGCATTTGAGCCAATCAGTTGTGTTGTGACAAGGTAGGGGGAGTATACAGAAGAGAGCCCTATTTGGTAAAAGACCAAGTCCATATTATGACAAGAACAGCTCAAATAAGCAAAGAGAAACAACAGTCCATCATTACTTTAAGACATGAAGGTCAGTCATTACGGAACATTTCAACAACTTTGAACGTTTCTTCGAGTGCAGTCGCAAAAACCATCAAGTGCTGTGCTGAAACTGGCTTTCATGAGGACCACCACAGGAAAGGAAGACCCAGAGTTACCTCTGAGGATAAGTTCATTAGAGTTAACTGCACCTCAGATTGCAGCCCAAATAAATGCTTCACAGAGTTCAAGGAACAGACATATCTTAACATCAAATGTTCAGAAGAGACTGCGTGAATCAGGCCTTCATGGTCGATTGCTGCAAAGAAACCACTACTAAAGGACACCAATAATAAGAAGAGACTGGCTTGGGCCAAGAAACACGAGTAATGGACATTAGACTGGTGGACATCTGTCCTTTGGTCTGATTTTTGGTTACAACCGTCATGTCTTTGTGAGACACAGAGTAGGTGAACGGAGGATCTCCGCATGTGTGGTTTCCACCGTGAAGCATGGAGGAAGAGGTTTGATGGTGTGCGGGTGCTTTGCTGGTGACACTGTCTGATTTATTTAGAATTAAAGGCGCACTTAACCAGCATTGGTACCACAGCATTCTACAGCGATACGCCATCCCATCTGGTTCACACTTAGTGGGATTATTATTTGTTTTTCAACAGGACAATGACCCATGTCACACCTCCAGGCTGTGTAAGGGCTATTTGACCAAGAAGGAGAGTGATGGTGCTGCATCAGATGACCTGGCCTCTACAATCACCCGACCTCAACCCAATTGAGATGGTTTGGGATGAGTTGGACCACAGAGTGAAGGAAAAGCAGCCAACAAGTGTTCAGCATATGTGGGAACTTGATTTGTTTAACACTTTTTTTGGATACTACATGATTCCATATGTGTTATTTTATAGTTCTGATGTCTTCACTATTATTCTGCAATGCAGAAAATAGTAAAACTAAAGAAAAACCCTTCAATGAGTAGGTGTGTCCAAACCTCTGACTGGTACTGTGTATATATATCTGCGTGTGTAGTGTCATATTTGACATCAATACATGGTCTATGTAGTCTTTGTTTCATATTCTCATTCTGAGAATCTTCCTCAGTCCATTATGTGTTCTTGAAAGGAATGTCTTAATTCGCTTGTTTGATACTTATGGAAACATAAAATCCATAATAATAAAAGCATTATGAATTATTAACACTTAACTACCCTCAAGCATGGATTTGACTGTTGTTAAATCTACAGATATCCATTATGTTATAATTATATAATCTTTTAACTCACAGCTTCTTCAACATTGTCGTTGGGATCATGGACCCCCAGGAGTTCTTCCCTCCTAAATTCTGTCAGGGCGCTGAACTGGATGAGACTGCAGAGGCTGCCGACTTCTACAGCATTTTCAAAAACCTTACAAAATATTCCTGAAGGACATTGTCTTTCATTCTCTTATGAGAATTTCACAACTATTGCTTCTTTTTAACCTGAGATAAAAAAAAGCTGCTTTTTAAAATGTATTCATAAATATAAAAAAGGACTGTGTTAGTGTAGGAAAAATGTGTAAAACACAAGTTACAAAAAGATTCCAGTACTGACCATTATTTGTAAACATTACCATCGCAAACGTTCATTTCTTTCCTTACTACATATGGGCCTTGGAAATGTGTACTTGCATTGTGAACTGTCCTTCTGAATAATTTCTTCTAATTTGTTCTTAACTGACTTCCCTAGTTAAATAAAGGTAAAATCAAATAAATACAGTAATTGTTGTATAGTGGACAGCTAGCACGTCCCAAGACCTCTTCATATTGTGTAGACATAGAAAGAAAAGTCCAGATAAGAGACTCGGTCAGTTGTATCAAGAAATTACTTATTTATTACGTTCGCATCTCATTCGTGTCAAAAATATACTCACTCCCTGACTCAGGTGCAATATGGAACAACAGACAGACTTACACAGCCAACTAGCTCCTGTGCTACAGGACGGGTTAACGTGGTAGCAGTAATATGTCACTCCTCTTAGCTCCTCCACCTCCTGCACTCCCAAATTGGCAGCCATCACCCCCGGATACCAGCCCTCTTTCTCCAACCACAACATCCTGGCATCAGGGTCATCGTCTGAGAACCGGAGGTGAGACCCAGAGTTCCTCAACGCCTCCAGGTACCGCTTTAGCACCTGGCTGGCCTTGACTGCCCATTCCCTAAACTGTAGCAAAGCATCTATTGTGCACTTGTCTAGAATGAATTCCAGGCTCTCAGAGATGAGTGCAGTCCAGTTCTAAGAAGTCCAGTTTAGAGGAAGGGTTTTGAGGTTGCATGGCTTTGGTTTCTCTGTGTTCTTCCATTAGGCGCACAGCAATAGGGGAGACGTCAGCACAGGTCATCTGCACTGGCCAGGGAGAGTCTTTGTGTATGCAGGGCCCTAGGCCAGAGGAACCACAGCCCATGTCGAGGACGCTTAGTAAGGCATTTGAGTTGGGAATGCGGCATGGGCAGGATGAAGTGCCGGATTGCGTCAAAATCAAAGAACCATTCAAAGGTCTTGCTTTTGTTTTCTGTGCAGAATTGGTCCCATGTTGCTTTTCGTCCATGTTGTTAAGTTCAGCTAGTAGGGACAGAAAGGTGAATGTCAGGGAGATAAATAAAACATACTGGCAGTATTATATACTTTTCATAATGTCAGTTTCTAAACCCTTAAAGCAGGGTTTCCCTACCATTACACAGCTGATTCAAATAACCAACTCATCATCAAGCTTTGATTATTTGAATCAGCTGTGTAGTGCTAGGGCAAAAAACAAAATGTGCGTTGGGGGGCAGGACCAAGTTTGGAAACCCTGCCTGAAAGGGGAAATCTATAGTTGCTTCATCCATTGTTGGACTTGTGAATTAATGAAATGTGCCCATTGATTCTTGAAAGATAACTTATAAATGCCTCATGAGCTTAGTTCAACTGTTGTTCCCCATCAGAACCCAAAATATGAGCTTGTTTCACTCAAATGTTTGTAAAGTAAACGTAAACAAACACTATATAGCCTCAAAACATGGTTAAAATTATTGTCACGAATTCCCTGCTGGTGACTATTATCTCACAACCCTTTCAAGTTGCACACTCCACTCCTTACCGGAGACTGAGAGTCTAGGGCAGGGGTGTCAAACTCATTCGATGGTGGGCCCGAGAGACTGCAAGTTTTTTGTTTTTCCTTTCAATTAAGACCTAGACAACCAGGTGAGGGGAGTTCCGTACTAATTAGTAACCTTAATTAATCCATCAAGTAGGGTGGTGCGAAAACCTGTAGACACTCAGCCCTCCTGTGGGGATTAATTTGACACCTGGTCTAGGGGTACCATAAACCAGCCTCTCAAACGCTCTCTGGCCTGTGTGACCTGGGAACCTGATTGGTTGCTAGGGGGCACGTTGTTAGGGGGCAGGACACCTGACAGCTCTTCTGACTGACTTTCTCAACAGAAATAGCTGTATAGATATCAAGTAAGCTAGCTAACAGTATTTAGCTAGCAGCCAGAGGTCAAATTGAATGTGTTGGCGTCTATTTTCCAAAACAGAAAGAAATGGAGACATACTTGTTAGACTGGATTGGTGCCTCACGTGGCATTGTGAATAACTTCCCTAACCTCCTTGGCTAGATAGTATGTTTAAAATCTCACTGCTCCTGTAGCTACATACTGTGCGCAGTGGTGGACGGCTGCCCATGCGTCAACCAATGTAAACAAGTATGCAGTACTGTAGAGGCACTTCTATATACGCTGTTTTCCATACACACGCAGATATATATATATACACAGTACCAGTCAGAAGTTTGGACACACCTACTCATTGAAGAGTTTTTATTTATTTGTACTATTTTCTACATTGTAGAATAATAGTGAAGACATCAAAACTATGAAACAACACATATGGACTCATGTAGTAACCAAAAAAAGTGTTTAAAAAATCAAGTTCCCAAATATGCCGAGCACTTGTTGGCTGCTTTCCCTTCACTCTGCGATCCAACTCATCCCAAACCATCTCAATTGGGTTGAGGTCGTTGATTGTGGAGGCCAGGTCATCTGATGCAGCAGCATCATCACTCTCCTTCTTGGTCAAATAGCCCTTACACAGCCTGGAGGTGTGATATGGGTCATTGTCCTGTTGAAAAACAAATGATAGTCCCACTAAGCACGAACCAGATAGGATGGCATATCGCTGCAGAATGCTGTGGTACCAATGCTGGTTAAGTGTGCCTTTAATTCTGAATAAATCAAAGTGTCACCAGCAAAGCACCTCCTCCATGCTTCACGGTGGAAACCACACATGCAGAGATCCTCCGTTCACCTACTCTGCATCTCACAAAGACATGGCGGTTGGAACCAAAAATCTCACATTTTGACTCATCAGACCAAAGGACAGATTTCCACCTGTTTAATGTCCATTACTCGTGTTTCTTGGCCCAAGCCAGTCTCTTTTTCTTGGTGTCCTTTAATTTAGGTTTCTTTGCAGCAATTCGACCATGAAGGCCTGATTCATGTAGTCTCCTCTGAACAGTTGATGTTGAAATGTTTGTTACTTGAACTCTATGATGCATATATTTGGGATGCAATTTCTGAGTTTCAGTTAACTCTAATGAACTTATCCTCTGTAGCAGAGGTAATTCTGGGTCTTCCTTTCCTGTGGCGGTCCTCATGGGAGCCAGTTTCATCATAGCCCTTGATGGTTTTTGCAACTGCACTTGAATAAACTTTCAAAGTTGTTGAAATGTTCCATATTGACTGACCTTCATGTCTTAAAGTAATGATGGACTGTCGTTCTTGCCATAATATGGACTTGGTCTTTTACCAAATAGGGCCATTTTCTGTATACCACCCCTACCTTGCCACAACACAACTGATTGGCTCAAACGCATTAAGGAAAGAAATTCCACAAATTAACAAGGCACACCTGTTAATTGAAATGCATTCCAGGTGAATACCTCATTTTATTTAGTTAAGTTAGTTAAGAACAAATTCTTATTTACAATGACAGCCTACCCCTGGCCAAACCCGTACGACGCTGGGCCAATTGTGCACCGCCCTATGGGACTCCCAATCACGGCCGGATGTGATACAGACTGGATTCGAACCTGGAACTGTAGCGATGCCTCTTGCACTGAGAAGCAGTTCCTTAGACCGCTGCGCCACTTGGGAGGTAGCCTGTGGTGAGAGAATTCCAAGAATGTGCAAAGCTGTCAAGGCAAAGGGTGGCTACTTTGAAGTATCTAAAATAGAACAATATTATGATTTGTGTAACACTTTTGGTTACTACATGATTCTGTGTGTTATTTCATAGCTTTGATGCCTTCACTATTATTCTACAATGTAGAAAAATATATATATACAAAAATAAAAACTTGAATGAGTAGGTGTGTCCAAACTTTTGACTGGTACTGTGTGTGATACAGACACACACAGACAGAGATAAGGACATTACATACACACAGGTTATTCTCAGATTGCTGCTATGCCCGATGAAATGTGACAATACCAGACGAGTGACAAATACATTAACATACAAGTCAAATAAGATGTAATCCCTTTAATAAAACTCATGAAACGCAGTGGACCAAAGGAAAATAATCCAACAAAAAAAAGCAAGTTGATAACATTTACAACCACAAAAAAACACAAAAAAAAAACTGTACAACTCTACACTCCTGGAGTCACTGCTATTTTTTGTAAATATTTTTTTATTAATTCACTTTTCTGTGAGGGGGGGAAACTCTGAAGGGGAGGGAGAAGAGGGCTGTATAATGTGATTGTTTTTTTCCCCTCAGATACAATAGTGTAACCTTCGTACACACGTATGCATCAACGTGGCAGTTGAAGTATTTCTCCACTGCCACTACAGCAGTGGAAAAGGGGGGGGGGAGAATCTCTCTAAACAGCAGATTGTTATTTGTACAAGATGTCATAGTGGCCGGGTCTATAGAGGAGGAAGACACGAGGCTCGCTGCCTTCAGGGAAGACGTGGTGGTTGACGGAGCCCCCCTCACCCCGGTCCATGTACTCCACTAGGATGGACACGTTCAGGGCCTGGGCCAAGGCAATGATGTGGATATGGTCACTTTCTTTAGACATGGGCTCCACCTCCTGGATAAGAGAAACACAGAGGACAATTGAAGTGTTTTGACTTGTTATCACTGTTACGCAAGACGGAAAAAGTAATGAAGACATTGGAATGTGCATGCTTCGTACCCAAGAGTACCATGTAGTAACACTAGTTCTGACTCATTGCAGACAACCAGACAAAATTCAAGCCATATGTAAACAAATCCTCAATCTAGCTTCTCGCCTTATTAAAACACACTGTATCAACAAGAAACTAATTGCACAAGAATAACAAGTGTTTCTTATTGGGCAAGTAGAGATAGTTTCACCCTGTTTCAGAGCGTTTTCATCCGCTTCATACCCTCTGAACACGACCCAATAGGAACCCACCTGCTGGCAGAACTCCTTGACGGAGCGTCCACCCTCGATGAAGTGCTGGAAGAAGCCGTGCTCCCTCTGCAGATAGCCTGAGGTGAGCAGCCGCAAGTACACCACGATGTAGTCTGACACGCTCTGGTCTCTGAAGGAGCCCAGCAGCTCACGGAGGCCCGGCTGCTTCTCACACAGCTCCAACAGGTCCATGAACTAGGGGAAGAATTAACAATAATATGGTCAGTTAGGTGAGGATTTTGTGTGACGTAACTAACAGCTGTTAACATGTTCAGTATATGTGTAATGTGTGTGTGTGCTGTCACTGTTGTTCACGTGTGTGTAATAATAGAAGAGCAACTCACAGTATTGTGGAAGTCTTCGATGGTGAACTCTGTAAAACCCTGGTTGACCAGGTCCAGTTTGCTCTTTGCTGCCACTGCTTTGAACCTACAGCGACATACATTTCATCATCGGCATTCAGTAGCTATTAATGCAGCAACACTAACCAGATGACATCCATCTATCGTATTACAGTCGGCTTTACTGAACATCAAGGATCTAGATGCACTATGGAAGTGCTACGTTACCTCTGCAGCTCTTTGCTGTCTTCTAGCAGTGATTCGAGATGTGAAAAGCCAAAAGCTCTGTAGAAACAGTTCCCATCTGGCCGCGCGTCTTGCGGATATACGAGTATTTTTTGTGTAAATCCTAGGGGGGAAAAAACAGGGACAGAGTAAAACAGGGACAGAGTAAACACAGTAAATACAATCGTAATGTGACTATTTCGAACCTTCATTAGATGTGGTCATATGGAACTCTTTAGCCTTAAACCAGTAATATAATAATAAATAAATACATACATAATAATAAGCCATTTAGCAGACACTTCAGTCATGCGTGCATGCATTTTACATATAAGTGGTCCCGGGGAATCAAACCCACTATCCTGGCGTTGCAAGCACCTTGCTCTACCAACTGAGCTACAGAGGACCAATGTTCCCTGCCACGCAGAGTGCAAAATAAATGCCATCCCACGGAGAGAAGCACGAGACTGAACTTCACGCAACCTTTTACACTTTTCCCCGTTAGTTAACACTGTCAACTTTTCCCAATTGTGATCGAATCAACGCAATATTAGCCACTTTCAATGCAACATTCCGAAACAAAACAAACTATGTAAGATATTTTGTTGTATGCAGAACGCATCAGAGTAGGATTCTACTGTGCACGACTCGGCCCATACAGAGAACAGCGCGGCATAACCAATCAAAGCTGCAGTCGGCCTATATGTAAATAGACCATTGCCATATATGGATCTGTGCCATTTACTTTGAACTGGACTGTTTACAGCATGAGTGGTCATGAGTAGATGCGCTTGTTTGGAGATCAAAGCAAAAGCTGCATATAGCCACATTTTGATCATATCCTTTGCTAGTTATTGAGTTATAAGTCCAGTTATAGAGGAGTTGTAGTCAGAAGTAGGGGAGTGATTGCTTCCTCCAAGTGCACAAAACATGTACATTTCTAGACATCTTTGAAAAGCGAGTCAGGTAAAGAGCTTTTTTTTGTCTTAAAGGGACAGTGTTGTATTTTTGAGACGGGCTTGAATAAGCTAAGTAGCCAATAGGCAGCATAATATGTCTGATTCTCTAATAATGGTATGGGAATAATGTATTTTTGTAAAGTGGTTTCTTGCATCAAACAACAACATTTTCAGTCACCTCCTTGTCTGAAGGACAAGTGGATAAACAGGTTCATGTCAAACATGTTTTTTTTTCTTCAAAAGCCTCATGGACTGAAAAAGAGACCGAAGCTGTTTTCAATCTCAAGGCCATCAGACTGTTAAATAGCCATCACTAGCACATTAGAGACTGCTGCCCTATATACATTGACTTGAAATCACTGGCCACTTTAATAATGGAACACTAGCCACTTTTATAATGTTTACATATTTTGCATTACTCATCTCATTTGTAAATCATGTATTCTATTCTACTGTATCTTAGTCTATGCCGCTCTGACATTGCTCATCCGAATATTTATATATTCTTAATGCCATTCCTTTACTTAGATTTGTATGTATTTTGAAATTGTTAGATATTACTTGTTAGATATTACTGCACTGTCGGAGCTAGAAACAAGCATTGCAATAACATCTGCTAAACACGTGTATGTGACCAATAAAATGTGATTTTACTGTAGGCATTGAACACCACACATTGGCTGCTACTGTAGTCTGAATGATGGAACAGCTATTTCCATGTTAAAATGTTATGAGATGCATTTTCTCCATTCTTTTGTATGGTAGGCCTACATTACGATCAAACAGCCACCGTAGCCTACCTCCAGTCTGCGCTCAGCATTCTGGAAATTTGTTCAGTGACGAAAATTTTTAGGGGGCATTGCAGAGGACCGGTATAAAGTCATGCAGATTCACATCCTGTAATACAAGAATCTTGTAGTTTTACTTACCTTGATCTTGAGCTGATAAATGGTGTCTTCCACGGCATACTCTCTCTGCAACACTGACAGATCCTGTCTGTCTGACACTAAAGGGATGCTAGTTGCGATCTAGACAGTCAGACAGACAGTTAAGGCACAGACATTTTGTACTCACAGATGTATAGAAACCAATATAAAACAACAGGGTCTGCATTTAGACAGGCAGCCCAATTCTAATATTTTTTCCCCACTAATTGGTATTTTGACCAATCAGATCAGCTCTGAAAAAGATCTGATGGGAAAAGATTTAATGTGATTCGTCAAATGCCCAATTAGTGGGAGACAAAATATCAGAATTGGGCTGCCTGTCTAAACAGCCTGGGTGATCCAAAACATGTGATGCAAAGGCATGCAGTTCAACCTTTTCCACATCAGACTTATGTCAGTCTAATTAAAAAACAGTCTGCACATTATCAATGTTTATTCAAGTGTAAAATCTCTCACCTCCTGCTGGATCCGATCCTGCTGAGCCATAATAGCCTCATCATAAGCGAGGCAGTTTACTCCTCCAGCTAGAGAAGAAAAACAACACCATAGAAGTTTGTAAACATTTTTTTAAAAGGACAGTTCTGGTTATGTAATTTATACCACAACAACATGAGATTGATGACAGTAGGCATGTAGTTTAAGCAAATTCTGTAATCACATATCAGTCTATTGATAATCATAAGTATTGAAGCTGGTTGGGGTGCAAGTGCAACGATGTGGTCGGCGTTTGACCATATTTTTGGAACAACCAGAATTGATTAACTAAATAAGCTTGCGAACGTTTGTGCTAGCCAGCTAACTATCCAATTTCAGTTGTCGCGTCAATAAACATTTGACAACCAATTGGAAGTCGGCAAAAATACACTGTGAGTGAGATCCTACATTATGTCACATAAAAAACGTAATGGTATTTACTCCAGCCTCTCTAGAAAATATAGCTTGGTCAAAAATGCGTTTCTTTGTGTGTGTGACTTGAATTCTATGGCCTCCCTTCTCATTTTCATGCAAGCAGCTTGTCCCTCAACTGCCAACACTAGATTACCTAACAACCACATTACACCTCCATAAAAAAAATTATGCATTAATAGCCGAAGCCGGTTAGTTATCTTTCGTTTTGATGTTGTTTCACTCACCCTCCATCTCTCCCTGTGTTGTTTCCTGCTGCTGTTCCTCCGCCATTTCAGCTGTAGAATTCTGTTTCCTTCGTCTCTCTGACCTCATTCTAAACTTCCGGGTTACACACTAGTCCAGGGGTGCGATCTAATCTATATCCTGTCATCATTATTCCAAACAGACGGAAAACTGCAGGTTCTATTGGACAAATTCAGGTAGGTCCCGCCCCGTTTCGTTCTGTTTGGTTCCCGGTTAATACACCCCCTGTGCCAGCAGCTAGGTATTTTCTCTGCACATAAATAGATATAACACATATTTAGAACAGGTCATTCGTTTCCTGGCTCAAATAACTAGCTATTGTATACTTGCAACTAATGTGTGCAGATGAAAAACTTTTAAAACTGTATATAATATTTGTATTATTCGTTTTTTTGTCATTTAGCAGACCATCGATTTACAGGACAAATTAGGGTTAAGTGTCTTGCTCAAGGGAACGTCTTAGTCTGCTCGGGGATTCGGACCAGCGACTTTTCGGTTACTGGCCCAACGCCCTTAACCACAAGGCTACCCTAGTTTTTTAAAGGTCCTCATTCTCAAACACTTGGGTCAGCTCATGTGCAAATGGGTTATACAGTGCATTCGGAAAGTATTCAGACCCCTTGTCTTTTTCCACATTTTGTTACGTTACAGTCTTTTTCTAAAATGGATTTGGCCTCCATCATTCTTAAATGGAAGAAGTTTGGAAACACCAAGACTTTTCCTAGCGTTGGCCGCCCAGCCAAACTGAGCAATTGGGAGAGAAGGGCATTGGTCAGGGAGGTGACCAAGCACCCGATGGTCACTCTGACAGAGAATACCTCTGTGGAAAAGGGAGAACCTTCCAGAAGGACAACCATCTCCGCAGCACTCCACCAATCAGGCCTTTATGGTAGAGTGGCCAGACGAAAGCCACTCCTCAGTAAAAGGCACATGACAGCCCACTTGGAGTTTGCCAAAAGGCACCTAAAGGACACTCAGACCATGAGAAACAAGATTCTCTAGTCTAATGAAACCAAGTTTGAACTCTTTGGCCTGAATGCCAAGTGTCACATCTGAAGGAAACTTGGCACCATCCCTACAGTGAAGCATGGTGGTGGCAGCATCATGCTGTGGGGATGTTTTTTTTTTAGAGGCAGAGACTAGGAGACTAGTCAGGATTGAGGGAAAGATGAATGGAGCAAAGTACAGAGAGATCCTTGATGAAAACCTGCTCCAGAACGCTCAGGGCCTCAGACTGGAGCGAAGGTTTACTTTCCAACAGGACAACAAACCTAAGCACACAGCTAAGACAATGCAGGAGTGGCTTCGGGACAAGTCTTTGACGCTCCCCATCCAACCTGACAGTGCTTGAGGAGCTGCAGAGAAGAATGAGAGAAACTGCCCAAATACAGGTGTGCCAAGCTTGCAGCGCCATACCCAAGAAGACTCAAGGCTGTAATCGCTGCCTAATGTGCTTCAAAAAGTACTAAGGGTCTTAGATTATTAGATTAGATAATTTTTTTATACATTTGCAAACGCCCGTTTGCTTTGTCATTATGGGGTATTGTGTGTAGATTGATGAGGGGGAAAAAACGATTGAATATTTTTTAGAATAATGCAGTAACGTAACAAAATGTGGAAAAAGTCAAGGGGTCTGAATACTTTCCACACACACACACACACACACACACTAGAGATGACAGCAGCATGATTTTGAAGCCGCCATCCATTTTGGCACTCCACACCATTGTAAACACATTTTGTAAGCTATAAATCAATACATTTAAGAAAATATACAAATAATTTATTCAAGTATAACTACTAGACAGTTCTGTTACAGTCCCCACTACACGTTGTCCTTGAAACAATTAATAGAAATACTGTGGAATTTCATTCATGCCTATGGAGAACTGCATCGGAGGGCAATTATGGCCGATTGTTGGCTTCAGCAATCCAGGATTTAAGTACATAGTTGGTTATATCCGATTATCCATATATACACACACACACACACACACACACACACACACACACACACCTCGGTTTGATATACACTGCTCAAAAAAATAAAGGGAACACTAAAATAACACATCATAGATCTGAATGAATGAAATAATCTTATTAAATACTTTTCTTTACATAGTTGAATGTGCTGACAACAAAATCACACAAAAATTATCAATGGAAATCAAATTTATCAACCCATGGAGGTCTGGATTTGGAGTCACACTCAAAATGAAAGTGGAAAACCACACTACAGGCTGATCCAACTTTGATGTAATGTCCTTAAAACAAGTAAAAATGAGGCTCAGTAGTGTGTGTGGCCTCCACGTGCCTGAATGACCTCCCTACAACGCCTGGGCATGCTCCTGATGAGGTGGCGGATGGTCTCCTGAGGATCTCCTCCCAGACCTGGACTAAAGCATCCGCCAACTCCTGGACAGTCTGTGGTGCAACGTGGCGTTGGTGGATGGAGCGAGACATGATGTCCCAGATGTGCTCAATTGGATTCAGGTCTGGGAACGGGCGGGCCAGTCCTTAGCATCAATGCCTTCCTCTTGCAGGAACTGCTGACACACTCCAGCCACATGAGGTCTAGCATTGTCTTGCATTAGGAGGAACCCAGGGCCAACCGCACCAGCATATGGTCTCACAAGGGGTCTGAGGATCTCATCTCGGTACCTAATGGCAGTCAGGCTACCTCTGGCGAGCACATGGAGGGCTGTGCGGCCCCCCAAAGAAATGCCACCCCACACCATGACTGACCCAACGCCAAACCGGTCATGCTGGAGGATGTTGCAGGCAGCAGAACGTTCTCCACGGCGTCTCCAGACTCTGTCACGTGCTCAGTGTGAACCTGCTTTCGTCTGTGAAGAGCACAGGGCGCCAGTGGCGAATTTGCCAATCTTGGTGTTCTCTGGCAAATGCCAAACGTCCTGCACGGTGTTGGGCTGTAAGCACAACCCCCACCTGTGGACATTGGGCCCTCATGGAGTCTGTTTCTGACCGTTTGAGCAGACACATGCACATTTGTGGCCTGCTGGAGGTCATTTTGCAGGGCTCTGGCAGTGCTCCTCCTTGCACAAAGGCGGAGGTAGTGGTCCTGCTGCTGGGTTGTTGCCCTCCTACGGCCTCCTCCACATCTCCTGATGTACTGGCCTGTCTCCTGGTAGCACCTCCATGCTCTGGACACTACGCTGACAGACACAGCAAACCTTCTTGCCACAGCTCGCATTGATGTGCCATCCTGGATGAGCTGCACTACCTGAGCCACTTGTGTGGGTTGTAGACTCCGTCTCATGCTACCACTAGAGTGAAAGCACCGCCAGCATTCAAAAGTGACCAAAACATCAGCCAGGAAGCATAGGAACTGAGAAGTGGTCTGTGGTCACCACCTTCAGAACCACTCCTTTATTGGGGGTGTCTTGCTAATTGCCTATAATTTCCACCTGTTGTCTATTCCATTTGCACAACAACATGTGAAATTTATTGTCAATCAGTGTTGCTTCCTAAGTGGACAGTTTGATTTCACAGAAGTGTGATTGACTTGGAGTTACATTGTGTTGTTTAAGTGTTCCCTTTATTTTTTTGAGCAGTGTAGATAAATGGTCAAATCGTTTCACCACGTATAATGTACGTTAAGCTAAAAATGTTGAAACAATAATCAGACACTATAATTGGATGACATGTTTTTATTGAGTTAAAATATCAAAAAAAGGTAATTTCGTGACTTCAGTTCAAGCATCTTAGGCCAGAAAAAGGAATGCAGCAGTTGACTTTTGATCCAAGAAACGTGGTAGAGAAACAGTTCAGCGCTTCTGGTAGTTCTGAACATTGGCGAGGATCCAACCAGATGGTCCAAGTATGGTCAACGCAAAAATACTCATGACGAAAGCGGTTTCCTGTGAACAGAGGCATGCAAGACTGTCATACTCATACACGTCACCCAAGAACACAGGTTGGCAAGTCATATTGCCAATAACAAGGCATGCAAGAAATGCATTATTTTAAAACAGTCAACAATTTGGATACGTTTATTTTGAAATGTCGGTGCACAATTGAAATCAGCTAGGCAACTACTGTCTGAACTAGCTGGCTAGTTTCAACAATTGCCTACTCACAGAATATTAAAATAACAAAAAGGTTTATAAATGTATTGGGCCTACTCACTGCAGCGCCGATGTTGTCTTTAGGGGGTTTACTGGATAAGTTTGCTCGCTGGTTGATTGCACGTGTCCTCGAGACCACAGTTGACCGTACTTTCAGCATTCCGCGCAGAAGGCCAGACATGATTAAACAGGATCCGTTATAAGGCTAGCTTGTTTGTTGCGTGTACTTTGCGTTGGCATTGTTTGAGACTTTATAGTCCTGACCTGCGGAAGCTACGTCATACGATCTTTAAAACTTTTCGCGTGGAAATCTGCTCAGTTTTGATTGGTTAGACACAAAACCATCTAGCCATACAAGTGACGAGTGAATGTAGCCATTTTGGAAAGTAACAAAATATCACACAACAATTGTTATAACTTTGTCTCCTTTATTGACTGTTGTTTCACATTGACAAGAGAATGCAGAGTTTGAAGCTTGAAGTGCTTTTCAGAGTCTCTCTAAAGGAAGAAAACTACTGGACATTGTGCAATCTTTATCAACCCTACACACTCAATTACAAGTGATTCAGTAGTGTTACCATTAAGTCCAAGACTTCCAAACAGTGAGAAATGCTATTGTACCAGAAATGCGTATTTATCTGAACATCAAAAAATAATTGCAGCTTAACAGTGAGAAGTCAAGGTGGGGTCACTTTAGGCTGAACAACTACAGACACAGCTTAGTTAAGGCAGCATTATAGTCGCCCAGAGAAGTATTAGGCAGAGAAGGTGGAAGAGAAAAGGCTTAGTTTGTTGCACTATATGAAGGATCATTTTCCAACACTGGAACAACGTTTTGAGGATATACTGATGGGATCATTCTTAACAAAACAAAGCTTATAGCAGAAAGTATTTTAGCAATAAGGATTGTGTGTGGGCTACCCAAAACACAAGCATTAAAAACACGCACAAATGACTACATCCGACATACAGACATACATTGAGCAAACAGTTTTATAACATCAAGGATCACGCATGTTAACCTAGTTCCTTCAATTTGAGTGGTTATTTGGTGCAGATATGATTAAAGAGGTGGTCCTTGGCAGGCCGAATCAGTAGTGTAGAATCACAGTGTTTATGTGAGAAGAACATGCTTATTTTGAATACGCCTCTATGTCCCATCATGTCTCATTCTTGGAAGACAGGGTTTTGGTACCAGTAGACAGTGGTGAGGTTTCCAGCTACTTGTTGACCCCACTGACTGTTGAAAGGGTGTATTCTCTGACCATGTTAGCTTAAATTACGGTGAACAGTGTTATTGATGTTATTAATGTTGCACAAGCCAGTTGACTATGCATTGCTGGTGCATGTGAGAAGGTGAATGCTGATTTTGAATTAGCCCATTGAGAAAATGAATGTTGAATGTCGAGGTTGAAAGTGGTATCAGGTTATTGGCCATCATGTAGCCAGACAGGGGTTGCTACATGTATGGTCAATCATCAACTAATACGGACCACAATGAAATTACACAATGAAAATGTACTAGTTACAGGGAGCTTTCAGGTTTCTAAACCATTTCTCAAGTTAAAATGGTTTTCTTGTGAAATAGCCTGAGGCAAAACCAGAAGCTGAGGCTGTGGAAAAACCAGGAGCTGTGGAAAAACCAGAGGTTGGAAATGCGGAAAAGCCAGAGGCTGGTTTTAGGGCTGGGGTTTATTGGCGAGGATCGTCTGGGGCAGGGATCCTTTCCAGGCTGGGCTCCATGCCCCAGATCTCCCGGGCGTACTGGGAGATAGTGCGGTCGCTAGAGAATTTACCACAACCGGCAATGTTGTGGATCACCATCTTGGTCCATTCTTTAGGGTTCTGTTGGGATGGATGGGAATAGAGGGGAAATTAAAACCATTGCAGAAGGAAGGAATACTGTTATGTTATGCTTCAGTACAAATTCTTATAACTGACAGGGGATTAGTCAAGTCACAATTTATTTATAGAGCATTTAACAAGTCTCGATACACTTTACAAAAAAGAAAGAAAACAGGGCCTCCCGAGTGGTGCAGCGGTCTAAGGCACTGCATCACAATGCTAGAGGCGTCACTACAGACCCAAGTTCAATCCCGGGCTGTATCACAGCTGGCCGTGATCGGGAGTCACCTTGGGCGGCGCACAACTGGCCCACGTCGTCCGGGTTAAAGGAGGGTTTTGGCCGGTGAGGCTTTACTTGGCTCATCGCGCACTAGCGACTCCTTGTGGCGGGCTGGGTGCCTGCAGGCTGACCTCGGTCGTCAGTTGAACAGCGTTTCCTCCGACACATTGGTGCGGCTGGCTTCCGGGTTAAGTGGGCGGGTGTTAAGAAGCGCGGTTGGCGGGTCATGTTTCTGAGGACGCATAACTTGACCTTTGCCTCTCCAGAGACAGTTGGGGAATTGCAGCGATGAGGGGGGTAAAATACAAACAAAAAAATAAGAAAAAAATAAAGAAAACAATTGATATTAAAAAGATTTTCAGTCTATGAAACACTCACCTTGTAGAGAGCACTGACTTTCTCTTGGCATTTAATGTAAGCTTCATAGTCAGCGAACACCTTGAATCTGCAACACAAACATCATGCTCGGTTAGACATTGTGTGCCCGTGTGTATAACAGTAAAGTACAGTGTGTCCGCATTTGGGTGTTGGTGACTCAGCGTTTTCCCCCACCTGTCATGGTGCAGCAGCATGTTGACAATGTCCTTAAAGAGGTCGTGCTGGTCGGGGCTAAAGAATCCACCAGCGATCTGGTCCATGGCCTGCTTCAGCTCAGGAATGCGGTTGTAGTAGTCCATGGCATCATATCTGGGAAGATGGATACATTTATAAAGAAGAGGATACACTTATAAAGAATATATTTTTTAAATCCATTATGGGATGCATGCCAGTTATCATCCTTCCTTCCAAGTCATCCAAAAAGCTGTCTCTTTCGGTTCGATCCTTTACCATGCAAATCGTTTTGGCTTCTCCACCAAAGTTTACCCAGTAAGCATCTTTCCATGTCATCCGAAATGTTCTCTCCTTAGCTATCAACCAATGCCAATCCTCATGTCTTCTTCTCCACCATCTCCGATCAGAACCCTTCGTCCATCCATTCCCCCTCCCCCCACTCTGTCTTACCCACTCTTGTCCATGGCGCCCACATCGTCCACCCTCATGCCGAAGATGAAGAGGTTCTCTTCTCCGGCCTCCTCGGCCATCTCTACGTTGGCTCCGTCCATGGTGCCGATGGTGAGCGCTCCGTTCAGCATGAACTTCATGTTGCCAGTGCCAGACGCCTCAGTGCCAGCTGTGGAGATCTGCTCAGACAGGTCGGACGCAGGGATGACTGGCAAGAGAGAAAGAGAGAGAGAGAGAGAGAGAGGGAAAAGGAGAGAAACCGAAACAGAGAGATGAGACAAGGCAGAGAGGAAATGTATGTGGAAGAAGTGGGAAGCCCCTTAGCAACACTCCAATGGGAACATAAACAAAAGCAAAAAAGCAACAAGTATGTGAATTATTTACTTTTCTCGGCCAGAGTGACCTTGTAGTTCTCCAGGAAGATTACTTTGAGGCGGTCTCCCACCACAGTGTCGTGGTTGACAATCTCTCCGATAGCAGTGATCAGCCTAATGATCAACTTCGCTGTGTGGTACCCAGGGGCAGCCTGGAAGAAAAAATGGAATATGGAATCACATGGATGCCAAAATCTTATACAGAGGTCAAAGATCTGTTTGTGGTGTCTTGCCAACTTTGGTCGTTGTCTCCATAGCAGTTGGCAAAACAGCTCAAACTGATGTGGGACAGGCTAACATTGTGGAAATAATCGCTTAATCATATTTCTCAGATACCGGAACTTGTGAATTCAAATAGACTTTATTACAAAGTAACAAGATAAGCCGGCCCAACTGACTTTCCAGCCTCGGCACATACCTTTTATACAGTTTTCATCCTTACGTCACACACATAGTAACTCCTCTTTATGTTAATGATTCATCCCCTTTGGCATTTAGCCACCATTATCTTTTTGCATTGCACTCAGTTTAGCTTGGTTTCCATTTTCTTATTGGCACAGACACGTATTCATCGACCTGGCCAAGGCTTTCGACTCTGTCAATCACCACATTCTTATTGGCAGACTCAACAGCCTTGGTTTCTCAAATGATTGCCTCGCCTGGTTCACCAACTACTTCTCTGATAGAGTTCAGTGTGTCAAATCGGAAGGCCTGTTATCCGGACCTCTGGCAGTCTCTATGGGGGTGCCACAGGGTTCAATTTTCGGGCCGACTCTCTTCTCTGTATACAATGATGTCGCTCTTGCTGCTGGTGATTCTCTGATCCACCTCTACGCAGACTACACTGTGTACACTGTGTTAACTAACCTCCAGACGAGCTTCAATGCCATACAACTCTCCGTCCGTGGCATCCAACTGCTCTTAAATGCAAGTAAAACTAAATGCATGCTCTTCAACCGATCACTGCCCGCACCTCCCCGCCTGTCCAGCATCACTACTCTGGACGGTTCTGACTTAGAATATGTGGACAACTACAAATACCTAGGTGTCTGGTTAGACTGTAAATTCTCCTCCCAGACTCACATTAAGCCTCTCCAATCCAAAATGAAATCTAGAATCGGCTTCCTATTTCGCAACAAAGCATCCTTCCCTCATGCTGCCAAACATACCCTCGTAAAACTGACCATCCTACCGATCCTCGACTTTGGCGAAGTCATTTCTAAAATAGCCTCCAACACTCTACTCAACAAATTGGATGCAGTCTATCACAGTGCCATCCGTTTTGTCACCAAAGCCCCATATACTACCCACCACTGCGACCTGTACGCTCTCGTTGGCTGGCCCTCGCTTCATACTCATCGCCAAACCCACTGGCTCCAGGTCATCTACAAGTCTTTGCTAGGTAAAGCCCCGCCTTATCTCAGCTCACTGGTCACCATAACAGCACCCACCCGTAGCACGCGCTCCAGCAGGTATATCTCACTGGTCACCCCCCTCCTTTGGCCGCCTTTCCTTCCAGTTCTCTGCTGCCAATGACTGGAACGAACTGCAAAAGTCACTGAAGCTGCAGACTCATATCTCCCTCACTAGCTTTAAGCACCAGCTGTCAGAGCAGCTCACAGATCACTGCACCTGTACATAGCCAATCTGTAAACAGCCCATCCAACTACCTTATCCCCATACTGTATTTATTTATTTACATTGCAACTTTGCACCCCAGTATCTCTACTTGCACATTCATCTTCTGCACATCTACTATTCCAGTGTTTAATTGCTATATTGTAATTATTTCGCCACCATGGCCTATTTATTGCCCTACCTCCCTTATCGTACCTCATTTGCACTCACTGTATATTTACTTTTTTTTTTCTTTTGTATTATTGACTGTATGTTTGTTTAGTCCATGTGTAACTCTGTGTTGTTGTATGTGTCGAACTGCTGTGCTTTATCTTGGCCAAGTCGCAGTTGTAAATGAGAACTTGTTCTCAACTAGCCTACCTGGTTAAATAAAGGTAAAAAAATAAAAAATAAACAGACATTAGGGCATAGATTCCATTGGTGGCGTAACCATAGCAATGATACAAAAATAAACATTAGGGCATAGATTCTATTGGTGGCGTAACCATAGCAACGATACAAAAATAAACAGACACGCACACTCCTAATGCAGGTGCATGTCTTATGGTGCTTTTAGTAATACAAACCTATGCTCCTATTGCACAGCTAATGAACCTTACGGGACTAGATAATGGCTTCCCCTAGCCTAATGACCTAGGCACACATATAGAGTGCATTTAGTCTGCTTACTACTCTAAGATGTATAATGTGCACACATGTACTGGAAAATTCACAATACTAACAAAATATATCTAATGAGTTTTGCAGTACAACCTGTATCCTAATGACTTGATCAAACTTCTATTGTGGCTCACCTTTCCTCCAATCATGATAGTCCTGGGGGTCCAATTCTTGTTGGGCTCCATCTTGATGCCTAATTGAAAAAGAAGACAGGTTAACTTGGTTGACAGAATAATGTCTCTCACTAAATATGTAAAAGAACAGAGGACCACTCACGGTTGTAGAGAGTGATGATGTGCAGGCAGTTGAGCAGCTGTCTCTTGTACTCGTGGATCCTCTTGACTTGAACGTCGAACATGGAGTTGGGGTTGATCTTCACCTTGTAGTGTTCCTCAAGATAGGCAGAAAACTTAAGCTTGTTCTCCTACAGATAGACACAGTAAAGTGTTAGGAGTTATTGTATGGACCTTGGCTCGGGCTGAGATGGTGACTCGAATTACAATGACAACACATTACAAGAGATTGTTATGTTCTGACCTGTTTGACCTTGGCGATGTCATGAATCAAAGAGTCGTCATCCACGAACGTCAGCAACTTCTTCAGCTGGTCCAGATCGCGGATGTAATCCTCACCGATCCTCTGAACATTCAAACATACAGAAATAAAAAAATGTAGAATCATCATTTCTCAGACACTACTGCGACACTAGCACCAACTGTCACTCCACTTTGGTTATGATTTCAGCTACACTCCACCACGCACCTCTGCAATGACTTCAGCCAGCCCAGGGTTGCACATGACCAGCCAGCGTCGGGGCGTGATCCCGTTGGTCTTGTTCTGGAACTTGTGGGGGTCCACCTCGTAGAAGTCCTTGAACCTAGTGGGCTCAATGAACGATTGATAGATCAAATACCATTTAACATTTGGGGCCAGTGGGAAAACAGGTTACAATATTGGCTAGAGATAGCGTCATAAGTGGCTAGAGATAAAACAAACTAAAACAATGTTTCTTCGTACAGAGTTGCTTTGAGGATGTCAGAGTGGATGCGGGCCACTCCGTTGACGGCGTGGGAGCCCACAATGCACAGGTGGGCCATGTTGATCTTCTTCTGGTCGCCCTCCTCCACTAGGGACATGCGGCGTAGACGATCATGGTCCCCGGGGTAGAGCTTAGCGATGCGCTGAGGGAAGGAGGAGAAAGAAGATTGGAAACAATTACCTTCACACCCATTTGTTTGCATCACATTGAAGAAGCAAATATTGAGGGATATGTTGTTGCTTTTTACAGTAACTAACTCTTAATCCTCTCAGGCACGTGAATATATGTTTACAGTATATTCTCTCATATACAGTGCATTCGAAAAGTATTCAGACCCCTTGACTTTTTCCACATTTTGTTATTTTACAGCCTTATTCTAAAATCGATTATTCTAAAATGGTTTTTCCCCCCAAATCAATCTACACACAATACCCCATAATGACAAAGCAAAAACACTTTTTTAAATAAAGTTTTGCAAATGTATAAAGCTCAGGTGCATCCTGTTTCCATTGATCCTCCTTGAGATGTTTCTACAACTTGATTGGAGTCTACCTGTGGTAAATTCAATTGATTGGACATGATTTGGAAAGGCACACACCTGTCTTTCCAAATCAGCCAAACTGAGCAATCGGGGAGAAGGGCCTTGGACAGGGAGGTGACCAAGAACCCAAAGGTCACTCTGACAGAGCTCCAGAGTTCCTCTGTGAAGATGGGAGAACCTTCCAGAAGGACAACCATCTCTGCAGCACTCCACCAATCAGGCCTTTATGGTAGACGAAAGCCACTCCTCAGTAAAAGGCACCTGACAGCCCGCTTGGAGTTTGCCAAAAGGCACCTAAAGGACTCTCAGACCACGAGAAACAAGATTCGCTGGTCTGATGAAACCAAGATTAAACACTTTGGCCTGAATGCCAAACGTCACATCTGGAGGAAACCTTGCACCATCCCTACGGTGAAGCATGGTGGTGGCAGCATCATGCTGTGGGGATGTTTTTCAGCGGCAGGGACTGGGAGACTAGTCAGGATCGAGGGAAAGATGAACTGAGAAAAAGTACAGAGAGCTCCTTGATGAAAACCTGCTCTAGTGCGCTCAGAACCTAATACTGGGGCGAAGGTTCACCTTCCAACAGGACAACAAACCTAAGCACACAGCCAAGACAATGAAAGAGTGGCTTCGGAATGTCTCTGAATGTCTTTGAGTGGCCCAGCCAGAGCCCGGAATTGAACCCGATTGAACATCTATGGAGAGACCTGAAAATAGCTGTGCAGCGACGCTCCTCATCCAACCTGGCAGAGCTTCAGAGGATCTGAGAAGAATGGGAGAAACTCCCCAAATACAGGTGTGCCAAGCTTGTAGCTTCATACCCAAGAAGAGTCAAGGCTGTAATCGCTGCCAAAGGGACTTCAATAAAGTACTGAGTAAAGGGTCTGAACACTTATGTAAATGTGACATTTCTGTTTTTATTTTTAATACATTTACACTTCTAAAAACCAGTTTTTGCTTTGTCATTATGGGGTATTGTGTGTAGATTTGATGAGGGGGAAAAAACGATTTAATCAATTTTAGAATAAGGCTGTAAGATAACAAATTGTGGAAAAAGTGAAGGGGTCTGAATACTTTACGAATGCCCTGTATATGTACACTCGTACGGCTGTAATACTATATGTTACAGGAGTGTTTGGCTCTACCTCCAGGTGACGTCGGTTGATCTCGTAGATGATCTCCAGGTGTCTGGGCAGAAGGTTCTGGAGCAGATCGGTGGGCCAGCGCTCCAGGGCCTCAGGCAGGACAGTGTGGTTGGTGTAGGCACAGGTACGTGTACAGATGTCCCAGGCCTGAGAGATGGGGGAAATACAATGATACATGTAGAAGGAAATTGTCTTGGTTAATGTTTGGTAATCAATTTAGGAGTATTCCCCCATTTGTGGTAAGTATTCTTTACACTGTATCATTGCTTTAGCAGGGGGACCAGCACTATACCTTCTCCCATGTCTGGTGCTCCGTGTCCAACAAGATCCTCATCAGCTCAGGGATGGCCATGGCAGGGTGGGTGTCATTCAGCTGGATGGCCACCTACAATACAGGCAGGGGAGAGGACATCAGACAATACAGTTGGAAGACACAGTTAGGGGAGGAAACTGTTGTATGTGAACGCGTAGTCTCACATTCAATCAATCAATCTAATGTATTTATTAAGCCCTTTTCACATCAGACGATGTCACAAAGTGCTTATACAGAAGCCCAGCCTAAAAACCCCAAACAGCAAGCAATGCAGATATAGAAGCATATTGTGTCTTTGACATAGTACCGGAGTGTGCTCAGTGAACAAAGCCATTTGGAGAGTATATGGTACTTTGATACATATAATCCAGTTAGAACATACCCTTAGCATCCTAGACTATCTATCCTATCCATCTTACCTTGTCAGGTAGGGTGGACAGGTCAACGCGCACAACCTCAGTGGAGCCGAACTTGGAGGACTTGAAGCGACGGACGATGTCCTGCAGAGTGGCCGCCACCACAAAGTACTCCTGCTTCAGACGAAGCTCCTTCCCCTCGAAGAACTGGGGTCAAAAAAAGGACCATAGTCCATCACACTTGATTATTATTATGATGTTCTCCGAGAAGTGCTTTGATGACTCAGCTTAAATGCATTCTTACAGGAACCTGTGTCTATATTGAGCTGTAGACATAATACTTTAAATGGATAAAATGTTTTGACAGCATTAGGAAAACTCATTGATTTGTTACAATGAATCGTCATTGTCGATAAGAATTTGTTCTTAGAACTCGTCTGGCTAAATAAAGGTTTAAATCAACACTGGGTTCTACTCACGTTGTCATTGGGGTACAGAACACGGGAGATGTTCTCAGCCACGTTTCTGTCCAGCACAGCTTGAATATAGCCACCAACATTGACTGTAGAACAAACAAAAATGCTGTGGTCACATCTAGCATTTCAAATGTCTTGCCTAGTCATGTTTTCCAGCTCCCACCAGGACAATCAACATCATGATTGATGAATTAGATTACGGATAATAAAACTGATTGTTGAACTTGATTACTGATAATAATATTACAAAGGTTGTAAATATTTTCATTAATACATTATTTAATCAGTAGGTTTAAACAATAAACCAGACACAGACAAGCTCAAACAGTGCAGAAGTAACTCACAGTCTTTCAGGTTGAAATCACAGGGGGCCTTGGCGGACCACAGTCTCATGGTGTTCACAACGTTGTTCCTGTAGCCAGGGACTGGGGTGTCATAAGGAAGGGCCAACACTACCTGTTAATGTAGATGGGCCATGTAATGTTTAGTTACATCCACAATGATTATTATTTCTATGTTGTATCATCTTCATGTAGTCTCTCACCTGTGTGTCGACCCATTTCACACCCTCTGGGGTGTGCTCCACTCTGCCGTAGAAGTGGACGGGTCGCATGTACTCAGGACGGGCCTTCTCCCAGGGGTTGCCGTAGCGCAGCCAATCGTCAGCCTCCTCTACCTGTCGATTATCATGATTATACAGCATCATGAGTTTACTATGACTAGTTTACAAATATGTGCAAATGTGAGAAATGATTCATAAAATCATTTGACCATCTAAAGCACATGACTCCAACAAGCACCGAAAATGACTATTTACACTGACTAACATGTAATCAAAGACACAGACATGTACATACATATAGTAAACTTTTCCAGTTGAACTACCTGCCAGCCATTCACAATTTTCTGGTTGAAGATGCCGAACTCATAGCGGATGCCGTAGCCGTAAGCTGCCAGTCCCAGAGACGCCATGGAATCTAGGAAGCAGGCTGAGAGCACAGGGGGAGGGGAGAGAGAGATGGGGTGAGACAGGGTTGTCCTGACCACTGAGCATCACTGTCGTTGGCAACACTATTTTTAAGGGGGAAGCAGCGAGGTAGACCAATAGAGAGCCAAGGAGGAGGAACTCACCGGCGAGCCGTCCAAGGCCACCATTTCCCAGGCCGGCATCTTCCTCAATGTCCTGCAGCTCCTCCATGTCCAGGCCCAACTGATGAAGATGAAGATAAATTGTTAAGATTTATAGTACTTCATTAGTCTATAATACATTATAAAATGGAGGGAGGATGTAGCTACATTAATGTATTAGGGAAATCTTTTTCTTCTGAATACATGGAAATGGGGGCAGTGTTCAATCTCAGAGCAGGACAATGTACCTGACATTCTTACATAAGAAAGTATCCTTGAATCTTGAATGAAGTGTAATAAAAAGCACTTATTTTCAGTTGCATAAATGTTCAATGTGCCAGTTCCATACCCTCTGCAGTGTATGTCAGACACAATGTTCTAGGTTGAGGTAACTATGATGGGCCACTGTCATGGTCCAGAAGTGGCCTGAGGCCTATCCATCTCTCACCTGATAGGTAGCCTCGTCGCATGCGTTCTCCAGAGCCAGGTTCACCATTGTATTCTGCAGGGTGCGCCCCATGTAGAACTCAAGGGACAAGTAATACACACGCTAGAGAGGAACAGCAGGGGAAGGTTCATCAAGGAGAGTTAATGCAGTACAGTACAGTGTCTAACACCTTCAGCCACCCAACAGTGGTGTACCCCCATGTGGTTGCCTTGCGAAAATGCCACGTTGTCTATGCCCCTCTTATTCTAATGGAGAGGCAGCGGCTGTGGCCAGGGGGAGAGAGCAGGTGCTGCCAACAACAGGAGTGCTATTCTTGGCGACCAGTCAAGCAACAGCTCTTTGTGAGTGCGTTTGGACTCCCTTTAAACTCCCTGCCAGTGGAGTCTGGGTTTAGTTTCTTTAAGGCACGCTCAGTACACCCCAAGGTCTCATAATAACCTATATAAAGAGTTCTGGAAACAGTGCCAGCATTATGTTCCTGGCCTGAAACCCTAACAGATTAATAAACACTGTACTTACTGTATGTCCGTATAATATTTCTCTGCAGCCTGTCTCCACCCATTACAACATTATACAGAGGAAATGTACATTGTACATCATATAATCGTTCAGGTTCCAATTCATGTATGGGGTATGTTACTCACACTGAAGCTATGAAATGAAATGACTCTTCTGCTTGATTATTGCTAAGGTCACTACAGTACTATAACAGCATTGAGCAGGGTGGCGTGATCCTAAATGAATAGTTGGGAGGGGTCGACACCTGAACCTTCGATTGACCTTTGACATTTCAAATGTTGTCCTTCGACAATCGGGGGGAATGCAAATGAGGGCATGGAAAACCGAGCGCACCACTGTCCTATTAAGTGTGACTAAGATAAAGTGACAAAGGCATCCAGTCCCTGGATATAAATACAGCAGTTCGAACGACTAGGGAGATTGGTGCAGATGGGGTTGCATAAACACACAAAAATACAGGACGGATATTATTACTGTGGGTTGTGTATTTGATGACTTTAGGGAGCATGGATTGTTCTTCTGCTTATGAAGCCTACATAGCCATATTGAAATGTACAAATACCAAAAATGTAGTTGAACCCGAGCTCGATGACTAGGTGTTATCAACTAAGGATTAGTGTAAACAAATTATAATATATTTCTTAGGAGGCATTGGGCAAATATGTTCTCAGGGACTTTGGCTTTCTAAAGGTTGACCTCCAGACACTAATAAAATGAATGTCGTACAAGACCTATAGCTCAGGGTCATGAGTTACGAGCCTAATGACACTGCAGACCTTTTAATTTACATTTCTGTTATAAGTTACCATTTCATACAATCAACATGATATGTTTGCTCTTCTGCACACGAAAATATATGTTATTTTGTTCCCATACCAACCACAATAATGAATGTGGCTATACTGGCATGATGCTGATTGTGTGATGCACAGTGCAGTAGCCTGGTACACAACGTTATATCAGCATTATTGGATCAGAGAGAGACTCTGGTGCGTTCTGGTTCAATTCATTGATAAATCATTGTTTATGTGCCACTGATATGTATGAGATAGAGAATAGGAATAATTCTAACAGCTAAAATCCATCTCCAAAAGAATTTAACACACATAATGTGTCTTGACAGTATTTAGGCTACTATGTAAACATATCGGTTTGGGTTACAGCAACTTCTAGGCTTTCCTATTACGCAATACACATTTATTAACAACCAGTTGACTGACTCCCATTAAACCGTGCGCTGCATTTGTGTCATTCTACAAGTGTCAAGCTATATTGACACTTCCATTTCAGCTCTCCATGCATCATCAGATGCATTCCCTGTTAAAATAGAGAGAGACAAACGTTTACTGAATCGTGTTCTCATCCAGAGATGCACAACATGGTTATGTAACATGTAAGGGGCTGTGGAGCGCTCAATACAGAATTCGGCATTCCCATGTTCACCGCCTAATTACAATGAAGATTAAATAGGTAGGCTAATTAAAGACATGTTATAAACATAACATTTCTGTAACTATAGCGTCTGAAGCGCATCCCTAGTCTAGACTTCAGCATCATTGCACATACTGCGCAGTAATATTTCCCTGGGAAGCCATCCCTCCAGAGGCGTACGTGCCGAGTAGCGTGCGAGGGGATGGGATCACTGTGTCACTGCGGCAACCATGTTGCTTGCTTACTTTGGGGTCTTTCTCATAGTAGTGCTGCTGCGTCCTGATCCATCTGCCCACCAGATGGTCGCGGACAGTGTTGGCCAAGGCGAAGTAGTAGTCCCTTTTGGTCGCCACATTTCGGTCCTTTACCAGCGTAAAGTGGAGATGGCGATTAAAATTGGTCTTAAGGTCTGAAACGTTTTCCACTCCTGCAAGCCCTCGCACCGATATCTGCTTCCTCTTATCCTGGTCTGTCAGTGGCTTGGGCATCTTGGTAAATGTGTATTTTCTATTGTGCGACTGTAGATCCGAAAGGCAAATATCAACCGAAGATGATGAGAGATGGCTTCGCGTGTCACACTGTGTGCCCTTCCTCCCTCTGTCTCTTCAAAGTATGGACACCGGAGTTGGTATGCCAGTCCTTCACTGTTATATATAAACGCACATACAATTTCGAGCACATAGGGCGGGACTTACAGAAGCTCCTGCCCATTTGACAGTTGACCCTCTTCGTGACAATAATGGTTAGTGCTATACGGTATTCCTAGGGCGTCCGTAACCTAACCCCTACCCTTATCCTAACCTTAACCCTTACCTTAACCAAATTCCATTTCAATTTCAATGGCCTTTGATCCCGGACGTCCCAAGGATTCCGGATAGCACAGACTATGACAATATGCAGGGCTATTCACTATTAATGAGACCCCCCCCTAAAAAAACTCCCTCGAACAGCTGAGAAAGGATGATGGCATTGAGTGTACATGAGGGGGTGTGAGCCATGTAGCCTATCAGCTGTCGGGACTGCGGTGATGTATAGCCTATTATTTGGGTAGAATATTCTGTCTGCCTGGATACCTGCACAAGTACAGTGAAATGCCTTTCGTACCGGAGAATGAAATATTCACTGAGCTCTATCACATGTCTATTCCGCAAAAAACACAAAGATTCTATTTAATCAATACAAAATTATTGCATACACTGTACAGTGTTAGAGGGTCCTTTATCCATGATATCTTACAGGGTGGTGGTGGACAGTCTTGGTGCAGAATACACGCAACAGGTCCTCAAAGAACTATGTGCATTGACTGTCCTAGCCTCATTTTTGAGGATATAACTTTATTTTCCTCTCCAGGACCAATG
This sequence comes from Brachymystax lenok tsinlingensis, assembly GCA_030435695.1. Taxonomy (NCBI): domain Eukaryota; kingdom Metazoa; phylum Chordata; class Actinopteri; order Salmoniformes; family Salmonidae; genus Brachymystax; species Brachymystax lenok. The sequence continues at coordinate 17,527,053 of CM059798.1, forward strand.
ATCCACCCTTTAGGAATTTGACCATGAAAGCTATTAATAGCCACGTTGTATATAAGCGAAATAAAAGGGCGTTTGTTTGACCCAAGTGAACGTGACCAAATACATGACTGAAACAGGAACTAACTTTGCCGAGATTCATGCGAAGCCTACCGTGGATTTAGCCAGTGTTGGAAAAAGTACCCAATTTTCATACTTGAGTAAAAGTAAAGAAAGCTTAATAGAAAATGACTCAAGTAAAAGTGAAAGTCCCCCAGTAAAATACTACATGAGTAAAAGTCTAAAAGTATTTGGTTTTAAATATACAGTACCAGTCAAAAGTTTGGACACACCTACTCATTCCAGGGTTTTCTTTATTTTTACTATTTTCTGCGTTGTAGAATAATAGTGAGGACATCAAAACTATGAAATAACACATGGAATCACGTAGTGACCAAAAAAGTGTTAAACAAATCAAAATATATTATAGAATCTTCAAAGTAGCCACCCTTTGCCTTGGTGACAGCTTTGCACACTCTTGACATTCTCTCAACCAGCTTCATGAGGTAGTCACCTGGAATTATTTCAATTAACAGGTGTGCCCTGTTAAAAGTTAGTTTGTAGAATTTATTTCCTTCTTAATGCGTTTGAGCCAATCAGTTGTGTTATGACAAGGTAGGGGTGGTATACAGAAGATAGCCTTATCTGGTAAAAGACCAAGTCCATATTTTGGCAAGAACAGCTCAAATAAGCAAAGAGAAACGACAGTCCATCATTACTTTAAGACATGAAGGTCAGTCAGTCAGGAACATTTCAAAAACTTTGAATGTTTCTTCAAGTGCAGTTGCAAAAACCATCAAGCGCTATGATGAAACTGGCTCTCATGAGGACCGCCACAGGAAAGGAAGACCCAGAGTTACCTCTGCTGCAGGATAAGTTCATTAGAGTTAACTGCACCTCAGCTTGCAGCCCAAATAAATGCTTCACAGAGTTAAAGTAACAGACACATCTTAGGCCAAGAAACACGAGCAATGGTCATTAGTCCAGTGGAAATGTGTCCTTTGGTCTGATGAGTCCAAATTTGAGATTTTTTATTCCAACCGCCGTGTCTCTGTGAGACACAGATCTCTGCATGTGTGGAGAAGGTGCTTTGCTGGTGACACTTTGATTTATTTAGAATTAACCAACATGGCTACCACAGCATTCTGCAGCGATATGCCATCCCATCTGGTTTGCGCTTAGTGGGACTATCATTTGTTTTTCAACAATACAATGACCCAACACACCTCCAGGCTGTGTAAGGATTATTTGACCAAGAAGGAGAGTGATGGAGTGCTGCATCAGATGACCTGGCCTCCACAATCAACGACCTCAACCCAATTGAGATGGTTTGGGATGAGTTGGACCTAGGAGTGAAGGAAAAGCAGCCAACAAGTGCTCTGTATATGTTGGAACTCCTTCAAGACTGTTGGAAAACCATTCCAGGTGAAGCTTGTTGAGAGAATGCTAAGAGTGTGCAAAGCTGTCATCAAGGCAAAGGGTGGCTACTTTGAAGAATCTAAAATATATTGTTTGAGTTGTTTAACACTTTTTGGGTTACATGATTCCATATGTTATTTTATAGTTTTGATGTCTTCACTATTAATCTACAACATGGAAAATAATCAAAATAAAGAAAAACCCTTGAATGAGGTGTGTCCAAATTTGTGACTGGTACTGTACTTAAGTATCAAAAGCAAATCTAATTGCTAAAATATACTTAAGTGTCAAAAGTAAAAGTCTCTTGAAAAGTGTGTGAATTGCACCATTTTCCTGTCCCGCTAAGCATTCAAAATGTAACGAGTACTTTTGGGTGTCGGGGAAAATGTATGGAGTAAAAAGTACATCATATTCTTTAGGAATGTTGTGGAGTAAAAGTAAAAGTTGTCGAAAATGTCAATAGTAAAGTACAGATACCCCAAAAAACTCCATAAGTACTTTACAAAACTGGATTTAGCCTAACTGTACAAATGAATGTGATATTTGACGCTCTCTCACTAATTGACTATACAGTGTGTACACATTATTTCAGTTTGTGAGTGTCTGATACAGGGGTTGGAGACGTGTTAATTTCGACATTAACAATGGCAACACTGCTATGCTTATCCGAGCCTTGCTTTTGGAAAACCACATTAGTCTCCGACTTTCGGCTGTTGCAGATGCACCTCCCCCGACTTCAGTCTAAAGTTGGTTGCTTTCGCCTTACCACAGCCGAAAGTCTGCGATAGAACACAAAACAGTAAAACTAAAATTATTGGATGCAGGACTGCAGATACATTGTAGTACACAGAAAACAGTCTCATACCAAATATGTTTTATAACTAAACCAAGACAAACCACAGCCTTTCGTTTCCAATGGGAACAAATGAGCCACAGTGGGCAGAACAAGCGAGGGGGGCAGAGCCAAGCACGAGCTAGCGAGATCCAATTGGAGCGTTCTAGTATTATCTGCATATTTTCATTTGGGAACGCCTACTCTGAAGTGCGCATGTGCAATAACTCAATTTGCCTTTGCACTCCTAAACGCAATTTAAAACTTTTGCAAAGGGAAAGTCTACAAACCATAGTACACAATGTTCATAACATATTCTAGTTTTGGGAACAGAAAACTGTATTGATCAAATGTTTCAATTAACAAATGTGCAGAATGTCTGACAAAATCCAACTCGTTCCATCTTCTCCCACTACCCACCAATGGGCTTCCTCTCACTAGCATATTTGGTAGTGAGTGGAAACGCCAAGCAGATGCTTTGCAGTAACATCCAGTGAAATATCTGAATCATTGTTCCATCTGTGCTCATACCACTGGGTATCAAACAATCGTCTGTGAAAGCTGTATTCAAGTGTCATTGAGGAAATAAGACCGTTTACAAGGCAGAGAAAAGCAACAGACTGCAAAATTAGTTAAAGATGAGTTTAATAACAATCAAGCAACATTGCAAGGACTATTAATTCAGGCTAGACCCAACACAACATAAGGCTGACAAACCATTTCCAAAAATAGAGTAAAAATTACAATTGTATAATGTCATCTAACATAGTTTATTTTTAGTAACTAAAGGGAACTGAAATAGGGTTGTGATTTTGCTGGTGCAATACAAGCATGGAGGGGAAAGGTTGTTAACAGAACAAGTAGGCATCCAATCAGACTTCCTTAGAATTGAAGTAGCTCAGAGCATCTCTTAAGCAAATCAGCTGTAGGATGCAAAGTCCTATTCCCTGCTGCATCCACATAAACCTAAATACATTTTTGTCTGGGGAAAAAGCTCACCAGAAACTGCTGAAATGCACAACTTGTTTTCTTAAAAAAAAATAAACAGTACTACAAAGACCCGTTTTTCTGACAAAATAATCAAGAGGGGGATGCGACGTCCAAGAAATTTGAGCAATTACACTTCACATCGGGTTCAATTAGAAAAACAGCAGAAAAATATTCAGCTCAGTGAAACCAATAGCAAGTGAATGAAACATGATGAATGAAGGCCGAAGCCATTGGACTACCATGCCTACAAAATTGGCTGGATAATCTGAACAGAAAAATGTCCTGTAGATGACAACAAAATGATGACTAAGGTTAAGCTCGACTTTAATATATCACCCCATACCCAATTTATCAAAGGTAAATATCCATCAAACAGCTTATACGCCTGTTATAACTCAGAAAAACACACTAGTTATACTTTTAGGTAGAACTAAGAGGAATGAGAACAGGACATTCATAGTCCAGTCGGCAAACCAAAGCATATACATGTCTGAGGTGGGTTATTTGGTATGCAAGGTGAGTCATAAACCAATCATTGAGGGAGTAAACCCTGAAAAAAATAAATGCTCTGAAAACAAAACAAAAAATGGACAGAGAACATATACCGAGTGATCAAAAACACTAACTTTAACCGAAACATTAAGTTAAGCAAATGTACAAATTCAACCACACCACCTCCCTCTTGTTTGATGAGTTTCTCTGCATGCTAAGCAGGACTGTGTTTAAGAAGGTTCAGTGGGTGTTTAATTTTGGGGGGGTGGAGGTGGCGGCGCAGGGGGCATACCGAAGGGGGGCATGCCTGGCACCCCCATCCCCATCATGGTGACAAAGTTGGAGGGATCCATGGGCGGAGGGGGAGGTGGAGGGGCATACATCATGCCAGACGAGCCGGGGGTGGGGAGGAGGGGAGGTGGGGCGCCGGGGGAGAGGGGGCTGGACTCCGGGTGGAGGGGGGACCATGGAGGGGTTGCCCATGGGGGGAGGGGGCTGGGCAGCCGAGGCAGCGGACTGTTGGGGCTGCTGCCAGGGGGGCAGGTTGCCAGTGCCAGGACTGGACGTTGTGGTGGTATCTGGGGAGGAAAGAACTTTAGTTAGTGGGAGAGACTAGAAATAACATGCTGCACTTATTCAATGTTATAAAACCCTCTAAGATCTAACAGTAGTAAGGAACTACTTCAACATTCTAATGTAGATCAGCCATGTAGTCATTTGGTTACTGCCACTGACCCTTTACATAGCTTCCTCTTATTTCTCATGTATTTTTATTTCGTTTGATTAGTCATACTATTTTGACATTTAATACAGCACTGTTGGGTAGGGATTGTAAGCTCAGCATTTCACTTTACTTGTGCATATGACAAATAAACCTCGAAATGTGTCAAATTAAAAGCTACATGCAAAGTGTGAGAAACTGTCTAAGTGTTGGTTTAAATGGTCAAAGCTGGTGTTCTTACTCTGTTGCCATGGCAGTGGTGCACTAGTGGCCATGCTGCTGGTGGGAGGGGGGTGGAGGGGCCTGCTGTTGCCATGGAGGCAGAGGACCCGAGGGTGGCGGGGGAGGCTGGTTGTTCGGGGGTGGAGGTGGTGGTGGCATCATGGGTGGAGGCAACAGACCTGAAGTCAAATAAGAGAAAATATAAACCCTTTACACTCGTGGGAATGGGCCTATATGGATAGGGATAAATGGAAATGTTTCTTACAGAAGAGATATGAAAAGAATATGCATGGTAGCAATCTAAAAAAGGGAACAGTTTTAATTATTAGACCAAAGATGAGGACAACATTTCATCCGACAAGACTGAATCCAAACACACTTGATTTTTTGTGCATTTTCCATTTACTGTACTTTTCGCCACATTTGTTGATAAAGAAATCTGAAAAAAAAAAAACTCTGGATACGTTACTGAATGTAAGAAAATTCCTGGAAATGTGGGGAAGCTGCAACATAAGACAAAGGAATTACAAAGGTTTGAGTAAAATATATAATTTGGGGCCTCCCGAGTGGTACAGCGGTCTAATGCACTGCATCGCAGTGATAGAGGCATTACTACAGACCCGGGTTCATTCCTGGGCTGTGCCAAAATAGGCCGTGGCCGGTAGTTCCATAGGACGCCGCACAATTAGCCCAGCGTCAGTCAACCAGGTTAGGAGAGGGTTTGAGCCAAGTAAAGCCCCCCTGGCCATCGCTCTCTAGCGGGCCGGGTGCCTGCAGGCTGAACTCGGTCATCAGTTGAAAGGTGTTTTGTAAAATCAATCCTCTCCAAAGCGTACAGTTCCTGTCATTTCAATGCACTTAAGACTCAAATAAGTCTTCAATACTTTTAAAAAGTAATAATAATAAGTCAACTACAAGGTGCTGGTTTGAGCTCTGCCGTTGAGGAACTACAGGAAGCACACTTGCAGTTCTTTTGATTAGAATACAGCCCTGCATCGCCACCATCACACAATTACTGTTGTTTCCGCAATCCAAAAACAGTCCATTATAAATGACACTGTGGGTCTGGTGGACATCATGTGAGAGCCTGTTCTATTGCCAACATGACTAGTTAAGTTCTAAAATAGGATCTTACAGTGTTAGGCTTTCACAATGCAATTCAGGGGAACAGAATTGGTGAGCATTGACAGGAGCCATGAGTGCTCATTCAGGTGATTGTGTCGCAGTGAATTGTCCCCACAATAGACAGACTGCTTCTGTTCAGAACAACCCAGGGTATGACGACATGTCATCTTTTAACCACACATCAAACATAGTGATCAAACACGTTGACACTGAATATGACATGAGTTTTATGATTTGGAAATGTGAAGTACACATTTAGACTCACGGGTGTTTGGCTTGCTTGTATGACATCAAAGCGGTATTTATTATAATATTCAAAGTCTTATCTTTCAAAATACATCGTCCCCATAATTTTCAGCCTTTTCCCCACACAACAAAAAAACACCCAAAGGTTGCCCAATTAGCAGGAGGGATGAGGGCAACTTCTTGTTGCGCGCCGTTCTTAAGTTCAGAACGACTGTCAGCCAAAACCCCATAAAGCGCTGTGAAGCGAAGACCCTGAGGTCTGACACCATGTATAGCATGTTACTGTACAGCCACTGCATTCCAATTTAGGTGTTTATCAGTGCCCAAATCTGCCCTTTTAAACCCAGGTACGAGTGTATGTTAAAAGTGATTAGACTGCGAAGACCAAACAGACGGCTTCATGTGTACATGACACCACAAACAGTTTACAAACAGGGAAAACAAAACGGAGACTGGCAAAAACAACAAAGATGTCTCTTTTCAGTGTCTCTCTTACCCATATGGTGTCCGTGTCCCTGGCCCATGGGGGGCGGTGGGGGCTGCATCCACGGGGGTGGCATGCCGTTGTTGGGGGGCATGGGGTGCCCTCCCATGTTGGACATGGGGGGTGGGAAGTTGTGGTGGCCTCCGTGACCTCCATGACCCCCGTGGTTGCCATGACCACCGTGGTGGTTGCCATGACCACCGTGTCCGCCGTGGCCTCCATGCATGCTGTGGAAGTTCCTGTTCTCAGACTGACCGGAGTTCATCCAGGGAGGACGGCTCTGCAGCATAAACATACAGTCAAACAAGAGGAACTTTTAGGGCTTCCATGACTTGCACGGTTTATCGTGTAGTCTAAGCTTGTATGTTGACGAAACTGAACTCCACGCAGGAACCAATAAAGTCTCCATGAATGTCCGGCATGGAACAGAAGGCCTATTTTGATGTATAGATTTTTGAAGACAATTGAAGCTCAGGTCGTGTTGGTCACTACATGCAACTCACCGGTGGTGGCTGGTTGTTGTTGCTGCCTCTGTTGTGGCCGCTGCTCTGGTTGTTGGAGTGTCCCCCACCAGAGGAGGGTACAGGGGCCTCACCCAGCTCCGCCATGAGGGACAGGTATTCCTTGTCCATACGGGCCTTGTCCTGGGCAGACTGGGGGGGCTCACCAGCCCTGGGAGCCGCAAAGGAGCTGGAGAGAGAGAGGTCCTTTTAATGCATGGTACATTCTTAGAAATTGTTTTAGAAATGTTCTTTAGTGTTTTATGATCACTCCCAAGTACCCACTGTTCCGGGTCCTCTGCGTGGACCTAGCCCCGTCATTCTATGCCCCTCATGACACAGGCTCAACACTTCCAGTCAGAATGCAACGCCTCAAGGGACAGGTTCCTGCATAACCTCTAGTACTAGATTGGGCTAGCCAAAAAACTATTTTGGGTACCTTATAAGAATAATCTGATTTCAAAGTAATTTCATGTGTGCAAGCAAAAATACTTATTTCTGAGCAGGAATAATTTACATAAGAGTACGTAGCTGGTAAGTTACCTGGTGAACTTGCAGTCTGAGGAGATGTGGCCTGCACCGCCACACTTGGTACAGAGGGTCGTGTTGGTGACGCTGCGGGGTTCAGTGCTCTGCCACGGACGCAGGATCCTGTGGAGGGAAACAGAGATGGGTGAAGCAGTGAGCACATTATCCAGGCCAGGCACCTGGGATTATCGAACTTCCACAGAATGGCTGATGTCAGAACGTGGCAGGCTCACCTGTTGTCGTCCTCTCTCAGGGTTCCGTTGAGTCTGGCCAGCTCTCTCAGCTGCATCTTCCTCAAGTCGTTCTGGTCCTCAGGGGTCTCGATGCCCTGCTTGAGGATGGTGCGGATCTATGGGACACACCATAGTGGACAACCCTTAAACATGTATGCAAATCAACATAGAAATGCATAGCACTAGCTAGTTATAGTATTATACGAGTGGACAGTGACAAAAGGTAAAAGCCAGTAGACCAGTGTTTCCCAAACTCGGTCCTTGGGACCCCAAGGGGTGCAAGTTGTGTTTTGTGCCAACACTACACAGCTGATTCAAATGATCAAATAATCACCTAATCATCAATTTGAATCAGCTATGTAGTGCTAGGGCAAAGACCCAAATCGTGCACCCCTTGGGGTCCCGAGGACCGAGTTTGGGAAAGCCTGCAGTAGACATTATGATGGGCTCACCTGTTCCACAGCCTTCTTGACGTTCTCCATGGTGTTGGCGGTGACCAGGGCATGCAACGGCTCGTCCTCCCCTGGCAGCATCTGGCCGTCCCTACGGCCCACCTTGCCCTCCTTCACCGAGCCCTTACCACGGATCATGATCTTGGCACAGCACTCCTTCTCTATGTTCTTCAGGGTGTTGCCACTTCAAGGACACAAGTAACATCCTCAGCGTGTGTGTGTGTGAGACGTAGTCAGGAATCAGCACCACTTACTGGGATTACTACCCAAGATTGTTCTCTCTGCTTCCGCACGGCAGGCGGTAGCGGTGCATCAAGTCTGACACCAACAGGCTCCTGAACAGCTTCTATCTCCATGCCATAAGACTGCTGAACAGCTACACGGACTATCTGGGTTGACATTTGTATTTATTCTTATTTTAGCACTGTCTCTATGCACTCACAGGGCCCTACACGCTATGCACTGATACTCCAACACACACACAAACACTCACTCCATCATTTGCACACACACATTTATATTGAATCTACACACACAATCATTTACACTGCTGCTACTCTGTTTATCATATATCCTGATGCCTAGTCACCTTACCCCTATACATATCTACCTCTATCAATTCAGTACCCCCTGCACATTGTAAATATGGTACTGGAACTGAACCGGTGTATAGTAGGCTTACTTTATTGTGTTCTTATATATCGTGTGTTTTTGTTCTACCTTGTTATTTGTAGTATTACATTGTTATTGATTACTGCATTGTTGGGGGTCTAAGGCATTTCACTGTACTTTTGCCATTGAAACTTCTAGGCGAAACCCCAGACATTGTAACCCAATGTGCCAATAGACCCACAACACAGGAACATCAGATGATGTGTGGGGGGGGGGTTAGATACGGTTACGTGTTGGGATATTAATTTGACGATACATCGTATTTTTTTAGATAATATCGCAATACTATTGTTGCGCTAGTTGGCTTTAACATCAACAAAACACAAATACAGAGCCAATTTGGTGTTAGCACTTCTATTTCTATGACGATCTTAAACTCGTTTTCTCATGGCTCTCTTGACATATGTTGAGTAATATGTTTGGAACATCAAATCGCAAGAAATTTGTATTGTGAGGTCCCTGGCAAAATCCCACCCCTATGGTAAAGGCCTGTAACTCACCGTGGCCCAATCAGCAGGCCAACAAAGTTGATCTCTGGGTACTCGTCCTGTGGAATCATCACCTTGTCGTTGACTCTGGTGGCTGGAGGCCTGTGGGGGATATTAATGTTTAGTATAGTGAAGGATATAACCCAGTCTCTACACATTCAAGCCAAAGGAAATAGAATGATAAGAGTTTTACTCATTTCATATGCATATACTGTATTCTAGTCAAAGCCACTCCAACATTGCTCATCCTAATATTTAAATATTTGTTAATTCCATTCTTCAACTTTGAGATTTGGGTGTATTGTTAGATACTCCTGCACTGTTGGAGCTAGGAAGACAAGCATTTTGTGACAACCGCAATTACATCTGCTAAATAAAAAGTTGATTTGAAGCATGGCTGTTCTCAGAAGCCACGTTAAAACCAGCAGAGAGACATAGCAATAGTTCCGAAACTCGGACCAACCATCAAGTGTAATTTAAACAATTGGGAACAAACAAGAAAGAAAATCCTGGGGGAGTGGGAAGAAACTAGAGTATAAACAGCTGTTGCTGTAGTAACAGCTAATGGGGATCCAAATAAACAAGACTATGTTAGTAGATAGGGGAATAGGGCACATACTTGTAGTCAGCAGGGGGCTTGAACTCAGGGTTGAGTGCCACCATATCGGTGATGAGGGAATGACGCTCCTCCTCGATCTTCTTGCGTGTGCGGTACTCCCTGGTGTTCAGCCTCTTGCCCTCGCTGTTATAGATGGGCTCTGGAGACGGGGACCTGGGGGAGGGGGAGAGAGTACAGACAGACAACCATTAATCTCTCCAACTAGAGGGAGAACTAAGACCATTGACAAATATACACAAGTTTCCCTATGTCTAACTAAGCCTTGAATAACATTGTTACCAAAAAAGCTCTTTTTAAGGTACACTTGATAATATCATAGTCATGTCCCCGTGCCACTTCTCAGTGAAGGGGAGGCAAGAGAAACAATGGTTACGGTAAGCATTTGGTCACACTGGGGAAAAAACAGTCATCTCTCATAGGAAAGGCTATGTGATAGCTATTTGTCTTTACTTCCTGCATTCTCAAAGGGACATTTGTTGCTACTAGGCTGTAGCGTTTGACTGGCCAAATGGTTACTGGGATTTTATACACATCTGAAAAATGGGGACCTTGCGATACGTAATAAAGACTATTCTGAAAAGGGCAACCACCACTTCAACAACTAAATCTATCTAGACAAAATGGACAGAATTAATCCTGCATACAGGATGTAAAGTGAAAGGGGTGGGCAATAAAATAAAAGTGTTGCATTCCTAAAGGAACCGCTGGCTTTGGGAGTAAGACTGCCATAATGGATGCCGAGGTGGAGAGGGTGTTAAAGCCAGGTCCATACCTTCCCCTTGGATGGAACACCTGAAAACCTGTTTCGCTGCGTTAAAGAGGCTCTGTGCTTGAAAAAGGTTAAGGTGACAAGGGGTAATTTGGGGTTAGAGAAAATGAATTATGATTAGACGTTAACCCTTTTCATTGTGCACTCTCCCACAAGTGAGGTCTGGTCGATGAACAATTCAGGAGGAAAAGTATAGGAAAGGATTCTTTTTATACATCTTGAAATTTCCACTGCTGACAACCTGAAACACTCCCGTTATTTGTTGGGAGTGGAGTAGTGACGTTGTTAGCGTCCTGGGTTGAGCTTTTTGCTGTCGCTGTGGAAACGTCTGATTAAGATAATGAAACTATGTCAAGTACAGACAACAGGGACTGTGGCCAACAAAGAGATATCAATCTCACACTCATAAAAACAACATGACATTTCCTGCTGGAATAATAGATGCTTAAGCAAACTAAAGTGTCAGAGCCGGTCTGTGTCATTCCGGAATAGTCAGGATCAGAGGAGTTCTCATCCAGAGCCCTAGAGTTCCACCTGGAATACTGTGGAACCCCCCCCCATGGGCGGAACATCCAGAAGCCTCATTATGGAAAACCCATTAATGACCATGGAAAAACACCCAACGGTTAAAAGTTAATTTGTCAGGTTTCAGGTGGAGTCTGACAATGGTTGGACCACTTGAAATGACAAGACGAGTCAAGACCAGGGTAACACATCAGGATTTTTTTCTCATGTCAAGAACTGGCAGAAGCAGGTTATTCTAAAGAAACCCATTACTGAAAACTAAACTTGACCTAGTTGTTCATATTGCAATCATTATATAACTATTTAAGATGCTAGACTCCCTTTACCTTTCAGCTACCCGACTAGTCAAGGAGACTGAAATATGCATTCTGACAATCACTATAATCAACAAATGTTATCAACTATAAGCTGCTAAATCAACAATAAGATTAACTTAGATTCATAAGTATTGACCCAAACCTGCAGTGTTGAAGAAAATGTCTCCATCAATAATCAAAATGGTCACACACACACAGTCAAGTCAACATCTGAGTTGACAGAGAACGGATAAATCAGGATGCATATACAATAAAAATATGACACCCACATCACTAAGATAGTGGTTACAGCTAATGCAGTGGGATATATATATATATATATATATATATATATATATATATATATATATATATATATATATATATATATTCAGAATGAGGGTAATTGTTTGACATGATTAGTAATAATACCATCTGTCAGGAGACAATGATGCCATTTAAGAAAATCATTGAGGAATATAAGAACAATATAAACTTATGAGGCTAATTTAGATGGGTATAAACGTAAGCCGGAAAAGCTTGAAGAACACCAAGTTAACCAGAGAGGTGCCTGTGGTAACTTCACACCTTAACTAAAGAGCCCACAAGGTTTCTATTGAAAATCTCCATCTAAAATGGTTGGATGTCACACTGAAATGTAATACTGTATTCAGAGCCAAAGCTTTAGTCTTCAGTCACCCTGGAAGTTGGGACTATACGAGCCTAGAAGTAGGACATCCCTGTGTACTTACTACTGAAGAAAATATAAACTGAGAAAATTAAGCTACTATGTTACAATATGCCGCTACGACTAGTGGATGGATACTAAACCTACTACACTTCAAGACCTAAAGCATCTTCTGAAAATGATGTATAATTTTCCAAAGACATTTGGCGTCAAAAGAACAAGGTAGAGAAAATGTTACTGTTGGTGGGTTTAAAACTTTTCCCGACCTGTCCTCAGGGTTAACAGGGATTCCCAGGTCTCCTGTACGCAGTTTACGAGTCAGGTCTTCAATCTGCAGTTGGACTGGAAGAATTCAGGTTAGGAAAGAAAAACAAGAAGGATGGAGAGAAATGCAGTTACCACCATAACATTCATCTGGAAACAGTGCATTCTAAATTAGAGCACGGTCTGATTTGTTTAAAGAGGCAAAAAAAAAAAATCCAATGAATGATTAAACATTTACATTAAAAACACAAGGGGAATAAAGTGTACTTCTGAATTCCAGCAAATATTCTACAACAGTAAAACCCTTCCTCATTTCCGGGGGAAATGGATGTACCAAAATGGCCATGCAAAACTCTATAGAGCCAATTCATTGAACGGAAAGTGAACTGTCATCAGGGAACAAGCCCCAGGATGTGTTTTACATATGCAAGGATATTATGTACATATGCAAAATTTGGCATCCCATTAATGAAGGAAGGGTTTATATGTACAGCAACATTTCAGAGGGTCATTAGAGCAGGGTTCCGTGCCTGCCAGCATAAATTACCCACATTCCAAACCCTATTATGTGCATTTAGATTCATTTCAATTTGTAATATTATTATGTTAATAATAATAAGTGACCTTTGTTATACGATCGTAGTTAATTGTGGCTTTAGTAGAAAAGGGAAACCTGATCCACAAGTAGTCCTAACACAATATAAAATTAATCAAGTTCAATGAGCCAGTAGAGTGTCACTGTCTGCACACCTGTGGCTCTACAGCCAAAGAGCTATTGGTTATGTAAAATAGAAAGGAACAAAAATTAAATCACTCATCACATGCACATTTCTGTATAGGAGTCATGACCAAATGTAACCCAGTCCCCCCCTAACCTCCAAAAACACCCACCCCTTCCTGACAAGATTCAAATGAGATAAACACAGCCCCTGTGAATTGATTTTTCACTGCTATTTCATCTTACACGCTTGTGGTTATTGTGGTGAATGAACAAAGAAAAAAGAAAAAGAAAGAACAGAAGGTAGGCACAAATGAATGTTTACATACCAAGGAAGACCAACCATTAACAATGACTCAACATCAATAACCCATTCTGTTATTGACAGGTAGACAGACTCAACTGAAATCGGACTTCCACTTTATCCAAACCCCTCCAAATGACACACATACAATACAGATTGGAGAGGTTGGATCAGGGGGCCCCAGTGGAGAAGTTGTTGTGAGGGGTTAAGTGCCTTGTGAAAGGGCACAACGGCAGGCAATGGCATCTAGGATTAAATACAAGCCGCTCTAAGGCCTGTTTGGTGGTTACCCTGCTGTTGGAAGGCATTTAGAGTCAAGATGACCGTTTCTTAAACTAACTGGGTCTTAACATCCAAATTAGTGCCTATTCTAAAGGATTCACAGGTAAATTAGTCTGGTGCTTTTTGCCATTGAAGTAGCATTGCTCATACACTAAACTCACATGTATGATATCAAGGAAAATTGTATTATGTCACAAGGACAACATTGGTCGATCCCTTCATGCCAATGGACACCTTTCTGTTTTGCTAATGGATGTCCAGTGGTATGCAAACCTTGATGCCACAACAAAACAAAAACTTGCTATAGGAGAACCACATTACTGTACCTCCTTAGGATAAAGGCCTTCTTTTGCACTCCACATCCACAAGTTAGTATACTCAGTTGTTTAAAATACTGAATTTCGTTAGGTAGAGCAATATGATTTCACATTATAGCTTGAGTTGCTACATTTTTGACAAAGTTTTGTCTATGCATTGGCAAATACTGTACTTGAATCACCTCCAATGCAAATCAACCCGTTCGTGGTTATGCACTAGTCAGGACATAGCCCTCCCAAAGTGGGTATATGTGCGGTTAGTGACTCAACACAGCCTGTTTCAATACGCTCTAACTGATGAAATTCAGCAAACATATAATGAACTATACATTACATTTCAATATGCAGAAAGTGAGGGGGAAAAAACACTAGGCAACTGAATCTCACAGGGACATGTAAAGAACCAGGCAGTTAATCCTGTAAATCTAAACACTAACTAATACATTCATTTACAGTACAGTTCTGTTATATAGTAGTGGACAAGTTAGATAGTTACCTATATAGGCCTTCTCCTGATCCCGAGTCAGTCCTGGCGGGATGACGGTGGGCATACCAGGAATGACTGTCTTCTGGTCGGGTGTTTCACTATTCCAGCGGCTCCTTTTCCTGGCTTTTTTCTGACCGAAGTCTGACAGATGAGAACAAGGAGGGTGGGTATATTCTCAACGTGGGTCTTTTACATGTTGACCGATAATGTACAATTTACGAATTCCTAAACAGACACCTAAATAAGTAAAAAGACTTAAGACCTAATAACTTCCGTGCATTGTTGTTTGATTTGCTAACTAAACGTTTACAACTGCTAAATGGCCAGTTAACGTCGAACCAGTTATAACAAACATTTTGTTTAACGTTAGTTACGTCGTTGGCTAGAATCCTGTTCACTTGACACATATTACTTATATTACTAATGTACGAAGTGTATTTCGCATTGTAATGATTAGTTAGATACCTTTCAGCATCTGAAACATCGATAATGTTGGCTAGCTAATACGGGGTGTTAGCAAGCTACGTTAGCTGCTCAACCCACATCACAGCCCTGCACTGTGAAGGACTTCCTCCACGTTGTTTAGCTCGCTAGCTAGCCTAGCTTACCTGACTGAGACTGCATTCCGGCACCTTGGGGTGGTTGTGGTGGGGTGGGAAAAGCAGCCACCGCAGTAAACACCGGGTGAGCTTGCGGGAAAGAGACGTTTGGAATTGGTGGTTGGAAATTCGGTAGCGAAGGAAAGGCCACAGGAGGCCCGGGTGGAGGCATTAACCCCGCACCAGGCCCAGCATCAAAGCCTCGTTTAGCGCCGATACTCGGGTGCAGCTTCCCTAGAGGGGTTGCATTTGCTCCCGTAGCCATTTCCAAAGGTGCTCTGTTGTATCAAATTAAAGTAGGTTTCCAAATCTTGTAAATAGATGAACAAATATTACATTGAACGACATCCACAACCTTCTCCACTCGAGCTGAGGAACATAAAATGGCGCTCGGTGTAAAATCGCAAAGGAGGATACCGAGGACCTGTTAGCGAAACTCTGCTATTGGTACAGACCAGTTCCAGCCTAAACGTTCCCGCGTTTCATTGGATAAAACAAATAGGGTCAGTCTGCCATTCCTTAACTTCCTCGAAAAACGATTGGACGTTTACCATGACAATCATTGAGCCACAGTCTTTGATTGGGTCTTGAATGTTGGTGTCTGCCTACCATTACATTTTTTTGGCTTCTTGACCCACCATAACTGTTCAGAGCTGAAAAAATAAACACTGACCAAAGAATGTAAACATTTTGCAATGGCGGTGACTGAAAATGTTCCCGCTTTATAGCATAATTTCACGCAATTCTACGCATTTTGACATGGCTAATGCTGTGTTCTTATGCTCAAACATACAATCAATGGGGGCCTGACTTCCTAGCTTTTAATTTGATGATTGTAAATTCTCAAAGAATATATACAGTACCAGTCAGAAGTTTGGACACAGCTACTTATTCAAGAGTTTTTCTTTATTTTTACTATTTTCTAGAATGTAGAATAATAGTGAATATGGAATCATGAAGTAACCAAAAAAGTGTTAAACAAATCAAAATATATTTTATATTTCAGATTCTTCAAAGTAGCCACCCTTTGCCTTGATGACAGCTTTGCACACTCTTGGCATTTTCTCAGTGCACCAGTCCCTCCTGCAGTAAAGCACCCCCACAACATGATGCTGCCACCCCCGTGCTTCACGGTTGGGATGGTGTTCTTCGACTTGCAAGCGTCCCCCTTTTTCCTCCAAATATAACAATGGTCATTATGGCCACACAGTTCTGTTTTTGTTTCATCAGACCAGAGGACATTTCTCCAAAAAGTAGGACTCGTTTTACTGTGGATATAGATACTTTTGTGCCTGTTTCCTCCAGCATCTTCACAAGGTCCTTTGCTGTTGTTCTAGGATTGATTTGCACTTTTTCGCACCAAAGTACGTTCATCTCTAAGAGACAGAACGCGTCTCCTTCCTGAGCGGTATGACGGCTGCATGGTCCCATGGTGTTTATACATGCGTACTACTGTTTGTACAGATGAACGTGGCATTCAGGCATTTGGAAATTGCTCCCAAGAATGAACCAGACACGTGGAGGTCTACAATTGTTTTTCTGAGGTCTTGGCTGATTTCTTTTGATTTTCCCATGATGTCAAGCAAAGAGGCACTGAGTTTGAAGGTAGGCCTTGAAATACATCCACAGGTACTGTTAGGGTTTGTTCCTTGTTTCCTTGTCAATCATTGGCTCATTGGTGAAATTAGCATTATGACAATATCTTTAATTAAATCATTCAAAAACCTTTATTAATGCAATTGCAGACAGAAGTTGACAAACAGGAACATAGCATGCATGTTTCAGAGTAAGTTCTGCACTATAGGGAAAGTCTAAGTTGCTTTTATCATGCTTGTAGCCAACGCCCTGTGATGTCACTGCATTCATTATTATTATCTACTTATCAGACCAAGCCCATGCATCCACTACACTAACATAGAGTTCCAGTGTTTATCTGAAAGCTAGGCACTAAATGTTCACTCCCCAAAGTTGATTTATTGTGGAATGTCTGGCTAGTTTCTTATCTCATCTCTCCCACTCCCGGGGTCTATGTTTATCTTTGCTCACAGACCCCATGCAATAATTCAAAATTTCTCAGACGGCTTCTTTATAAGAAGCAGAGAGAGAGAGAACTAAAACAATTGTGGAACAATACTAAAACCTCTACAATTAATATATATTGTTCATCTGTAGTCTAGGATCCTAAAACTGTAAGGAGGGAGGGGTCTTATAACCCTCCCCTTCTATTAATATAAAATAAGCATAATCAATTATTATAATACATCAAACATTTAGTACAGCCTTATCATGACCCCTAGGTGATCTTCTAACAGTACACCTCCAATTGACTCAAATTATGTCAATTAGCCTATCAGAAGCTTCTAAAGCCATGACAGAGTTTTCTGGAATTTTCCAAGCTGTTTAAAGGCACAGTCAACTTAGTGTACGTAAACTTCTGACCCACTGGAATTGTGATACATTGAATTATAAGTGAAATAATCTGTCTGTAAACAATTGTTGGAAAAATTACTTGTGTCATGCACAAAGTAGATGTCCTAACCGACTTGCCAAAACAATAGTGTGTTAACAAGAAATTTGTGGAGTGGTTGAAAAACTATTTTTAATGACTCCAACCTAAGTGTATGTAAACTTCCGACTTTATATACAGTGAGGGAAAAAAGTATTTGATCCCCTGCTGATTTTGTACGTTTGCCCACTGACAAAGAAATTATCAGTCTATCATTTTAATTGTAGGTTTATTTGAACACTGAGAGACAGAATAACAACAAAAAAATCCAGAAAAACGCATGTGAAAAATGTTATAAATTGATTTGCATGCTGCAAGGAAGCATGAGGACTGCAGATGTGGCCAGGGCAAAAAATTGCAATGTCCGTACTGTGAGATGCCTAAGACAGCGCTACAGGCAGACAGGACGGAGAGCTGATCGTCCTCGCAGTGGCAGACCAAGTGCCTTAGGCATGCTGCAAGGAGGCATGAGGACTGCAGATGTGGCCAGGGCAATAAATTGCAATGTCCGTACTGTGAGATGCCTAAGACAGCGCTACAGGCAGACAGGACGGAGAGCTGATCGTCCTCGCAGTGGCAGACCAAGTGTATCAACACCTGCACAGGATCGGTACATCACACCTGTGGGACAGGTACAGGATGACAACAACTTCCCTAGTTACACCAGGAACGCACAATCCCTCCATCAGTGCTGAGACTGTCCGCAATAGGCTGAGAGAAGCTGGACTGAGGGCTTGTAGGCCTGTTGTAAGGCAGGTCCTCACCAGACATCACAGGCAACAACATCACCTATGGGCACAAACCCACCGTCGCTGGACCAGACAAGACTGGCAAAAAGTGCTCTTCACTGACGAGTCGTGGTTTTGGCTCACCAGGGGTGATTGTTGGATTCGCATTTATCGTCGAAGGAATGAGCGTTACACCGAGGCCTGTACTCTGGAGCGAGATCGATTTGGAGGTGGAGGGTCCGTCATGGTCTGTGGAAATGTGTTACAGCATCATCGGACTGAACTTGTTGTCATTGCAGGCAATCTCAATGCTGTGGTTACAGGGAAGACATCCTCCTCCCTCATGTGGTACCCTTCCTGCAGGCTCATCCTGACATGACCCTCCAGCATGACAATGCCACCAGCCATACTGCTCGTTCTGTGCGTGATTTCCTGCAAGACAGGAATGTCAATGTTCTTCCATGGCCAGAGAAGAGCCCGTATCTCAATCCCATGTAGCACATCTGGAACCTGTTGGATCGGAGAGTGAGGGCTAGGACCATTCCCCCCAGAAATGTTCGGGATTTGCAGGTGCCTTGGTGGAAGAGTGGGGTGACATCTCACAGCAAGAACTGGCAAAGCTGGTGCAGTCCATGAGGAGGAGATGCACTGCAGTACTTAATGCAGCTGGTGGCCACACCAGATACTGACTGTTACTTTTGACCCCCCTTTGTTCAGGGACACATTATTCAATTTCTGCTAGTCACATGTTCAGTTTATGTCTGTTGTTGAATCTTATGTCCATACAAATATTTACCCATGTTAAGTTTGCTAAAAATAAACGCAGTTGACAGTGAGAGGACGTTTCTTTTTTTGCTTAGTTCATGTGCCTTTTCAAATCATGTCCAATCAATTGAATTTACCACAAGTGGACTCCAATAAAGTTGTAGAAACATCAAGGATGATCAATGGAAACAGGATGCACATGAGCTCAATTTTGACTCTCATAGCAAAGGGTCTGAATACTTATGTCAATAAGGTATGTTTAATACATTTGCGAAAATTGCTTCGTCATAATGGGGTATTGTGTGTAGATTGTAAAATTGATTAAAACAATTTCCTCAGCAATCAGGCAGTAACGTAAAAAGTCCAGGGGTCTGAATACTTTCTGAAGGCAATGTATAGGTCCATTATCTGTTCTACCTACTTTCTATTAAATTCTTTCCGTTTAAGTTTACACTGTAAGCGTTATTCCATCCTGAAAATGTAAAAAAAAAAAAAGTAATCCTGCAACCCACATTGACCCACAAGTGGGTCCCAACCCACAGTTTGGGAACCACTGGACTAACCTTTTTCCAAGAGTGCACTGATCATGCACTTCACTTGTCACTTTGGATTGATACATTCAAATGAAAAAAGGCTTTGGAAAAAAAACTTGATAATTGCAAAATAAATGTAGGATTAAATGATCACCACTCCGTACTGCAAATACTAAATCAATATATTGAACAACCAAGTTCAAGTTCGTGCGTATTCTTTTCTTGATTTTATATGTAATATTATTTACACAGCCAGCATTTCAAATCATCAAACCCATTTGTTAACTTAACCAAATGGTATGTAATAACATGATTTACCCATGAGGCACAAACACTGAAAGAACCTTTACCGAGACTCATTTGTGGATTATAAATCGGGTGGTTCGAGCACTGAATGCTGATTGGATGATAGCCGTGGTATATCAGACCGTATACCACGGCTATGACGAAACATTTTTACTGCTCTAATTATTTAATGATGTTGGTAACCAGTTTATAATAGCAATAAGGCACTTCGGAGGTTAGCGGCATATGGCAAATATACCGCGGCTAAGGGCTAAACATAAGGAACAAAACATGATAAGAAATCATGAATCAAAATACATAACTTTTCAGACAGTGGCTTTATTGAGAAACAGATGGACAGAAATATTTCTCATATCATCATTCAGGACAAATGGTGCCAAATCCACTCCTAAAAATACGGATTTTGTCAAGATGGAATGGGTTCATGGGGCCGGCCCATGGTTATGTATAAGCATTCACAACAGTTTAGA
The DNA here is from genome assembly GCA_030435695.1 of Brachymystax lenok tsinlingensis. Classification (NCBI taxonomy): domain Eukaryota; kingdom Metazoa; phylum Chordata; class Actinopteri; order Salmoniformes; family Salmonidae; genus Brachymystax; species Brachymystax lenok. The sequence continues at coordinate 17,547,669 of CM059798.1, forward strand.
AACGTTCTAAAACTTTAAGAATCTATTCAAAGTGTAATATTTCAGTCATAAACATTTTGAATAATACTGTAACATTTGAAGTGAAACATCTTCTTTGATCCAGGCGCAATTCAGCCAAAAAGCGGGATTTGGTCATTTGTCAATTGTGGCCCCTGCCTTAGGTGTATAGTAGAATTAGATTTGTATTATTTACACATTCATTCACAATACCTATGTATTTCGATGGTTTTAAAATGAATTTGAACATAATTAGCAAATGATGGCATTCATCACACTAATGCATACAACTGCTACCTAAAGTCTACTGCATTGGATGATTCAACTGGTGCTCCTTCTCTTGTAACTACAGGACTCACATTCAAATCAAAACAATGTGTACTTGGTTGCTTTTTGTTAAAAAAAGCAAATTCTATATGTACATTCTGCTTTCAGTGGGGAAATACAAACGTTACTAAGCGATCAGTTGACACACAAGACAGATACCGAACAGGGAAGCTAAATGTCTGCTTTCAGTCCCACGATCGCGGGCAAAGCTGAAATGCATTGCGAGTCGAAACAAAGGATGGTCAACCGAGCACGAGTGTCGCGATACCTGAAAAGAGAGCAAACCAAATAGTAACATGGTCACCCACAAGCATTTCAGTTCTACAGCATGCATTCTCTTCTATTTGATCAACAAGCTTGATGGGCATCAGACTTATCAATCTACGTCAAGACAGAAAACCTGATGTTTACCTAGGACGTTACCTAGGAAATAAACTATCAAAACACCCAGTGTTAACATTAATACTAGTTCCCTGGGAACTTAATCACACTAACCTGTGAAAGCTAAATCGGGTCTCACCTGGACAGGAGGGAGAAAGGTTAGTAAGCATAGCGCGCCCGCTCGGCGTAGGGGTCCCGCGGGATGTCGTAAGCCGAGCTTCTGGGGAGGGAGGGCACCGGGGAGAGGCGCACGCGCTCGTACGCGTAGGCCTCGGTAGGGATTCGCCGGAATGGGCTCCGGTCGCGGGAGTAGTATGAGAGGGGGGCTGGTGGAGAAGGGAGAGGACGGCGCTCGTATAGGTCGAGGCTAGAGGGTGGCAGGCGCTCCCTCATTATGCCCGAGGAGGAAGGGGACGGTGGGCTGGGCAAAGGGACAGACCGGCGCTCTTCGAAATAACTGGCTCCATACGGGCGAGCCCGGTACTTCTCGTAGAAGTCCACGGCACCATATGGATCCTCGTACGATGACCGGCGCACAGGGTAGGCTGGGACCACGCCGTGGCTCCAGCTGCTGCCTCCGTACGCTGCCTCACTGGCATACACCCGGGCCATGCAATGTTCGGCGGCACTCATTCCGTAACCTGGCGGAAGCCCGTAACTCAATGTGCTTTCATAGCCTGCGCCCCTGCTGTACCCGGGCACACCGGCAAAGCCGTGCGCATAGCTTCCACTGTAAACTGGTTCACTGCCACTGTAACCTGGTTCGCCGCCACTCAAGCCCCGGTGATAACCGCGGCCACCGCGATTGCCCCCACCGAACCTAGGGGCACCGCCATTGAATCCGTCAGAGCTTGGCTCGGCACACTCTCTGTAGTTGCCCGAAGTGTCGAGCGGGCACTCTTTGGACCAGTGGCCTTCCTGCCCGCACCGATAACAACCCGTCCTCTCTCCCATGCCCGGCGCAGTACGCAGGCGGCTAGTCGAAAGCTTCACGCTCATCAGTTTGCCTTAAAAAAGAAAGACGTAAGAGTTTACCACGATACAACAAACTGATCTATGCACATGCTCTACAGAATCAGATAAAAGCCAGGCATGAATTAGAACACCACCCTCATAACATTCATCTTGGAAGTCCTTTGAAAGTAACTCCGACGATTTTTCACGTTCTATGCAGGCAAATCTAGAGTCCAAATTCTGGCCTGAAGTTGGGGGAAATGTGTACAACGTGTTGGATGTATTTTGAGATAGCACTCAACTGTCCCTTACTCTTTCACCACTTACCTTTATCCATGACTTACCTATCAATTTTGTTAGTGAATAGAACGGATTCTAATTACCAGGGGGATACCTACACCACACCGGCAACTGACCAACCAAGCCCTGTGTGAGTTCACCTTGGAAGGCCGTGTTGTCCAGCCCACTGATGGCCTCCATGGCATCCTCCACACACTCCAAGTGGACAAATGCGTAGTCCTTCACTATGTCACACTCCACCACAGGGCCGTACTCCTCAAACTTGGCCCGCAGCTCTTGGTTGGTGCAGCTGCTGTTGATATTTCCCACGTGCAGCTTGGTGGTTGACTTGGGTCTGCCACGGCTCATCTCCACGTTCATCTGCTCCCCATTGAGCTCATAGTGGTGGAGGTTCTTGATGGCCTCCTCTGCTTCGGCTTTGTCCTTCATGTGCACAAAGCCAAAGTTTTTGACGATGTCACACTCAGAGACCTTTCCATACTGGGAGAAGAGGGAGCGCAGCTCCTCTGCCGTGGTGTCTGGAGACAAGTTCCCAATGAAGATTTTGACCATGGCGATGCTCTTTAAACAATGGAAGAGGATTAGACAGGAAATAATTTTATACAAAAAATATAATCTTGGCTCAGGGAGCCTTATGAACCTAAAAGCATATTGAGTAACCTATTAAAATATCAAAATGTTTGATCAATAACGCTGTTTTCTTAGGTCTCTCTTTATGCATTGTTGTAGAGTCTCGTCGCATGTGTTTTGTCCTAACACACATGATTTGTTTTTATCCCAGCATGAGGCATTTTGCGTTAGGGTAGGCCGTCAATGTATAAACGAATTGGTTCTTCACAGACGTGTCTAGATAAATCAAAAGTTAAATAAAATAAAAATGCACTGTGCAGTGGATGCATTGGGTCATAAGTAGGAGGACCAGTTATTAACCTATCACAAATGCTGTTTTTGCAACAGCGGTTATGGGTAGGAACTAAACAAGCTGTACATTGCTCATTCATTCAGACTCGCGAACTAACATTAACAATTTCAGAAACCAGCATATCTTTGCACGTGTACTCGTTTAGAACGTGCATGAGAGTTAGCGACACTATTGCAGACAAGCCAGGAATTGCCTTTTGTAGCAACGCTAGCAAGTTAGTCGTCTGCCTGAACATGCACAACGAGCATGCTATGCTAACAATAGATCCGAAACGCGTTGCATGATGGTCATATGATTTTACTTAAGTTTTATTTCATTTTTGTGCTGGTTGCAACGGCAATACCTAACATGACATTAAAATAAATGGATAGCTAGCTAGATATGTTATATATTCCTTCGTACCTTTCACGGTGGACTCACTGGGTTGATGCCACTAGTTTCCGAAGAGCTGAAATGGCTCCTCTCTGCCCGCGTTTTGCTACCCACGGCACAGTCTCTACCCAGCCCCTCACAAGGCAATACCAGATAGGAGGGTTTCAAAACCAGACCTGTTGATTGGCCGAAAATAATTTATTTTCTTGATTTAGTACCCATCAAGTTTTAGTAGGTATCATCTGAAAGGTATTGTCAATCCATTTTCAAGTATAGATGAGGAAAAAGTCCAGATGTCTCAGGAGAGGATAAATACAAATATGATTCTCACCAAAATACATTTTGGTTTATTAAAAAATAAAATGCATAAAACGTACACGCTTTGACTGTAGGAAATATACAAACTACAACAATTCCCATAAGAACTGAGCAGACAGATGCTCTGTTTAGACAGGCTGCCCAATTCTGATATTTTTTCCACTAATTGGTCTTTTGACCAATCACAGATCTTTTCACATTAGCTCTTTTTGTATGTCAGAATAGGGCTGCCCGTCAAAACGCAGACTAAGGCACCCCAAGAAAGTGATTAGACTAGAGCCCATTATATCTCAATGGTGATGTCATGTAAGTAAGCATTTCACAGTATGGTCTGTATTCGGCGAATGTGAAGTTTGATTTGATAGCAATGCCAGTTATGCTCATGTTATTTACTGTATTCAACATGTTTGTCTAGAAATAAATATTACATTAACAAAAGACAATTTTGGATTATTAAAGCTTGGTTTGTTAGAAACAATATTTAGATATTGAAACAAGCCTCTTGAATCTGAATTTCATACTGGACCATCCTAATCATGCAAAAATAGTAACTATTGGAAGTGTATTAAACATGCACCGCTCCAATGAGTACCAACCGATTGCTTATTTTTGGTTAGGAAACGCACATACTGACAAAGCAAATCTGCCGAGTTTGTTTTTAACCCTGCAAATACACCCAAAATAATTCTAAAACTGGAATGTTGTCTTGGGATATTGACAATGTTGTTGTGACAGCAGATATTATCCAAAGAATGATTGAGGCCTCTAGTGGCCAAAAGCTGTACTGGCATGGGCAGCACCATAGAGGACTTCCACCATTTTAATATAGACAACAGGGTGGGACTTCAAACTTCATTGGTTGATCCCTCCTGGTGACCCTGTTGGAGTCATGTCCAACCAGGTCATCTGGAGGAAACAGCCAATTGTGAAGAGAATTGACTACCTCAAAATGGAGGTCTCAACAGTGCTACCCATGCAGTCACAAATGCTATAATGGCACAGATGCAAAGATGAGTCCTCTATCGCAATGATATTAACTCAAGATATCAAAAGCAGTATGACAACAGGATTTCCTCTACACTAAGTAGAACGTCCTCCTTTAACAAATGTACATATGAAAGATTGTGAAATTCATCCACTGGATTTTAGAACTAAGATTGTTCAGGGGAATATTCATACCCGCCTATTTTTACATTGCTTATCAAGGGGGAAAATTTTAAATAGGAAAAAATGGTTAAATGACTACTGAGCTATAACTGGCATGAAGTTTTAAATGAATAGTTGAACAAACCAATTAAATGAAAAGATTTCTCAAAAGGGATAAATATTTCTCTAAACTACAGTCACCTCAATCCGACAAATAGAAAATGTGGCAAATTCAGAGGCCAATTTGCTTTGACGATATTAAATCACAAGGGGAAGGGGGATAACACATTTAACCCCCCCAAAAAAACATGACCCACACAAACTAACAAAGCGATTTGAAAGCCGGTATAATTAAGCTAGTATTAACATCAAACTGTAGAAATGCCACACTGGTGGTTTTCGAGTTACAAAGCCTGTTTGCTGACAACTAAAATAAAGGAAGAATGTGGAGTGGTGTGGACTGATTGGTTAGTTGAGAGGATTATTCGTCTGCCGGCACCGGTGCCAGGAAGATGCACACGCCAATTTCCGTCCGCGTCACTCTCGCGTCACCACATTCCGAGTCGCGAAAGGTTTGTTTGCGGCACAGCTCGATGGAACCATGCAGCTGGGAGGAGGAATGGTAGCAAAGGAAAAGTCCGGCATTTCATACACACCTAGAAAAAGAGCAGAGCATTCGCTTTGAGAAATGGGATGGTGTCTCACGGTTTAAAAAGCACTGTGTGTGTGTGTGTGTGGGGTCTTAGTTCTTGTTCTTCATTGAAGAAATATAAAGATGAACACGAGTCTACAGTATCACAGTCCCCACTGTAACATCAAGTACCTGTTTTACAATAAATGGAACGCACCATTCCAGAACACACTCACCCACAGGAATGGGCTAGTATTTCTAGTTGCTTGGCTCACCTTGGCAGTGTGGCTCAGTAAGCATAGCGTGCCCGATCGGTGTAGGGGTCCCTGGCCCGCGGGACGGCGTACGAAGAGCTTCTGGAGGAGGACACCGGGGACAGCCGCGAGCGCTCGTAACCGTAGCTGTCAGAGGCGACGGCCACTCGTCTGATCGGGCTGCGGTCTCGCAAGTAGTACGAGGCGGCCGCCGAGGGTGGTGGTAGCGGGCGGCGCTCGTACGGGTCAATACTAGAGGAGAGCCTTGAGAGGGAGGAAGAGGGAGGAGGGGGAGGTGGGATATAGCCGAGGCGGCGCTCTTCAAAATAGCTTGAGCCGTATGGCCGTGCTCTGTACTTCTCGTAATAGTCAACACTGCTGCTGTAGTGGTCTCGCTCGTAGGCCGATGCCCTCTCGGGATAGGAGCTCGGTAGCCTGCCGCTGTACCGATCCCTGGCATCTGCGCAGTACTCCCGAGCAGAGCCATAGCTAGGCCTACGGCTCAGAGGGGGAGGCCCCCCCAGGTAACTGGACGCTCTGCTATACCCTAGCCCGCCCATGTAGTCGGATGCCGCAGCTCTGGGGGGCATCCCGTAGCCACTAGGGTATCCGCCTCCACCCCTGCTGAAACCCCTGCCGTGGCCCCTCCTTGGGCCACCCCCGGGTCGGTCATCGCGGTCACCGTAGCTACCGCCATTCTGACCGCCATTAGGGCAGTCTTTCGACCAGTGACCCTGTTTCCCACAGACATAGCAGCCGGTTTGAGCTCCCATTCCCGGGACCGTGCGCAGGCGACTGGTGGACAGTTGTACGCTCATCAGTTTGCCTTTTGAGGAGAGAGAAGAGACGCATGAGACGGTTGGCTTCAGACACGCACTCCACTGCTTCTTAACGACTAAAGTTATTTTCTTATTGCAAATACATCAATTGGTTCACCTGCACTGTTACGTTGAAACCGAATAGAATAACCACGGAAAAGACTCAACCTTAGTGGCGTTACTTATTGACCTCAGAATTAAACCAAAATGCTATTCGGCATCACGTTACGATCTTTATGCCATCTAAAAGGAAGTGTATTCTGTAACTACGGAGAGCAGAGACTATCTGCTCTCTTCTGCCTGCGGGTTCACCTTGGAAGGCTGTGTTGTCCAGCCCACTGATGGCCTCCATGGCATCATCCACAGACTCCATGTGGACAAAAGCGTAGTCCTTCACTATGTCAGCCTCAACCACAGGGCCGTAAGCCTCAAACTTGGTCTTCAGCTCCTCATTGGTGCAACCCTCTGGGATGTTACTGACATGCAGCTTGGTGGTGGCTTTGGGTCTGCCGCGGCTCATCTCCACGTTCATCTGCTCCCCATTGAGCTCATAGTGGTGGAGGTTCTTGATGGCCTCCTCCGCTTCGGCTTTGTCCTTCATGTGCACAAAGCCAAAGTTCTTGACAATATCACACTCAGATATCTTTCCATACTCGGAGAAGAGAGTGCGTAGCTCGTCCTGCGTGGTGCCAGAGGCGAGATTGCCTATGAAGATTTTCACCATCTTCAAATCAGAATGTTGTTATTCCTGGGAGGGGAGACAAACAGTTTGTTTTTGCTTACCAAGTATAATCTCAAATATTTGAAGATTGAAGAAAATAACCACGTATAAACTTAGTTTTGAAAGACTGCCAACGTTCATAATTAATATGATATTATTATAAGCGTTCTTTAATACGTCAAGAGAATAATGTCAGCAAGTTAATCCGACGTAACATTAGCTAGCTAGCTAACGTTACTTCCGCAGCTAGCTGACCAGGCCAACTAGCAAACAGTTGTTTAGCATAGATTACTTGCCATTTAATCATTCATGGATAGCTATCAAGACAGATATATATATATTCATCTAGCAGCTAGCTAGCTTCAGAGGTTGCATCTAAAGTTTAATTTACCTCACGTTAGCCAGCTAACTTTAGTTAGCATGCTATGTTCTGAGCGAACTGTGTTGGCCAACTATAATTAAAAATATATCTTATTTAGCTAAATCATGTGATAGAAAACTGGCTAACATTGGCCGATAATCAGAAACCTCCAACTGAAATTCAAATGGTGCTGATAAACCTAACCAGCGAAGTTAGTTTGGTAGCCGTTTGCGTTAGCTAGTATGCTACTGCTGATACTACAGTAGTTTTAGGAAGAAACGTTTGCACGGTATGGTGCTAGCGTACCTAACTAGTTTCTACTTTTGGTCTAACGGACACGCCATGACAATATCGTACAGGAGCTCTTACTCCAAACTCTAGCAACTTGTTATATAAAATGCACCAATAAATGAAATGTCCCTCACCTGAACTATGAATTCAGCCGCCAATGAATGACTTCTGAAATGGCGTCGTGATGACTTTTCTCCTTCTTCTTCTTCTTCTTCTTCTTCTTCTGTGGAATTAAGGCGGTCCGCAAACATACCTTAGCACCACAGACAGAACAATGAGACAGACATTTCACCGGATGTATAAATGTGAAGCATCCGCTTGGCGTTTCCACTCACAACCACTACCAAATTTGGTAGTGAGAAGATGAGACGAGATGGATTTTTGCCGACATTCTGCAAAATCGATGAAATATTTGATCTCAATACAGTTTTCTGTTGCCAAAACTATATTCTGTTACGAATAGAGTGGACTATGTTTTGTAGACTTTACCCTTTGCCAAAGTTTAGATGTAAGCTAAAACGCACCAACTGTCTTTGGAAATAGTAATGGTGTCTTTTTGTGCCTCTAGTAAGCTTCTTCTTCGATGAGGTTTAACGGCAGTTGGCATCCAACACATGTTGCATTTACCGCCACCTACTAGAATGGAGTACAACTCCCTTATACTTTGAAAAAATAAATAAACAAATACCCTACCATCTAACACTACACTCACAATAAAATAAAATAACACCCCCCTACAATGTAAATCCATTTAGTCCTACCTCATGCCAACATCCTGAAAGGATGGGACATCACCACTTAACACACCCTGTAACTCTTCTGACATCAAGTCTCGCACACTCAAATATCTCTCTGCCGCTGCCACCACAGCCTCAATTTTCTGCAATTTACGTTCCATCCCTGCAGTACAGTTGATAACCATTTCTATAAATGCTAAAAATCCAATCTTCCCGAAACATACACTACCGTTCAAAAGTTTGGATTCACTTAGAAATGTCCTTGTTTTTTAAAGAAAATATATATTTTTTAAATAACATCAAATTTATCAGAAATACAGTGTATACATTGTTAATGTTGTAAATTACCATTGTTTTTTTTTATGGAATATCTATATAGGTGTACAGAGGCCCATTATCAGCAACCAACACACTTTATTTTATTTATTTCACCTATATTTAACCAGGTAGGCAAGTTGAGAACAAGTTCCCATCTACAACTGCGACCTGGCCAAGATAAAGCAAAGCAGTTTGACACATACAACAACACAGAGTTACACATGGAGTAAAACAAACATACAGTCAATAATACAGTAGAGAAATCCAGTGGACTTCCTCACCAAAAAAAATCAACATTATTGACATATTTATTGTTTTAGCTTAGATTAATTGAGACAGTTTTGAGGCAGAAATGGGTTCAGCAGATCTCACCTAGGTAATATAATATATTTTTTTATAACTAACCCAAGATGGACCACAGCCTGTCTACTAGTTCTTATTTTTCTTATTCTTTTAGGTTTTATGACTACACCTATTAGTGTATTGCCGCCACCCACTGTACGGGTAGTGAACAAAACAAACAAACAAACAAAAAGTTATATATATCTACAGTACCAGTCAAAAGTTTGACACACCTACTCATTCAACGTTTTTTTCTTTATTTTTACTATTTTCTACATTGTAGAATAGTAGTGAAGACATCAAAACTATGAAAAAACACGTATGGAATCGTGTAGTAACTAAAAAAGTGTTAAACAAATCTAAATATATTTATATTTGAGATTCTTCAAAGTAGCCACCTTTTGCCTTAATGACAACTTTGCACACTCTTAGCTTCACCACGAATGCTTTTCCAACAGTCTTGAAGAAGGTCCCATATGCTGAGCACTTGTTAGCTGCTTTTCCTTCACTCTGCGGTCCAACTCATCCCAAACCATCAATTGGGTTGATGTCGGGTGATTGTGGAGACCAGGTCATCTGATGCAGCACCATCACTCTCCTTCTTGGTCAAATAGCCCTTACACAGCCTGGAGGTGTGTTGGGTCATTGTCCTGTTGAAAAAGAAATGATAGTCCCACTAAGCGCAAACCTGATGGGATGGCATATCGCTGCAGAATGCTGTGGTAGCCATGCCGGTTAATTGTGCCTTGAATTCTAAATAATTCACTGAGAGTGTCACGAGCAAAGCACCATCACACCTCCTCCTCCATGCTTCACGGTGGGACCCACATATGCGGAGACCATCCGTTCACCTACTCTGCTTCTCACAAAGACACAGGGGTTGGAACCAGCCAACCCCTGCTCAAATTTGGACTCATCAGACCAAAGGACAAATTTCCACCAGTCTAATGTCCATTGCTTGAGTTTCTTGGCCCAAGCAAGTCTCTTCTTATTATTGGTGTCCTTTAGTAGTGGTTTCTTTGCAGCAATTTAACCATGAAGGCTTGATTCATGCAGTCTCCTCTGAACAGTTGATGTTGAGATGTGTCTGTTACTTGAACTCTGTGAAGCATTTATTTGGGCTGCAATTTCTGAGGCTGGTAACTCTAATGAACTTCTCCTCTGCAGCAGAGGTAACGCTGGGTCTTCCTTTCCTGTGGCAGTCCTCATGGGAGCCAGTTTCAACATCGCGCTTGATGGTTTTTTGCGACTGCACTTCAAGAAACTTTCAAAGTTCTTGAAAAGTTCTGTACTGACTGACCTTCATGTCTTAAAGTAATGATGGACTGTTGTTTCTCTTTGCTTATTTGAGCTGTTCTTGTCATAATATGGACTTGGTCTTTTACCAAATAGGGCTACCTTCTGTATACCAACCCTACCTTGTCACAACACAACTGATTGGCTAAATCGCATTAAGATGGAAAGAGATTCCACAAATTAACTTTTAACAAGGCACACCTGCTCATTGAAAAGCATTCCAGGTGACTACCTCATGAAGCTGGTTGAGAGAATGCCAAGAGTGTGCAAAGCTGTCATCAAGGCAAAGGGTGGATACTTTTTTTAGTTACTACATGGTTACTACATGATTACATATGTGTTATTTCATAGTTGTGATGACTTAACTATCATTCTACAATGTCGAAAATAGTAAAATAAAGAAAAACCTTCGAATGAGTAGGTGTATCCAAACTTTTGACTGGTACTGTATATATATATATACAGTTGAAGTCGGAAGTTTACATACACTTAGGTTGGAGTCATTAAAACTCGTTTTTTAACCACTCTACAAATTTCTCGTTAACAAACTATAGTTTTGGCAAGTCGGTTAGGCTAGTTTGTGCGTGACACAAGTAATTTTTCCCACCATTTTTTACAGACAGATTATTTCACTTATAATTCACTGTATCACAATTCCAGTGGGTCAGAAGTTTACATACACTAAGTTGACTGTGCCTTTAAACAGCTTGGAAAATTCCAGAAAATGATGTCATGGCTTTAGAAGCTTCTGATAGGCTAATTGACATAGTTTGTCACGATCGTCGTTAGAATAACTGGACCAAGGCTCAGCGTGCATGGAGTTCCACATCTTTAATAGTAATGGAACATACAAAACCAATAAAGAGAACAACTGATCGCACAATACATAGTGCTCAACGGCACTAACAAAAAACAATACCCCACAAACTCAGGTGGGAAAAGGACTACCTAAGTATGATCCCCAATTAGAGGCAACGAATAACAGCTGCCTCTAATAACTAGAAACGCCCCTAGTCACGTCCTGACCTAAAACACAATAGAGAACACAGATGGCTCTCTATGGCCAGGACGTGACATAATTTGAGTCAACTGAAGGTGTACCTGTGGATGTATTTCAAGGCCTACCTTCAAACTCAGTGCCTCTTTGCTTGACATCATGGGAAAATCAAAAGAAATCAGCCAAAACCTCAGAAAAACAATTGTAGACTTCCACAAGTCTGGTACATCCTTGGGAGCAATTTCCAAATGCCTGAAGGTACCATGTTCATCTGTACAAACAGTAGTACGCAAGTATAAACACCATGGGACCATGCAGCCTCCATACCGCTCAGGAGGTCCTAGAGATGAACGTACTTTGGTGCGAAAAGTGCAAATCAAAGATGCTGGAGGAAACTGGTACAAAAGTATCTATATCCACAGTAAAACTGATTGCCTTATTTCACTGTAGAGTCTCTAGCCCTGCTCAATACGCCTTAGTTAACACTTTAGTTCCACCTCCCACACATGCGGAGACATCACCTGGTTTAAACAATATTTCTAGAGACAATATCTCTGTCATCGTCACTCTATGCACAGGTTTACCCACACTGTATTCACGTCCTACCATACCTTTGTCTGTACATTTTGCCTTGAATCTATTATTCCGTACCCAGAAATCTGCTCCTTTCACTATCTGGTCCGAAAATACTAGACAACCAGTACTTTTAGCCTTTAGCCGTACCCTTATCCTACTCCTCCTCTGTTCCTCTGGTGATGTGGAGGTTAATCCAGGCCCTGCAGTGCCTAGCCCCACTCCCATTCCCCAGGCGCTATCATTTGTTGACTTCTGTAAAAGCCTTGGTTTCATGCACGTTAACATTAGAAGCCTCCTCCCTAATTTTGTTTTATTCACTGCCCTAGCACAGTCTGCCAACACGGATGTCCTAGCCGTGTCTGAATCCTGGTTTAGGAAGACCACCAAAAACCCTGAAATTTCCATCCCTAACCATAACATTTTCCGACAACATAGAACTACCAAAGGGGTGTTGCAATCTACTGCAGAGATAGCCTGCAGAGTTCTGTCTTACTATCCAGGTCTGTACCCAAACAATTTCTCACCGTTGCCGCTTCCTATAGACCACGCTCTGCCCCCAGCTGTGCCCTTGACACCATATGTGAACTGATCGCCCCCCATCTATCTTCTGAACTCGTGCTGCTAGGTGACCTAAACTGGGACATGCTTAACACCCCGGCCATCCTACAATCTAAGCTTGATGCCCTCAATCTCAAACAAATTATCAATGAACCCACCAGGTACAACCCCAAATCAGTAAACACAGGCACCATCATAGATATCATCCTAACCATCTTTCCCTCTAAATACACCCCTGCTGTTTTCAACCAAGATCTCAGTGATCACTGCCTCATTGCCTGCATCCGTAATGGGTCTGGGGTCAAACGGCCACCCCTCATCACTGTCAAACGCTCCCTTAAACACTTCAGCGAGCAGGCCTTTCTAATAGACCTGGCCCGGGTATCCTGGAAGGATATTGACCTCTTCCCGTCAGTAGAGGATGCCTTGTCATTCTTTAAGAGTGCCTTCCTCACCATCTTAAATAAGCATGCCCCTTTCAAAAAATGTAGAACCAGGAACAGATATAGCCCTTGGTTCACTCCAGACTTGACTGCCCTTGACCAGCACAAAAACATCCTTTGACGTTCTGCATTAGCATCGAATAGCCCCCACGATATGCAACTTTTCAGGGAAGTCAGGAACCAATATACACAGGCAGTTAGGAAAGCTAAGGCTAGCTTTTTCAAGCAGAAATGTGCATCATGTAGCACAAACTCAAACATTTTCTGGAACACTGTAAAGTCCATGGAGAATAAGAGCACCTCCTCCCAGCTGCCCACTGCACTGAGGCTAGGAAATACTGTCACCACCGACAAATCCACTATAATTGAGAACTTCAATAAGCATTTTTCTACGGCTGGCCATGCTTTCCACCTGGCTACCCTTACCCCAGTCAACAGCCCTGCACTCCCCACAGCATCTCGCCCAAGCCTCCCCCCATTTCTCCTTCTCCCAAATCCAGATAGCTGATGTTCTGAAAGAGCTGCAAAATCTGGACCCCTACAAATCAGCCGGCTAGACAATCTGGACCCTCTCTTTCTAAAATTATCTGCCGAAATTGTTGCAACCACCATTACTAGCCTGTTAAACCTCTCTTTCGTATTGTCTGAGTTTCCCAAAGATGGGAAAGCTGCCGCGGTCATCCCACTCTTCAAAGGGGGTGACTCTCTAGACCCAAACTGCTACAGACCTATATCTATCCTACCCTGCCTTTCTAAGGTCTTCGAAAGTCAAGTTAACAAACAGATTACCGACCATTTCGAATCCTATCGTACCTTCTCCGCTATGCAATCTGGTTTCAGAGCTGGTCATGGGTGCACCTCAGCCACGCTCAAGGTCCTAAACGATATCATAAGCGCTATCGATAAGAGACATTACTGTGCAGCCATATTCATTGACCTGGCCAAGGCTTTCGACTCTGTCAATCACCACATTCTTATTGGCAGACTCAACAGCCTTGGTTTCTCAAATGATTGCCTCGCCTGGTTCACCAACTACTTCTCTGATAGAGTTCAGTGTGTCAAATCGGAGGGCCTGTTGTCCGGACCTCTGGCAGTCTCTATGGGGGTGCCACAGGGTTCAATTCTCGTCCGACTCTCTTCTCTGTATACATCAATGATGTTGCTCTTGCTGCCGGTGATTCTCAGATCCACCTCTACGCAGACGACACCATTCTGTATACTTCTGGCCCTTCTTTGGACACTGTGTTAACTAACCTCCAGACAAGCTTCAATGCCATACAACTCTCCTTCCGTGGCCTCCAACTGCTATTAAATGCAAGTAAAACTAAATGCATGCTCTTCAAACGATCACTGCCTGCACCTGCCCGCCCGTCCAGCACCACTACTCTGGATGGTTCTGACTTGTGGACAACTACAAATACCTAGGTGTCTGGCTAGACTGTAAACTCTCCTTCCAGACTCACATTAAATATCTCCAATCCAAAAAACAAAGCATCCCTTACTCATGCTGCCAAACATACCCTCGTAAAACTGACCATCCTACCGATCCTCGACTTCGGCGATGTCATTTATAAAATAGCCTCCAACACTCTACTCAACAAATTGGATGCAGTCTATTACAGTGCCATCCGTTTTGTCACCAAATCCCCATATACTACCCACCACTGCGACCTGTACGCTCTCGTTGGCTGGCCCTCGCTTCATACTCGTCGCCAATCCCACTGGCTCCAGGTCATCTGCAAGCTCTTGCATAGGTAAAGCCCCACCTTATCTCAGCTCACTGGTCACCATAGCAGCACCCACCTGTAGCACGCCGCTCCAGCCGGTATATCTCACTGGTCACCCCCAAAGCCAGTTCCTCATTTGGCCGCCTTTCCTTCCAGTTCTCTGCTGCCAGTGACTGGAACGAACTACAAAAATCACTGAAGCTTGAGTCTCATATCTCCCTGCACCTGCACATAGCCCATCTGTAAACAGCCCATCCTACTACCTCATCCCCATACTGTATTTATTTATTTATCTTGCTCCTTTGCACCCCAGTAACTTGCACATTTATCTTCTGCACATCTACCATTCCAGTGTTTAATTGCTATATTGTAATTACCTCGCCACCATGGCCTATTTATTGCCTTTACCTCCCTTATCTTACCTCATTTGCACTCACTGTATATAGACTTATTTAAAAAAAACATTATACTGTATTATTGGCTGTATGTCTGTGTATTCCATGTGTAACTCTTTGTTGTTGTATGTATCAAACTGCTGTGCTTTATCTTGGCCAGGTCGCAGTTGTAAATGAGAACTTGTTCTCAACTAGCCTACCTGGTTAAATAAAGGTAAAATAAAAAATAAAAACATGATGCTGCCACCCCCCGTGCATTACGGTTAGGATGGTGTTCTTCGCCTTGCAAGCATCCCCCTTTTTCCTCCAAACATAACGATGGTCATTATGGCCAAACAGTTCTATTTTTCTTACATCAGACCAGAGGGAATTTCTCCAAAAAGTGCGATCTTTGTCCCCATGTGCAGTTGCAAACCGTAGTCTGGATTTTATATGGCGGTTTTGGGTCAGTGGCTTCTCCCTTGCTGAGCGGCCTTTCAGGTTATGTCGATATAGAACTCGTTTTAATGTGGATATAGATATTTTTTTACCTATTTCCTCCAGCATCTTCACAAGGTCCTTTGCTATTGTTCTGGGATTCATTTTCACTTTTCGCACCAAAGTATGTTCATCTCTAGGAGACAGAACGCGTCTCCTTCCTGAGCGGTATGGCGGCTGCGTGGTCCCATGGTGTTAATACTTGCGTACTATTGTTTGTACAGATGAACGTGGTACCTTCAGGCGTTTGGAAATTGCTCCCAAAGATGAACCAGACTTGAGGAGGTCTACAATTGTTTTTGTATTACATCCACAGGTACACCTGAAATACATCCACAGGTACACCTCCAATTGACAAAAATTATGTCAATTAGCCTATCAGAAGCTTCTAAAGCCATGACATCATTTTCTGGAATTTTCCAATCTGTTTAAAGGCACAGTCAAGTTAGTGTATGTAAACTTCTGACCCACTGGAATTGTGACACAGTGAATTATAAGTGAAATAATCTGTCTGTAAACAATTGTTGGAAATATTACTTGTGTCATGCACACAGTAGATGTCCTAACCGACTTGCCAAAACTATAGTTGGTTAACAAGAAATTTGCGGAGTGGTTGAAAAACAAGTTTTAATGACTCCAACCTAAGTGTATGTAAACTTTCAACTGTATATAGCACTACTACATACCACCAACTAAATCTCCTGTCTTATCTGGTGTCCTGTGTGAATTTAACTATGCTCCCTCTAATTCTCTCTCCCTCCACTCCCAGAGGACCTGAGCCTTAGGACCATTTATTTGTATTTATTGAACCTTTATTTAACAAGGAAAGTCAGTTAAGAACAAATTCTTATTTACAGTAACGGCCTACCCAGGCCAAACCCTAACCCAGACGACGCTGGGCCAATTGTGTGACAACCTATGGGACTCCCAATCACAGCCGGTTGTGATACAGCCTGGAATCGAACAAGGGTCTGTAGTGATGCCTCTAGCACTGAGCTGCAGTGCCTTAGACCACTGTGCCCTTTGGGAGACCATGCCTCAGGACTACCTAGCCTGATGACTCCTGGCTGTCCACAGTCCACCTGGTCGTTCTGCTGCACCAGTTTCAACTGTTCTGCCTGGGGCTATGAAACCCTGACCTGAAAACCGGATGTGCTACCTTGTCACGGACCTGCTATTTTCGACTCTCTCTCTCTATTGTCTTTGAAAAAAGTATAAGTATACATAAAATCTCTTAAATCCATATTCCCACATCATATGATTTTCCTAAAAGAAAATGTAAATAGCAACATGCATGCTCCTTCAAATGTATTTCATGGATAATGAGTGTTACATTGGGCCTCATACTGCACAACCAAACCAAACCAAACCAGTATCATTAAACACAACATAGTATCATTACCTGTCTTTGACGCCTTTGTGGCAAACAAACACATGTTGCAAGCCCTGTTTAGTGCTGGAATAGTCTTCATCTGGGTCCGGGAAACAAGCCTTTAAATTGATCTCAGTAAAGTCTTTCAAAGCACTTTTAGAATGTATTAGCACTCTGATTCTATGGCACATATTTTCTAAACTATTTATGTTGACATCTTGGAGCAATGCCACCTATGCCTTGACGTCACATAATAATACTACAGTTAGTGGACAGAGCAGGGTGGTGTAGCTGTAGTTGGTTTCCACTTCACAATGTGGTCTCAGGAGACAGGTCAGACTTCAGTCATCAGTAATACCAGTAAAAATAGACAATGGGGTTGTGCAAGGTTAAAAGTAGTTTGTGCCATTCAAGGGGTTAGAGGTCACGACAGGGGGCTCTCTCTGACAAGTATTTTTTCTTCCTCGAACACACACCAGCTCAGTTATCTCCGTGGGGTTTAGTGTGTGAGAGTCTCCCATGGTCTGTCTGTTCCCCATATGCAGGTAAAGGGAGTTAGTTCAGTTTGAGATAAGTCTACAGTGAGGGGGCTTGTTCGCTCGTGAGTTTATTAGGTGCCAGAGAAGCACTTCCCATCTCAAGACACACTCTTCTTCTCTTCTTACTTTAATCCCAAATTTATATGATTTTCTTTCAGTTCTTTTTCTCTCTTCTCTCAGTAGCTGCTTTCATGGCCAGTCAGGATATAGAGGTTGGTCATGGCTGACGGGTCCTCTGTGGGGGTACTCTGAAGAACGATATCTCTACGGAAACGACA
Organism: Brachymystax lenok tsinlingensis; assembly: GCA_030435695.1. Lineage (NCBI taxonomy): Eukaryota > Metazoa > Chordata > Actinopteri > Salmoniformes > Salmonidae > Brachymystax > Brachymystax lenok. Next base: position 17,565,517 of record CM059798.1, read on the forward strand.
AAAGAGCGAATGTGATTGGTTTTCTCAGATAACCTTTGACCCCTAATGCGAAAACACATAATGTGGTATTCAACGTAAGAGACCAGTGTTCAGAGCATACCTGTTTGTCCCCAAGACCCGGAATACTCTGCTTTCGTCTGTGATTTCCTGCGTGACCTACAAAGATTAATGTAAATGCATTTCACTGTTTCGGCGAGATAATATACTTCCAACGCAGATCAAGCTTTTTTAATTTTTTTATGAGCGCATTATAATTAAACATAATCACCTCATTTGTGTGAAGACTCATCCCTTTAAGACCATGCTTCCAGAAAGCCAGAACACTGTCCTGTAAACAAACTAGCCACACAACAGTAATGTAAAAAAAAACTACAGTACCTCACCCCTGCCTGTACCTATGATGTGGTGATGAATTGAGAACATTCTATGAGGTAAATCATTATTATTGAGATTGAATTAAGCTAGTACTTAGTGTTTCAATGGGGAAGTCAAAGACAAGTTCAGAAGCCAGCTCCTTGGAGGGAAGACCCTGTAGGTTGACAATCTTCACAGTCTCTGTAAAGTGACATTAAAGATACCATTAGCAGTGGACATTAAAAGGCAGGTGGTGCTAATGATATTCTAGGTAGGATGTAATATATCCCAATAGACTCACTCTCCAGTACAATGAGAACCGTGTCTCTGTCCAGCTGTGTCGCCTGCACGGCTCGCGGTCCGGCTCCGGTCCGGCTCCGGTCCGGCGTACTCTCTGTACACACACACACACACACACACACACACACACACACACACACACACACACACACACACACACACACACACATGCACATATACAAAGACAGAGAGAGAAAGAAAGAGAGAGAGAGAGAGACAGAATTATGGTTATACAATTTCTCTACACAATGTCATACGGTTCAAATCCTAATATCTGACATCTCTGTGTTACCTGGTGAAGAATTTGGTGTGCCGTTCAACTCTATGATGTCGAACTTCAGTTGCTGGTTGGTTGGTGGTTTCCTTCCCTCTGCAGCACAGTCCCCCACCCCTACACATAGCTGTGGGAACTCATCCTTCACTAACACCAGTAGCTCAAAGATAGGGAGCGAATCCGGTAGACGTATGTCTATATGCTGAGAGGGAAAAAGTGTAGAAAGACCAATTTTACAAGTCTTACAGACATGGTTCATTAAACGCACTACACTGCCAAAAGTATGTGGACACCTCGTCGAACATCTCATTCCAAAATCATGGGCATTAATATGGAGTCGGTCCTCCCCGTTGCTGCTATAACAGCCTCCACTCCTCTGGGAAGGCTTTCCACTAGATGTTGGAACATTGCTGCAGGAACTTGCTTCTATTCAGCCACAAGACCTTTAGTGAGGTCGGGCACTGATGTTGCGCGATTAGGCCTGGCTCGCAGTCAACATTCCAATTCATCCCAAAGGTGTTCAATAGGGTTGAGGTCAGGGCTCTGTGCAGGCCAGTCAAGTGTATGTTGTATGGAATAATTGTGAGTTTTGTTATGATACACACCTTGAGCTGCATGAACTTCTGCAGAGGCTCATACCACAAGAGTAGGACTAGACCTGACGGTACAGCCCCACACAGGAACGTGCTGTCTGTGTGTGGGTTTCTTGCTAGGAGAGAGGAGAAAGAGCAATTTCAATTGAATCAATTTCAGATAAATTGAAGCAACTTTCTGTGTTGTGATTGAACATAATGCAGTGCCAAATTCCCTTACCCACGCTGCATCTTCGACAGCCTTTAGTGTCTGGTATCTTCACAGTTACAGCATATTTCCTGCTGATTGACATTTTATATATGTTTTACTTTAGATTAGGACAGGCACATACTGTATATAGAAGACAAATTGAACCCGAACACATTGATCCACACACACACACACACACACACACACACAAACACACACACACACACACACACACCCCCTCTGCCTGGGGTTGATCTTCTCAGTGAGGCGGTTGGTACTGAGGGACAGGTGACTCTGTTTCTGTTGCTTGTGGCCCCTCTGTTCAAACAGAGCCGTCAGACTGTGGGAGTACAGCTGGGAAGACTTCCCTGGGGATGGGGAAGGAGAGGCGAGTCATTGTAAGAACCCGTGTTCAAATGTAGCAGTGGAACCAATGGAATAGTCTCAAAAGTGCAAACCCCGCCCACCTGGCACTCAAGCAAACACTGAAATACTATTTGAAACCAGGTCTGGTTTATTACTGGAGTTAATGGTGTAGGATCCTATGAACCACATGATAGGTGTGTAATTGGGGTAGAGCTCTACCTGATACGGACATCAAGACATTGTTCATGACAAACAGCCAAGTACATCTCTGTGGGAGCAACTGTGGGGGGAAGAGAGAGGTATTCGTTTTTAGGTTTTATTAGTCGTATGTACAGGATACACATGGTATACACTGTCTAACGAAATGCTTACTCGCAGGTTCCTTCTCGACAATACAACAACAATAAGATAAGAACACGAACATAAAGTAAATGGCTCAGTAGATTAGTATTAGTGGTATGCTCTGGAATTTTAACGCAGACTACCCACATTAATTCATACTTTCCCACATTCATCAATATCTAAACTGTTACCTTCTCCAGGGTGTCCTCATGGAGCTCGTTGAGGTTGAGGGTGTAGACACCCTCTTCTGCCCCCAGAATAAGATACTGATCTGAGGAAGAGATAGGATAATGTCACGGCCATTTGTAATGACCTTGTCTTTTAACCTCTTTAACCCGTTCTGTACCCCTACCTCTAGTTTTAGGGAGAATCCAGGTCACAGCACAGTGGATCTTCAAAGGACAACCATTGAAGACTTTAGAGAAACAGGCACCCATCTATGAAACAAAACAATTTATATTATTGTGATGACTATTTCTACATTGCTGTAAAATAGGCATGGCTAGACTATTCAAATGTGTTTAATGTTCATCTTAGCGAACCATTGTTGCAGGGAGCATTCCATCAAGCGTTTTTGAGACCAATAGCCATTAGCTACATAACCTATTTATAAGCATGTGGAAATATTGTTAGTTATTGACGCAGCAGCTTCTCTGTACTGTCTTAGGGCACATGCTGTTTGACTAGACATCTGCACTTACATGTACTTGAGGGGTAGGAGGGAGTCCATGACAATCAGCTCTCTAGAAATTAAACAGGGTTAAACACAACAACAACAACAAAAAGAAGGATAACGGTGTAGTTCAAATGAGGATGCTGTTTAAATGTATGTCACAAAGCAGCGCTATAGGATCTGGCCATCTTTGAATTCGGTCTTCCTACATGAAATGTTACAATAGGATGGTTTATTAAAGGGGATAAGGAAGAATGTATTGAAACATGTTATTAGGTTAACAAACCACACACTTTTTTGTTAGTACCAGGGTTGGTGTCAATTCCATTTCAATTCAGTCAGTTCAGGTAGTGAATTCAAATTCCAATCAAAAAATGTATGGCACTTTACAACTATTACACTGGAATTTCACTTCATCCTTGGAAGTGTCTGAATTCACATTAAATTGAACCCCTAAGTACTGGCTATGTACTGGTTACGGCTACCATCTACTGGTGGCCTCAAATCCATACTATGTGTTGAAGCCAACTGCCATTGCCATTCTCCGGCGTCAGCACCTACAGTATGGCTATAAGGTATAATATGTACAGATATGTAGTGCCCTGTGTTTTAAACTCACAGAGTTCGTCTTTCTCCTCAGTGTGCTCCACTCTGGAGAGAGAGAGGTTTCCCTGCTAGGTGAGGTCAAGCCTTCTGTCTTCTTCTTCTCTGCCTGTACGGCGCCCCCCTCAGAAACACTGGGGTCACTACACCACTGTCTGCTGATGTCCTGAGTAGCAGAACACCTGGCCAAGACTGGAGAACCACACAAGAGCACGAAGGAGGGAAAAAATATTTTTTATGTTGAAACGGGTTGTCGATTTTAGCATAGATTTTAGCTATCATGATTTGGATTAAAATACACTGATTATAGGCTCAAAATGGCCAGAAATAAAGAACTTTCTTCTGAAACTCGTCAGTCTATTCTTGTTCTGAGAAATGAAGGCTATTCCATGTGAGAAATTGCCAAGAAACTGAAGATCTCGTACAATGCTGTGTACTACTCCCTTCACAGAACTGCGCAAACCGGCTCTAACAGAATAGAAAGAGGAGTGGGAGGCTCCGGTGCACAACTGAGCAAGAGGACAAGTACATTAGAGTGTCTAGTTAGAGAAACAGACGCCTCAAAAGTCCTCAACTGGGAGCTTCATTAAATAGTACCCGCAAAACACCAGTCTCAACGTCAACAGTGAAAAGGCGACTCCGGGATAAAGGCCTTCTAGTCAGAGTTCCTCTGTCCGGTGTCTGTGTTCTTTTGCCCATCTTAATTATTATTATAATTTTTTTCATTGGCCAGTCTGAGATATGGCTCTTTCTTTGCAACTCTGCCTAGAAGGCCAGCATCCCAGAGTCGCCTCTCGAGAATAGACTGACGAGTTTCAGAAGAAAGGTCTTTATTTCTGGTCATTTTGAGCCTGTAATCGAACCCACAAATGCTGATGCTCCAGATACTCAACTAGTCTAAAGAAGGCCAGTTTTATTGATTCTTTAATCAGAACAAACGTTTTCAGCTGTGCTAACATAATTGCAAAAGGGTTTTCTAATGATCAATTAGCCTTTTAAAATTATGAACTTGGATTAGCTAACACAACGTGCCATTGGAACATAGGAGTGATGGTTGCTGATAATGGGCCTTTGTACTCCTATGTAGATATTCCATTAAAAATAAGACGTTTCCAGCTACAATAGTAATTTACAACATTAACAATGTCTACACTGTATTTCTGATTAATTTGATGTTATTTTAATGGACAAAAAAAAAACCCGCCAGTGTATATAATTTAACAAATCGAGAGTTTGGGACTATAAGGTTCTATCTGCAATGATTCAGAGATAATTGGCTTAAAAGTTCCGAACCCTCATTGGTTTGAATAGTATCAGCAATTTTTATCTAGTATTCTTTTGAACTGAACAACATGAATTGGGGTATTTAGAGTAGTATTTAGGTAGAGAACAAAAATGCAGATAGAACCGTTTAGTCCCAAGCTCGCAATATTATGACTGCATTATAATAACAATAATTTGGTGGGTGCTTACATTTGTCCTACTACACACAGTGTGTCATGGAAGTGTCATCTAAACTCCCCCTGAGACACCGCAGGGAGTGGGGTCATGGCCAGGGTCACTAGTGGTTAGAGCGTTGGGCCAGTAACCGAAAAGTTGCTGGATCGAATCCCTGAGCGAACAAGATAAAAATCCGTTGTTCTGCACCTGAGCAAGGCAGTTAAACCCACTGTTCCCCGGGCGCCGAAGATGTGGATGTCGATTATGGCAGCCCCCCGCACCTCTCTGATTCAGAGGGGTTGGGTTAAATGCGGAAGACACATTTCAGTTGGACAACTGACTATCCCCCTTTCCCTTTCCCATTGTACTGCGCCCCGGAGCAATTAGAGTTAAGTGCCTTGCTCAAGGGCACAGCTCCAGAATTCGAATTAGCAACCTTTCAGTTACTGGCCCTACACTTTAACCTTGTGGCTACCTGCCGCATTAGAATATACTACTCACTACAAAATACGGAACAGTAATTCTGGTGTCAATACAAATACTGACATCAACAGACTTCAGAAAGTAGTCACAACCCTTAACTTTTTCCATATTTTGTTGTGTTACAAAGTGGGATTAAAATGGATTTAACCGTAATTTTTTTGTTAATGATCTACACAAAATACAATGTAATGTCAAAGTGGAAGAAAAATTCTCTCTATTTTTTTTTATGTATGGAGAACAAAATACTAATACAGTATTGATTAGATAAGTATTGAACCCCCCTGAGTCAATACATATTAGTATGACCTTTGGCAGCGATTACAGCTGTGAGTCTTCCTGGGTAAGTCTCTAAGAGCTTTGCACACCTGGATTGTACAATATTTTCCCATTATTCTTTTAAAAATTGTTTAAGCTCTGTCAAGTTGGTTGTTGATCATTGCTAGATAGCCATTTTCACGTCTTGACAAAGATTTTTAAGTCAATTTAAGTCAAAACTGTAACTAGGCCAATCAGGAACATTCAATGCTGTCTAGGTAAGCAACTCCAGTGTATATTTGGCCTTGTGTTTTAGGTATTTGTCCTGCTGAAAGGTGAATTTGTCTCCCAGTGTCTGTTGGAAAGCAGACTGAACCAAGTTATCCTCCAGGGTTTTACCTGTCCATAGCTCTATTCCGTTTCTTTTTATCCCCAAAAATGTCATCCTTGCCGATGACAAGCATACCCATAACATGATGCAGCCAACACCATGCTCAAAATTATGAAGAGTGGTACTCAGTGATGTGTTGTGTTGGATTTGCCCCAAACATTTCTTTGCCACATTTTTTGCAGTATTATTTTAGTGCCTTATTGCAAACAGGATGCATGTTTTGGAATATTTTTTATTCTGTACAGGCTTCCTTCTTTTCACTCTGTCATTTATGTTAGTATTGTGGAGTAACTACAATGTTGTTGATCCATCCTCAGTTATCTCCTATCACAGTGATTAAACTCTGTAACTTTTAAAATCACCATTGGCCTCATGGTGAAATCCCAGAGCGTTTTTCTTACTCTCCGGCAACTGAGTTAGGAAGGGCGCCTGTATCTTTGTAGTGACTGGGTGTATTGATACACTATCCAAAGTGTAATTAATAACTGCACACTGCTCAAAGGGATATTCAATGTCATTTTTTTTTTTTTTTTGTACACATCTACCAATAGGTACCCTTCTTTCGAAACATTGGAAAACCTCCCTGGTCTTTGTGGTAGAATACGTGCTTGAAATTCACTGCTCGACTAAGGGACCTTACAGATAATTGTATGTCTGAGGTACAGAGATGGGGTAGTCATTTAAAAATCATGTTAACCACTATTATTGCACACAAAGTGAGTCCATGGAACTTATGTGACTTGTTAAGCACGTCTTTACACCTGAACGTATTTAGGCTTGCCATAACAAAAGGGTTGAATATTTATTGACTCAATAAATTTCAGCATTTAATTTTTTATTAATTTGTAAACATTTCTAAAATCATAATTCCACTTTGACATTAACGGGTGTTGTGTGTAAATCACTGACACACAATCTAAATTTAATCCATTTTAAATTCAGGATGTAACACAACAAAATGTGGAAAAAGTCAAGGGGTGTGAATACTTTCTGAAGGCACTGTATATTAATCTCAGCACCCAGAACCAAATCAGTTGTCATGACAGATTGACATATGACCTGTAAACATTTACTCTGTGTGTGGATGTTCAGTACCTGACGTGAAGTTGTTGGGTGTGCGGGTGAAGTTGTTGGGTGTGCGGGTGGAGTCGGGCCCCAGGCTGGAGCTGGGGCCAAGGGTGAGGTCCTTGTCCTCCAGGGTGGGACAGAATGAGCTGATGGCAGGCAGGGAGGCTGTGGAAGGGCTGAATAACCCACTATTCCTCCCACCTTTACCTCCCTACACAACCAGAAACATTAGACAAACCACTATCACATAATGCAATAGGAAATAGCTGAAAGGTATAAAGGATTATCGTCATATTTTGCGTTACACTTGATTACTTCAGAATATCTGTTTTCTTGGTGTTCTGTTATTGCTACTTACACCAGCAGATGGCACTCTCTTAATGGTTAAGCTCCTGGAAAAAAGAAATAGTCAATGGTATTGTTAAAGGTGTTACACAAAGAAATTCTCAGAATGTCTCCCCCATGTGGAAACTAGGTTAATTGCAACATCACTTGGCTGCATTTCAAAATAAATTTTCCCCTCCCCGCATTCCATTTCCCATAACATGGAGGAGACTTGCGCTTGAGCCTTTTACTTTTGGTCCACCAGCTTCAAACAGCTGGAAAAAAAACACGTGGTTATTCACATTGATTTAGAAAAGATGGTACAATGATTCCCTACACTATTCAGTGTTTGTTTTCTCACATACAGTGTAGAATTTTAGCAATCAGGAAATGGCGATTTCCACTAGATAACACAGCCACAAAGTCAAAACAGCTTTCCCATTTTGACAACAGGAGAATATCACAGAAAATCGCAACACTGGCGGGTAAGTAATACTTTGAAACACAATCATTCCACTATTACTGCAGATATATTATGGACATGTTCTGAAATTAATTAAAAAAAAATGATGTGTAGCACCATTAATACTCATGCACTCTCTGCTAAATCAAAGGTAAATCAGATTTCCTTTCCATGTGGAATGCTTGCTTTCACAGTCTATAAACTGACTAGGGTTCAATTATGTTTACTTTTAATAGGACAAGATTTGGAGCAGGGCAGGGTCAATCAATTGTGAATATGCATACACCAACAATAATAATCAGGGATCAAATATTATTTAGTTCTTTAACAGATAATGTCAAGTATTCAAAAGGTATTCATTTCAATGTGATTAAACAAACTTCCACAGCTTCCTTGATAAGAGGCGTTGTCGCCGGGTAGAATACTGCTGAATAGTGTTTTTACAATGGGTGGTCTGCTGGCTTACCTCAGCTGCAGAGCTTCCTCCACACATTCCAACAGGCTCCTGAAACAGGAAGACAAGATGTTAATCTCTCTATGGAGCCACTAGTTCTGAGAACATGATGCGACAGAGAACCACCTATTCTGTGACAATGGGTGGGTTGGAGTTAGTGTTTTCTGTTATGGATTCAGAGGTTTTTCATTATTGTTCTCCTGTAAACGTGCTCTAGTGGGGACGTCAGGTCCATGGCCATACACACACTGACAGTAGATTTGAGATAATGCTCGTAATAATGTTTGGTTGACGTAATTCTACCAATAGTAAACTGTGGAAGAGGAGCAGCTTACGGTGACTCTGTTTCCTCTTCTGAGACGTCCCAATCGTCTCCGTACGAGCTTTGCTGGAAAATGACGAATCATCATCAACAACATACACACCCATAATATACCTATCAATAGAACTCACACATCTCCCACTGCCCCAAAAAGCCATTCTATGTTGACTTGACCTTTAACCCCAACATGTCAAACACAATAAATACATGTGACTCACCATATCAGGATAAGGCTCTGTCAATTTCCTCAACGGAGGCCCAAACTTCACATGGTCAACTAAAGGAAACACAACTAAGTTGATCATGAGGAAAATGTACACTTAAATACAATATATGTATTCAATAACTGCTGAGCTGAAACATGTTTTATAATATGGCATGATCATTTTATGTGATGAATTTATTATCAGTGCCATAGGATAAAATCCAGGTGGATCTGCTATCCCAGTGTCCTCTTATCATCCCTTGTTATGTATTCAGGTCGATTGGTAAACTACTCTCATACTGAGCCCATATCACTGAGTTACAGTAATACCAAGTCATCGGCTTAAGGCAACTTTAGCTCTCACCCCAGAAGACCCATTGTGATGCCCATACAAGAAGAGTCACAACACCCCTGTCCACTAGCACCATGTATTTGTTTTGGTGTTGACATTCTTGTCTGAATATATGCTGTCTTGTCCCTGGCTGCTGCAGAGTGGGCACATTGTCCACCATCACCACACCCTGTTTATGCTGTAACCTCACTGACATAACAATAGTTCCTCAATCACCCCTCGTCCCCCAATCCTCGCCCCCCGCCCCCCAGAACCACTCCTCACGTGTGGGCACGTCAGAGGACCACAGAGGGAACATGCCATGTGCGTGTGCAGGACAGTGACCCCTCTATGTGTCTCTCTGTGTTGGGTGACTTGGTGACTCCATCTCACCACTTCCAAGTCTCAATGGGCTTCTTATCACAGAGGTCAGGAACCCAAGTGTGTTGTGTTGTGTCCTGCTCCATCTGCCCCAGTTTCACACATTATGCCAGTAAGGGTGATGTTGACCTCAACTCTCCAAGCACACACAATACACACGGATACCCACACACACACCCACACCCACACACAGACATACAGATAGATACGCACGCTCACACACACACACAGACATACAGATACGTACGCTCACACACACACCAATACACACAGACATACAGATACGCACGCTCACACACACACACCAACACACACAGACATACAGATACACACACACACACACACACACACACACACACACACACACACACACACACACACACACACACACACACACACACACACACACACAATCAACACACATACACAGCCCTTCTCTAACTACAGATGAGTGATCACTTGAATTAGCGTGGCCGGATGTACCGTATTAACAGTAATAGCCAGACCACATTTCAGATGAAGATGTTCAGGGCAGAAGGCCCTCATTGACATTGTTCATTAGGATGGTTTTGCATATGGGGGCATGAGTACTTCTATAACCTCTTCACACATTGTTGTGATGGTGCGTTGTGTGGGCTGACGATGGGGTTTCAATGTACAAATTGTGTAGGGATTTGAAGACTCACGCTGCTCTTCAGACAGAGTCCTCTCTGCAGGCAAGAGTTTCCCTGCAGACTGGATCTTATCAGGAGCAGCTTCTCCATTCTACAGACAAACACACACACACACACACAGATGTGTTATACATTCACAGAATAAATCACACTAGGACCAAGCAATGTTCCAGAGAGAGCTAGGTGATTGCCATGGGTTACAAAGCAAGTGTGTGTGTGTTTTGTGTGTGTGGGTGTGCATTCGGCGTGCGTACTTGTATGCCTGCATGTGTGTGTGCATGTCTGTCTGTCTATGGTCACCTATCCTCACCTCTAGATCGTTGTCATCCATGCTGTGTGTAGAGTGGAGGTCCGGGTTATTGGCCATGTCCAGCAGCTCAATAATCAGGTTACGGGTCAGCAACTGGGTCACAAACGGGTGCTGGGGAGACGACAAGAGATACAGCTAATGACCTATAGCTTTTATGTGGCACTACATAAATAAATCACTTCATCATTAGTTTCCTTGATCTCTCTCAGCTGGTGCACCCCTATTATGGGCCCCTATAGAAGTAAACAGGATCCTAGGATGGCTATGCTTTTAGCACCTCAGACAGAGGTTTACACCAAATCAAATCAAACTTTATTAGTTACATGCGCCGAATACAACAGGTGTAGACCTTACTGTGAAATGCTTACTTACAAGCCCTTAACCAACAGTGCAGTTCAAGAAATAGAGTTAGGAAAATCTTTACTAAATAAACTAAAGTAAAAAACATTATAAAAAGTAACATAATAAAATAACAATACAGAGGCTACTGTATATACAGGGGGTACCGGTACCGAGTCAATGTGCGGGGGTACAGGTTAGTCCAGGTAATATGTACATGTAGGTGGGGGTAATCTATGCATAGATAATAAACAACGAGTAGCAGCAGTGTAAAATCAAGTGTTAATAGTCTGGGTGGCCATTTGGTTAATTGTTCAGCAGTCTAATGAGGGTAGAAGCTGTTATGGAGCCTTTTGGACCTAGACTTGGTGTCACGCCTGCTCCTGCTCTCCCTTTCTGACGCTCGAGGGCGCCAGGCTGCCCTTCATTAAGCACACCTGTCACCATCATTATGCGCAACAGCGCTCATTGTACTCACCTGGACTCTTTCCCTTTGGTGATTGCACCGTCTATAACTGGACTAGTAACCGAAAGGTTGCAAGATCGAATCCCCGAGCTGACAAGGTAAAAATCTGTCGTTCTGCCCCTGAACAAGGCAGTTAGCCTAGGAACAGTGGGTTGTCATTGAAAATAAGAATTTGTTCTTAACTGACTTGCCTAGTTAAATAAAGTTTGTTCCCGGTGTCAGCATTAATGTCAATATGTGTTCATGTCCAGACACTGTCCTGTTCCATGTCCGTTGCTCATTAAATGTCCCTGTACTTGCTTCTCATCTACCAGCGTCGTTCCTTACACTTGGTGCTCCGGTACCGCGAATGGTAGCAGAGAGAACAGTCTATGACAATTGTTTGGGCCTTCCTCTGACACCGCCTAGTATATGGGTCCTGGATATCAGGAAGCTTGGCCCCAGTGATGTACTGGGCCGTACCCACTACCCTCTGTAGCGGCTTACTGTTGGATGCCAGGCGGTGATGCAACCGGTCAGGATGCTCTAGATGGTGCAGCTGTAGAACTTTTTGAGGATCTGGGGACCCATGCCAAATCTCCTGAGGGGGAAAAGGTGTTGTCGTGCCCTCTTCACGACTGTCTTGGTGTGTTTGGACCATGATAGTTTGTTGGTGATGTGGACCAAGGAACTTGAAGCTCTTGACCCGCTCTACTACAGCCCCGTCAATGTTAATGGGGGGAATGTTTGGCCCTCCTTCCTGTAGTCCACGATCATCTAATTTGTATCATTCTCACATAGGTGTTCCTTTGTCCAGGTGTGAAAGGGCAGTGTGGAGTGCAATAGAGATTGCATCATCTGTGGATCTGTTGGGGAATTGCGAATTGGAGTGGGTCTAGGGTTTCCGGGATGAAGGTGTTGATGTGAGCCATGACCAGCCTTTCAAAGCACTTCATGGCTACAGACGTGAGTGCTATGAGTCTGTAGTCATTTAGGCAGGTTACCTTCGCTTTCTTGGGCACAGGGACATGCTGGTCTGCTTGAAACATGTAGGTATTACAGACTCGGCCAGGGAGAGGTTGAAAATGTCAGTGAAGACACTTGCCAGTTGGGTCTGAGTACACGTCCTGGTTATTCGTCTGGCCCCGCGGCCTTGTGAATGTTGACCTGTTTAAAGGTCTTCCTCACATTGGCTGATCACACAGTCATCCGGAACAGCTGGTGCTCTCATGCATGCTTCAGTGTTGCATAAAAGGCATTTAGCTCGTCTGGTAGGCTAGCGTCACTGGGCAGCTCACGGCTGGGTTTCCCTTTGTAGTCTGTAATAGTTTGCAAGCCCTGCCACATCTGACGAGCGTCAGAGCCGGTGTTGTAGGATTCAATCTTAGTCCTGCATTGACGCTTTGCCTGTTTGATGGTTCGTCTGAGGGCATTTCTTATAAGAGTCCGGATTAGTGTCCCGCTCCTTGAAAGCGGCAGCTCTTGCCTTTAGCTCGATGCGGATGTTGCCTGTAATCCATCTGGTTGGGATATGTATGTACGGTCACTGTGGGGACAACATCGTAAATGCATTTATTGATGAATACTGTGACTACGGTGGTATACTCCTCATTGCCATCCCAGAACATTTTCCAGTGTGTTCTAGCAAAACAGTCCTGTAGCATAGAATCCGCGTCATCTGACCACTTCCGTATTGAGTGAGTCACGGGTACTTCCTGCTTTAGTTTTTGCTTGTGAGCAGGAATCAGGAGGATAGAATTATGGTCAGATTGCCAAATGGAGGGCGAGGGAGAGCTTTGTATGCGTCCCTGTGTGTGGAGTAAAGGTGGTCTAGAATTTTTTTCTCCACTGGTAGAAATTTGGTAAAAAGTCACCGGACACTAGGAGCGCCGCTTCTGGATGAGCATTTTCTTGTTTGCTTATGGCCTTATACAGCTTGTTGATTGCGGTCTTAGTGCCAGCATCAGTTTGTGGTGGTAAATGGACGGTTACGGAAAATATATATGAAAACTCTCTTGGTAGATAGTATGGTCTACAGTTTATCATGAGGTACTCTACCTCAGGTGAGCAATACCTCGAGACCTCCTAAATATTAGACATCGCGCACCAGCTGTTATTGACAAATAGACACACACCCCTCGTCTTACCAGACGTAGCTGTTCTGTCCTGGGGGAGGCACAGACAACCCAGACAACTGAATATTATACGTGTCGTCATTCAGCCATGACTAGGTAAACATAAGATATTACAGTTTTTAATGTCCCATTGGTAGGATAGTCTCAAGCTGAGATTTTCCAGTGATTGCACGTTGGCCAATAGAACAAATGGTAGAGACGGGTTACACACTCGCCGACACATTTTTACAAGGTACCCCGATCTCCTCCCCCTGTATTTCTGTCTTTTCTTCACGCGAATGACAGGGATTTGGACCTGGTCTCGGAGAAGCACTATATCCTTTGCGTAAGACTCATTAAAGAAAAAATCTTCGTCCAGTTCAAGGTGAGTAATCACTGTTCTGATGTCCAGAAGCTCTTTTCAGTCTTAATCGACGGTAGCAGCAACATTATGTACAAAATAAGTTACAAACCATGTGAAAAAACACACAAAGTATCAGAGCTGGTTAGGAGCACGTAAAACGGCAGCCATCCCCTCCAGCGCCATCTTTTACCAGAGGCTCTGTATAAAACAATGGGGAGTACGTATTGTCTTTCAGGGGCTGTTCCTTATTATAAACCGGGTGGTTCGAGTCCTGAATGCTGATTGGCTGAACGCTGTGGTATACCACAGGTATGACCAAAAATGTATTTTTACTGTAGTAATTACATTGGTAACCAGTTTACAATAGCAATAAGGCAATATACCACGGCTAAGGAATGTTCATAAGCACGACGCAACGCGGAGTGCCTGGACACAAGCCCTTAGCCATGGTATATTGGCCATATATCACAAACCCCCGAGGTGCCTTATAAATCTTTTGTCATACCCGTGGTATATGGTCTGATATACCACGTCTGTCAGCCAGTCAGCATTCAGGGCCCGAACCACCCAGTTTATAATGATTAATTAAATATGAGCAGAGTGCACAGTAGTGTACCTGCAGTAAGGTCTCGGCCGACGGCCTCTTCCTAGGGTTCTTGACGAGGGACATCTTCACAAAGCTCTGGAACCCTGCAGACCTGCAGAGAGACAGGGAGGGCGACAGAGATGAGACAGCAGAAACACATAGCCATCCTGGAGAATATGGATGCTGCATTCAAAGAACCGTCTAGTGTCAGGAGGAGGCTTTTACAGAACAGGTATGTCACAGATGCTGCATTCTGAGTTGTCTGAATTGTTTTGGGAATACGGTGTGATCATGTTCATCTCACCACTTGGTCTTGTCCTTGAGCCTGGGAGGCTGGAAGCTGCTTTTTGACATTAACATCAAGGCTCTGGAACACAGTTTTAATAGTTTGAAATGTCAACACTATGGAAAACCTAGCCTGGTTGTAGAGATCTATTTATTATGTGCTTAAGCCAACTCCTTTGTCATTCACTGACATGTTTGTCATAACAACGAGCACTACAGAGGGGGGTTGTCTGTAGCACAAACACATGTGCTACCAAAGTGTGGGCGATAGTTTTGAGTCACACACCAAACTAGTATACTATATTAAGGTATGTGAATAACCCACAAAAATGCAACATAACACATATCTATCTTCATCTGTCTCTCTTTATCCAACTTTTTAAAGGAGTGAAGGAAAAACGTGTAGAATGGAAACTACTTGTTGAGGTTAAGGCTAGAGTCCAGAGGGGACTGGAATGGAGCCAAGTCTGTGTCCCTGTCTCTGCCTGGATATCTGGATCTGTTTCTGCCTGTCTGTGCCTCTGTCTCTGTTTGTGTCTGTGCCTCCGTCTGTGCCTGTGTTGGTGTCTGTGCCTGTGTTGGTGTCTGTGCCGTCTCACCTCATAGGGTGGAGGTCAAACATTGGCGGCTGGAGCTCTGCCAGCTCGATGGCCGTGATGCCTACCGCCCAGATGTCACACAGATGGTTGTACCCGCCCTTCTTCTCCACTGCTGCCACCTCCGGTGCCATCCTGGCATGGTTACATAAATACCAGTCAGATGAAATAAGTATTATAATGGTTATAACGCATTGTAAGACTTGTCATGTATATCAAATATTATAATTTCATAATGATCCTGAAAGTTGTTCTGTTAGAAGACACATGTATGACTATGAACAGACCAATCAGTGTCTACGTAAAGAACCAACCAATCAGTGTCTACGTGAAGCAGACCAATCAGTGCCTACGTAAAGAACCAACCAATCAGTGTCTACGTAAAGCAGACCAATCAGTGTCTACGTAAAGAACCAACCAATCAGTGTCTACGTGAAGCAGACCAATCAGTGTCTACGTAAAGAACCAACCAATCAGTGTCTACGTAAAGCAGACCAATCAGTGCCTACGTAAAGAACCAACCAATCAGTGTCTACGTAAAGCAGACCAATCAGTGTCTACGTAAAGAACCAACCAATCAGTGTCTACGTGAAGCAGACCAATCAGTGTCTACGTAAAGAACCAACCAATCAGTGTCTACGTGAAGCAGACCAATCAGTGTTTACGTAAAGAACCAACCAATCAGTGTCTACGTAAAGAACCAACCAATCAGTGTCTACGTGAAGCAGACCAATCAGTGTCTACGTAAAGAACCAACCAATCAGTGTCTACGTGAATCAGACTAATCAGTGTCTACGTAAAACAGACCAAACAGTGTCTGCATAAAGAACCGACCAATCAGTGTCTGCATAAAGAACAGACCAATCAGTGTCTGCATAAAGAAGCTAATTGATACGGTGAAAGTAAAGATGAAGTATATATGTTTTCAATGAGAGTCATAACATTGAAGGTCGTGGTTTGAGTTCAGTTATCTTACCAGTAGGGAGTTCCTATAAAAGACTTCCTCTTGGCTACAGAAGCACTGATCTCTGCAGCAACTCCAAAATCGGCTGCAGGAAAACAGAGACAGAGAGTCAGAGATAGTCTAGTCGCCGAGGGAGACTGAATCCAGAATCCAATATGTCTTATGAGTGGCTTGTTTTTAGCACGCTAGTTAACCTCAAAGTTATTGCAGACTGTGTGTGTGTGTGTGTGCGTGTGTGTGTGTGTGTGTGTGTGTGTGTGTGTGTGTGTGTGTGTGTGTGTGTGTGTATGATGGATGGTATAGAATAGATGTTCACTGACCCAGTTTGATGTCTCCTCGTTCTGTGATGAGGATATTTGCTCCCTATAGACAGATGGACACACACGCGCGCGCATGGACGCACACACACACACACACACACACACACACACACACACACACACACACACACACACACACACACACACACACACACACACACACGCTCACAAAGATATAAACACAGAAGATCCACAGACTGACAACAATAACATACAGCTATGTCAAAATGATACCTTTATGTCCCTATGCATTTTACTTGTCTCATGCAGGTGGTACAAGCCCTGTCGAAAAACAAAAACACAGAATCAGTTTGACAAATCTCTCAACCTCATCATTAGTTCACCCCACAAGCAGAGATGGGCAAAAATTATAAAATACAATTCCAAAATATCCTAAAGACCAATGTATCAAAATAAAATACAAAATACTTTTGCAAAGTATTGTATTTAATTAAAATACATAGAAACAGACCCTATATCATTTTCTATCAGGACTGTTGAAAGTTATTATACAAAATACAGCTCTCTAAAGTATCTTGTTACAAAATACATTGGATTGTAGTTCAGGCCACTGAAATACAAATTACAAAATACTCAAAAGTAATTGAAATACTAATTTCAAATACACGTAACAGAAATTCTGCCTACAAGCCTATGGAGCCAGTCACAACACAACAGTGAGCACCAAACAGGGCCGGCTCCAGGCATAAGCAACATAAGCAGTCGCTTAGGGCCCCCAGGCCATTAGCCCCCCCACCCCTCCATAAAAAATACATATATTTTTGGGGGAACTCAGTCTGGGTCTCAACTTACTGTTGAGAGTTAGAATAGTAGAATAAACAAGGTGTACATTCAACATTTTTCCATCAGAAGTTTTTCTCGTTTTGTCAGTCAATGACAGTCACTCGATTAGCCATGTCAGCTAACAATTTTTATATTGGTAAGTTAGTCTAGCCAGTTATCTAAATGTGTAGTAATCATGTCCGAATACCGACCGTGCAATCTCCCCAAAAGGCTAGAGCTGGCCCTGGCAACAAACACAAACTGAATGAATAAGGGAGGTAATGTTATGTTGCTGTGCTGTGTGTGGTGCCACGAAGCTTGATGCATCGCTTTCCTGTGGTTAGAAAGACATGCGATTATATTGTGACTGTATCCCCCAGTTAGGAAAGTGAGAGAGCTCATATCTTATGACTGTCTAACCTGGAGGGTTTCTCTGCAGATGTAGGCTATCTGCTTCTCCTTGAACGGCCCAGTCACTGTGGAAATACCAGTAGAGACCTGAGATTAATAGCACATACAAGGGGGGGGGTGAAAAATAGTTTTAGCTGTGCGTACCGTGGTAAATGTCTTGTAACGACCCCCCTCCACAGTACTCCATGCATATCCATAATTTAGTGTTCCTGCAAAAATGATAGATAGTTTTATTATCAGTCTTTTGTCAGTGCCTTCTGTTCCGTTGGCTTTCCAGACTAAAAAAGGGTGTTTACATCCGAATATTTAGACAGCTTTCTGAGAACTTGGCTGTAGAGAAGTTTTACAATCCAAACAAATCCCACTATTATCTGCCCTTGAAATGTTACAGAGGTAACAACACTCAGACGTTCCAAGAGGACCAAGCTAAAAAGGAGAGAACCTTGAGCGAAATCAAGTCAGTGACAGAGTGTGTGTGTATGTGTGAGCGTGCATGTGTTTCTCCCTATGTGTTTGTTAGTGACCTCTATCAGCAATAGAGCTTTTTTCTGTGTATCAACGTTATTTGGAGCGCTACATTATCTGTGGTGTGGGAGAGAATGTTGCATTCTATGTCCTAGTAGTGGGTGTTTTGAGATAAGAGCGGAATTCGACACGTCCAATAACATATCCAAGAACACTCACAATCCGAAGAATTCCATGTATGGACGTGGACCATCATTAAGTGTAAAATCAGACAAGCTTAAACATGTACCTGTGATAGCTGCCAAAATAGGCCACGATGTTCTTGTGCTTACATTCCTTCATCATAGTGATCTCCTGCTGGATGGATGTGATATCATCACCTGAACAGAGAGCGTGCAGGTCACATGTCCTGACATCTCAACACTAATATTGATATTAGTACTAGAACTACTACTTCTGCTACTACTACTACTACTACTACTACTACTACTACCACCGCCGCCGCCACCAGCACCGCTGCCACCGCCGCCGCTGCCACTACCACCGCCGCCACCACCAGCACCGCCACCACCGCCGCCGCCACCACCACCGCCGCTACCACCACCACCACCGCCACCACCAGCACCGCCGCCACCGCCGCCGCCGCCACCACCGCCGCCACCACCACCGCCGCCGCCACCACTACCACCACCGCCGCCGCCACCACCACCACCACCAGAACCACTACCACCGATACCAGCACCAGTGCCACCAATACCACCACCGCCACCGGCAGCACCAGAACCACCACCACCACCACCAGCACCGCCACCGCCGCCACCACCACCACCGCCGCCGCCGCCGCCACCACCGCCGCCACCACCACCGCCGCCACCACCACCACCGCCACCACCACCACCACCACCGCCATTACCACCACCACCGCCGCCGCTGCCACCACCACTACTACCACTACTGCCGCCACTACTACCACTACCAGAACTACTACTACCGATACCAGCACCAGCACCAGTGCCACCAATACTACTACTGCTACCAGTAGTACTAGAACTACTACTACTACTACTATTGCTGCTGCTACTACTACTATTACTGCTACTACTGTTACTGATACTACTACTAATCCTACTACTACTACTGTTACTGATACTACTACTAATCCTACTACTACTACTGTTACTACTACTACTACTACTACTGATACTACTAATACTACTACTACTGATACTACTACTACTACTACTACTACTATTACTGATACTACTACTACTAATACTACTACTACTACTGATACTAGTACTAGAACTGCTACTACTGCTGCTAATACTAGTAGTAGTTGAATCACTATCACACACAATATATTGTTTACAAAGAGTTAAGAATGTACTACACAAAGTATGCATGAAGGCTAAACATGCAAGAAATGACCCATAATACAGGTCTGACAACACTGAGCTGTTCACTTACCAGGATCCAGTTTGACTATTTTGATGGCTGCCATTGCTGAACTCCTGATGTTTCGAGCCTGAAGGAAAGGATCAAGTTAGCTGTGAGTGATTACTAGTGTGAACTGTCTTGTGAACAGGCTACAGAGTATACAGGCCACAGAATGCCATATATTAGTCAGCAGCAGGACATCGGCCTACAGCACTAGATTCCATTAGAGTAGAACAAAACCAACAGTAATCAATGTTTCCTTACGTCTATTGCATCAACTTGCTGATGACTCCTTGCAATTGCTCTATTTACACGGCCTATTGTCTGTTTTGTTTCTCAAACTTTTTTCTAAATGCATTTTTATCTCTGTTTGGAGGCCCTGGGCATCCATCCAAGACCCAAACCCCCTAGTCAGCCATCTTGATGATAAAAGACCCAATATTAGTTAGTTCCTGGTTTTCTGGCCCAACTGGTCACCTGCTATCTCTGACCTTCAGCTTCACCTTGTATTGATGCAACAGCAGGAGACAGGGTGTGAGGTCTGTCAGCTCTACACAGTCCCAGGGTGCGTCCGAAATAGCACCCTCAAATCAGATTGGATTTGTCACATGCGCTGAATACAACCGGTGTAGACTTCACAGTGAAATGCTTTCTTACGAGCTCTTTCCCAACAATGCAGAGTTAAAAAGTAAGAAAAGATTAGCAAAAATAAATAAATAAAGGAAATAGCAACACATTAAAACAACTTTAAAGAGGCTTACATACGAGGAGTTCCGGTACTGAGGCAATGTGCAGGGCTACAAGGTAATTGAGGTAATATGTACATGTAGGTGTCCACGTACATACAGTCTATGACTTGGGTGGCCAGAGTCTTTGACAATTTTTATGGCCTTCCACTGACACCTCCTGGTGTAGAGGTCCTGGACGGCAGGGAGCTCATCCCCAGTGATGTACTGGGCCATATGCACTACCCTCTGTAGCTCCTTGCGGTCGGACGCCAAGCATTTGCCATTCCAGGCAGTGATACAGACAGTCAATATGCTCTCAATGGCGCAACTGTTTTTGAGAATATTTTCAGCCTCCTGAGGGGAAGAGGCGTTGTCATGCCCTCTTCACGACTGTGTTGGTGTGTTTGGACCATCATAGGTCCTTAGTGATGTGGACACCGAGGAACTTGAAGCTCTCGACCCACTTCACCACAGCCCCGTTTATGTGAATGTGAATGTTTACTGTAGTCCACGATTAGGTCCTTTGTCTTGCTGACGTTGAGGGAGAGGTTGTTGTCCTGGCACCACACTGCCAGGTCTCTGACCTCCTCCCTTTAGGCCGTCTCATCATCATCGGTGATCAGGCCTACCACTGTCGTGTTGTCTGCAAACTTAGTGATGGTGTTGGAGTCGCACGCACCCCTAAAGGCCCCATGTTGAGGGTCAGCGTGGCGGAGGTGTTGTTGCCTACCTTCATCACCTGGGGGTGGCCCATCAAGAAGTTTCTCAGGGTCCTTAACTTAGTGATGAGCTTGGAGGGCATTATGGTGTTGAACACTGAGCTTTTGTCAGTGAAAAGCATTCTCACATAGGTGTTCATTTTGTCCAGGTGGGAAAGGGCAGTGTGGAATGCAATAGAGACTGCGTCATTTGTGGATCTGTTGGAGCAGTACGCGGATTGGAGTGTGTCCAGAGGGTCTGGGATGATGGTGTTGACGTGAGCAACGAACAGCATTTCATGGCTCCAGATGTGAGTGCTGCGGGACAATAGTCATTTAGACAGGTTCCCTTGGCATTCTTGGGCACAGGAACTATAGTTGTCTGCTTGAAACATGTAGGTATTACAGACTGGATCAGGGAGAGGTTGAAAATGTTAGTGAAGACTCTTCACAGCTGGTCAGTGCATGCTCTCAGTACGCGTCCTGGTAGGCTCGCGTCACTGGACAGCTCGCAGCTGGGTTTCCCTTTGTAATCCGTGATAGTTTGCAAGCCCTGCCACATTCAACTATCTTGGTCCTGTACTAACTCCTTGCCTGTTTTATGGTTCGTCGGAGGGCGTAGCGGGATTTCTTAAAAGCATCCGTATTAGTGTCCCACTCCTTGAAATCAGCAGCTCTAGCCTTTAGCTCAGTGCGGATGTTGCCTGTAATCCATGGGTTCTGGTTGGGATATGTACGTATGGCCCCCGTGGGGACGACGACGTCGATGCACTTATTAATGAAGCCGGTGACTGATGTGGTACATTCCTCTACCCTATTCCCTGTATAGTGCACTTCTTTTTATCAGGGCATGCATAAGGAATAGGGTTTCACTTCGGACTCGGATGCAGACCGACTTAGAGCTTTAAAAGTGTCAAGGTCAGCGACATGGTTTATATTGGGACGTCAGCCATTGCGTAACAAGTGCTGATGGAGAAGTCCTTTCTTTTAAATCCAAAGGATGTTGTTTGCAACGTCCATCCAACGTCCTTCCGACATTCGCCCATCATTTCCTCCTGTTTTGGCCTGTAAATATGTATTGCTCACGTTCTTTCAGAAAGGTCAAATGTTGATGTGATGTCAGGTTTTAAGGCCCTTAGTTCTCTCTATGCACAACAAGCATAGAATCAATCAGTCAATGGGCTATCAGGTTGCCTGTAAACAAAACCTGATGCTTGGCTACACCGAATTCATGTTTTTTCCCCATTATACTAGAGCAATTAATGTGACTAAAGTGACAGTAATGTCTCTTTAAGGTTCGTCACTGGGCAGCCTGAAATAACAGTGTGTTGTGGGATAGAGTCACAGACAATGGGACTGAAAATAAAACTTTGATCAAGATTGTATGATCATTTCAGTAGTGTGTTGCATTAAACTGTCCTAGAACCATTAATGATATTCAGTGAGAGATAGATAGGCCCACAACTGCAGTAACAGCGCAAATGGTAGTGTGTGTGATGTAACGTACAGTGACAAACGACCTGCAGCCCACAGTGTGACAGGGATGACTGGGCTCTGCAGTGCTGCGAAACAGTTTTCTGTTCTGTGGGTTTTCCCCCACCATTGAACCTCAGGCAATCTCAGTCAGGTCATAACAAGCATATAACTATGAATGTATGTACGTACTCCTCATCCTGTCTTCGGCTTACTTTTGCATGCACACCAGAATACAAGACAAAAGGAACTATTCACTCGTAAAAGAAAACACCTAATGGGGTCTTTGCGATTATCAGGAAAACAAATCATTCTTGACTATGCAGCGAGTGACATACTTTCTATTAGTTACATAGCCACAAAATATCACACACTTGAAAACTGATCCCTCTGCTGAGTAGCAAGACGTTTCGTGGATCTTGTGATCAATAGTCACCTTGAATGCCCACACAGTCAGAAGGTACCCACAGGGAACAGGGCCAGTGGCTTGACCCCTGACCTCCAGGCAGCTCCACTAAGGCTGGAGAAACAGAACAGTGGTGGAGAAGAAGAGTATGGCGAGGTAGTGGGAGGTGACAACAGGCCATTGTCTGTGGGACAGTAACAGTTTCCTCATTCACAGCAGGCAGGCACAGCCCGGGCATTGACATGTTGCTAAGGCATGGAGGGGGTGCACATTACATAACTTTGAGACTGAGAGAAACAAATGCATTTCTAAGGGAATTTTGAATTGTTCATAAATCTGTTCTTCGCCCAGCATACACCCCTCCAACCAGACATGCTTTATCTACTAATTTGCTGGATGCAGAGTTCAACAGAGTTCATTAGGCCAAAAGTTAACATAATTGTGCTTACAGTAAATGTTTTCCATTGTATGTCTGTTTACATTGGTAGCCTATTGGATAGGAAATGTTTCGAGTAGGGGAGGAGAGGCACACAACGATTTGAGCCTGTCTCCCTCGCAGGATGCATGTATGAGACATTCAGGGTGGGATTACAGGATGTTTGTTTCCCGCAGCTCACATCACCTAGTCAAAAGACTGATCGAAAAAATACCTTTCAACATAAATTGGGCGTCAACAGCCAAGATCCATTAAACAGTGCTGATAAGTCAGTGCCCTTCAAACTCGATATCTTGTTGCATCCACCTGACTTAAAAGGTGATAAATGAAATAGGCTATTCTGTCACAAAAGCGGCACAGAATAAAAGTATTGCTGAGAGGAGAGCTAATAAAAAGGTTATAGCAGGTCTAATACAATGGAATGTTATAAATGTTCCTTTAAGGGTCCTGATGGATGTTGGACTAATGGATCAGCCCGGATGCCATCCCAGCCTGATTACGAATACTGATCAGCAGAAGATGAACTACTAGCCAGTGGAATGGGCATTATAGGCACCGGGCATCATTAACATGTGTGCACGTACTGTATCTCTCCTATACCCGCTTTAATCTCAGATAGCAGTCACGCAGGCACGGGCGACATACGGCCAACCTTACCTGCATATCCCTTGTTATTGGTTGTGGTAATAAAACGTTTTACATGGTAGCCTATATTATGTTAATTACGTGCGTAAAAGTATGATTAGATTTGAAAGGACACATTGATTAAAAAACATAATAGCTTTTATATCCTGTTGTAACCTGTCAACATAAAATCTAACAATATTTCAATTGTGGAATAAATAAAAACGTGTTTTTAAACAGCTAGGCTACGTGACATGTCAACGGCGCAGTAACCTAACCCATATGGAGCCTTTTAAAACGCGCATGTGTGCTAATCTCCAAACCGATCTGACATTTCCCCCACTCACCTTGAACACGTCACCATACGTGCCAGTCCCAATACGATGAATTAACTCGTAATCATTCAACGGGTCCAAAAACGAGACTCCAATAGCGGTATCCATGCTTACAGACTGAACTGCGCCTGGTCTCTCACGCACGTTTCTATTCATTCATGACAATACATCCAGCGAATCAACCACTGGACGCTGCGTATAGTTCCAGTAAACCCTGGAGCGCAATACTCCACCACGATTCTTCTGACAGGCAAATAGAGCTAATAGCCTGACACAGTATCATTATTGATTACGTCGCCAAATACTACTCTTCTTTCCAGTCATCTTATTCTAGCCGAACCACAACTGGGGGTGTAGGCTGCGTTTCTGTATAAGCACTCTGATATAATAAAGGCGCTTTTAGAAATACATTTGATCGATTGATTATGCACCGTCGTGTATCCAAGTCAAGTGATCTCAAATCCCACCACTCAGGAAAACAAACTAGCAAAAGCACACTGTACATCCCAGACATCTATGAATACCCCATTATGACATGTGAAACAGTATTTCCGCAATATTAAAAAAACAAAGGGTATCATTTTAACTTATTTTATTATCTGCAGATAAAAAAAAAAAAAAAAAGTTATCAAGCAAAATACTACTGTATGTTGCTACCTGGGACACCTACAGCAATCCCATTTAACAGTGTGTGGTCTTTCTGGTCACTTTCTATTGCCTATTGCAGCTCTGGCTAGTCTCAACTAAAGGCCACCTACATTAGAAATAAAAAAAGGCAAAGTATAAGGCAACAAATAGCTAGCATATAAAGAGACAACGTAACAGAGTTGGACATTGTTACACAGTAATAGTCCGAATCACTTCCAGGGATTTCAATCAAAAAGATGAAAATTAAGATTCAAAGGGCAGAAAATATAGAATGGAATTCAGACTGCTTTCTAACAGAGCAATTCCCCAATCCCAAAATATGTTCCAGGACGGCGTTTTCACCATTACTTTGGCTTTACAGAGCTTCTACACAAGTCAGTGAGAACTCAAGAGTTGATGTGCACTACTACTGCCCATTAGCAATTGAATGTTTTAACGGCCTATGATACACAATCATTATTGAATCACAAGATTTAAAAGAATGACTTGGTTGACAATTCTGTTCAAACTTGATTAAAGTGACTTCCTCCATATGTACACGTGTGTCAGGTTCTTACCGACCCTCTTATGACCTTGTCAGGGCTTATGATATGATTGCTAAAATAACCTTAAAAAATAAAATAAAAAGCAAATCGCTGATGCAGCAGTTTTGTTTGTATTGCCTTGCCTCTCAGTCGGTCCTACAGACAGTCTCCCTTTGTTTTTCTCCCAATGGAAACTCTAGCCTGGTCCCAGATCTGTTTGTGCTGTATAGACACTCTTATGACAATGACCATGGGAGTTGGCTATACAACACAACCAGACATGGGAACCAGGCTGGAGAAAGTTCTACAGCCAGAGTTTTCCCTCTACAGAGATTTGCGCTGGCGCTTCATGAACGACATGGTGTAGTCTCCCGACTGCGTGCTCTTCTGCCTCTTCATTTGAACCTGTGACTGGGCGGTGAGCTGCAGCTTGATGGCACTGGAGTTGATCTTGGCTGCTGACAGCAGCTCCTTCATGCCTTTCATCTTCTTGCTCTGGAAGGCCACCAGGGGACCCACGCTGGGGGAGGGCAGCTGTTGGGCAGGAGAGGGCACCGGGCTGGGGGACTTGGCCTTGACTTCTGGGTCTCCACCGCGGAGCCCTGAGGAGCGACGCCGCGTCCCGCCCTCCCCACCTACTTTCTTGGCCTGGGCGGGCTGGGTTGGTGGTGGAACAGGGGTGGTGGGGGTGGATTGTGTAGGAGGGGAAGCTTGGTCTTCCAGTTTGGACTCACGTCTTGGCCCACGTCTTCGCCCCTCGCGGGGGTCCTCGCTGGATTGGTCGTCGTCATCCTGGGGCTCCGGCTCTTTGGTGATGATGGACACTTTCTGACGGATCTATGGAGGATGTAACAGTGAACAAGGATATAAAAGTGTTTTAAAGGGAGGTTTGTGAAATCTAGTTGGGTTAAATAGGTTATAAAGTGGATAGTCCAGTCTTGTGGTGGTGTGATTACCTGTGCGTCAAAACGACTGAGGGACTGGACCAGGTAGGTGGCCCAGCCCACGTGGAGGACGGGGGTGGGGCTTCCCTCCTCCCACTTACAGATACCGTCATAAAACCGCAACAGGTGGGCAAAGCATTCTGGGTCCTGGAGGGCCGAAAAGGCGGCGGCCTGTATGGGCTGGTCCTGAGGTAGAGGGAGAAGGGGAGAGAGGAGAGAGGGGGCGGGAGAGGAGAGAGGGGGCGGGAGAGAGGGGAGACGGAGGGGGCGGGAGAGAGGGGGGGCGGGAGAGATGGGGGGCGGGAGAGAGGGGAGAGGGGGCGAGAGAAGGGAAGAGAAATTAATGGAAAATAGGAAGGAAATGAGTAGAGAATAGATAGGAGGGAAGTTAGATGAAAGGGGTCCATTCAATGCATCAATGAAAGGCATTAGCTGTCATGAGATATTATTAATGCATCATTATGGGACATGAGATTAAAATGAGAAGGGGAAAAAAGTTTTCGGTTCTTAATGATGTAAAATTCCTCAAGTCATTACCTTTTCTCCTCCCTCCCCTCCGCTCTCGGCAGCTGCAGCCGTCTCCTTCAGCAGGGTGGGGATGACGTCGTTGGCAATGTCGAAAAACTCCTTGTAGATTTCTTCGTCCTCGCGGAAGTAGTTGTAGCTGGGGGGGGGTGAGATCAGCGCACATTGTTATAAAGCACATGAGGTTTGACTTTAAAAAGTCAATTGAATGAATGAAAGGTCATCATGAACTATGTTATTTATTTCCACGTACGCAGTAAAAGGGATATTAAAAGGTGAACACTTGTATCCATTCTTTTTTTGCAGGAAACCAAAAACATGATAGAAAATAGTCAAACGTCATGTTATGTATATGTTTGTAGATCACACGCCATGATCCTTGTTGTCGTGACAGCAAGCCAAGGGAGCCGAGACTGAAGAGAGACAGAAAGAGACCAAGAGAGAAACGGTAGGAAATCGGCCCTGTCGGCTGTTCCCTGTGATCGGGTCGGTCAGTATTTTCAGCCCTTGCAGGCCGATGAACAGTGTTTAAGTGGGAGTAAAGTGCAGGTTTACTGTCCCACGAGGATCAGAGCCAAGGCTGGAGGGAAGCTCCCTGCGATTGCCTGTCCTGAGGACATTGTATTTAGGCTACACACGCCCTGTTAGTCAGACAGAATTATGCCCCTAGAAGATATGCATGCAGTATAATGAGTATAGTGCCATACAAAACCACAAAGTTGCCTGAAAGGACATGGTCAGACAACTTGTTCCAGATTTAAGTCTACAAACGCTGTAACTAAGAGCCTAACGTTCTGAAGAGGCATCTGCTGCCCTCTGCTGTCAGAAAGGTGAAACAGTAACTGGTGTAAATTGTCACTGCATACCTCAGCAAAAGACGGTCAACAGCGTTTGCCTCAGTATCCATGGTTTCAATACTAATAATTAATAATCATTTATGTAACTTTTTGTTGTTATTTTACCCACTTTTTCTACCCAATTTCAATCGCCTCATCGCTGCAAGTCTCCAACGGGCTCGAGACGTGGAGGTCGAGTCATGCGCCCTCAAACATGACCCACCAAACTGCGCTTCTTAACACCGCTCGCTTAACCCGGAAGCCAGCAGCAGCAATGTGTCGGAGGAAACACACCGTTCACCTGACGACCGAGGTCAGCCTGCAGGCACCCAGCCCACCACAAGGAGTCGCTAGAGTGCGATGAGCCAAGTAAAGCCCCCCCCAGCCAAACCCTCCCCGTACCCGGACAACGCTGGGTCAATTGCGCACCGCCCTGTGGGACTCCCGATCACGGTCGGTTGTGATACAGCCCAGGATCTAACCCGGGTATGTGGTGACGCCTCTAGTAATGTGATGCAGTGCCTTAGAAGGCTGCGCCACTCGGGAGGTCAAATGTGACTTTTATAGCTCTTGTCATTACATGAACAATCAATGGCATTACATTAGGGAAGTTAAGGGCCACTTAAATGAATGACGCCAAAGGTTATTTCTGTGGGCCAAACATACTTTTTACCATAAGACACAGATAGTTGACACAGAGCAGCAGTGCAAGGAGCATAGAGAAGGTAGCTAAGCTAGTTGCTCCAGTAACTTACTCCTGCATGACCTGTGCAGCCTCGGCCCAGGCCCCCAGTGCCTCCCGGACCTCTCTGTGTCTGTAGTGGTAGCCACCCAGGTACATGAAGGGGTAGATGTGTTCGTTGTTGTAGTACTTCTTAGCAGAGTTCACAGCCTGGAAACAAAAAAAACACACATTCATGGAAGGTATGAATGACTCTCAAGGATGATTTTGTTAAAATGTCATCATTTCAATGTTGGTGTACAGATCCACACACTCACTTTAAGGTGGATGGTGTAGGGGTTCTCTTTGCCAGGGATGGGCTCCTGATCCTCCAGGTCTGCCAGGGTGCCCATGGCCATGGGATATCTGTGGCACAGCAAGGGGAAAAGAGCGACTTGGTTGATATGACAGAACAATAACATGCTTACAACAGAAAATAATTCATTTGCATGTAACCAAGAAGCATTTTCAACACAACACTAAAAAACGAATTTAGTATTTCAACAAGCTTTTGAGAAGTATCAAAAAAGAATCACCTTTCCAGGTCTCCTCGCTCATAGAGCAGCCAAAGAAGCCTCTGTGTAGGAAAAAGATAAAAGAGAGACAGAGGACAACAAAGAGAAGCATTCATGAGGTAAATATAAACTACAGTTTCAGCCAGCTTGATGTCTTTGATGATGCCAACAGGTGCGTTTTAGGGGAAACTCTCCCATTACAATATTCATTATATCACACTTCTCATCCCCAATGTGCTGATGGTGGTCTGACCTGTTGAAGCTGTAGCATCTCAGAGCTGTCAGTGTGCAGGTCCAGTGAAGGGTTGATGGCACACACCATGAAGGCCACCTCCATGTTCCTGTTACACTTCATATAGGAGCCCTTCAGGTACAGCCAGCTCTGGGGGACAGGGGAGAGATGGGGGTTAGGGTTGAGAGGTGTTGTACTGTGTTTACAGGTTCAAGGTGAGTGTGTGTAGAACAGCAGTTCTATGTAGTTGATAAGTAGCTATATTTAAAAGGAGTGTGAGTGCATGTTATTATAATGTAATGTTAATGCAAGGGGTGGAAGTATCTCTGTACCTTACTTACCCTCTCACCGACACCGGCGGCAACTGTCTGCCCCCTCCGGTCCTCGTTGCCCTTGCCGTGCCAGGTGACCTCGGCTGTCTCCTCTCCGTTCTTGCCAAAGATGACCCAGGCGTGGTCCTCGGACAGGGCCAGGTGCACGTCCCGCAGCCCCAGAACCTGGCACGCTGCCACAACTGCAAATGCCACCCCCGAGCTGTCCAGCTTCGTGCCTGTTCAAAATAAAGAAAAGCAAAAGGATTGAGTTAGTAACAGCTTTACCCTCCTTCAGACAAAACAACCTTGTATTTTAGTCAAACTACACAACATGCTTTCCTGTTTGTGAACAATGGTTTTTATTGGGTCACAAGGGCAATACAATCACACAAAAAATACCATTACTTTCCCCGGGTATTTTGTTATTTTTCTTCCCATCTCCACCTATCCGAAACATATCCCAGGCGGCCCCACCCATAATAAATCAAATATATTTTATATTTGAGATTCTTCAAAGTAGCCACCCTTTGCCTTGACAGTTTTGCACACTCTTGGCATTCTCTCAACCAGCTTCGAGGTAGTCACTTGGAATGCATTTCAAAGAACAAGTGTGCCTTGTTAAAAGTTAATTAGTGAAAATGATTTCCTTCTTAATGTGTTTGAGCCAATCAGTTGTGTTGTGACAAGGTAGGGGTGGTATACAGAAGATAGCTCTATTTGGTAAAAGACCAAGTCCATATAATGGCAAGAACATCTCAAATAAGCAAAGAGAAACGACAGCCCATCATTACTTTAAGATAAAGGTCAGTCAATACGGAACATTTCTAGAACATTGAAAGCTTCTTCAAGTGCAAAAAACATCAAGGCGCTATGATGAAACTGGCTCTCATGAGGACCGCCGCAGGAAAGGAAGACCCAGAGTTACCTCTGCTGCAGAGGATACGTTCATTAGAGTTAACTGCACCTCAGACTGCAGCCCAAATAAATGCTTCACAGAGTTCAAGTAACAGACACATCTCAACATCAACTGTTCAGATAAGACTGCATGAATCAGGCCTTCATGGTCAAATTGCTGCAAAGAAAACACTACTAAAGGACACCAATAAGAATAAGACTTGCTTGGGCCAAGAAACATGAGCAATGGACATTAGACCAGTGGAAATTTGTCCTTTGGTCTGATGACTCCAAATTTGAGATTTTTGGTTCCAACCGCCGTGTCTTTGTGAGACGCAGAGTAGGTGAACGGATGATCTCTGCATGTGTAGTTCCCACCGTGAAGCATGGAGGTGGTGGTGTGATGGTGTGGGGATGCTTTGCTGGTTAAACTCAGTGATTTATTTAGAATTCAAGGCACACTTAACCAGCATGGCTAACACAGCATTCTGCAACGATGCGCCATCCCATCTGGTTTGCGCTTAGTGGGACTATCATTTGTTTTCAACAGGACAATGACCCAACACACCTCCAGCCTGTGTAAGGGATATTTGACCAAGAAGGAGAGTGATGGAGTGCTGCAACAGATGACCTGGCCTCCACAATCACCCAACCTCAACCCAACTGAGATGGTTTGGGATGAGTTGGACCGCATATTGAAGGAAAAGCAGCCAACAAGTGCTCAGCATATGTGGGAACTCCTTCAAGACTGAAAAAACATTCCAGGTAAAGCTGGTTGAGAGAATGCCATGTGTTCAAAGCTGTCATCAAGGCAAAGGATGGCTACTTTGAAGAATCTCAAATATAAAATATATTTTGATTTGTTTAACACCTTTTTGGTTACTACATACTACACACTATTATTCTACAATTTTGAAAATAGTAAAAATAAAGAAAAACCCTTGAATGAGTAGGTGTGTCCAAACGTTTGACTGCTATGATATATATATATATATACACATATATATATATATATATACACATACACACACACTACCGTTCAGAAGTTTGGGGTCACTTGGAAAAGTCCTTGTTTTTGAAAGTAAAGCACATTTCTTTGTCCATCAAAATAATTGATCAGAAATACAGTGTAGACATTGTTAATGTTGTAAATGACTATTGTAGCTGGAAACGGCTGATTTTTAATGGAATATCTACATAGGCGTACAGAGGCCCATTATCAGCAACCATCACTCCTGTGTTCCAATGGCACGTTGTGTTAGCTAATCCAAGTTCATCATTTTAAAGGCTAGTTGATCATTAGAAAACCCTTTTGCAATTATGTTAGCACAGATTAACTGTTGTTCTGATTTAAGAAGCAATAAAACTGGCAGTCTATTATTGTTCAGAGAAATGAAGGCTATTCCATGCGAGAAATTGCCAAGAAACTGAAGATCTCATACAACGCTGTGTACTACTCCCTTCACAGAACAGAGCAAATTGGCTCTAACAAGAATAGAAAGAGGAGTGGGAAGGCCCGGTGCACAACTGAGCAAGAGGACAAGTACATTAGTGTCTAGTTTGAGAAGTAGAATCCTCACAAGTCCTCAACTGGCAGCTTCATTAAATAGTATTCGCAAAACACCAGTCTCGACGTCAACAGTGAAGAGGCGACTCCGGGATGCTGGCCTTCTTTAATCACAACAGTTTTCAGCTGTGCTAACATAATTGCAGAAGGGTTTTCTAATGATCAATTAAACTTTTAAAATTATAGAATAAGATATGATCACCCATGTACCCACATAATACCCCAAATCCTACCAGTGATGAGACTGAAGAGGGGATTGGATGTGGGCGCGGTCCTTAAAGTAGGAGCGGCTCAGGCTGTTCCAGATGACGTCAGACACCTTCTTCACCAGTTCCCTGCTGGATCCGCCGGCAGGCCTGCGGTACTGAGACAGGTCCACTGCTCCCCGGATTTGGGCAGTGAAACGCTCGCGTAGGGCCGACAGCATCCCTAACTCCACTGTGGGGAAGCAAGAGTTTGGACAGTCCGGCTCCAGTGGCTCGAAGCGCACCCCCGGGACGTTTATTGGTATGACCCGGTTCACGGCCAGGAAGTGTTCAACGAAGCCCAGGACCAATGAGAGAAGGGCCAGGTCCGGTTCGGGTTTATGGAGCTCCGCGTCGAACAGCGCGACCACACCATCGATCCCCTTTAGGGGGAAAGTGTTTCTTCTGGGCGGAGTGTAGTCCCATGTTGACCCCTCTCCTCTGTCACAGCTCGCAGTCACTCACTAGGCCGGTGTGTCTTCTCCACTCTCAGCTGCAGTGATGTCATAGGGGCTGGATGAGAGCAAAGTGGAAATCAGTACCAGCACACACATTGAAATCAGTTATACTGTATTTTTCCCCTAACATTCAAAGGCCTTTGTATGGCTTCTTTCACTTTGTGGAAAATTACAGCTCTCGAAAGTATCTTGTTACAAAATGCATTGGAGTGTAGTTCGGCCCAGTGTAATACAAATTACAAAATACTCAGAAGTAATTGAACTACACTAAACAAAAATATAAACAGCCTAAGTGGGCGTGGCACAAAGATCCATTCATTACGCAAAATGTGTTTAAAAAAGGTTAAACTAATACTGGGAACAAATATTGATATCGGATACAAAACTGGGATAACTAGCCAATTACAATGTTTTAAAATAATACCAATCCAGATAATAGCATGATAGTTTAAATGGTTCGATAAAATTATTTCACCACCCCACACAAGATCGTACAATTAACAATAAACTATTGAGATTAATGTTTGGTCAAGACCAAACACGCAGGTTGAGGAAATGGACTGACCGGCAGGTGCACTTAGCAACAATATGCAAATAGGCTATACAATATGCCTAAGCTAGCAAGCTATACTAGCAGGTATCACAGCAAAACATGTACAACTACATGAAAATACAACAATGATGTGTATTCCAATTGATTTACAAACCTTCCTCAACTCATAGCCCGCTCGTAAGCTCCTTAATATTACGAAAGAAACCTAATACGCACCCGTTAGTTCAATGCTACACCCACATGTTTTTGTTTGTGCCTTGCTTTTGCCGCGCAGTTCTATGACTGTATTCGATCTGTTCAAATGTGTCAGAACTTTGGCGCGCCTTCACTGCGCTACCAACCATACGGACTGGCGCTCAGGCCACGATTAGACCGGTCAACATGTCTGCAGCTCTACTATGCTGCGCACCCAGAGATCCGTTTAAACGTCTTTGAACGAGCCCCCTTTTGTCCTTCCTTATTGACTGGACAGGTGCATGTATGGAAATGTAGTTCAACTTTGCACCATTGTTGCCAAAACGTCCTAAAAAAGATCACCGGAGAGGACAACATTATAACGGGATATTGATACATTGATGGGCAAGTCTCGTGATAAACATTACATCATGAAAAAGAGGCGTGTACACCCCCACATTTTTTTTCACATTAACGCAATAACGTTTTTCTGTAGGCAAGACATTTTTTTGTCACATTTAGGCATCCCATGAGACACAACATAAAATAAAAATAGGCTTTAATTATAGGGGCTTAAATGGTTGGCAAACACAAAAACACGCTCATGGGCAAGCTCATTTAGAGCCTAGTCTGATCATCTTATATAATGATAGCCTAGTAGTTCCACAGACAACTAGGTTTAGGCATTTTTTTTATACAGAAATGTGATATTGCATAGGCAGGGATGGGCAAAAATGACTAAATACAATTACAAAATACCATAAAGATCAAGGTATCAAAATAAATCACAGAATACTTGTATTTTGAAATGTATTTAATTGAAATACAGTTATACATTTGCAAGTAGCAAGCCCAAACAGAAACAACATTCTCAGTAAATGTTACAGAAACATTACATTTACTTGTTATGACTGTGATATGTGTTGTTTATCTACCTTAGTTGAATGCACTGACTTCAGTCACTCTGGATAAGAGTGTCTGCTGAATGACCTAAATGTATGTGTGGAAATGAACATACAAAAATGAACTGCAAAGCACACTGGGTATTATTATTGGCTTTGTTTCAGGGGTCATGTCTAGATGGGATACAGCTTTCCCCTAATTATCCTAACCTGCTACAAAAGTACATTTGGACAAAAGCCGTAACCCTTCTAGACCACCTTGATTTGGGCGGAGCTCATTAGAATAATACTTAGCATGCTTTGCGAGTGTCTATTATTTCATACACATTTATATTTAATTTATTTAGCAGACGCTGTTATCACACCATAGTGAAATCAGACTTCTGATATCAATGCAGGGTGCCACAAATGGTGAACCGCTATAATTAAGAAAAAAAAAATATATAGTATTTTGTATTTGGAAAATACAAATTACAGCTCTCGAAAGTATCTTGTTACAAAATGCATTGGAGTGTAGTTCGGCCCAGTGTAATACAAATGACAAAATACTCAGAAGTAATTGAACTACACTAAACAAAAATATAAACACTACATGGAAAGTGTTGGTCCCATATTTCATGAGCTGAAATAAAAGATCCCAGAAATGTTCCATACTCACAAAAAGCTTATTCCTCTCAAATTTTGTGCACAGAAGTCTCAAGTTTTGAGGGAGCGTGCAATTGGCATGCAGACTGCAGAAACATCCACTAGAGCTGTTGCTAGAGAATTGAATGTTCATTTCTCTACCATAAGCTGCCTCAAAGGCCGTTTTAGAAAATGTAGCAGTATGTCCAACCGGCCTCAGAACCGCAACCATGTGTGTGGGCGAGCATTTTGCTGAGGTCAACGTTGGGGTTATGGTAAGGGAGGCATAAGCTACAGACAACAAACACAATTTATTTTACCTTTATTTAACTAGGCAAGTCAGTTATAAACAAATTCTTATTTTCAATGACAGCCTAGGAACAGTGGGTTAACTTCCTTGTTCATGGGCTGAACGACAGGTTTTTACCTTATCAACTCGGGGATTACGAACTTGCAACCTTCTGGTTACTAGTCCAACGCTCTAACCACTAGGCTACCTGCCTCCCCAATTACATTTTTTGTGCATTCAAATGGCAACAAAAATACTGTGATGAGATCCATTGGGCCCATTTTGTTTTATGGTATCTGTGACCATTAGATGCATATTTGTATTCCCAGTCATGTGAAATCCATAGATTAGGGCCTAATGAATTTATTTCAATTGACTGATTTCCTCATATGAACTGTAACTCAGTAAAAATCTATGAAATTATTGCATTTTTCGTTTATAGTTTATATTTCCAATACATGTAACAGAAATACTGCCCATCTCTGTGAATAGGCCTACACTGGGCTTTGTCTTTATTATAGCCTAAGCACTTTGAGGCCTATTTACATTCTCAAATTAGATAACATAGGGTCAAGTTTGCATAATAAAATGTGGTAAGTATTTTGCCATAAATAGGCTATACATTTATAAACACAATGGAAAAATGTTGGGTATAGCCCTTTAAATGAGCTAACGTCAAATGTCCGCTTTGTTTCGCTCTTTCTATGCTTCACACTCACAGCGCTTCAGTACGTGTGCGTGAAGGTGCACAGGCTCGGTGACACTTGCACCCCGCTCTTTGGGAATAGGAGGAAAGTCGGAAGAAGAAGCTATTTTTAAGGACAGCAATAACAGACAAAACAACATTTATTCTCGCCGTTACTGTGCAGAATATTGTGAAATTACAGGAAAATGGCAGATTCAATGACCCAGTCCGCCCAGATATCATCGTCGCAAGGACTTGCCGATGGACAGAACTCTGTTGCGGCCAAAGACTCAAAAATGTCGGGTAAGATATGTCATTCTATGTTGCAATAATCAACATAGAAATGCTGTTTAAACGTTCAGTAACATAGGTGCTTTGAAATAAAGTATCCCGTTGCTCTAATGTAAGACCGTTAAAAAACAATGTTTTAGGACCGTGAAAGGCAGGTAAATTTAAAATGCTTAGCGCTACACTTATTTTTTCGTTGGGTAGGTTAACCAGTATATTGTCCTTGTAGGCACTTGACATAGTCAAGTTGTTGAACAACTAGTCCATACCTTGTAAGCTGATATGAGGTATTTTGCATTATTGTGGGCGTTAAAGGGTGCTAAATATCCTAATATTAGACGTTCTACTTGACCAACAAACACCCACCGCCCTTTATGGAATCGAACGATACTCCACTGACGAGAAATTGTTTTAGGACACGGTTACCACCTACCCGCCGTTGGCTCGAGAAACGCGCACCACGATTTGATGGAACACCAAACTAGTCTACTTGCTTTGCCAAAGTTCCCTCAACCTCTGCTTTGACCGAACGTTTTATTTACCAGACAAGGAAACACAACGCAATGACACATTTTGTTCCCCATTTCGGCCACGGTGAAATGGCTACATGTTGCAGGGACGGTGATCTGCACTGCAGATTCATTGTTACCAATTAATTATATATACACTAGTTGATGCCAGGGGGCGCTGTTTTGAAGTCACCGTTCCTCCATCTTGGTATTCCCCCATCAATGTAAAAAAAAAAGGTGTGTGTGTGTGTATATATATATATATATATATATATATGAAGCTATATAAATTCATTTATTTATTCTATTAGACACCATACGGCATACTTTTTTAAATTGTGAGGTTAACATGTATATTAAAACATTTTCCTTAAAGTATATGTTTTAGAGAGTAATGTTACTGTCTCCACTACATTAAAAACATACTTAAATGCATGTAATTTTGTCCTTGAAACATGTAATTGAAATACTGTAGAATTCCAGTCCTACTGGGGAGTTCCCATATGGCCTACTGGTGGCTTCAAAGCTTCTCAATGGCCAATATGTGGATGGCATCAGCGATCCAGGGTTTATATACCTTGTTGATTGTTATTGGGCAACTGCAAATTTAAGGGAGGACCTCTTAAAGGCCCGCTCTTGTTTTTTCTAGTAGCCTAATCAGATGATCAATGTCCAAATCACCTCCACATTGGTTAACAAAGCCATGCAAGAATATTAGTGCTTCTCATTCGTTCACTATGATGCATTGATTCTATGGAATAATTTTTTTTCAGGGGGAGGACTGTGGGGGAGGTCTTGGATGGTTGAGGGGCAGCTCCTAGGGAACTGTGGGGGGGATCTTTCCCTTGAGCAGGGCGTTGACCCTGGTTGCTTCTGTGTGTCGCTCTGGATGGGAGGCTGTTCGATGACTAATGTGACGTAGTTGTTGAGTGGCTTCACTGCAAGAATATTGTATTTTAAAAATATATATATATATTCAATAAGAAAAATGTTACACTAAAGTAGCCTAATCAGATGATCAATGTACAAACTGCTCTTAAATAGACAATCAGTACTTTATTGTTTGACATACAGGTTGTGCGTTACAGGCTTACTTTACCATATGTTAACAACCAACCACTTTAAATGTAGTTTACTGTATATAATTTCAAAGGCATGCTAAAACGGGCTACAGCTCATATTGCAAACAGGGAATGCTCCTGTAATCTGTTCAAGGCTGAATACCAGTTATATTGCCTCAAGTGGGTATGTCACAAAGGCATTTACTAACTGGTACATGTTTCAAAGGGGAGTAATATTTACGCTTCGATCACACCGACAGCGTCGTTGCATTTTGGTACACCAGAATTATGTTCATTTCCAATTAAACACTGTGTTTGCCTTGCAGCATTGAGTTACAGAGGCAGTTTCAGTACGTTCGGTGTGGTGCGTACGTTGGATTTATCGAACTTATGCGTGAAACTGTATGCATAGACGGCTTGACAGAAATGGTAGCAGAAGGTGAATGTTGAACTTTTGTTGCATACATATTCCGATGATACTGCTTACTATGTTGCTCAATGACGCTGTCGGTGTGTTTGACGTGTTAGCCTAGTGTGCTAACTTTTTTAATCTTTTTTTTTTATTTATTTTTTTTTATAACTGATCTCCAAGATATTGGGATTGCCTTTGCATTTTTCTGAAGTCCATGCTACATTGTCTGTTGTCCGTCTCCCATTCTTTCATTTGGCCTGGGTCACACAGACCAGATGCCTGTAACTTGCTGCCTTGTCATTACATTTTTGTTCCCCCTTACCTCGGCTGTATGATTTAATGATGACACTAAAGTCCTCGTTGGACCCTTGGCGCTACTGTCGTACAGTATCAATGTCTCGTGGCAAAGGTAATGTAGCGCCCAGTCTGGAGGAAACCAAATGGAGCTACAGTACCAGTCAAGTTTGGACACGCCTACTCATTCCAGGTTTTCTTTATATTTACTATTTTCTACAATGTAGAATAATAGTGAAGACATCAAAACTATGAAATAACACATGGGATCATGTAGTAACCAAACAAGTGAGATTCTTCAAAGTAGCCACCATTTGCCTTGACGACCGCTTTGCACACTTGGCCTATCCTGCTATCTGAGGCCAGTGTTGGCCAGTCTCTTTTTATGCCTACTTCATTCTCAACACACTTGAGTGACATCACTAAGGAAGTGACCAGAGAGATAAACCTTAGAGGTCTCACATCTAAAAGTGCATTGAGCTGCTTTTACAAGGTGATTGTGCAAGCTCCTTCAATGGAAACATTTATCTAAGGTGGCAGAATGTCCATGGGTCTACTCTTTTGTTGGGCTGTACAGGAGAATTCATGTTACAATGATTTCTGAATATCTCAGAAGAAATACTGTTCAAGTTGTCAGTGTTTGATTCACTGCTATTTTATTTCTTCCTGCATCTGTTTTTTTTAATAGGAAGTTAAAACACTGCCGGTAAACTACTGGACTGGAGATGCGTTTATTAAAACTCCTCAATATTGTCATTTTACTGTCCATTATCAGAGCTAAATCCGGTGCTCTACTGACTCTCCTGTTTCATAGGCTATGCCCATGTTGATGTGGATTTCCACCCGTTTTCAGTTAGAACGACGGTCGAGTGCAGGAAACTGCAAGAAGTTAATGCTTTTAGTTTGAAGATGTGTGCTAGTTCAAGCTACACTAAATATACAGTAGTGACTAAGGATTACTTTGGACTAGAAATGTTGTTAGTTGAAATGCTGCGTTTTGCAGAGTGGGAATCAACATCCGGCTGGTTTTAGCTTGAGAGCGTTAAGATACAGTGAAACAGATACAGGCTGAGGAATGATACAGAATCTAGGCCAGTGCAATGAG
The DNA here is from genome assembly GCA_030435695.1 of Brachymystax lenok tsinlingensis. Taxonomy (NCBI): domain Eukaryota; kingdom Metazoa; phylum Chordata; class Actinopteri; order Salmoniformes; family Salmonidae; genus Brachymystax; species Brachymystax lenok. Next base: position 17,605,441 of record CM059798.1, read on the forward strand.
GAGCCTGCAGATAAGACCATGGCTGTAGTTTGAGAGAACATGGGGTACTTTTGGCTCCCTCTCCCATCTGCCTCTTATTTTCTCCCCCTCTCTGGCTGGCGCTCTGTTCTGGCAGACTATATAGTCTAAGGTCAGAAAATCGGGCTGAGGCAGCAAACTGCCCCCTCCCTCCCGGGGTTTGAGTGACTTGACTTTCCTTGGGATGGGACAGAAATGGCTGGTGGGACTGGCATGCAATGTTAGGCCCTCGTCCAGTTGTGTACAATCGGCCCTCAAGGTCCCCCTAGATGAGCCTACATCCAGATCCAGTAGTAGAGAATAGGGCAGCATAGTGCCAAAGCAGGTTCACTTCCTACTCATGTCTGCCGTCCATGAGAATGTTGTATCAAGGCTGGAAGTGTTGGAAACACAAGCTATATGAAGCCATGTTTAACCTTTGTCATAGACAACCTTAACTAGAGGAATGGTTCAATTCTATAAAAATGCTAATATTTCATCTTTGTCAGTCTGCTAAAAGGGAGTGGTTCTCTTGCATAGATCTTCTTAGATAAGTGACTCTTTGAGGTTGTTTTTGTGGACACTGGGAGAATACGTTTCCATCTGAAATGGTTCATGTACTTGCACGCTACCACCAATGGTTTCAGGCTAATTTGAATTGTCAGCGAATGAAGCTGAACGTTGACTAATTTCTTATTGCAGGTGTGGCATAGGTAGAATAAGAGTCTGGGCGAGTCTTAAAGAGGAATGTTGCATAGCAAGGGCTTGTCAACCTGATCAGCCAGTCTCCTACGTGATTCATTTTGGGGCGACGATGACTCTTCTTGATTAACCGGCTCATGAACTTTACCATATATATATCATACACACATATACTGAGTGTACTAAACATTAAGAACACCTGCTCTTCCATGTCCGAGACTGACCAGGTGAAGCTATGATCCCTTATTGATGTCCCTTGTTAAATCTACTTCAATCAGTGTAGAGGAAGAAACAGGTTAAAGAAGGAATGTTAAGCCTTGAGACATGGATTGTGTATGTGTGCCATTCAGAGGGTGAATGGGCAAGACAAGATTATACAGTTGAAGTTTACATACACTTAGGATGTAGTCATTAACTTGTTTTTCAACCACTCCACAAATTTCTTGTTCACAAACTATAGTTTTGGCAAGTCGGTTAGGACATCTAATGTGTGCATGACACAAGTACATTTTCCAACAATTGTATCACAATTCCAGTGGGTCAGAAGTTTACATACACTAAGTTGACTGTGCCTTTAAACAGCTTGGAAAATTCCAGGATATTATGTCATGGCTTTAGAAGCTTCTGATAGGCTAATTTACATAATTTGAGTCAATTGGATGTGTACCTGTGGATGTATTTCAAGGCCTACCTTCAAACCCAGTGCCTCTTTGCTTGACATCATGGGAAAATCAAAAGAAATCAGCCAAGACCTCCAGAAAAAACAAAAACACGTCTGGTTCATCCTTGGGAGCAATTTCCAAATACCTGAAGGTACCACGTTCATCTGTACAAACAATAGTACGCAAGTATAACACCATGGGACCATGCAGCCGTCCTTCCGCTCAGGAAAGAGACTCGTTCTGTCTCCTAGAGATGAATGTACTTTGGTGCGAAAAGTGCAAATCAATCCCAGAACAGCAATGGACCTTGTGAAGATGCTGGAGGAAACGGGTACAAAAGTGTCTATATCCACAGTAAAACGAGTCCTAGATCGACACATCCTGAAAGGCCACTCAGCAAGGAAGAAGCCACTGCTCCAAAACCACAATAAAAAGCCAGACTATGGTTTGCAACTGCACATGGGGACAAAGATTGTACTTTTTGGTCTGATGAAACAAAAATAGTACTGTTTGGGTCTTCCAAATGGACAATGGCCCCAAGCATACTTCCAAAGTTGTGGCAAAATGGCTTAAGGACAACAAAGTCAAGGTATTGGAGTGGCCATCACAAAGCCCTGACCTCAATCCTATAGAACATTTGTGGGCAGAACTTAAAAAGCGTGTGCGAGCAAGGAGGCCTACAAACCTGGCTCAGTTACACCAGCTCTGTCAGGAGGAATGGGCCAAAATTCACCCAACTTATTGTGGGAAGCTTGTGGAAGGCTACTTGAAATGTTTGACCCAAGTTCAACAATTTAAAGGCAATGTTACACCCAATTAGTATTTGGTATGTAAACTTCTGACCCACTGGGAAAGTGATGAAATCATTCTCTCTACTATTATTATGACACTTCAAATTCTTAAAATAAAGTGATGATCCTAACTGACCTAAAACAGGGTATTTCTACTGGGATTAGATTGTGAAATTGAAATAGAAATTGTGAAACTCAGTTTAAATGGATTTGGCTAAGGTGTATGTAAACTTCCGACTTCAACTTTGTGGCTGCATGCATACACTAGAGGACTGATAGGAGGCGCTGTTTTGAAACCATCTTGGTACTCTCCTGCGTTGCAAAATGTATTAATGTCTACATTCATTTTGTCCTCATTTATTAAATCAGACACCTTAATGCATACTTTTTAAATTGTATGTTAGCTAACTTTATGCATTTTCATTTTTCTTTAAAGTACAATGTTTAGAGATGACTAATGTCACTGTCTGCACTAAAATAAATACTTAAATACACCTAATTTTGTCCTTGAATCCATTTATTGAAACTACTGTAGAATTCCTTTCATTCCTCTGGAGGACTGCTCCTACTAGGGGGTGTCATATGGCTGACCGGTGGCTTCAAAGCCTCTCAATGGTCAAAACATGGCATCAGCAATCCAGGGTTTCTATATGTCATTGTTGCCATCCCTTCTCAATCACAGCTGACGAAATTCCCCTACATGTCTTTTCTGGTGTTCCCCAGCTGTTAAATGTGTAAGGAAGGAAAATCAAAACCTTGTTCCTCCTTCGATGTTCATGGAGGCTGTTAGATGGGACTATTGCTCTACAAAGGCTGTTCTTGTTCTTCAAGATCACATGAGATTCAGAAGTGGGGTAGAAATTGTGACCACTTAGGTTACGAAATTAATTACCATCAAGCGAGTGCAATGTGGGTGTCTGATTGGCAACGGGTATCGTGAACCATAGGAGAAATATGTACGAATTGCATATAAATTACATGGAAAATACCATACAATGTTATGAGTAGTGTGACGTTGTCGGAAGCATCGTTATTTGTACGTCGTGAAGAATGTGTTTGTCGGATTCTTTTTTGTCATTTGTTATTGTCTTTGCCTGCATAGGAAATGTTAAGTGCATGGATTAAATTGATCATAGGTGTGTATTGGTAGTAAACTGATAGACACTACCAGTTGCATGGGGCTTGCATGTTAGTAGTTATTTTACCGTAGCTTCTGACACGGTCCACGTTATAGAGCATACAGTATTGTATAGTTGATATAAGGTTGGATTAGTGGGAGCCCCACCAGGCATCCAGTTGACCTTAATGTATAAAAAGGTGGGTGGGTGGTTGTTATGGGGATGGGAGTTATTTTCTGCCACTGTAGGATGTTCATTCTTCTGTCCTTTTTTATTTTTTCAGATTCCTTTCTTTCCTCTTCGCCTGTATCTCTCATTCAGTCTCCTCAAGGCAAGTGTATGGTTCTGTTACGCTGCTCGTCTGCTCTCCTCCCTCTCACAACCTTCACGCTCTCTTTACCTGTCATTCTCTCTTGCTCGGCTGCCGCTGTAATGCCTTCCATTCCTCTCTCTAGTGCCCTTCTCCTACTCTAGTCCAGACCAAGAACTTCATAATAGAGGCCTGGAAACATTTAATTTCACCCCCACTACGCAATCTTAAACAGAGCCCACCCCTAGAAGCCCTGTAACTGTATCCCATCTGTTTCCTATGTTGCTGACCACCTGCCGCCTGCACTAATTGCAATTTAGCAGGGCAGCGAGGCTCCACCCTCGTTCAACAGTGTCTGACTGTTGGAATTTTCAACCCCCCCCCAGACCTGTTCAATTACTAGCAGGAACAGGCCCAACCCCGAAGCCCCTGACTGACGTCCATGGTGCATGGCAAGGAGTTCAGGTTTAAAGCCTGTTTTTAAGTGAAGATTTCTTCAGGCATGCATGTAATGTACCATACTGGATACAGCATATATGCTGGACACAGCCTGACACATGATGAATTGACTAATCCAGAGGTAATTGCTATGTACAGTAATTGATCAAGCCATCTATCGATGGTGTAGTGATACAGTACATTGATTCCCAATGGAATGCACCGACTTTCCCAGTGGAATAGGTTGACATTTCGATGGAGTGAATTGGCATCAAACACTTGGTAAAGGAGGAATATCACTGTGCTACTAGTTTGATGAAGAATAGCGCATGTTTGGAATTAGTTGAGTAATTCCCCAAAGCTCTCTCTAACCTCCCCCAGAACCCCCCTGCTCCCTGTTCTTAACCCCCCATCAGAAAACTGACAAGACCTACAAATGACAGCAAGCAGATCTATTTCCAGTCTTTACTGCCTGCTCCACTCTGTAGCATTATTTAGGTCAACGGCACTGTAGGTCCAAGATAATCCCAAGATTGCCACCTTATTTTAAGAAAGCTGAGAGAAGTTCAAGTTCACGATGAGGAAAAACTCTAAAAATGGCTCAGGTTGGTTGTTCCCGAGGTGCCCTAGCTATCCTTGGATAGATGGCCCCTTCTTCTAGCCCTTATGCCCGATCTCTAAGAGCCTCCCAGTCCCTTCACCGGCACTGGAGGATGAGAGGCACTGGGGAGGGATCCACTCCACTCGCTGCTCTATGCCTGCTTAAGGCCGGGGTCGGAGCCCTCCTCCCTGGATGAGCTCTGCCCCTCTACCTCTGCTTATAGCTTCTTAAGCTTTTTGCATGTCACCACTGCTGGAGCCAAAAAGTTGTTTTTATTTTAGGGACTATCGTAATATGTATTTCTTGCTTGGTTTGTTTTCTGGAACACAATTTTGTTAGTGTTTAGAAAAGTAGCCTACAATGTGTATACTTGGACAGTATAGAAAGAGTATTAAACTTAAGCCAGACTAGATGGCCAGAAACAAAAAATCTGTCCTATGTAGTGCTAGGATATTCTGTCAATAACAGTCCGCTAATCACACAGTAAGGAGATGGGCCTTGGACCTATTCCATCCATCACTTATTGGAGATGACACTGCTGTACCCAATGGAATTTGATCTCTTATCATACTGTGACTCCTCTTCTCTGCAGCAAAGATATTTCACTGTGTTCATGCTATTGTGAAGAGTAGTACTAGTATCATTTTTAACAATAACAGATTGTAGGCTTACCACCTCAGGAATCGATGCACAAGTGGAATGTGACTTAAACACGCAAAGATCCTCATACTTTCAAGTGTATACCTAATATGCAGTTCTAGTCTTTTTTTTTTTTTAAGATTTCTAGCTTTTGCTTGTCTAGAAGCAAACCTTTTCATGATTTATCTAAGCTGTGATGCCTACTGAAGGCTGTCCCTTATCAAGTAAACTATTTGACTCATACGCATAGTCCCTTTTTGAGTCTTCCTGCTAGACATATTTTGTGATGTGAGACATTTGTTGGACCATGTTCAATATTTCATTTAAAACGGGCATTAGTAATGAGTGTCCCTTTTTTGAGTATCACCCACTTTAGCACTCAATTCCAATTACTGTGGGGAGTAGAATACATAATATAATAACCTCTGTATCTCTAACAACTGAGGACCACAGGAAGTGATGCTCTCATCAGAGGTTGAATGAGTATTACAAAACCGTGTTTGACAGTTTCTTATCAGATGTTTTTGAGTTGCGTTATTTGTGATTCCATTCAGGGAGTGTTGGCTCCCTGCTGCCAGTGGCTCGGATTCCTGTTCACGGTGCGGTAGCTGTTTTGTAATTTGTTTACTTGCGTCGAGCCAAAATACTACATTGTTTTCGGCTTGATGGAAAGTCCATTAGTGTATGTGGCCTAGTTTGAACAATGCATAATGGACCTCCAATGGGAGGGGAAGGTGCAGGTCCAGACCAAGACAGCCCACCAGTGAGTTGTGTACCAATGAACAACATGTCCACGGTGCTGTGGGTTTATGGTGGCTGCAGGGTCATGCTGACCGGCCACAATGCCTAATACAGAGCACCAAGCTACAATAACAGAAGACTATTAACTCGATGATGTATGCTGTTGGGTAGTTTATGAAATGTACTATAACATTGGATTTGAAAAGAAACTGGGCCATTTATTTGTTCCTCTTAGATTTGGATCTCTTGACTAGTTTATAGTAAATAACAATATAGAAGGCGAGGTTGACCTTGTTCCATTTGGAAAAAGTACCAACTGCGTATTTTACCTGTTCCTGCCTGAGATATTGCCTCAAAGCAGGGGTCAAACCTTGGTCTCTGTTTGCTTGGGGATTGCAGAGGCAAGCAGGCAGCTGACATCTACCTCCCAATATAGCTGCCAATTCTCCACTTTGATTGCTTGTATCTGGGTGTTGGAAAATTACAGGGGGGGCCATTAGGCTGAAAAGGGATCATGTGATTATTGGAGCAGCTTGGAACATCTTGCGGATTATGTATGTACGCCCCTCCCCAATGACCCAGGGTACCTGTGGCACTGTGCCATTGAGGGGGATCCTTGTCCCAGTCCGACTCTGTCACTTCAGCTGTGGCGTGTGGCAATAGCAGCAGGTTAGCGTGCTTAGTGCCATATTGACAGACTGCAGCACAGGGGGGACATGATTTAGGAAGCCTCTATACCAGGACTATAGTCCTGCTTGTTATGTGTGCTGTGTTAGCTGGGTGTTCTTATTGATTACACCGATTTTAGTCAGATGGGGAAAAGGCCAGAATAGTGTGGCGTAGTCATGCTTGCAAATTGGCCCGTAGGTCCTCTGTGGATGAGACTAGTCCTGTAAATCAATGACGTTTTAATTTCACTCCGGTTATCAGTTTTGAGTCTGAGGTAGTGCACTGTATTCCTTCCTGGGATGAGTCATCACCGTACATTAAAGATATTGGATTGTCGTTCTTCTGCTTGATTAATATCGTACCTAATTTACAAGATTAAGGTACGATGCATAATAAACATGATTTATAATTTGTCAACATTGCGTTACTTACACAGACATCTGCAGTACTGAAGACACGAGGAAGAGTATTCCCCTTCAGAGTATTCCCCTTCGTATGTAGGCCTGGATTTTGTGTTCAGATGGGAGCTCATTTGGTAATCAAATGATTTATGTTAATTAGGTCATTATGGAAATAACGCCTTTTTAATTGATCTCCTGTTTATACTTGGCTGCAGTCGCTTGACCTTAGTCTCTGGACCATAAAAGGCATTGCAAGTTAAAACTGGGAGCATTTATTCTATGTGACCTTTGCTTCTAGGCACATTTTATATCTCGTCCTAGTTGTCACATTCAGTTGTATGATATCATCCCTTTAGTCTTTTGTTGGTCTTCGGGAGATGTGACGGCTCAACGGTTCTCAGTAAGGTCGTTGATATTACCCAGATAGAGGGAGGAAGGATTGAGGAAGATACGGTTGGTACACTCAATCGCAAGTATTTTGTAGGACATACCAGACACGGAGTACCCGATTTTAACAGAACTCCAGGTCATATTCTATGCAGCTGTACTTAAAAAATATATTCATTGCAAAAGATGTGATTGTGATGTAAGTAGACAACGATGCATATGCTACCACAGGGCACACAGTATGTTTTGTTTAGATGCAATTTTCTTATTTCGTTTGGAGCTGCTTCATTTCGACCATACAAGTCATTTCCAATGTTGCCTCATTGAAAATGCTCTTCAATGGCAACAACCTGAGACGTTAAGTCAGCAATGCATGCTGACTGACTCGCCCTCATCCATTACTGCCGTTAAACCGTCCCATGCGATGCATGACTGCTTGGCCTGCAACAAAATGGCCTCCACCGACTATGACTGGAAGTGCATGGCAGTTTGAGTGTGTCTGATTTTTATGCCCTCCTTCTTCCCTTCCCTGCCTCCGTGCATTGGCCGACGAGGTAGACAAAAGGGTGGTGCTGGGCTCTGACACGCCCTCCTCAGAAGGGGAGGCCACCTCCCTTCGCTTTGCCAGGCCTTCTCAACCCGGCTCATTTTCTCCCGCTAACTACGGGAGCGACCCATCATCAGGTCAGCCTGACGGAAAGCCAGATGATTCACCGACTGTGACGTCCCCCGTGTCTGAGAGGATTAAGGCACTGGAGGCCCTGGCAGCAAAGAAGAATCCCGAGCCCAAGAACGACGGCGGCTTCCCTCACTTCAAAGAACGCCACAATGAGACGTCTCCTACTGAGGCGCCAACAGAGAACACCTCACCCTTCCAGAAAAAAGGAGCCTCCATTGATCAGGAATCGCCAGAATCCCCCTTTGAGGTCATGGGAGAAGCCCGACAAGGGAGTGAGTTTGAGGAAACTGCAGACTGGATGAGAGCTCACTTACCTCCTGTGCCTGACTTTGAAGATGCTCTTGTATCAGAGGAGGATGGCAAATCCCAAGAGATAAAAGTGGCAGATAAAGTGGTACCTGATGATCCAGAGGCGTTTGCCTGTGTCCCTGACGCTTTCATGGACTCTCCCATTGAAAGGCCTGAACTGAAACATGTGTTCAAAGACCCAGCGCAGCAATCTAGCGTTGAGGAAGAATCTGAATTTGACCTGAGCTTCCTACCTAAAGCTTACATAACAGACACCCAAGGCCCTCCTGACCTTCATTCCGAGCTCACTGCTTCTCCTGCCCCTCCTGCTGGTTTGGACTCTCCCTCTCCATCCTCTGACTCTAAAGAGAAGGATTTGAAGACCAAGCAGGCCCCATGTGGTGGTGACCTGGCGCTCCGAGAGGTAGTCGACAGCTCAGGAGACTCTGAGGACACCGCCATCGAGGACACAGGCTCCATTCCTGGCCCCTCTTCGTCAAGTGATGCTACACCTGCCCAAAACCCCTCTGTTCCTTCTCTCCCTACTGAAAAAAAGGAAACCCCGCCAGCAAAGCTGCCAATGCGGGTCCCTACCATCAATGTTATTGAGACGGACGAGCCGAATTACAGCGATGAGGAGATGGAGATTGAAATAGAGGAGGAAAGTTATGAAGTTGTAGAAGACCCTGTGAAAGAGGCACCAAAAACGCCTGAGCCACAACCAGATGTGACTAAAAAGGAATTCTCCCAAATTCCTCCCTTAGAATATGAGGGTTATTCTCCTCCCTCCTCTCCTGTTGACTCTGAATACTCACCTAAACACAAGATCCTCAAATCTGAATTTGATACAGATAAAATGAAGACCACAGTACCTAATGATGGGTTAAAGGGCTCAAGTGCTGAGGTTTCACAAGCACAGAAAGTGGAGTCTGACCAATCACAGACCCCCCAATGAGTCTAATGGAAAGTCTTCCCCTTCCACTGCCAAATCTGAGAGAACCGCAGAGAACCTTTCAGACTTTCCAGAATATGATGATGATGACTGGTCAACTGGCGCGCAAGGTATCTTAATTAAATCTAGCTCTGCTAACACTGCAGCTCAGGATCTTCCACTTCGCCCCTCATCCACGTTTGAAGAGAAGCTGGAGTCTGATATTAAAGAGGATTATATGCAGACAGTTGAGCTTTCAAAATCCAACTACATGGAGGATGACGCAATCCGTAAATACGACAGACAATCTTTTGAGGATGAAGACGCACTGCCATCCATGAATGACACCATTGATGATAAAGAGCTGAACTTTAAAACCATACGTGAGCCTTCTCCTTCTGATCCAACCTCACAGATCCATTGCGAAACACTACTCCCTCAAAACAATGCAACCACTATGGAGAAGGATATCCCCTCGATGGCTGAAGAGGACTCCTTCCCCAAGCCAGTTGGAGGCCAGCCATCTTCCAGGAAGTTTCCCAAAGATTCATTCACCTCTTTCCAGAGCGACCTACCTGGCAGCAGCCTGGAGCCCAAGACTGAGAAGAAATTGAACGATGAAATCATCATTGCAGATAGCATTGTCAACAGCAAGACACTTCCACCTCAGGAAGCTGGGGCGAAGGAGGACACTGAAACAGGAAACCAGTCACCAGACAATACCAGTGACCCAGAATGCATTGAGCCGGACTGCTCAGTCTCTGGTGCCACGGACAGCTTTGTCGAGTTCATGAGGGAGTGCCTGAAGTCACGACAGGACAAAGATCCAGAAGACCTCTGTCAAGATCTCACAGCCAAGGATGAGTGTCCTAAAACGGGCACCCCTCCCTCCCAGTCCACACCAACCATGGTCATGGATCTGGAGCAGGAACGCCTCACTATCAATGCACTCAAAGAGTTGGGCAGCAGCCAAGAGGAGGAGGCTGACCTCCAGTCTAGTATCAAGGCTTCTGAGAAATCCCAGTCTTCCTTTATATCAACAACATCCGACCCTCCTTCTCCCCAAAACAAACATGCTTCCGACGGTGTATCTTCCGAAGAGGTAGAGGCCATTGACGTGTGGGTGGCAGAGGCCTACCACCTTGCAGAGCATGTCTTGGCAGCAATACTAACGCACTTGTCAGGTAACATGCCTTCCCTCTGGGATCTATGCCTGCTAACCTCACACAAGCACAGCACAATGATCACACTTCCCCTCTCTCTCTCACTTACACCTTTCTCCCATCTTGGTCCTCTTATTCAAAATAGGAGCACACAAACTATATAACATGGTATATAATCACCATTTTTGATATTATTTTTTTATTCTGATACAGGTGCCATGGCTGTATTACTGAAATATTTATCTTAGTCAAGCCTTCTGAAGGTCTCCACGTTCAGAGTGCAGTTATTACAAAAGTCAAAAGGGTCAAACTATATATTGTGCTGTGTGTGTATTCTAAAATGACCCCCCCCCCCCCATGTCCTTAAGCTTGGCAGTAATCATGGTCAGACAGTGGGTCGTGGGCTGTTCTAACGTGGCGTCCTGGTGTCTGCTTGCAATGTCCCAGGAAGTCAGGCGGAATAGTCGATCCACCAGTGTTGGGTTTCTGCTTTGGTGCGACGTTCCACTCCACAGTGCACTTGCACAGGACGGGAGGCGATCATTCCAGAGACTGATGGTCATTTTTGAAGGAGCAGACTTTACTTAACCTTATGATGACATCATTCATTATTATGATCCTGCTGGATTGGATGTTACAAAGCATGACCAGACTCAGTAGAGCAAATTATGAGAAAAATAATCCGATATTCATGGGTCATTGTGGGCTGCTCTCAGATCTGTATGTGCCTAAGTGTGAGTTGGCAAAAGGCTTTACAGATGGGACCAGGCTAGAGGGCATTGGCCCTCCTTTTTTTATTTTGTGTGACAATTGTCACTGTAGGCTGAGATGCAGGGTACCAATTGCTCTAATTAATCTTGTCCTCTCCTCTTGAATCATGGTACAGCGCCCCCCCCCCTCCTTCCCTTCTCCGGAAAATTATACGCCGTGTGTGTGTGTGTGTGTGTGTGTGTGTGTGTGTGTGAGAGTGACCAATTTGGTTTTAATGGTACAAAGGACGCAGTAAATGGACTTCTGCTCAATATCTATCTCAAATCATAAAATCAAATTTTATTTGACACATGCGCCTGAAATACAACAGGTGTAGACCTTACAGTGAAATGCTTACTTACAAGCCCCTTAACCAACAATGCAGTTTCAGAAAGTATTTACAAAAGTAAAATGTTTTGATATATAATCATCCAATATTGCATATATTATCACTGCTGTCATTGTTACGTACCGTTGTACTACTCAATCTATATACATTTAGTGTAATGGTGGTCTGCTTTTGATTTACCCAGTGGCAGGATAGCCCTCTATTTCACGGTGTAGAGTTAAAGCAAATAGGGGGACCCCTTCCTATTCTCTTCTCGCTCAGTGCAAAAATGAAATCCAAACCTGGCACACATTGACTGGTATGCAGACGAGTGAATGCAGGATGCACTGAAACCCATACAGTCGCTGCTTAAAACTTCTTGGGGACCAGTGGGGCGCTAGCGGGCTCCTCCCGACACTACCAGGTAAAATGTAAAGCGCCAAATTCAAAATCCAAAAGTTGAATTATTAAACATCCACCAATATACAAGTGTTCCATACTCATCAAAAGCTCTGTTTCTTGGCAATATCACAGCGTTGTCAGATTTCAAAAAGGCTTTACGGCGAAAGCAGCACATTTCATTGTTTGAGGGTATCGCCTCACATATTTTTCCAATAGCCATGTATCGATTAGCCATCATGGCACACACATAACACCATTTCACAGCGAAAACAAATCAATTACCTGTTGAAGAACTAATGCTGAGGTCATCCTAAGTGTCCAACGAAGACAATCCATGGTTCTTTTGTTAGAAAAAGTAACGTATTTTATCCATAAATGCTCCATTTGGTTCGCGTGTTATAATCAGAAACGACAGCCTCCACTAGTCCATTGAAACGTGACGCGAACTCGTTCAACTTATACCTATAAACTTGTCCAAAAACAATCAAACATAGTTTTAAATGTATCCTTAGGAACACTTTTACGTATATTTACTATTATAAATCAACCGGAATATAAACTGATCGATAACGACGGTAAAAAAGACACTGCGTGACTTCTCATGCGCGCGCACTGGGTACTGTTGTCATCAAGGGGGGACTTCATTGTTTGGTCTTTTTCTCTGGTGTTATTCATCCAAAATGGAAGAAATACACTGTCTCGAGGCTGTTGACATCATAAGGAAGCGACGTGTACTGCATTCATATGCCCTTATATGGTCATTTTCATTAGGGAGGGGTTCCCAAATGAGCACTTTTTCCAGGACAGAAATTCCTCGGGGTTTCGCCTGCTATATGCGTTCTGTTTCACTCACAGACAAATGGTTAACAGTTTTGGAAAATTCAGAGTGTTTCCTATCCAATGGTACCAAATATATGCATATCCTATTTTCTGGGCCTGAATGGGAGGCATTTTACTTTGGGCACGCCAGGCTCTCCAAAACCGACCCCTCAGCTGCCTCTCCCTAACAAGTTAACCTACACCACGGGCATGCTATGGAACGGTCATCACAGAGGCAACCTGTAACTAGGGGAAGGAGTATGCCATGCAGTCGTGTAGGGAATGATAAAGAAATATTACAGTTAAGTACTGTTTGAAAGATGCTTTAGCACAATGTGTATATAGTAAAGGCTAAAGGGGGCATTTTATTCTAACATTGATCAATAATGCACTATATATACAGTTGAAGTCGGAAGTTTACATACACTTAGATTGGAGTCATTCAAACTAGTTTTTCAACCACTCCACAAATTTCTTGTTAACAAACTATAGTTTTGGCAAGTCGGTTAGGACATCTACTTTGTGCATGACACAAGTCATTTTTCCAACAATTGTTTACAGACAGAATATTTCACTTAATTCACTGTATCACTATTCCAGTGGGTCAGAAGTTTACATACACTAAGTGGACTGTGCCTTTTTTAAACAGCTTGGAAAATTCCATAAAATGATGTCATGGCTTTAGAAGCTTCTGATAGGCTAATTGACATAATTTTAGTCAATTGGAGGTGTACCTGTGGATGTATTTCAAGGCCTACCTTCAAACTCAGTGCCTCTTTGCTTGACATCATGGGAAAATCAAAATAAATCAGCCAAGACCTCAGAGAATAAATTGTAGACTTCCACAAGTCTGGTTCATCCTTGGGAGCAATTTCCAAATGCCTGAAGGTACCACTATCATCTGTACAAACAATAGTATGTAAGTATAAACACCATGGGACTACATAGCCGTCATTCCGCTCAGAAAGGAGACGTGTTCTGTCTCCTAGAGATTAATGTACTTTGGTGCGAAAAGTGCAAATCAATCCCAGAACAGCAAAGGACCTTGTGAAGATGCTCGGGGAAACAGGTACAAAAGTATCTATATCCACAGTAAAACGAGTCCTGTATCGACATAACCTGAAAGGCCGCTCAGCAAGGAAGACGCCACTGCTCCAAAACCGCCATATAAAAGCCAGACTACGGTTTGCAACTGCACATGGGGACAAAGATCTGACTTTTTGGAGAAATGTCCTCTGGTCTGATGAAACAAAAATAGAACTGTTTGGCCATAATGACCATCATTATGTTTGGAGGAAAAAGGGGGAGGCTTGCAAGCCGAAGAACACCATACCAACCGTGAAGCATGGGGTGGCAGCATCATGTTGTGGGGGTGCTTTGCTGCAGGAGGGGCTGGTGCACTTCACAAAATAGAAAATTCACATTCACCCAACTTATTGTGGGAAGCTTGTGGAAGGCTACCTGAAATGTTTGACCCAAGTTAAACAATTTAAAGGCAATGTTATCAAATACTAATTGAGTGTATGTAAACTTCCGACCCACTGGGAATGTGATGAAAGAAATAAAAGCTGAAATAAATCATTCTCTACTATTATTCTGACACTTCAAATTCTTTAAATAAAGTGGTGATCCTAATTGACCTAAGACAGGGAATTTTTACTAGGATTAGATGTCAGGAATTGTGAAACTCAGTTTAAATGTATTTGGCTAAGGTGTATGTTAACTTCCGACTTCAACTGTATATACAGTTTACCCAACATTAGCAACACCTTCCTCACCTTCCCCCACACCTTTTGCCCTCAGAACAGCCTCAATACGTTGGGGCATGGATTCTACAAGGTGTCGAAAGCGTTCCACAGGGATGCTGGCCCATGTTGACTCCAATGCTTCCCACAGTTGTGTCAAGTTGGCTGGATGTCCTTTGGGTGGTGGACCATTCTTAATACACGGGAAAATGTTGAGCGTGAAACCCAGCAGCGTTGCAGTGCTTAACACAAACCGGTGAGCCTGGCGCCTACTACCATACCTTGTCCAAAACCACTTAAATCTTTTGTCTTGCCCATTCACCCTCTGAATGGCACACATACAAGCCATGTCTCAAGGCTGAAAAATAATTATTTAACCTGTCTCCTCCCCTTCATCTACAGCGATTTGAAGTGGATTTAAGTGCCATCCATAAGGGATGGATTGACCACGTGAAAGCTGTGTAATGGAAGGAGCATGTGTTCATAATGCTGCCTAGTGGTTACTGTATACTTAAAGACCAAAATTCAAAAAGCCTAGCTTAAATATTTGGGTCTATTTTCTCTCAATCTGCTACATAAATAGGATTTCTCTTTTTTTTAAGTGCCCTTTTTTCCATTTGAACCTTGTCCTGTCCCTCAGCTTCCACTGTGTTGCTGGTTATTAGGCGTGGTATGCCTGGCTAAGTGAGTTAAATTTATTTTAGTGTGTTTTAACTACCTGTTTTAGTTGGCTTGGCTCCATTGTTGATGAATGCAGCGTGGGTATACCAGTTTTCCATCAATGGGCCTCAAAAAGAAATGGATATACTCCTGCTGATATGAATCAGTCATCTTCCCAAATAGGGTACACACTGTGGAACTGTGGTATCTTGGGCTAGTAAGAAAATCTTGACTTGTTGCCAGGCCTTTTTAAAGATTAGTTAAAGTTAGGCAGTCCAATTTTTGTAAGATTTGTGCTAATCCTGTGTTTATTTGGACTGGGAGGGATGGGGCCAGCCAGCCAGTCAGAAGTGAAGACTTGAATCAAACTTACCCACCCATGCCAATGTGTGTAATCACCTATGGTATTTGAATTGCTTAATGAAGATTTAGCAGCTGGTTTAGCTTCACAGGAGTAAAGAATTCCAATCTATGTCCAGGCTGTTGTATTTGGTCAAACACACACACACACACACACACACACACACATACTGCCAAGCAGGCAGTAGTGTGGTGCCTGTACCTTTAAGAGCTGCTTGCTGTCCAGTGAGGTGGAACGCTGCTTGAGCCTGCCTGTAACACGGAGGGGGGGGGGACGATAATGAACGAGGGCCGTCAGCCCAGGCTGCCTCCCTGTGGGTACCAGCAAGCATGCTGGGAGGGACTCGGACCCCTGCAGTGCTGGGTGAGGAAACCCCACTTGTTCACTCGGTGCTGCTCAGCAGACAGTCAGGCGACATCAGGAACATTATAGTGCTGTCTGTACTCCTACAACAGGGGCGTTGCTTCTCTGCTCTGTCAGTCTATAAACAAGTTTTATTTTTCACTGTCAAGCAGCCGTGCTTCACATTTGAACTGATACAGAGCTCTTCATATTGTAGTATATTTGGAACAATGTTATTTAATAATGTCGATTTAGATTTTTTATAAAAATATTTTATTACATTAGTTGTAAGAAAACAATACTAAATTAGAGGAAGGATAAAAGAGCACTATGAGAACTAAGTATCTTCATTTATTCCCTCAATCCTCCCTAGTTCAACAATGACCCACTGCAGCCAATATGAGTGACTATTTTAATCATGTAAAACCATCTGCAGTGTAGCCTAATTTCACAACACATATCCTGTTGCTTTAACAGGATATAGATAAGTGATTGTTTTTTTGGTTTTTTTCTCCACTCAGTCTCGTGTAAATGTGTGCCTCTACTATGTGCAGCCCTGGATAAATTCCTATTTCCCATCTGTAACACTGCCCCACGACACAGCTGATAACATATGACGATATAATCGTAGCTGCCCTATTTTGACATGCCTTTCCCACGATAGGCCTGTAGACGTGACATGCTATATCTCAGTGTCGGTATGTGGGGCCAAGGGGGGTGTAGTGAGTGAGTGAAACCAAAACGCCAACAGAATTTCCTCTGTGTGGTTGCATTATGGATCCTCTAGAGGGGAGTGGGAGGGGTTTTGTGTGTGCTGCGCTGCGCTGCTCTCCCCCTTAATCAGCTGAAACACACAGCAGCCCAAGCCCGGAGCCCCCAGAGGCACGTGGGGAGTCAGCCATTTACACAAGGTTTCTTTAAATGCCTCCTTTTCATGCAGATGAAGAAGGGAGGCCATAACAGGGTTGCGTAATAGCTCTGTATAGAGGATATAATTCTGCATGCATGACTCTGTCCACACACACTTTTTTTATATATAGGTTGGAGATCACAATTTGTTAGTCGTATGGTCCATACTCGCTGTGCAATGAGTAACCTGAATTATTTCCTCTCTTCTCCCTCCTAATCTCTCTACTCCACATATGCTCATAAACAATAAATACACACACACCCCTATCTCTCACCCACTGTAGTCAAGGACTTGGTGCACTGGCGAGACCCCAAGAAGTCGGGCGTCGTGTTCGGCCTGTCCCTGCTGACGCTCCTGTCCCTGGCGGCGTTCAGCGTCATCAGCGTGATCTCCTACCTGCTCCTCGCCCTGCTCTGTGTCACCATCTCCTTCCGCATCTACAAGGCTGTCGTCCAGGCTGTGCAGAAGTCCGACGACGGACACCCCTTCAAGTAAAGCAGCACACTCCATAGGGAACCTTGTGAAGCTTAACTACCAAGTCTTGTATTGGTTTGGTTGTTAGAACATGAAAAAGACCGTGGTGGTAGTAGAAGTTGCTTGATAGGACACAGCTGTTGTTGGCAAAATGTCTACCAGACTAGCCTAAGAAGTAGGGCCAGGAGTTTTTTCCCTACACCACATGACCAGGAGAAACGCTATGAGTTATAAGTTATTGCCATTTTTAGTATGATGAATATACGTCTTCATCGTAGTATTTTTGGTCGCCAATGGGAAATTACTATCTGCTGAAAACACTCCAAATTGAGAAAAAAAATGCAAAGCTCCAGCAGCAGATTTGTGCTTGTTGTCATAACCCTTGCTAATACAATGGCTGTGTTCCAGGCTGCCTACATAGCACTCGTATCAAGTCATTTGGATGGGGTTCATGCAATGTTGAACACTACCTCGGCATTTGCAGAGATCTGATAACCTGCTCAACGTGAACAGGGCCTAATACTCTTTATTACTCATGTATGCCTGAAAACAATTGTTGTAATAGAAAAAAAGAGACAAACTAGCAATTTTAAAGCGGCTTGGTTGGTTTAGCGTTGATCTAATTAGTGCTTAGCTAATTAGCGCTTAGCACGTTAGCCTGAAATGATTCAATTAAACCATGCAATTTATTATTTTAGTGATTAGCTCATAGCAGGTTGCCTGAAATGGTCAAATGAAAGCAATTTTGTTAGATTAGCATTTAGCAGCTTAGTCTGAGTTCACAGCTTCATCTACCATGCTGTGGTTGGTACTCCTCAGAGCTCTGATGGAGAAAGATGTCAGCGTTCCCCCTGAGACCTTCCGCAAGCACGTGGACGTCAGTCTGACCCACATCAACCGATTCCTAAAACAGCTGCGCAAACTCTTCCTGGTCGAGGACCTCATCGACTCCCTGAAGGTGAGTTTAGGTGTCTGTCCTTCTGCCTGCCTGTCAGTCGTCCCCCCCCGGGTATCTGACCCTCGGTTCATGATTGATAGTGTTAGACCAGTGGCTCCTTCCATAGTAGCCCTTGTGTGTTTGCGTGCATCGTCTTGCATCTTACCTCGTTTAGGGTCTTGTGCTTACACACCCTTGTGTGTGAATATGTATGCGACCCTGAACAAGGTATCATGCTTGATAGTCCTAAACTGACTGACGCCTTCTCATATTCTTTGGTCTCTTCCCCCTTGAACTCTTCTCCTGGCGCACAATCTTTTTATAACTCGCACACACTCTGAACACTCCCTGCTGTATGTGTCTTTTAATAAACCTCTCTAGCAACTCAACCCTATTGTTTCCTGCAGTGTTAGTGTGACAGGGATCTATAGTAGAGTTGTTCATGTGACTGGGAGAGGGAGGGAGAGCTCCATGGTATGGCTGTGTGCCTCAATCCCACAGGGCAGGTGCTACATAAGCCCTGGGTTAGCACCGCAGCCATCAGATGGCAGCTAGCTAGTGGAACTCAGCTCACGGTTAGCTATGCTGGGGGTGGGGGTACTTCCAGTGTGCCAGCTCATTAGAGACCCCCCATACCAACTTATCAGACCAAGACGACTGTCGCTGGTCCATTCCACGGTCACTATGGCAGAGATGATGCTCCTTACTGTAACTTCACTCCCAGCCTATTAAATCAACATTCAATCCCTCTCCCTAGCTGGAGGTAGAAGCTGTCCTTAACCTTAGATATAGGATCAGATTAGCATAACCTTAGCCAACATGGGGATAAGATATTTGACCCAACAACAGTTGTGCATGTCATGGTGATGAACTGTGGATGTATTCCGTAGGGGGTGGGACTTTAGAGAACATTGACATAGAAATGTAATGCTATTCTACATGACAGAACCATGCCTGTTCTACATTTCTGTCTGCAAGGTTTGAACTACTTAACCCCTCTTGAACAGGCCCCAGGCAACCAGTGTTCTAACCAATTACTTAATGATGTCATTGGCTGTAACCCGGCTTGTTTTCCTCCCAGCTGGCTGTTGTGATGTGGCTGCTGACCTACGTTGGAGCCGTCTTCAACGGCATCACCATCCTCATCCTGGGTAAGAGGCTACTGCAGCAGTGCACGGCGGTCGTGTGTATGTGTGGTGTGCAGCGTTAAACACTTTGAAATATAATAGATATCTATGGTGTTTGAGAACTTTTTCATGTCGGGTGGTTTGAACATGCATGAAACCTATGAGAATGAAAGGGGGGCTGTCTATTTTACTTAGTGACCTATATTTCCATCTGACCTGGTCTATGGCCAACACGTATTGAATAATCTTTATGGATGGAGGTTTATATGGATGTGGGGCACACAGATTGTGTTATTGCTGACGCCGGAGAATAGCATAGCAGGAGATCATACTTTTCTTTGATGTTTGGTAGAACCGACAGTTTGCGGATGTCACAGCTGTTCGGGGCTTTGCCAACCGGTGATAGACATGTAAGGCAAATTTACTACACTCAAATTATAATTTTTTTAAGATTTTTTTTTTTCCAGACCTCAAAGTGGTCTTCTGATGTTGTTTAAAGGATTGTTGTGGACTTAGAACATACAATTTTGTTCTACACTGAACAGAAATATAAATGAAACCATTTCTAAAATTTTACTGAGATATAGTTCATATAAGGAAATCAGTCAATTGAAATAAATTAATTTGGTCTTCATCTATGGATACCTTAATGGAAAAAAAAAATATGTAGGGCGGGGATCAGAAAACCAGTCCGTGTCTGGTGTGACCACCATTTGCCTCCTGCAGTGAGAGACATCTCTTTCGCATAGAGCTGATCAGGCTGTTGATTGGCCTGTGGAATGTTGTCCCACTCCTTTTCAATGACTGGTCGAACATGCTCAATGGGTGACGTGTTTGAGTATGCATTATCATGCTGAAACATGAGGTGATGGCGGTGGATGAATGGGCTGACAATGGGCCTCCAGGATCTCATCACAGTATCTCTGTGCATTCAAATTGCCAGCAATAAAATGCAATTGTGTTCGTTGTCTATAGCTTGTGCCTGCCCATACCATGGTTGGACGTACTGCCAAATATTCTAAAACAGCATTGGAGGCAGTTTATGGTAGAGAAATGAACATTCTAATCTCTGGCAACAGCTCTGGTGGGTATTCCTGCAGTCAGCATGCCAATTGCACACTCCCTCAACTCTGTGGCATTGTGTTGTGACACAACTGCACATTTTAGTGGCCTTTTATTGTCCGCAGCACAAGGTGCACCTGTGTAATGATCATGCTGTTCAATCATCTTCTTGATATGCCACACCTGTCAGATGGATGGATTATCTTGGCAGAGGAGAAATGAGCACTAACGGATGTCAATTTGCGAGAAACAACCTAATAAATATGGCTAAAATAGAATGGGTACATTTAATGAAGAAAGTTTTTGTAATTCAGCTGTCTAAAAATGTGTATGGTAGTGGGAGATGTAGACTTTAAGTTAATGTAGGTCTGATTTACTTTAGTAGACTGCTATATATTTTAGCACATCAATTATGAAAAGGGTAGATCTATGCCTCTGAAAAATGCTTAACTCCAATGTATTGGATTTAGCTGTACCCTGACACAAACGATTATACTGTTGCTATCCTGAGCTACTTGTTGTGTGTATGTAATGACCTGTACAGTGCATTCGGAAAGTTTTCAGACCACTTTACTTTTTACACATTTTGTTACGTTACAGCCTTATTCTATAGTGGATTACATTGTTTTCCTCATCAATGTACACACAATGCCACATAATGACATGGTTGTTTAACATTTATATGAAACATTTATACAATGGTCACTGACAGAGCTCCAGAGTTCCTCTGTGGAGATGGGAGAAACTTCCAGAAGGACAACCATCTCTGCAGCACTCCACCAATCAGCTCTTTATGGTCGAGTGACCATACGGAAGCCACTCCTCAGTAAAAGACACATGATAGCCCGCTTGGAAATGAAACAAGATTCTCTGGTCTGATGAAACCACGATTTAACTCTTTGGCCTGAATGCCAAGTGTCACATCTGGAGGAAACCTGGCACCATCCATTATTTTTTTATTTTTTTTAGAGGCAGGGACTAGGAGACTAGTCAGGATTGCGGGAAAGATGAACGGAGCAAAGTACAGAGAGATCCTTGATGAAAACCTGCTACAGAGCACTCAAGACCTCAGACTTGGGCGATGGTTCTCTTCCAACAGGCAATGGCCCTAAGCACACAGCCAATACAACGCGGGAGTGGCTTCTTGGCATGTCTCTAAGTCCTTGAGTGGCCCAGCCAGAGCCCGGACTTGAACCCGCTCGAATGTCTCTGGAGAGCCCTGAAAATAGCTGTGCAGCGACACTCCCCATACAACCCCACAGCTTGAGAGGATCTGCAGAGAAAAATGTGCCACGCTTGTAGCGTCATACCCAAGAAGACTCAATGTTGTAATTGCTACCAAATGTGCTTCAACCAAGTACTGAGTAAAGGGTCTGAATACTTATGGAAGTGTGATATTTAATCCATTTTAGAATAAGGTTAACGTAACAAAGTGTAGAAAGTTGAGGGGTCTGAATACTTTCCACATGCGCAACTGCTAAATGCACACACACTACATGTTAATGTTTGTAACTTGTAAAGTATTTCCTCTGTTTTTGTTGTTGTCGGACCCCAGTAAGACTAACAGTCTCCATTGGTGTTGGCTAATGGGGATCCTAATAAATACATAAAAAATAGGGTCCACGTTGCAATTCCCACCAAGTGGCACAGTGCATAGGGTGTTTGCCTTTCACGCCAGCGAGCTGAGTAGCCTAAGCATTAGGGAACTTTCCATTCGGAGGGGGCAGTGTAGCCATCCTCACTATATGAGCCACGTTACTATTCCCACCAAGTGGTTTAACTCTACTGGTGCGACATGTAGGGTGTTTTGCCTTTCACGCTAGCGACCCGGGCTCTATTCCCTGCCTCCGCCATTGGCTACAATACCAAAAGGCTAAAAGCTCTTGGTGAGGTCGCTAGGTTGTTTAGTATCCTATGTTTCATGCATGTTTAAACCGACTAGGGCAACTGGACACACTGTAAATGGGGTCAAAGGTCATAGAATGTGCTAGAAAATGTTTAAAACATTTTCCATAAACTTAAAAAAAACAACTTTATTTTAAAAAGGTTAGTTCAGTCTCACTGGACCAATTTAAGACCAAGTCCACAGATTTACTGTGCAATTACGTCACTAAAATGCTTAGCATTGTGGTAAACTAAACGGCATTGCTTAGAATGGAAGCCTTAGACAATTGCAGTGAGACTAGAAACCCCCTGTGGGTCTTGCTAGAGTGTTGTAAGCATGTCACGCTCGTTAAGTCCAGCGACACCGTGACCTTTTCCAAGATTGACAAAATGGATGATACGGTCTGTGATACGGTCTGAGGTCACTGGCGGCACAGACTGCCTTAATCCGATTTGGCTCATTAGATCAGCACTACCCAATGGCCTGATGCTTTTTCAAACACCACAATGTCAGGAATATTGCTCTAAACTCGTTTAATGGCATCTGACACCATCCCAGTTTACTTGGTGGTAAGCCTAATTGGTTGTTTTTGTCAGGGGATTTCTTACTAGTAAAATGGTTTGCACTGTCTACATCCCTAAAAGTATTATTATTATTATTATTGTGATAGTAACTTTCTTTTATATAGGCCTGTTAGCCTTTAGAGGTCAGCTGCTGGTTGTTTCCTGTGTTATTTCACTGTCATGTCAATATTGTCTTTTTTTTTAAATTCCCCTCCAGCTGACATCCTCCTCTTTGCTGTACCCCCCTTCTATGAGAAGAACAAGGTGAGTCTGACCCTTGACCTTTTTGTCTTGTGACATCATAGAAGTAGAACTTAAAAAAAACATTATTCCATTCCTTAGAACTATGTAGACTCATGAGTCATGCTGGTGAATCAATGTACCTTGAGCTAGACCTATATATATGGTTCTGGATCGACCCATGAGCATTGACGATTATGACGGCGTCATCCTTTGTCGGGCACCAACTAGTTCCACTGGGTGTGACCTCACCAGATGACCAGGCTCTTTACGAGTCGTTGGGCTATTTGCGCGTCCTTATCGGTGTCGTAGCACAAGGCTGATTCGACATGCAAAGTCTGTTTACTGTCAGTGACAAGATGGCTTTCAGTGTCCGGTTAAATTAAGTTATTCCCTTTACATAATGAGCCTGTATTTCCATAAAGGAGGCCTAGATTTTCCGTAGCGGTCTACATACCACCACAGACCGAGGCTGGCATTAAAACCGCAGTCAATGTGCTGTATTCCACCATAAGCAAACAGGAAAACGCTCATCCAGAGACGGCACTCTTAGTGCCCTGGGACGTAAATGCAGGGAAACTTAAATCAGTTTTACCTAATTTCTATCAGCATGTTAAATGTGCAACCAGAGGTAAAAAAATTCTAGACCACTTTTACTCCCCACACAGACTCGTACAAAGCTCTCCCTCGCCCTCCATTTGGCAAATCTGACCATAACTCTATCCTCCTGATAGCTGCTTACAAGCAAAAATTAAAGCATGAAGCACTGGAGAATCTGTCTACAAAAAAAGTGGTCAGATGAAGCAGATGCTAAACTACAGGACTGTTTTGCTAGCACAGACTGGAATATGTTCCGGGAGTCTTCAATGGCGTTGAGGAGTACACCACATCAGTCACTGGCTTTATCAATAAGTGCATCGAGGACGTCGTCCCACAGTGACTGTACGTACTTACCCCAACCAGAAGCCATGGATTACAGGCAGCATCCACACTGAGCTAAAGGCTAGAGCTGCCGCTTTCAAGGAGCGGGACTCTAACCCGGTAGCTTATAAGAAATCCCGCTATGCCTTCCGACGAACCATCAAACAGGCATAGCGTCAATACAGGACCAAGATTGAATCGTACTACACAGGCTCCGACGCGCGTCGGATGTGGCAGGGCTTGCAAACTATTACAGACTACAAAGGGAAGTACAGCCGAGAGCTGCCCAGTGACACGAGCTAAATAACTTCTATGCTCGCTTCGAGGCAAGTAACACTGAAACGTGCATGAGAGCATCAGCTGTTCCGGATGACAGTTATCACGCTCTCCGCATCCGACATGAATAAGACCTTTTAAACAGGTCAACATTCACAAGGCCGCTGGGCCAGACGGATTACCAGGACGTGTCCTCCAAGCATGCGCTGACCAACTGGCAGTGTCTTCACTGACGTTTTCAATCTCTCCCTGTCCGAGTCTAATGCCAACATGTTTTAGGCAGACCACCATAGTCCCTGTGTACAAGAACACTTAAGGTAACCTGCCTAAATGACTACCAACCGGTAGCACTCACATCTGTAGACATGAAATGCTTTGAAAGTTTGGTCATAACTCTCATCAACACCATTATCCCAGAAACCCTAGATCCACTCCAATTTGCGTACCGCACCAACAGATCCTCAGATGATGCAATGTCTATTGCACTCCACACTGCCATTTCCCACCTGGTCAAAAGGAACACCTATGTGAGAATGCTGTTCATTGACTACAGCTCAGCGTTCAACACCATAGTGCCCTCAAAGCTCATCACTAAGCCAAGGACCCTGGGACTTAACACCTCCCTCTGCAACTGGATCCTAGACTTCCTGACGGGCCGCCCCCAGGTGGTAAGGGTGGGTAACAACACATCCGCCAGGCTGATCCTCAACACGGGGGGCCCCTCGGGTGCGTTATCAGTCCCCTCCTGTACTCTGTTTACTCATAACTGCACGGGCAGGCACGACTCCAACTGCATCATTAAGTTTGCTGACGACACAATAGTGTCACCGACAACGATGAGACAGCCTATAGGGAGGAGATCAGAGACCTGGCCGTGTGGTGCCAGGACAACAACCTCTCACTCAACGTGATTAAGACAAAGGAGATGATTGTGGACAACAGGAAAAGGAGGACCGAGCACGCCCCCATTCTCATCGACGGGGCTGTAGCGGAGCAGGTTGAGAGCTTAAAGTTCCTTGGCGTCCACTTCACCGATGAACTAGCATGGTCCAAGCATGGGGGGATTTTCTTAACTGTTGGTTAGGGGCTTGTAAGTAAGCATTTCACTGTAAGGTTGTATTTGGTGCATGTGACAAATAACATTTGATTTTAAGGACAGCATTTTACTATTCTAAACACAAACGCTGTGTGCAATGTAACGATAACATCCGTCATGTCATGGTATCTGACATCCGTCAAGTCATGGTATCTGACTACGTGTTTTTGTCTCATGACTTCTAATTTAAGCAATAAGGACTGAGGGGGCGTGGTATATGGCCAATATACCACGGCTAAGGGCTGTTCTTATGCACGACGCAGCGCGGAGTGTCCGCAAACAGCCCTAAGCAGTGGTATATTGGCCATATACCACAAACCTCCGAGGTGCCTTATTGCTGTTATAAACACGTTAGCAATGTAATTACAGCAGTATAAATACATGTTTTGTCATACATGTGGTATACGGTCTGATATACCACGGCTGTCAGCCAACCACCCAGTTTATAATTTTGTTTGCACAACGAGACATTGTTTTATAGATCAGGTCTGTTTTTGAGTCTTACTGTAAATGACTAAACTCACTGTTGGCTTCGTCTCTTTCTTCCCCAGACCCAGATTGATCACTACATGGAAATCACACGTACTCAAGTCAACACCACAATGGCCAAGTAAGTGTTCCCAACAACGACTGTTTCAATGTACTCTTCTTTGTCAACAGGATGTCTGAGTTCAATCTACCTAAACTGTGTACAGTTTCAGTGCTGTCATGTGATCATTGGTGTATTCTGATGGTTTTCATTTGGTCTATCTTTTCTCTTCCAGGCTGCAAGAGAAACTCCCTGGAGCCATCAAGCGTGCGAAAGCTGAATGATTGACCCTCATACGTCTTAATCACCATCCTCCGCATCACATTTATCCCATCTTAAACCCCCTGCCCTCCTCCTCGCCTCTCTTTTTCAGTTATCCTCTCCCTCCTCCTTCCCTACCATCTGCACTGAACCAGCTAGGTAGAAAATAAATTCTCAAATGCTACTCAATATTTAATGTAAACCGCTCAGCTTAACTACAAGAATTTAGAAAAAGAATTGCGCCTACTGCGCCGGCGTGTCTCTAACGGGAGGAAGTGATGTAACGCTTCGGCAGAACACCGGTCTTTGATGCAGGGGTCAAGTGAGCTAGACTGAATAAATGACCTGGTATTGTAGTGTGAAGTTGGGAGGGTGCAGGAAGTATCATTGACGAGTTAAGACCAGTGTTTGTTTCGCAAAAAAAGCAGATGTCTGTACTTTTTAACTATGCCTTTCGCTGAACATAAGTAAACACAAAGTTTGATAAGTAAAAAAAAAAAAGAAAAAAAGAGCTAACTGATAAATAACCTTGTGCGTGTCAATTGTGGCTAGTCTTTTTCCTTCTCTCTCTGTGGCAGTTGTATTGATAAACAACAACAAAAAGTTGGTTTTGAACCTGGTACTGGGATTTCACTGTTAGTGATTGGCCTGTAATGGAGTTGTTTTCTTCACCTGAAAGGCTTGTATGTATAACGTTTCTGCAATGCACTGAACTTTCTTCTCAAATCCCATGAGCAGGTTGAAATAAAAGGATTGGAACACTGAACCAGCTGTGATACTTTTGGTGTAGTTCACACCGTTTTGATTTGGATGCATTTGGTAAAATGTGACTACAACAGGCTCAGTCTTTCTCTGCTGTGTGAAACAAGTTTGTGCTGCTTTTTAGAACAGGGGAGCTCCCTCTTACAGCAGTCATAACTCGTTTTTTAAAGCAACTGTTCAAGTCATCAATGTAAAAGTCTCATGTTCACCTGTTTATTGTTATTGTTAGTGATATGATTATTACATATAGGATTGCTGCTGTTGACTCCCTTTAGCACTGTTAAAGGCTCCATAGTATCTTCATGGCGCCTCATAACCGCTTGACTTCTCCAGTGAGACCTCTTGGAAAATGGTTGGATATGGGTTCAAAGACCGTTCCCTTTTTGGAAGGTAGTTAGCAGTATAACCCCAACGGAACGATGGGTGCAAGAAGAGGTCTGGTGGGTGTTGTCACCAACCTCCTGTGACTACATCTTAATTGGGGAGGACGGGCTTGTAGTAATGACTGGAGCGGAATCAGTGGAATGGTATCAAACACGGTTTCCAGGTGTTTGAGGCTATTCCATTTGTGCTGTGTCATTCTCCCCCCAGCAGCCTCTAATGCAATGGGTTTTTTTTTTATTTGAATGCCATGAAGTGAATGTCATTGCATAAGCTGGAAACACATTCTCACACTATATATAGGCTGTATCATATAATTATTTTGTTCAGATAATTATTTGTGATTGCTTAAATATTGTTTTGATTTCAATAAAAACCGTGGTCAACTATTTTAAAGCTACTGTTACGTCTCTGTGATGGCAAAGTGTCTTCAAAGGGGATTTTAAAAACAATTCCAGCTCCTACTGTGATTGTTAATAATAGACATTGTGCCCGAACTAAGTTTGCACGTCATTTTCAGAGCAATCCCTCTACATTTTGTACTAAAGCTAAACGACTACTGTTGTAACAACTGAGCGTTCTCACGTTGCCTCTCATTACTACTCAAATGTCTGTTAACTGCTGAACGTTATCCTGCAACATTGATAGAACAATCCTCTCCATGCATGCAAACCAGTGTTTTTTTTTTTCATATTAGGCCCCAATGTTGTCAGTGGTCACACTGCCTCACATAGTTGGAGCAGCAAAGCTTCCTGGTTCCCTTGTGCATGCATGTGTGTATATCCGTGAGCGTTAATCCCAAATCACTGGACACACACTACCTGCTTTACTAGTGTAATGTCTTGCTCTACCCTCCATTAACTCATGCTATTGGAATTTTGTTCTGGATGTTTTTTTCACACACACACACGTTCACCCACCCATAGTTGAACGTATTAAATGTCTGTAAACCACTGTCCTTGTGATGCTGGACTAAAGGAACCTTCAGTAGCCATGATGAGGACCTCACGATTAATAAGTGGTCCAGACAGTCAGGCTTTTCATGGGGTGCTCCATTAACTTTTTCATGGAAGGAAGGCAATGCTGCCTATGTTTTCAATAGATTATAATGCAGACCTCTTACTTTAGTCTTGAATGATTTAGTGCAAAATATGATAAATCTACATGCACATTTGAAAAAGTTTCCTTGACACATTGCCTTTAAAAAAAAATAAAAAAATCTGGTCTTTTTTTTCTTGCATTGGTGGGAGGGGTTTGGCAGGAGTGGGTTTTTTCAGGGTGGTTTGGCAGGAGTGTTTTTCTTTTTTTTTCTCTTTGGCATTTTGTTTTGCTTTTGACTGTGTATTGGTAACCAACATCTCAGATCTGATTTATCAAGGACTAGTTCACATTTGAGCTTAAAAAAATTGTGATCCCTGTACTGATGTCAAAGTGTAATTAATAAAAAATGTCAAGGACAAGGTTTTGGGGTGATTTGTTTGTCTATCTGTGGTCTGCTCTACAACTTTTTTAAAGAGTAAACATTTCAGCATGTCTGAACGGCTGGGATTAAATTGAGTCAAGATTGAAAGCAACTTTGACATAAGATTGGGTCCAGTCTGCAAATAGGGATGATAATATGACTGGTTTTGATCAGAGGATTATACTGTAGCTATTTATTTTAGACCAGGCCTGCATGTTGAGAGAATCATAAAGTAGTTCATTTTTTAATAGCCATGGTAAACCCAATCAGGTATTAATGCATTCATTCAGAGTATTGCTTTAGGTTATCACCAGCTGTGTCTACAAATGACCAATGTAGTCAGTTTTAGCCATTTTTTTTTTGACATTCCCAAGATAACCAGTCAGACAATATTATTCAGATCCTTTTTTATTACAAGGCTCATTGAGGACAGAATGCATATCAACCTTTTGCCATGTACAGATTGAATACAGAGCGGATACTTGAGAAACAAGAAATAATTGAGGGAAGACTATATCAGTCCCTTAAAAAAAATTATAATTGCTTGTGTCCTCACCCAAGCTAACAAAGTACCACCAAAGGGTATTTTTAACGTGCCCCCTATACACACCGACACAAACATACATGTAAATTAATGCAATAAACAAGGTGTATTCTTAATCACTTTGCCATATTTAAGTCCTATTTATTTAAATTTTTAAGTGCTGAGTCACAAAGCTTTTTACAACCTGATTCTGTGGCCGCTCCAAGCCCAGATGGAATTATTTCACCTCTCCTTGCCCATCCCCTGCATGCAAAAATGACCACTGCGTCAACTAGGGTCTGTCTGAAAACCTCTAACTGTCAAATCCTTGTTTCTTCTGTCCTGGTTTCCTAAAAAAAACCTCTAAAAGCGCATTAGAGAGGATCCAATGCCCCCCCTTTGGACCTGCAATGCTCTTTGAGAGGAATTGAGGAAACAAGGACAGAGAAAGCAAGGATTTTAAAGTTAGTAACGTTTTCACACAGCCGAAGTCAGCAACACAGGCAGCTTAGGTTAGAGGAAGTGATATTCAACACTGATGTCCCTTCCTCTCCACATAACAACTGGACAAATGCTGCCATTTGGTTCTTTGAATGAGACAATTAAGTCCATGGGTTGTAAACTGTTGTCATGGTAAGTGTAGTTTGTCGTTCACTCTTTTGTTGCCTGTCGTTTGTTTCAGCTGTGCACTGGACAACTTTACTTTCGCTGTTGTTGGAATCCGATAGGACCATTTTAACTACAGTTGACAGTTAAACCATTAAAACTAATGACAATCAATGTATGCACTAATTTTGACAAGCTAACAAGCGAGCACAGATGAAAACCAGACAATCCCTGAGTTGTTATTTTTCCTGGTGGAGTGATATTTCAGAGGCCACTGAAATAAGGGCGAGTGAGGGGGTCATTTCAGAGGTGGTTAATTTGGTGATTTATTTCCTGATGCTGTTGTCATTTTTTTTAAGTAGTTAATGGTTGTTCATTGTTGCATAAACCTTGTAATATGTGAGTTATTGAAATGGAAACCTTGCATGTGAAATCTTCTATAAATAAAGCTAGAATGCTCTCATAAACTAAGTGCCTCAGCTGTAGAAGGCAATCCCTCCACAATCATGCATGACTTCAGAATTCCCATGCAAAATGACATTCACGTGGCATCGTTTCATTTTATCAGTGAAGTAGAAAAAATGGCCGTAATTACAAACCCTTTTGTAAAAACCACGTGTAAAAGTGCTTGTAAAATAAAATCATAATAATTCAAATATTCAACACTATTTACATAGATTTTTGTGTGTGTAGATTTTTTTGCTAATAAGAGAATCAGAAATAGCTGTGGGCCATTGTAACAATAGTGCTGTGACACTGGAAAAGACATGGAAGATCTTCTAATTCAAGAATGAGACAAATGTCTGGAGGACATCTATTTACCTCATTGTAAACAAGGAATTTCCTTTTTAAATAACGGGATGTAATTGAGTCACTAAAGATGATCACATCTTTAAGTGTTGTTCATTGTCTTTAGCAATACACCTCAAACACCCTCTCATTCAATCACCTACACACCCAAATCTAGGTTTTAGTACATTTTTGGGACAGGAAGTGCTATATTGTATGCTCACTGAAACAATCACCAACTGCGCCAGTCACTGCACAACTCACGACAGGGCTCTACCAAGCCTTGTTTCTAACTTCCTGAGAAAGAGAGACTTGGAAAGGAAAGTGGGGTGGACAGAGAACAACCATGCCTGGCGCCCCTCATCCTAGCGGACAAAGAGGCCAGCGGCCGTCTGTCCGAGTGCCGTGTGTCCGTGGTCTTGTGAGGAGAAACAGTCATCCGAGTGGACGAAGTGCAGGGCAGTCTGGTTGTAGCTGAGCAGGGCCTGCTGTCTCTCGTCGGGGCCGTACACCAGAGAATGAGGGTGAACCTGCTGGATGTGTCTCTTGATGGTGCTGACTTTGAGAGTGGCTAACGTTGCCCCGCACACCATACAGATCAACCCGTGTCTCCGGCAGTCATAGTCCATCAGAAACTCCATCCTCCAGCGCACCTGGTAGTTCCGCCGCTGGTCCTTGCCCGGGTAGTGGCCGTGGCGCCCCGGAGTGGCAGGCATGGTGGCGACCCCCTCCTCCTTCTTTATGGCCTTGGTGGTGGCCATCTTGGTAGTCCGGTTGTTGTTGTTGTCGGCCATCTCTCCCGCCACAGGGAGGCTGACAATGTCACTGGGGTCCACTTCTGTCAGGGAGAGGAGGGGGGGGGGCAGTCAGTAAGAGGGCAGAAAACAATTGGTGAATCAGTTAGTATTTCATCTTTCTCTGAAAGTAGCTACAGTCTGTCTTTTACATTGGTTGGAATTTAGAAGATTTACCTTCTTTCATCTGCACGGCTGGGTTGTCTTCAGTGGGAGCCTCTTTGGTCCAGGCCTCAGCCATGGCCTCCCTCTCCTCCCGGGCCAGGCTGGTGGTCTCAGGGTGGCATTCCTGGATGTGGCGGCGGAAGCTGCTCACCTTGGCCATGGGCAGGGCCTGGGAGCACACCATGCAGAAGGTGCCACGACCCTGGGGTCCGTAGGCCACCATGTAGTCCAGACGCAGCCGCCAGGGGAAGCCCCCACGGAGACGCCTCTTCCTGGGTTGGTGGAGAGGAAGAGGGGGTATGGGAGTGGTCACCTCTGGAGCTCCACCAACGCCATCACCGCTATCAACCATGTCCTGTATCTCGGATAACGCCTCATTGTTGTCCTCTGCATACGTGTCTGAGCCGATCTGGATGGTCTCCAGGTCATCAGAGAAGAAGTCCACCCCAGCATCTCTCTCATTTTTGGTGTTGGGCTCAGATTTGATGAAGTCGTTTAGAGGGTCGGATTCTGATATGGGGGATGGGGTGGGGTTGAGGAACGAGAGTTTAGTAAAGGATATAAACACTGAGAATACAAAACATTAAGAACACCTGCTCTTTCCATAACATAGACTGACCAGGTAAATACAGGTGAAAGCTATGAATTCCTTATTGATGTCACTTGTTAAATCCACTTCAATCAGTGTAGATAAAGCGGAGGAGACAGGTTAAATAATGATTTTTAAGCCTTGAGACAGTTGAGACATTGATTGTGTTTGTGTGCCATTCAGAGGGTGAATGGGCAAGACAAAAGATTTAGGTGGTTTTGAACGAGGTATGGTAGTAGGTGCCAGGCGCACTGGTTTGTGTCAAGAACTGCAACGCTGCTGGGTTTTTCACGCTCAACAGTTTCCCGTGTGTATCAATAATGCTCCACTGCCCAAAGGACATCCAGACAACTTTACACAACTGTGGGAAGCATTGGAGTCAACATGGACCAGCATCCCTGTGGAACGCTTTCGACAACTTGTAGAGTCCATGGCCCAACATATTGAGGCTGTTCTGAGGGCAAAAGGTGTGTGTGTGGGGGGGGGGGCAACTCAATATGAGGAAAGTGTTCCTAATGTTTGGTATACTCAGTGTATATTGAAGGATATAAATGGCTATTATTCAGCGTACCAAGTGTTAGAAGAAGGGCGGGGGTGTGTGCTTTATGATTAACGAGTTGTGGTGTGATCATAACAACATACAGGAACTCAAGTCCTTTTGTTCACCTGACATAGAATTCCTTACAATCAAATGCCGACCGCATTATCTACCAAGAGAATTCTCCTCGATTATAATCACAGTCGCATATATGCCCCCTCAAGCTGACACATCGACGGCACTGAAAGAAATTCATTGGACTCTATGTAAACTGGAAACCACATATCCTGAGGCTGCATTTATTGTGGCTGGGGATTTTAACAAGGCTAATCTGAAAACAAGGCTCCCTAAATTTTATCAGCATATCGAATGTGTGAATCCTGGATCATTGTTATTCTAACTTCTGCGATGCATACAAGGCCATTCTCCGCCCTCCTTTCAGCAAGTCTGACCATGACTCCATTTTGTTGCTCCCAGCCTACAGACAGAAACTAAAACAGGAAACGCCCGTTCTCAGGTCTGTTCAACGCTGGTCCGACCAATCTGATTCCACGCTTCAAGATTGCTTCGAGCACGTGGACTGGGATATGTTCCGGATAGCGTCGGACAACAACATTGATGTATACGCTGATTCGGTGAGCGAGTTTATTAGCAAGTGCATCGGTGTTGTTGTTCCCATAGCAACTATTAAAACCTTCCCCAACCAGAAACCGTGGATTGATGGCAGCATTCGCACAAACTGAAAGCGCGAACCACTGCTTTTAACTAGGGTAAGGCGACCGGAAACATGACTGAATACAAACAGTGTAGCTATTCCCTCCACAAGGCAATCAAACAAGCTAAGCGTCAATATAGAGACAAAGTAGAGTCAGAATTGAACGGCTCAGACACGAGAGGAATGTGGCAGGGTCTACAGTCAATCACGGACTACAAAAAGAAAACCAGCCCCGTTGCGGACCACGATGTCCTGCTCCCAGACAAACTAAACAACTTCTTTGCTCGCTTTGAGGACAATACAGTGCCACCGACACGGCCCGCTACCAAAACTTGCGGGCTCACCTTCACCGCAGCCAACGTGAGTAAAACATTTAAACGTGTTAACCCTCGCAAGGCTGCTGGCCCAGATGGCATCCCTGGCCTTGTCCTCAGAGCATGCGCAGACCAGCTGGCTGGTGTGTTTACGGACATATTCAATCAATCCCTATCCCAGTCTGCTGTTCCCACATGCTTCAAGAGGGCCACCATTGTTCCTGTTCCCAAGAAAGCTAAGGTAACTGAGCTAAATGACTATCGCCCCGTAGCACTCACTTCCGTCATCATGAAGCGCTTTGAGAGACTAGTCAAGGATCATATCACCTCCATCCTACCAGACACCCTAGACCCACTCCAATTTGCTTACCGTCCCAATAGGTCCACAGGCAGCAATCGCAATCACACTGCACACTGCCCTAACCCATCTGGACAAGAGGAATACCTATGTAAGAATGCTGTTCATCGACTACAGCTCAGCATTTAACACCATAGTACCCTCCAACCTCATCATTAAGCTCAAGACCCTGGGTCTCGACCCAGCCCTGTGCAACTGGGTCCTGGACTTCCTGACGGGCCGGCCCCAGGTGGTGAGGGTAGGAAACAACATCTCTACCCCGCTGATCCTCAACACTGGGGCCCCACAAGGGTGCGTTCTCAGCCCTTTCCTGTACTCCCTGTTCACCCATGACTGCGTGGCCAAGCACGCCTCCAACTCAATCATCAAGTTTGCTGACGACACTACAGTGGTAGGCTTGATTACCAACAACGACGAGACGGCCTACAGGGAAGAGGTGAGGGCCCTCGGATAACCTCTCACTCAACGTCAACATAACAAAGGAGATGATCGTGGACTTCAGGAAACAGCAGAGGGAGCACCCCCCTATCCACATCGACGGGACAGTAGTGGAGAAGGTGGAAAGTTTTAAGTTCCTCGGCGTACACACCACGGACAAACTAAAATGGTCCACCCACACAGACAGCGTGGTGAAGAAGGCGCAACAGCGCCTCTTCAACCTCGGGAGGCTGAAGAAATTCCGCTTGTCACCAAAAACACTCACAAACTTCTACAGATGCACAATCGAGAGCATCCTGTCGGGCTGTATCACCGCCTGGTACGGCAACTGCTCCGCCCACAACCGTAAGGCTCTCCAGAGGGTAGTGAGGACTGCACAACGCATCACCGTGGGTAAACTACCTGCCCTCCAGGAAACCTACACCACCCGATGTCACAGGAAGGCCAAAAAGATCATCAAGGACAACAACCACCCGAGCCACTGCCTGTTCACCCCGCTATCATCCAGTAGGCGAGGTCAGTACAGGTGCATCAAAGCTGGGACCGAGAGACTGAAAAACAGCTTCTATCTCAAGGCCATCAGACTGTTAAACAGCCATCACTAACATTGAGTGGTGCTGCCAACATAGTGACTTAAATCTCTAGCCACTTTAAATAATTGGAAATTGGATGTAACAAATGTATCACTAGCCACTTTAAACAATTTTGTATATAATGTTTACATATCCGACATTACTCATCTCATATGTATACGCTGTACTCTACACCATCTACTGAATCTTGCCTATGCCGTTCGGCCATCGACTCAAATATCTAGACACTTTAATAATTAAAAAGTGGATGTAATAAATGTATCACTAGCCACTTTAAACGATGCCACTTATACAATGTTTACATATCCTACATTACTCATCTCATATGTATATACTGTACTCTATACCATCTACTACATCTTGCCTATGCCGGTCAGCCATCGCTCATCCATATATTTATATGTACATACTCCGTATTCATTCCTTTACACTTGTGTGTATAAGGTAGTTGTTGTGAAATTGTTAGATTACTTGTTAGATACTACTGCATGGTCGGAACTAGAAGCACAAGCATTTCGCTACACTCGCATTAACATCTGCTAACCATGTGTATGTGACAAATAAAATTAGATTTGATATCAGAACAAACGCCATTTTAGATCTGTGCTGCAGAAAAAAAATCGATGTAACTGGTTTACCTTTGTACACAGAGGCATACAAATGTAACAAAAATAAATCAGTCCTACTCACTTCAAAACACACACATACAAAGCTGATAAAACTTCCTAAAGCCACAGTGACTGAAATGAAAAGGCTGCAATGCTAGCTCACCATTAAACACATATTTTATTCAAGTAACTATTAAAAGCTTGATGTTTCGGCCTTCATCAATGTCCTTAATCATAACAATGACAAAGATGAAGCCACGGTTACAGACTAACTCCCTCCCTGTTACCACCCCCACGTCCTACCTCCCTCAGTCTCACCATGTGTCTGGGCCCAGGTCTGCAGGATGCAGTGCTTCTCCTCCGAGCTGTAGACCAGCGACTGGGGGTGGATGTCCAGCACGTGGCTCTTGATGTGGTCCAGGTGGAGCGAGGGCAGCGGTCGACCGCACACCATGCACACCAGCCTGCCCACCTCCGCCTGGTACTCCATGAGGAACTCCTGGCGGAACCAGGCGTGGAAGCGAGTCGTTCAGGTAGCGCTCCAGGGTCTTGGCAGAGGGCCCGGGGAGCTCCTCCTGCTGGAGGGGGACTGAGGGAGGGGGTGATGGGGTCGGGGACCGGGGCTGGAGTTTGGGGGACACCATACCACCAGGTTTTCCTATGAGAGGTAAAGTGGAGAGGGGATATGCAGTTTAAATGTTAACATAAATCTAAAAATATAGTATGACAATCACATTAAAATGTAATATGTAACCATCTGTAAAAAGACAATTCAGGTTAAGATCATTGGTACAAGAGCAGCCTTTTTTCTTACGACTGCATAAAGCCACTGCACAATGACATCACCCTCTTATACCACTGTAAAAAGTGGATCTTGGCAGTATGAGCATGACTGTACAACATAAACACTTAACAGACATGCTCATACTGCCACCAAGAGAAAGATCCTGAAACTCTTATCATAAAACTAGGCCATGACATTTAATTCCATTCCAGTCTCCAGAAACCCCCACCCACCGGTGGAGTGGCGAGCACAATCCAGCAGCTCCTCCTCCTGTCCCTGTGAATTGGCGACCACCCCTCCTGCCGGACAGTACAGCGTCTGGCCCCCATCCAGACTCAGGTGGCTTTCCCAGCCCGAGCGGATCACCTCCTTGTCGGCCGCGCTCCACAGCAGAGAGTCCGGGTGCTTCTGTCTAATATGCCTCTTGATGGTACTGAGTTTGAGCGTGGCCAGCGAGCTCCCACACACCATGCAGATCATGCCGTGGCGACGGGGGTCAAAGTCCATCAGGAACTCGCTGCGCCAGTACTCGTGGTAATAGCGCCGATGATCCCTGCCCGGGATGCGACTGAGGCCGGGTCGGGAGGCGCATTGGACCTTCTCTTTGCGTCCAGAGGGGCCCGGGATGGGAGAAAGGAGGAAGGGGGAGTCCGGACCCTCTGTGACACTCCAGTAGCTGGTGCCCGGGGACCAAAGGGGGGTCACCATCTCTTCCTCGTCATCATCGTCCACCTGACCATTGGTCAGACCGTCCTTCTCTAGGAAAGAGAGCGTGTGAGAGAAAGAGTTAAGAGATTCACATGCAATAGGTATAGGTTATTCCTGGTAATGATGTAATGAAGCAGTACATTTCAAAGCTCTATAACGTACAATTCTAATTATATTTCTCAGATGGCTCATATCACATACCCTGACATTCCCAAATATATGTATTCCGTTTGAAATAAGCAGACACAATAATTGGGGTTCATAATAAAATCGTTAATCTGAGGATAATATTCTATTTTCGCAAGGCACCCCCGCCATCAGAAACCGGGCAGCGACTCCATTTAGACGAGTTATCCGCCGCTAGTTTCCGCTGGGTGGCGACTGTGCATCACAGCAAGCAACCAGCATGGTATTTTGCCTTTGTTTATAGTGGAGCCACTGAGACAAGAGGGCCATGCTGCTAGATGGCATTGTCCGTCACTCATATGAACTGTGACAAAGGGTGGCGAGCAGACTATGGGTCGAGTCTCCGTACTCTCGAAACAAAAACATTACAATCGTTACCTCCTGAACAGTGTCCCAAGTCACTCTGCTCTTGCGTCTCTTCCTCCTCTCCGCTTATTATTAATGAGAGAGAATCTGCCTGCTCAGCACACGGAAGGACCACAGGCTCGCTCTCCCCGGTCTCTTTCTCTTCCATTACTCTGCAACGTTACACTATTTACTAATGCCTTCTATTCGCTCTGATAGACCAGGTAGGAACTGTATGTTTGGAGAATCGTTCAGCACGCGTTTTGCAAGCTATCTAGAACGGACACATCGCTTTTTGGGTGCCCCTCGTCCCCCACGCACCCCACGCACTCAGCTCTGGAGCAAAGTTAACTTTTCATAAATCGTCACGATATTTGCTCGGTTTTATATCCTTCTTCGGGTGTGAGCCTCTCCTGTTCATGATGAGCTATAGCGGCCTCTTGTTTGTATTTTAAGGCTCTGCTTGTCTTCAGGGTGGGGAGCCGAGCTTGGGGCCCCTGGGGCTCCTTAAGGGGCTCCTGGGTAAATTTAAAGAGACAGTAGCGGCATTCACGCAGCGACACGCACACCCAGGGGCCAGATGTGTGTAGGTTACGTTCTACTGCAAAATGAATTGGACAAACATGTAACACTTTACCATGGTTTTGTTGTTGAAATGTCCCCCAATGGGTGTCCATAGTCAGACTACTTTTTCACAATTTATGAATAATTCCATCTGTACACTGACTTAATCCCAGGAACATCATAACAATGTGTCTTGCACTGTCATTTCTTTGTGTTCATTATAGCGAACTATTGAGGTATTGAGATAAATGCTTTTATATTCCCATGTGCAAATATTTGCCAAAATGCTAAAATTCGCAACCATGGATAAATACAACACTGGTAGCAACATTGTCTATAATTTAAATATTTGTGGAAATGTTGCATCTGTCACATGTTCTAGAACAGATATTAAACTACCAATTCTTTAATTGATTGGGTTCTCATTTATTGATTGGTGCAGTTGTACGTATCAGCTCAATTTCCAACATGGCACAATTATATTACCAATAGTCTAGAATACAACTTTATTATAGGGTGGACATGTGTGGCATCTTGGAGACACAGTATATGGATAAAAATTGCTCAACTTCACTGACCATCTATAAACCAAATGATGTCCCCTGTTGTGGTAGTACGGCTTTAAGAGGCTTGTATCTGTCCACGCGACGCAGTTTACACACAAGCAGCAAGGTCCCACATCCTGGTACTTTTCATCGGTAGAGAGAAAGGCTGGCTCGAGGGAAGTAGCTGCAGTGTCCTGACAGTATATCTGTCCAAACGTTCACAAACTGTCCCGGAAAGTTAGGTGTAACTACCAGGTAATGCATATGCATGTTTTTTCACACCTTTCCAACCATCCTACTCTTTCACCGCTAGCTTGGTTTTATGCTTTTCGATTCATTTAGACAAGGAACACACGCAGACAGACGCCAGTCCGTGTGGACAGGGGAGGAGGAAGAGATTGTCCATTGTACGCTGGTAGAGACATTAATATCACCAAATGTATCACATTTTCCGGGTCTTTTTCGTTTGAATTTGTGGCTATGCTTTGGCACTCGTCGACACACTGCGTTTGGTATTCGTATGAGAATAAATAAAGAATGAAAAATGGCACACGACAGACATAATTTGTGATAGACGGAGGACTTGGTTTAAAGAGACAGTGCCATTTGTTCTCTTCCTGGTTCTTGAGCATGCTCTTTGATGCTGGCTGTCAGAAAGCGAACACAGCCTGCATTTGGACGCGTTGCAGGTTTCATATGCCATAAAGATTACATTTGTATAGTCTAAATTAGGAACCACAAAATATTTTATTAATTAGGCCTATATTAATTCGTTAAATAGGGTGCACACAAGTTATTTCTTGCTCCCTTTCTTTTATTAAAGTCAATATCCAAGCCAGCCAGAAATTGTGTTAATAAATGCCAATACTTGACAATGATATCAATATATAATTTACTGTATTGAATATTTAGCTTTAATTTTGGGATGGATAAATGGGGTGCAACCACGTGGTTTGAAGAAGTGTGTTTGGTTCCTAAACTGGTAACAGTTTAAAACAACTTCAAGATGTGATATGTCAGCAAACAATCACATTTCCCAAGACCTATTAGATTAGTATATCTGTCTCGCTAAGCATGTTGTTTATTCTCATATTTTCAGGATCAT
Organism: Brachymystax lenok tsinlingensis; assembly: GCA_030435695.1. Taxonomy (NCBI): domain Eukaryota; kingdom Metazoa; phylum Chordata; class Actinopteri; order Salmoniformes; family Salmonidae; genus Brachymystax; species Brachymystax lenok. Next base: position 17,645,518 of record CM059798.1, read on the forward strand.
CTGTTGTCTGTTAATGTCAAGATGTGGCGGGTGACCACCAGAAATGTGAGACGGACATAACAAGACCTATAGGATGTTACTCAATAGCATACGACAATGTAGGCTAAAGGCTGACGACATCCATATCTGGTGAACATTGGACGAAGGAGAGTGGGATGAGTGAAGATTCTGCAGCCAGCACAGTTTGGTGAAGAGCACAAGAGGTGACCAATCAGCAGCTAGCATGCCAACCACCAAGGGAACTGGAGGGGCTGGCAGCCCACGGGGTCAGCGCTACCGTCCAGCCTCAGAGTTCGACGATGCCACACTCGCCCAAAAGAGAGAGTACTGGAAGACCAAGAAACGAGAGCAGAGGGCCAAGCTGTCAGAGGTCAAGAGGGCAAAAGCTACAAACAGAGTATGTAACTCCTTGGGCAGAAATGCAGTCCATAAGACCCCAACCTCTATGGTGTTGAATCCCAGTGCCTCATGTTCAATGGCAGGGTCTGCCCCCACTTTGTTGAATAGCGATGGTTCCTACCAAACCAATGTCGGTGGTGCACCTGTAGTTTTATTAAAGGGAAAGGGTTCTGCTATCTCCTATCGTCTGAACCATAGTGCTGGGGAAGAGGACCAAAACTCTTGCTCGGCAAACCAAAAGGAGAGGTGGTTCCAGAGGATAAAACTCGACAAAGTCTTGCCTCAGTTCCCAACGTCCAGTGCAGGTCCAGGAGAAGGTGCGATGGTCTGCAAGATGGAGGTGAAAAGTTCCCCAACAGGGGGCACTGTGATCGGAACAGTTACCTCAGCCAAACCCAACGGAGTGCTGCTCAACAGTGGCTCCTCCATGCCTCTGGAAAGAGTGGCAGTGAGACCCTCAGGTTCTGCACCTTTCCAACCACAGAGCGGAATGACTATTCTGAATGGCAGCTCTCCTGTAGTGTCAACACAGAAGCATCTGGCCACCCAGAGTGTATCAAGGCCTGATGCGTTAACTGAGACACAAGTTACAGTACGTGTTCAGCCTGGACCGCTAACTGCTAACATTACCTCAGGGTTGACCATCGTGACCAATCAGCCTGCCCCTGTCCTCATTCACAAACCAGAGGGTAGGCCTATAGGGATGAAAGTAACACAACTAGGTGGGACAAAGAGTGCCCCGGTCACAGCCCAAGAAGTTAGAAGTATCAACGACACATCAGCTACACTGGAGACTGAGGAGGACAAAGCCGCCAAACGCAGAGAGAACTGGCGCGTCAAGAAGCGAGAACAGAGAGCTAAGCAGGCGGTTAGGTTAACGAAGGCCAAAGAGAGAATCACAAACATGGAGATAACGTTGCAGAAAGCTGGAATGTTACCCAAGGTGGTCATTGAACGTCCTCCGTCTGCTTTGAGTGGACAGGGCCATAGGCAGTGTGTTAATAGAGTCAGAGTTCCGTTCATCTCAGCCGGACGCCTGCTGAAGAACGCCAGAGCAGTGGCTAGCGTTGTAGTCAAAAGGGAGTCTGAGGATTTAGTCCTGGCTAAGCTAACTGCAGTCAACGCTAATGAACAAACCGTGCAGGTAAAAGTAGAGAATCCGCAGGAGGCTGAACCAACAATGCAGACTGGCATGGCATCGAATGTCATTGGTTATAAACCAGCAGGGGAACCAAGCAGAAGGTTCCCTGGTCCAGGGCAGTTTGCCAACACTAGCCAAGGTATGGTCCGTTGTAAGACTCCGAGACAGAGGTTCATTGAAACCCAAAGGAATTTCTTGGGTCAGAGAAACATGAGGAAGTCCCCCTGTCATGCTGCAGCCTTCAAAACCCGCAACGCACTCCAAGAGGACCGAACGGAGACCCCCGAACAGAGGGTGGCCCGGAAGCGGGAATACTGGCGTGTCAAAAAGCGGGAACAGCGAGCTAAGCTGTCAGTGGAAGTCCGAGATAAGATGAAAGAGAAGGATGCTCTGATGCGAAGAGTCAACCGGTACCAGAGCATATTGGAGGATATGAGGAAGGCGAGAGCTGCGGGCTGTAACACACTGCCACAACCAACAGGAAATGGGCCTACCCACACCAGCGCGTCCGAGACCATCGGAGGGTTCATCAAGGAGGACGGTACATTGACCAATACCATTCCCCAAATGTATCTCATTACAGAAGCAAAAGAGACCGGGGATGAAATTGGTGGCATCGGTGGGATGCCTGTTAATAATTCATTTACCAACACTAACACACACCGCCAACACCAACTGCTTCCCAAACCCACTGGTGATACATCTAGAAATGTGGTACATCAAATACGGGTCAACCCACCACCTCCTCTAATCCGTCCTGCTCAAGTCAATGTCTCCTGTCCTCCCATCGGCCTATCAATCAGAAAGCCTCCCAGGTTAGTTTCAGGCAGCTCCCCGAAAAACCTCCTGAATCCACACACAGTCATCCAGCCCCAGAGTCGTATCACCCTCACACACCCTCAAAACATTCAAAACACCTTTCCTGGTTTGCCTACAGCGATACCGAAGCCGGCTAGCTGGGTCATGCAGATGGCTGTCAAAGCTTCTACAGCGTCAGCAGCACTCAACTTGGACCCAAAGCTAACAGAGGAGGAAAAGATGGCTAAGAAGAGAGAGTACTGGAGGGTAAAGAAACGAGAGCAGAGGGCGGCCCGCGCCACCCGCCTAAGGCAAGGAGTTCAAGCTAGGGGAAAGACTGCCTCACAGAAGAGGCGGAACCAAAGGTTAGCACGATTAAATGTTGCCAATTCCAATATCAACAATACACTGACTATCAAGCCTCTCTCAAACACCAGTGTTTCCACGTCTCCACAGGGAGACCCAATCAAACAAGAGAGAGGATCAACCTCAACAGACGCTCCATGTCCTCCACTGGAACAACCCCTCTGTGTTGATATCAAATCGTCCCGGTGTTCACCGCCACCACAGACCGAGCCACCAGACCCAGCCTTGAGTGCTGACAGCCAGGCCACCACTCTCCTGGTGGTGGCCTCTATGAAGAAGCTGCTGGAGGAATCGCTCAGTACTGTGGCTGACTGGAAAACGGAACAGCCAGACTGTCTTACAGAACAGCTGCCTTGTGAAAGTGATCCTAAGACATGTTCCTACAAGGATGCTGCCGTCCAGATGGAGGTCAAGCCAAATCTACCTCTGCTCACCCTGGAAAATGAGAAGGTCTCCCTATCTGGTGACCTATCGTTGGAGGTCAAAGGGTGGCAGGTAGACGCTGACGCCCTGCCATCCTGCCAGGTAACCATTTGTCCATTGAGCCCTTATCCTAAGGACTCTCCCCTGTCAAGTCCTTGCACTGAAAGTCTGTCTTTCTCAGCTCCCCCTCCCTCCGAACCCCCCTCTCACTCACCCACACACTCTTGGTCCCACACGGCGGCTTCCAAAAGACCACCCCTCCCTCTCCCTCGCAGAGCCCAGAGGCTCCGTGCCAAAAAAGCAGGACACCACCACTGCTGCTCCCCAGAACCCCCGAAGCTACACCATCAGCCTCAACAACAACAACAACCACATCAACAACATGAAAATCAACATCAACAACCACCTCATCAACAACATCAAAATCAACAACAACTTGAGCAACATCAGCACGCCCCAGCGGTGACAGGCCAGAATGTGACTCTGGAGAAGAAGAGGGAGTACTGGAGGATGATGAAGAGGCAGCAGAGAGCTAGGACGGCCAGGCAGGGAGGAGGGGGGCTGAGGCGGGGGGACTACGGCAGACGACTGGCCCTCAAAGCAGCACAGGTGGGTGGATGTCTTTTGTAATCTTAATATTATACTTCATCACTGCAGATTTTGTCATTCACAATGGTAGGCCTATACCTATCATTTCAATAAAGTTTGAGGCAAAAGTATGTTTTGGGGTTATGTCAATTGGAGTGTGGAACTGATATGTAGTTTGCAAAGCATTGTAGGTGCTTACAGAATATACTGTACAGTTGTCTTCTGGTCAGGCCCACTGTCCAACTGAAATACCATGAACCTATACTGAACAAAAATATTAATGCAACATGCAACAATTTCTTTAGACCCTAAATTCTTAAATTCTTTAGACCCTAATCAATGGATTTCACATGACTGGGTATACAGATACACATCTGGTGGTCACAGACAACCTTTAAATAAAAAATTTTTAAAAGTAGGAGCGTGGATCGGAAATCCAGTCAGTATCTAGTGTGACCACCATTCGCTTCAAGCAGCGCGACATCGCCTTTGTATAGAGTTGATCAGGCTGTTGAATGTTGTACCACTCTTCAATGGCTGTGCAAAGTTCCTAGATATTGGCGGGAACTGGAACACGCTGTTATACACACAGATCCAGAGCATCCCACACATGCTCAATGGGTGACATGTCTGGTGAGTGTGCAGGCCATGGAAGAACCGGGACATTTTCAGCTTCCAGGAATTTTGTACAGATCCTTGCGTCATGGGGCCGTGCATTATCATGCTGAAACCCGAGGTGATGGCGGGATGAATGGCACGACAATGGGCCTCCAAGATCTTGTCACGGTATCTCTGGACATTCAAATTGCCAACAATAAAATGTAATTCGTTGTTTGTAGCTTATGCCTGCCCATACCAAAACCCAATGCCACCATGGGGCACTCTGTTCTCAACGTTGACATCAGCACACCGCTCACCCACTACGACACTGTGCGGTTGTGAGGCTGGTTGAAGTTACTGCCAAATTCTCTGAAACGTTGGAGGTGGCTTATGGTAGAGAAATTAACATTAAATTATCTGGTAACAGCTCTGGTGGACATTTCCGCAGTCAACATGCCAATTCCGGCGTTCCCTCAACTTGAGACACGTGTGGCATTGTGTTGTGTGACAAAACTGCACTTTTTTAGAGTGGCATTTTACTGTCCCCAGCACAAGGTGCACCTGTGTAATGGTCATGGTGTTTAATCAGCTTCTTAATATGCCACACCTGTCAGGTGGATGAATTATCTTGGCAAAGGATAAATGTTAACTAACAGGGATGTAAACAAATTTGTGCACAACATTTGAGAAATAAGCTTTTTGTGCGTACGAAAAATGTCTGGAATCTTTTATTTCAGCTCATGAAACATGGGACCAACACTACATGTTGCATTTATATTTTTGTTCAGTCTATTTGAGGAAGAGGCGGATATATATTCTGAGAACTGGACAAACATAAACGAGTACATTTTTGTAAAGATCAACAAATAGATTAAATAACCTTGGTTATAAATGATTCTGTATATTGTGACATAAAACTAATGTAAACGTATTCATCGATTTGTGTTTCAGGTTTCGAATCTCCTCATTGTGAAGACACACACACAGAGGCCAGTGCAGAAAAGTGGAAGCTTCGGTCTACACACAGCACCGTTGCTCAAACTGCAGTCCTCCCCACTTCTCCAGCCTATATCTCCCCCTGCTTCTGGACCCAAGGCTAGCCTCAGCATGGTCACCAACATCCCTACACTTCTGGTTGTAGACCCCACCACCTCCAACATGGGACAGCCATCTGATACAACACAGCTCAACCCTCCTGTCAACTGTACCAGTATCTCTAATTCACCCATTGGTCACACAGGGTCCCCACAGACATCTCATAGCTTCAGTACCGTGTCTCTCCCTATAGAAAGTGGTGTCACTGTCCCCCCATTGGGTGAGGGGAAGAAAGACGGGCTGCTAATGGTGGAGAACCAACAGGAAGCGGCCCCAGGATCCAGCGCTGACTAGCCCCACGTTCTAAAATGGAGACTGCGAGTGCAGGAAACCTCTGACACCGATACCTCACCCGTCACTACTCTGACACCTCCTCCCAACCCTTTGACTAGCATCAAACTCTTACCCATTCAGCCTCCCAGTCAAACATCCTCTTTCACCCCAACACAGACTCCTTTCAAATATCAAGGTGCTCAGATTTCTCAAAGTGGGAATGTACAAAATGTACGATCGCCTACATTGCAGGGGCTCACCAAAAGCCCTATCTACATAAGCCCCATGGGTCCGCCCAAGCCAGTGCCGGGGGAGTCAGAAGAGGAGACTCTGAGGAAGAAGAGGGAGTACTGGAGGGTGAGGAAGAAAGAGCAGAGAGCCAGGAAAGCAATGAGAGATGGGGAGATGACAGAGAAGAGGCCCTCGGTCAACTGGCAGCCCATCCTCCCTAACGCTCATCATCCTCAACAGCTGCTTGAGGAAATGGAGACACAGGTAACATTTTCAATGGTGAACGTTTCAAAGAAAAGGCCATATAATATTGTAATAAGTCAGAATTGTATGTTTAACCATTGACTGAACCATAGCTTAAATCATGCATTGATACCAAGGGAGGAGGATTCAGCCTTGGGTAACTTTCATTCCTCTTGGTCAGTTCATTTTTATTAGGGCTGACTGTAACTCTTTTGGTTTTTTTTCAACCAAAGGAACAGGATCCTGACCAGTGGTTCAACACCTCCGAGGACTCAGAACTACTTCTAAGGTGAGAGACCAGTTTTCAGACTTCTCTCTGACATTTCTATTACCTCAATGTGTGTGTTGGTAGTCATCATAACTGTGATGTCCTTTTTTCCATAGTACTTCCACAGAGACAGACATGGGCTACTTTCCTGACTTTGGCCAAACGGAACCTTTGGAAGGTAATACATTTGATACTTTTAGATCTTTTAAGCCTAAATCTAGCTATAGGCCTTTCTAAGAGTAACCTTGTTGCCTTAGTAGAAAATGTGGCTAACCAGCCCAAATATTTATACAAATATTTTGGACCCTGGCTAGTAGAAAGACATCATGGACTAGTAGAAATTGTAGTCTACTGGCCCGACTGACCAGTGCCCAAAATCCTAAAGTTCCATGTCTCACAATACCACTATCTTTCCTCTAGACGAATCAGAGCTCCTTTTCCTAGATGACGATCTTGGCGACAACTACGACGGCGCCATCTCGGATGCTGTATGGAGGAACCGCTACCTCATGGACTACGACCCCCTGAACCAGCTGCTGGTGTGCATGGTGTGCGGGGAGCTCCAGTACTCCCACAGCCTGGAGGGGGTGAGGGCCCACATCGACGAGGCCCACCCGGATACCCTGAGCCTGGAGTCCCCGGAGCACCTTCGCATCCTAGAGGCCTGGGACGAGCAGGTGTCCAGGAGAGAACGCTTCTTCACCAGCCAGCTGCAGCAGCACAGTGGGACAATGGGAGGTAATTAGGCTATACTTTATATTATATTAGAGGGCCCAGAGTTCTTCCTGTTCCTGTATTGAGTATTTCTGATATATCCAAGCACATTTTGTTTCAGGGGACAGTGCCAACCTCCCAGCAGAAGTAATGGTTGATACAGAGGACTCGTCATACCCGACGAACAGCAAAAGCTCCAGAACGATTAAAAGACTCTGAGGGCTAAGGTGAGCATTTGAGCCTTCATAACTGTACATTGCACAGACACCATCTGTCTGTATATCATAATGTTGACCATAGCGCTCTGTGTACCAAGGGGTGTATTCTTATCTGTCTGTAGGAACACATTTTTACTACACATTGTTTGACAAACTCGTACCTTCTGCTACCTACTTGTCCTAATTTGCAGAAGCACAAATAGCTCAATGCCAGACAGCATAAAACAAAAGAGGAAGTGAAAATGTTTCTGCTGTTTTCTTTTGTGTATTATTTTTTCTGGAGCTGTTCCTCTACAAAGGATGAACTAAACTTGAACTGTATACCTGTATAACTGTATAGGGGACATGGAACGACAAGAGGCAAGCTTTACCTCATTAACTTAGGGATAGACCCACACATATACACACACCCACACGCACCAATGTATCTTCTTGCTGTTTTTTTTACCCCTTTTTCTCCCCAATTTCGTGGTATCCAATCAGTAGTTACAGTCTTGGCCCATCGCTGCAACTCCCGTACGGACTCGGTAGAGGCGAAGGTCGAGAGCCGTGCGTCCTCTGAAACACAACCCAACCAAGCCGCACTGCTTCTTTGACACAATACCCGCTTAACCCGGAAGCCAGTCGCACCAATGTGTCGGAGGAAACACCATACACCTGGTGACTGTGTCAGCGTGCACTGCGCCCGACACCCCACAGGAGTCGCTAGTGCGTGATGGGACAAGGACATACCTGCCGGCCAAACCCTCCCCTAACCCGTGTACTGGGCCAATTGTGCGCTGACCCATGTCACCCGGTTGCGGCCGGCTGCGACAGAGCCTGGACTCGAACCCAGAATAGACCACTGCGCCACTCGGGAGGCCGCCTTGCTGTTTTTGATAGCGCCATTTTGTAGCGCTCATCATTCACTACTACACCATGTCTCCTGTTCCCTAAACTAAAATAATATCAATGAGGGATGTCACTGGGCTCTATAATGTCGTTGTGCTTTATTTTTATTTTTTATTTCACCTTTATTTAACCAGGTAGGCTAGTTGAGAACAAGTTCTCATTTACAACTGCGACCTGGCCAAGATAAAGCATATAACATACTAAAGCACAGTCAGGGCTCTCCCTCAGTCCACAGCACTGGGTTAACCTAACATCCCTATTATGTGTCCATGACTAACAGGTCAGTGATGTTCTTCAATCTGAATGAATGTGTCCTTACTCCACAAAGTATCAGGATCAATATGATCCAGGTTTTTAAGGGTAAATAGCAGACCTGTGAATTTGACTTAGAGACCATGCGTCCATTGAAATGGTCTACAGGTGATCAATTGTTCAATGATTGATATTTGTCTGTACATACAGTACATTTTATAATTTTACTCAATGATATGTTTATTTAATCTTTCTCACAAATACTATCAGTTTTGTATAAAGTTTTGTACTGTATTAACAATTTGTTATTCAGGTCCAAGGCCATCAGTTTTATTTCTTCCCTTTTCACAAGGGACATCCTTGCATGAGGGTATTCTAAATATGTCCTAAAAAGTACTGGTATAATAATTTTTCTTGCAGCATACTGTATCTACAAGACTGACTTCAAAATACTTATCTGACACACACAACACCATTTGTTTTCATAAATCGTTCTGGAATATAAAAATGTTCTTCCTTTTAATAAATATAAACATAGTTTTTAATGCTGATTTGACAAATGTATTTCTGCACTGTAAATACAATACAAAATCGTTATGTTTAAAGGGGTGGTGAAATGTCAACCCTTTTAATGTATTATTTGATTGCCTATCACTTAATTGTTGCTCACATTTTCTTTCTGATCTGATTCATATTTCCTTTGTCTATTTATACTGTATACATTATTTTTTATGCCTTTTATTTAGTCTGAACAATCAGTCAGTGGCAAAGATATACATGATTATTACATTTTTATTTAATTGTATCCCTGATTTAACAATCAATTATCAGCATATGTTTTCTTAATTTTTAAAAATAACTTTTTAAACAACAACAAAAAATATGTAAGATCCATTGGCCTGCTGCTTGGATGTTTATATACTTCCTATATGTAACAGAAAATGTGTGGAATGGACTTCCATTTGTATTGTTTTTGGTTCAACAATATGCTGACAATAACGTCCTATAGAGCAAGCACAAAGCTTTGGAAGTCAGTCTTCTGTTGTCTTAACAGACTGAAAATGCATTGAAAACAGATTGTACTGTGATTCATTTTTTTCTTGTACAGCTGTAGTAAACTGTAAATGTACAGGGGACACTGACCAAGCTGGATGATGATACCTGTTGAGAATGTACCTCTTTGAATTGGTTCCTACCTTGTTTGTCTGTTTTTAAAAGGGAATGTTCAAATGCCTTTTCGGTACTAATAAACCCTTTTTTCTATCTTTTAAAAGTGGTTCTGATTTATTGCTAGCTGGCACTATCAAGGAGGGTGTATATGAGCCCATATATTTTAACCAGTATCTTTCTGTATTGTTGAAAATGGGTATAAAGTTAAGTCAATGTGCATCACAATTCACTTCAACTGTCCAATTTCGTTTTTAAAGGTGATACATATTTACCATTAAGGCAACTGACTGAGTTAATGTCAATGCACACTAGTTTCAACACTGTGATTTAGGTTATGTCACCCTTTCACTGAGGTACAAAGTTCCAAATATAATAAATACTATGAAAACAGTAGGGTATGCATAAGAGATTATGTATCAGTTGTATATATTATTTTTTCCTGAATTGAGGCTTTCTTGAATCTTGACACGGTGCAAATTTAAAGTAAACGCAAAAAGCCTTGTTTGTCAAAGACATTAACGACAACATTAAACGAGTTTAGAGGGCGTCATGTTAAATAAGTGCCTAAGCTTGGTTTCTTGAAACATACGAGTTGACAATAGGCGGGTACAGTATACTTCGGTATTAAATCCACTTATTTAATAAAATCCTATTACCATATTTTTATGAGGGCCAGGAGTGACCTGACAATTAATAGGTGTGCCTTGTTAAAAGTTAATTTGTGAAATGTACAGTGAGGGGAAAAAAGTATTTGATCCCCTGCTGATTTTGTACATTTGCCCACTGACAAAGAAATGACCAGTCTATAATTTTAATGGTAGGTTTATTTGAACAGTGAGAGACAGAATAACAACAAAAAAATCCAGAAAAATGCATGTGAAAAATGTTATAAATGGAATTGCATTTTAATGAGGGAAATAAGTATTTGACCCCCTCTCAATCAGAAAGATTTCTGGCTCCCAGGTGTCTTTTATACAGGTAACGAGCTGAGATTAGGAGCACACTCTTAAAGAGTGCTCCTAATCTCAACTTATTACCTGTATAAAAGACACCTGTCCACAGAAGCAATCAATCAATCAGATTCCAAACTCTCCACCATGGCCAAGACCAAAGAGCTCTCCAAGGATGTCAGGGACAAGATTGTAGACCTACACAAGGCTGGAATGGGCTACAAGACCATCGCCAAGCAGCTTGGTGAGAAGGTAACAACAGTTGGTGCGATTATTCGCAAATGGAAGAAACACAAAAGAACTGTCAATCTCCCTCGGCCTGGGGCTCCATGCAAGATCTCACCTCGTGGAGTTGCAATGATCCCGAGAACGGTGAGGAATCAGCCCAGAACTACACGGGAGGATCTTGTCAATGATCTCAAGGCAGCTGGGACCATAGTCACCAAGAAAACAATTGGTAACACACTACGCCGTGAAGGACTGAAATCCTGCAGCGCCCGCAAGGTCCCCCGCTCAAGAAAGCACATATACATGCCCATCTGAAGTTTGCCAATGAACATCTGAATGATTCAGAGGACAACTGGGTGAAAGTGTTGTGGTCAGATGAGACCAAAATGGAGCTCTTTGGCATCAACTCAACTCGCCGTGTTTGGAGGAGGAGGAATGCTGCCTATGACCCCAAGAACATCATCCCCACCGTCAAACATGGAGATGGAAACATTATGCTTTGGGGGTGTTTTTCTGCTAAGGAGACAGGACAACTTCACCGCATCAACTTCAGGGACGATGGACGGGGCCATGTACCGTCAAATCTTGGGTGAGAACCTCCTTCCCTCAGCCAGGGCATTGAAAATGGGTCGTGGATGGGTATTCCAGCATGACAATGACCCAAAACACACGGCCAAGGCAACAAAGGAGTGGCTCAAGAAGAAGCACATTAAGGTCCTGGAGTGGCCTAGCCAGTCTCCAGACCTTAATCCCATAGACGATCTGTGGAGGGAGCTGAAGGTTCGAGTTGCCAAACGTCAGCCTCAAAACCTTAATGACTTGGAGAAGATCTGCTAGGAGGAGTGGGACAAAATCCCTCCTGAGATGTGTGCAAACCTGGTGGCCAACTACAAGAAACGTCTGACCTCTGTGATTGCCAACAAGGGTTTTGCCACCAAGTACTAAGTCATGTTTTGCAGAGGGGTCAAATACTTATTTCCCTCATTAAAATGCAAATCAAATAAATTCTTTTGTTGTTATTCTGTCTCTCACTGTTCAAATAAACCTACCATTAAAATGATAGACTGATCATTTCTTTGTCAGTGGGCAAACGTACAAAATCAGCAGGGGATCAAATACTTTTTTTCCCTCACTGTATTTTCCTTTTTAATGCATAAGAGCCAATCAGTTGTGTTGTGACAAGGTTGGGGTGGTATACAGAAGATGGTATTTTACCAAAAAAGGTAGTCCATATTAGGGCAAGAACAGCTCAAATAAGCAAAGAGAAACGACAGTCCATCATTACTTTAAGACATGAAGGTCAGTCAATCTGGAAAATGTCAAGAACTTTTAAAGTTTCTTCAAGTGCAGTTGCAAAAACCATCAAGCGCTATGATGAAACTGGCTCTCATGAGGACCGCCACAGGAAAGGAAGACCCAGAATTACCTCTGCTGCAGAGGATGTTAATTAGAGTTAACTGCATCTCAGATTGCAGCCCAAATAAATGCTTCACATAGTTCAAGTAACAGACACATCTCAACATCAACTGTTCAGAAGAGACTGCGTGAATCAGGCCTTCATGGTCGAATTGCTGCAAAGAAACCACTACTAAAGGACACCAATAAGAAGAAGAGACTTGCTTGGGCCAAGAAACACGAGCAATGGACATTAGACCCGTGGAAATCTGATTTTTGGTTCCAAACGCCATTCCTTTGTGAGACGCAGAGTAGGTGAACGGATGATCTCTGCATGTGTGGTTCCCACCGTGAAGCATGGAGGAGGTGTGATGGTGTGTGTAGCAATATTGATGTTACACATATTGGTGTTACACAGGAAACGGAAAGGAGTTGGGTCTTACGTTATTAAAGTGCTGGTTGACAACGTGCCTAGTAAAGTTTGCTTAGCGTAATATCTTTGTTTGTCGTGATTACAACACAAAGCATATTGAAACATGGTGGCAGCGGTACTCAAAAGAACCTGGATCTCATCGATGTAAATGAAGAATACATCCCAGTTTGAAAAAGTGCAGCGTTTACAGGCTTGTCATTGCGCCGAACGTCTACGTTAGCTGGCTATCGTGAGTGAATCTATGCTAAAAGCTAGCCGGCTATTGGTAACAAGTAAATTCGTGAGTAGCTAACATCCCCTTCTTACAACTAAATCGCCATGGAAAATGCACTGAAACCTCTGGAAAAAATAGACTTTGATGATGGTCATTTAGCACTGACCTGAAAAAGATGGAAAGAGGAATTCAATTTGTACATGGCTCTTACAATGAGAGAAAAACCTGATGACTACAAAGTGAAACTACTGTATTATCTCATTGGGGAAAAAGGCAGAGAGATTTGTGAGACCCTGTGTGTGGGCAGTACAAAAGGCCATCTCTCTGTTGAGGAAGTAATTGCAGCACTAGATGCATTTTGTGATCCCAAGAAAAATGAAACAATTGAGAGATATAATTTTTCATGCGAATTCAGGGCCAAGATGAGAGTTTAGACTCTAGTGGCCACCTGCAACTTTGGAGTAATCACAGACTGTCTTATCAGGGACAGGATTGTGTGTGGCACGTGTGACCCACACTTAAGAGAGCGCTTACAGATTGGAAGAGCTGCAGAACTGTCCAGACAGAGAGCTAAAGTCATAAATGTGCAGGGCCCTGTAGCAGGGCATGCAGTAACACAGAAAGAGAGACCGAGAGGGAGAGGAGACCCTACAGAGGGACAGAGCATTATACAATGCAGATACTGTGGACGGACACATGAGTGAAAAAAAGGAAAAATGCCCTGCATATGGACAAAAATGTAAATCCTGTGGAAAAAACAATAACTTCTCTACAGTTTGCAAAAGTGCAGGGGCCAGCAAGAGAAACAGAGTCCTGGCAATGGAAAATGCGTCAGCTGACTCAGAGAGCGGTGAGGATGTTCTGTGCATCACACTAGGGCCAAAGTCAGAGAGCATCAACGTGGTGCAGGAGAAAACCACAGACGTCAATGCAGCTCTCTTTGCAACCATGCTGGTCAACAAAAAGTCTGTCAGATTTCAGCTAGATTGTGGTGCTAGTTGTAATGTTATCCCTGCAAACCTCATAAAAGACAGTCACCTAGAGCTCTGCGGTCAGGTATTGGTGATGTATAACAAGAGTACTCTGACACCACAGGGGAAGTGCACACTTAAAGTGATCAATCCACGCAATAAGAGAACCTACCGAGTTGAGTTCATTGTAGTCAACAAGAATGTGCACAGGCCCATTCTAGGCAGTAAGGCTATCCAGGCAATGGAGTTGATTACTGTGCAGCATCACAACATCCTAGCCATTGAGAAAACAACAGGATCCTGGACTAAAGAGCAAATCAAACAAGAGTACTCTGATGTATTCCAGGGAGATGGATGCTTACCCGGCAAACTGAAGCTGGAAGTGGATGAGCGAGTGGAGCCCGTCCAGCTGCCAAAGAGAAGAGTGCCAGTAGCACTATATTAACCACTCAAAGAGGAGCTCAGTGGTCTAGAGAAAAGAAGGATGATAAAATCAGTTGACAAAAGCACAGATTGGATTAGCAGCCTAATCGTAGTGAAGAAACCGTCTGGAAAACTAAGAGTGTGCATTGATCCGAAACCTCTCAACAAGGCGCTCACGAGGAGCCATTACCCACTTCCCACTATTGAAGACGTGCTGCCAGATCTGAACAGAGCACGCGTGTTTGTGATGTAAAAAACGGATTTTGGCATGTAGAACTGGAGGAGGAATCCAGCTATCTCACCACGTTCTCTACTCCCATGGGACGCTACAGGTGGCTGCGCATGCCAATGAGAATCAGTCCAGCCCCAGAGATCTTTCAGAGGAAGTTGACCCAGGCAATGGAAGGTCTTCCAGGAGTCAAAATCATTGCAGATGACATCCTGATTGTGGGAGAAGGAGATAATGATGAAGTGGCAACTCTGGACCATGACAAAAACCTGAAAATGCTCCTGGACAGATGCAGGAAGCTCAATATCAAGCTGAATCCAGAGAAGCTGCAGCTCAGGCTGAAGGGAGTGCCCTACATTGGCCACCTGCTAACATCGGAGGGGTTGAAAGTGGACCCAGGAAAAGTGACAGCCATCAAACAGATGCCTAGGCCTACAGATGTGCAGGGGGTGCAGCGCTTCCTGGGCATGGTAAACTACCTAGCCAAGTTCTGCAGCCACGCCACGGAGCTCTGCGAGCCACTGTGACAGCTAACACACAAGGACTCACTGTGGGAGTGGTCAGAGAGACATGAGCAGGCTTTCAATAGAATAAGGGATACCATTGCACAGGCCCCTGTGCTGAAATACTACAACCCAACAGAGCAGCTTGTACTACAGTGTGATGCTTCAGAGAGTGGGTTAGGAGCAGCCTTGATGCAGGGAGGACAACCAATAGCATACGCCAGCAGAGCCCTGACAGAGACAGAAAAAAGGTTATGCACAGATAGAGGAGCTGCTTGCAGTGGTGTTTGGCATGGAGAGGTTCCACCAATTCACATATGGACGAACTGTGGAAGTGCAGTCAGATCACAAACCTCTAGAGAGCATCATGACAAAGCCTCTCCTCAGCGCACCAAAAAGACTACAACGCATGCTCATGAGACTCCAAAACTACGAGGTCAGTCTCCGATACGTTCCTGGAAAACATGTGGTGCTGGCTGACACCCTGAGCAGGGCGTACCTCACAGAACAAGATAACAGTGGAATCAATCAATATGATACACTACCTCCCTGTGTCAAGCGAGAGACTAAAGCACATCCAGACAGCCACCGAGCGGGACCGGGAGCTCCAGACTCGGGAGCTCCAGAAAAATGTGATCCTGCAGGTGTGGCCTGAAGTGAAAGGACATGTACCCTTGGAAGCAGCCATGTATTTTCACAACGGAGATGAGCTGAGTGTGCAAAATGGAGTCATCTTCAGAGGTGAGCGAGTTGTTGTGCCTACTGCCCTAAGGTCAGGGATAATGCAAAGAATCCATTCCTCACACATAGGAACAGAGGGATGTCTGAGAAGAGCTTGCGAGTGTGTCTACTGGCCAGGCATGAATGCACAGCTGAGAACATACATGGCACAATGTAGCACCCGCACTGCATGGGGTATGAAGCAGCAGAAAGAAATGTTGAGTCCACACGAAGCACCAAAGCGTCCCTGGGAAAAAAATATGGACTGACCTGTTCCAGTTCAACGACAGAGACTACATGGTCACAGTTGATTATCTCTCCAACTTCTGGGAAGTGGACCATTTGGAGAACACACAGTTGAAAAAGGTCATTCGAAAACTGAAGACACACTTTGCACGCTATGGGATACCTGACATCCTTTACTCAGACAATGGTCCCCAGTACACTTCAGACGAGTTCCAAAGTTTCAGCAAGGCTTGGGACTTTACACACATAACTTCGTCTCCAGGATACCCGCAAAGTAATGGGAAAGTGGAATCGGCAGTGAAAACAGCCAAAAGACTGATGGCAAAAACAAAGAGAGCAGGTGCTGACCCATACCTGGCCATGCTGGATCACAGAAATACCCCGTCACAAGTGACAGACAGCAGCCCTGCAATGGTGATCATGGGAAGACGTACAAAGACACTACTTATAATGAGAGAAAATCTTCTGAGACCGGGGATGGCAAACTGTCAGCTGGAGAAGTTCAAGGAAAGACAACAGAAACAAGCAAAGTACTACGACAGCTCTGCTAAGGATCTCACAGAGCTGCAACGAGATGACAGGGTGAGAGTTCAGCCACTCACAGGACAGAAACAGTGGTGGCAGAGGGCCACAGTAGTCAGACCTGTGGAGCAAAGGTCCTATGAGGTGAAGACAGAAGAGGGACAAGTCTTCAGGAGGAACAGGTAACACCTGAGGAAGAGCAGAGAAATAGAGGAGGATTTCCCCACTGTTGAGGAGCCTGGCACAGAGCCAGTAAACAGAGCACCAGCGGACGCCAAGCAGGGTGCTGAACAAAACCTAGAGGTGAACGCTGCACCTCAACAAGAAGATCCAAACATCTCAAGTCAAGCACCTCCTGATGTAATCAACACTCCCCACACAAGGTCTGGTAGGGCCATCCGAAGACCTATACACCTGAAAGACTTTGTGGGAAGGTAAAAGTAATAATAAGTAATGGACAGTCAGAGACAGTAAACAAACATTCAGTTCACATTCCAGTTTATTGCAGACATGGACTACAAGCCAAAGTTAGGTGGAGTCTTCCTTTGTTATAAAAAAAAGAGAACATGTAGCAATATTAATGTTACACATATTGATGTTACACAGGAAACGGAAAGGAGTTGGGTCTGACGTTATTAAAGTGCTGGTTGACAACGTGCCTAGTAAAGTTTGCTTAACGTAATATCTTTGTTTGTCGTGATTACAACACAAAGCATATTGAAACAGTGTGGGGGTGCTTTGCTGGTGACACTGTCAGTGATTTATTTAGAATTCAAGGCACACTTAACCAGCATGGCTACCACAGCATTCTGCAATGATACACCATCCCATCTGGTTTGCACTTATCATTTGTTTTTCAATAGGACAATGACCCAACACACCTCCAGGCTGTGTAAGGGATATTTGACCAAGAAGGAGAATGATGGAGTGCTGCATCAGATGACCTGGCCTCCACAATCACCTGACCTCAACCCAATTGAGATGTTTGGAATGAGTTGAACCGCAGAGTGAAGGAAAAGCAGCCAACAAGTGCTCAGCATCTGTGGGACCTCTTTTGGAAAAGCATTCCAGGTGAAGCTGGTTGAGAGAATGCCAAGTGTGTCCAAAGCTGTAATCAAGGCAAAGGGTGGCTACTTTGAAGAATCTCGATGATAAAATATATTTTGATTTGTTTAACACTTTTTTGGTTACTACATGATTCCATATGTGTTATTTTATAGTGTTGATGTCTTCACTATTATTCTAAAATGTAGAAAATATAAAAAATAAAGAAAACCCTGGAATGAGTAGGTGTGTCCAAACTTTTGACTGGTAACAACATTGAGAACCGTATGTTTGCAGTGCATCATCTGTAGTTGCACCTAGCCAATGATAACTGATAAATGAAATATAGGTTGTTAGCGATGCGGTTGAGACTGAGGCGGGCCTTGTCAACAAGGTCCCCAGGGAGCTGACGGGGAATGGGTTGGCGTGCTTGAACTCGGGGAAGCATCAGAAGATGCGCTGGTACTTTCTCATAGGGTGAATCTTGGTCCCTGAAGATCTGGACCTTAAGTCTCGACATTTAGCATGATACCTGATGATACAGAACATGAATGAATGACAAAAAAAGGGTCTGTCAATGAAATCTCTAACTTCATATTTTAATGGTTTGAGAGCCACTGGTCTGAAAACTGTGGGCCCAATCACGCTCTCTCTCTCTCACACACACCAGTGTTTCCCCTATATTCATTTAGCAGGGACGGGCAACCGCTGCTAAATCGTTGCCGCCACAAAATATATATATTTTTTAAAACAATACAAATGTGGGGTTTGGTAAAATGTTGTCAGTATAAATATAAACAACTAAAACCAGATGTAAGGTATGCAGAAAAGATAATGGACCGTTATATTTTTAAATAAGATCATCTTTGACAACTAACAATCACCAATAAAAACTAGTGTCAGAGAGAATCTAAAATCCCAAAAGTGTCATGGCATGGGGCCCCCATTGATTTTGTTACGTTTGAGTCACTCAGATAGCATAAGCCATGGCAAAATGGGTAGTATTGCAGGCAATTAGCTTTAAAATAGCAAAACTGTGTCTGCGGCCAAGAAGGCCTTTAAATCTTTGGTCGGAGACCACGCAATTGGCCACGCCCACTAGCACGCCCCTACACTAACTTTGCCACTGCTGCTGAAAGAAATCGTAGGGAAAACAGTAAACACACAACACAAACACACCACTGTCTCTCCCCCCCAACCACCATAGTTCTCCAGCTGTTCCAGCAGGTGCACCCCACACTCCTGCTGTCGTGGGTAGTCGTTGAACATGCACTGGATACAGTTCTTGGGCACAAACACCTCCTTGGGGAAAACATCCAACAGCTTGTTGTAAACTGTAAGGTCCCGTTCCACACCACACTTCTTCAAGGCTGCGTAAATGAACTCTATGTGACCTCGACGCCATATGCCCCTCTTACTGAAGACATCCACCACTCTATTGAATGTGGCTTTAGTCTTGGCCTTCCTGGCCACCCTCTCAAACAGGTCATCATGAGTTATCAGTGACTTGTCATTCACTCTATCCTCGTCCTCTTAGATCTGTGGGTACGAGCTGGCTCTTATAACATCCAGGCCTGCCATGGAAATGCTGCAGTGCCTGTTGAGGACGAGGAAACGCATTGACGAGGAGATACAAGCAGTCAACATAGTTCAACAAAATGCAGAAAAGGGTAACTTGATATACCGTAGTGCAGGGCTCTCCAACCTTGTTCCTGGAGAGCTACTATCCTGTAGGTTTTCATTCCTACCCTAATCTAGTGCATTTGTTTCTAATAATGAATTGGTTTATAAGATGAATCAGGTTAGTTACAACTGGGGTTGAGGATGACGATCATCCATCACTATCCACTCAAATTTAACTACCATGTCGATGTGATTACCTGGGGAAATTACTATGGATCTAGGGTGTAATATACCTGGCCACAGGTGTTGTGTAGTGTAATTAGGGAAAATGCTGTCGCTGTCTGACGCAGGATAGCATGTTGGACAGCTGCTCTGACAGAGGGGGCCAGGAACCACACAGTCTGAAACCATAGTAGACAGCGGGCACAGTTCATGGTACATGCATCATGTGGCTCCTACATAAGAGAAGAGTGACGCTGACATTATTAACAAGATAAGCAGATGGGACAAATAGTACAGGGACACTATGAATCTGCACTAAAATTAATATATTGTGACAGCTTGCAAAACATACGTGCAGATCAATCTCTGTGGTTTTGAGGGGTGGATGACACATCATCCCTAAACACAGGAAAACATACTGTATCTATTACCTAGCTATAAGTAGCCATGTTAAATTTAGGACTATGTCACATAATATGTGACAATTCAACTTGTGAGTGACATTAGAAGCTCGCTAGTTATACGTAGAGGTAAACGTGTGGTGAGATTCATCTCCATCGTATCAAGTCTCCTTCAGACATGTCTCTCCATGGGCATCTCCATGTAGAACCCCCGGATGCATTTCCTGGTTCAGCCTAGTTTTTGTTCCCCCATCATAACAAAAACAAGACGCCGAGCTTTAGTTCCGCCATCGTGTGGATGAAGATAAGTACAAAAACACGCCACCAGGTGGCAGGAAATCTCTGTGAAATAAAAAATATCAGTTGAACAGAACTTTTGGATGACAGGGGGTATAACTCAAAAAGTAGTACTACAAGTTTCAGTAAGGAGCATATTATTATTACATACACACATAGCCATCGCTAAACGCGGGGATAGTTATACCATACTTGTCTCCACGAGCATCATTTGGGAAATTCTGGTGCGGAGTGTATGTAAATCTATTGGGCGATTATGCACTTGTCCACCCAATGTTCAGCTCATTTCCTGTATTTGTGTAAAGTATTTGAGTGCGTTCTTTTTTTTGGGGGGGGGGCAATCCTCTCTAGCAACTGCGCACGTTGCCATGCGTGTCTCCTCTTTTCTAAAGAAACAATTTCAGCACGAGCTCCGGAGTGTGACTTCTGACACGCTCCATGGTCGAGTAGCAGCATGGAAAAAACACCCCCAAACAAACTCCATTCCTAGAAGACAGTAAATAACTAATGTGCAATCAGTCATGGATGGTTCTACGAATAGCCTAGGTAAGTAAAGCATCTAAAATCGTATTTGTAGTTAACCGTTTCTAACTTTTGAGTTGCTACTTTCTGTCTGTCAACCACACAGTTACTTATGTTGGCGTATCAGTCTGAAAATTACAAAGCAGCATGTGTAGTTTGTGCAAAACATGCAATTGAAAAACTGAAAACACATCTTTGCAATTGTATAAAGGAGTAATAGCAATATGACGATAACATAATTGGCCCTAGGTTATGTGCTTTCAGTTTGTACCGATTTTGCTATGTTCTTGCTCACTGTTTTTAATCATAAAAATTAACGTTGTTGTATCCTCTAGGCAGGTATGAAACAAAGTAATTTATATCCCCCATCATCTCTCTCGCGATAGGGTGTGCATATGGAGTTCTGGTGAATGGACTGGCAGACGTGGGAACAAAATGTTATCTAGATTGTTCTCTCCCAATTGGGTAGGTTGCTAGATTACTTGTTGCCAGGTTAGCTCCTTACTTTGTGGTCTCTTGACTGTTTCTATGGCAAGGCAACCCCATTAGCTACACCAACAAAGATAACAGGGATGCATTCAAATTGATTTGATTTTAAGTTGAATAGTGATGTATCACTATAAGCTCTTTGATCATGCTAAAACAACAGTCATAATCAAAGTTCTAGGGCGACATTCCCATATGGTAGTTAGTTCAGTGCATTGATGAACAGGCTAGACACAATTTAATCTGTCCGGAGTTATGGATGCATAGTTGTTGGACCACCGTCTGCACTTGAGAAACTTCAAAGGTTCCTAGATCAAGCAAGAGAAAGGAACTAAACTATAAACAGCATATTGACACGATGGGTGTTCAAGATTTTTAGTAGCCCTTCTTACCCTATGATGCATGAACTAGTTTGGGGGTACCTACCCATCTATAACCCAAACATCTCTGGGCATGGTTTTAAATAGAAATAAACAGATATTCAGTTTGTGACTGTTATTCATTTTTTCCCCCTACATTTTGCAGTAGCATTGGTTATGCTGCTACCGCCTTAGCAATGGAACTTTTAATGGGCTCTACAAAAGAGTAGAATGGGAGCCATTGGGGCATATCTGTATCAGTCCCACCTCATGTGCTGATGTTTTGCTTACCATCTTGTAAAAGGGGGGGTGGTTAGGCACACAAGGGAACAGTCAATGTTTCAGAGCATCAAAACCGTGATGTATCATAGTATTTGGTATTTTATTAGGATCCCCGTTAGCTGTTTCGAAAGCAGTAGCTACTCTTCCTGGGGTCCACACAACTTGAAACATGACATAATACAGAACATTAATAGACAAAAACAGATCAAGGACAGAACTACATAAATGTAAAAATGGCACACACAGCATACATATCAATACATACACACAATATCTAAGTAAAATAGGGGAGAAGCGTTGTGTCCCGTGAGGGGTTGATATATCTGTTTTTTGAAACCAGGTTTTCTGTTCATTTGAGCAATTTGAGATGGAAGGGAGTTCCATGCAATAATGGCTCTATAATACTGTACGCTTTCTTGAATTTGGGGACTGTGAAAATACCCCTTATGGCGTGTCTGGTGGGGTAAGTGTGTGTGCCAGAAACATTAATGTTTCTAATGAAAATAAGTGATGCAGTCGGTCTCTCCTCAACTCTTAGCCAAGAGAGACTGGCATGCATAGTATTTATATTAGCCCTCTGATTATAATGAAGAGCAAGACGTGCCGCTCTGTTCTGGGCCAGCTATAGCTTAACTAGGTCTTTCTTTGCAGCACTTGACTTGATTAGACAGCACTTGATTAGACTAAACTAGAGCCTGCAGGACTTGCTGTTTTGTGTGTGGTGTCAAAAAAGCAGAGAATCTTTTTATTATGTACAGACCTCTCCCCATCGTTACAACCATTGAATCTATATGTTTTGGTCCATGACAGTTTACAATCTAAGGTAACACCAAGTAATTTAGTCTCCTCAACTTGTTCAACAGCCGCACCATTCATTACCAGATTCAGCTGAGGTCTAGAGCTTAGGAACCTTTGTACCAAATAAAATGCTCTTAGTTTTAGAGATGTTCAGGACCAGTTTATTAATGGCCACCCATTCCAAAACAGACTGCAACTATTTGTTTAGGGTTTCAGTGACTTCATTAGTTGTGGTTGTTGACACGAATATGGCTGAATCATCAGAATACATCGACACAAAGGCTTTGTTTAATGCCAGTGGCAGGTCATTGGTAAAAATAGAAAAGAGTAGAGGGCCTAGAGAGCTGCCCTGCGGTACACCACACCTTACATGTTTGAAATTATAGAGGCTTTCATCAAAGAAAACCCTCTGTGTTATATTAGATAGATAGCTCTGGATCCAGGTTGAGAAGCCATAAAACATATGTTTTCTCAACAACAGGTTATGGTCAATAATATCCAAGGCTGCACTGAAATCTAACAGTAGAGCTCCCACAATCTTCTTATTATCAATTTCTTTCAACCAATCAACAGTCATTTGTGTCAGTGCAGTATATGTTGAGTAAATTGCTGATCTACAAATAATATTGTTAGTTATGATTTGTAGATCAATCAATCTCAACTCCCCTTTAAGTCGGCTGCAATATCTAACGGGCCCAATATCACATGGAGAGGCAGACGCCCGGTTAGAAACTGTGGGTAATGCCTGTCTGTCAGTATGTTTTTTAGAGGTCGACCGATTAATCGGCATGGCCGATTTAATTAGTGCCGATTTCAAGTTTTCATAACAATCGGTAATTGGCAATTTTGGATGCCGATTATGGCCGATTACATTGCAATCCATGAGGAGACTGCGTGGCAGGCTGACCACCTGTTAAGCTAGTGCAGCAAGGAGCCAAGGTAAGTTGCTAGCTAGCATTAAACTTATCTTATAAATAACAATAAATTTTCACATCATCACTAGTTAACTACACATGGTTGATGATATTACTAGTTTAACTAGCTTGTCCTGCGTTGCATATAATCAATGCAGTGCCTGTTAATTTATCATCGAATCACAGCCTACTTCACCAAACAGGTGATGATTTAACAAAAGCGCATTCGAAAAAAGCACAATCGTTGCACCAATGAACCTAACCATTAACATCAATGCCTTTCTTAAAATCAATACACAAGTATATCTTTTTTTACCTGCATATTTTGTTAAGAAATGCATGTTAGCAGGCAATATTAACTAGGGAAATTGTGTCACTTCTCTTGGGTTCAGTGCAAGCAGAGTCTGGGTATATGCAGCAGTTTGGGCCGCCTGGCTCGTTGCGAACTGTGTGAAGACAATTTAATCCTAACAAAGACTGTAATTAATTCACCAGAATTTTACATAATTATGACATAACATTGAAGGTTGTGCAATGTAACAGCAATATTTAGACTTAGGGTTGCCACCCATTCGATAAAATACGTAACAGTTCCGTATTTCACTGAAATGATCGTTTCCGGATTTGACCATATTAATGACCTAAGGCTCATATTTCTGTGTGTTTATTATAATTAAGGTCTATGATTTGATATTTGATAGAGCAGTTTGACTGAGCGGTGGTAGGCAGCAGCAGGCTCGTAAGCATTCATTCAAACAGCACTTTCCTGCGTTTGCCAGCATCTCTTTTCAATGCTTGAAGCACTGCGCTGTTTATGATTTCAAGCCTATCAACTCCCGAGATTAGGCTGGCAATACTATAGTGCCTATAAGAACATCCAATAGTCAAAGGCATATGAAATACAAATGGTATAGAGAGAAATAGTCCTATAATAACTACAACCTAAAACTTCTTAACTGGGAATATTGAAGACTCATGTTAAAAGGAACCACCAGCTTTCATATGTTCTCATGTTCTGAGCAAGGAACTTAAACATTAGCTTTTTTACATGGCACATGTTGCACTTTTACTTTCTTCTTCAACACTGTGTTTTTGCATTATTTAAACCAAATTGAACATGTATCATTTATTATTTGAGACTAAATTGATTTCATTTATGTATTATATTAAGTTGAAATAAAAGTGTTCATTCAGTATTGTTGTACTTGTCATTATTACAAATATATATAAACATCTTCAGGATGGGACTGTCAGTGGGCTGTCAGTGAGTTTACTGTTAGGGATTGTGGATGTTAGGCTGAACTGTCCATAAAATCACAAGTCTCTCCCCCCATAGCTAGCTGGTAATTCCATGCTGGCCTGTCACAAATCACTGTTGACCAGGGTCTGAGAACATGTCAGTTGTCAGATAGCTTGCTTCTATCTGGACCTATTCATTTGGTTTTGGTTTTTATTGCGGTAGTCGGTAGAAGGTTTGTTCATAACTTTCTTTATCTACACATGAGAAAAAAATGCAGGTGCTTTTGGCATGGTTGACTATATCCAGCAGCTCGTCTGCACTACCATCCTCTGTGTGTGTGAGATCATACTGGTATTACTCTCAACATTTTATATCTCATCGCTTTATCTGCATGCAAAGCAAGTATGCTCTTGCATAATTTCCCTCCGATTGTAAGTTTAGTGTTGACCCCAAACAGCTCAAGAGAAATCTCTGTTGGTGTTTTAATGTTTATTTTCAGATTTGTTTTAATCCTCTTCATCTTGTGTTTTAAGCTTCAATATTTGCGACCAACATTTTAATCTTCAGCTAGTATCAAATACAGAGTATTCTACGGCAGGCTTTGGTCTGTCAAGGATTGCTGTAGGTTGTTGCTGTAGGTTGAGCAACAGACAAAAGTCCACACTTTTCCATCAGACAATGCTACTCTGAATTTTCTCATCCGATAATAAGATATGATCATAGAGCAGCGTTTCTATTCAACTTTAGACAGGGAGTTATAGCAGCAGACAGTACTCATTTCCCTGCATATATTCTCGCAGGTGGGGCTGAGTCTGTCAGTGTGTTCTGCTGTAATCTAGCTATATCTCTCTGTTTCGGTTCTGTGTGAAAAGTTAGATGGAAGACTGCATCGCCCACAGCCCGTGCAGAGGTGTAAAGTAAGGCACAGGATGTATTGTGGTGGCATCATGCTCGTGATGACATGGGTCCTGGGGACAAGTGACGGGGACAGACGCTCTCTGTAGGTGGATTTGACAAAGGGTGGGTGAAATGTGGGAAGAGGCAGTGTGTTTGTGTGTGTGTGGACTAGTTTAACTATTTAACTACCAAAAGTCCCCACAAGAATAGTAAACAAACAAAAATTTGACCAACTGGGGAAATTTTGTTAGTCCCCACGAGGTCAAATGCTATTTCTAGGGGGGGTTAGGGTTAAGGTTGGGAGCTAGGGTTAGGGTTCAGGTTAGGTGTTTGGGTTAGGGAAAATAGGATTTTGAATGGGACTGAATTGTGTGTCCCCACAAGGTTAGCTGTACAAGACTGTGTATGTATGTGCAGTCAATCCTTACTCTTGAGAGTCTGGGATGGAAAATAACCGTCACGTCTCGATTTTAAGACTGTTTCAACCACAATGTTTGACTGATTTATCACTGCTACTTCAATCTGTTGAGGTTAGATTGCAAGTAAGGACTTTGGATACATCAGGATAAGAAAATGCCAAACTATTAAGATTAGAAAAAACATCTATAAAACATTAAGGTCATTATAGCCATAAAACCGCTACCTTGACACCAATTCAAACCTCGATTAAAAAGTACTTTTTCCTTTTAATTAAACTACAGTTCTTCAAAAAGTCAGCCTGGGCAAAATATTTATTTTAAATGTTTAACCTTTTATTTATCTAGGTGAGCGTATTTCTTTACAATGACGGCCTGGCCAGTGACAACTGAGAAGTGCTGTGCAATAAATAAAATAAATAAATGAAAACATTAAATCACAGGACAAGACAGACATCACAATACAGAAGCACATGGACATATGACAAACAAAAGTCAATCCAGAACGGTTACAGCACAAGGAGAACAGATATCATGACACAACGTCTAGATGATGTTGCTCTAATTTCACTCTTTTCTGTGCCGAGTGGCCTGGGCCATCTGAGGTCTTGTGGGCGGTAAAGTGCTCTACACCAGGGATCATCAACTAGATTCAGCCGCGGGCCTATTTTTATATATATATTTTTTCTTGAGCTGATGGTCGGGGGAGTGGAACATACAGTACATTCGGAAAGTATTCAGACCCCTTGATTCTTACCACATTTTCTTTCAAATTGTATTTAATTTAACCTTTATTCAACTAGGCAAGTCAGTTAAGAACAAATTCTTATTTACAATGACGGCCTACCGGGGAACAGTGGGTTAACTGCTTTGTTCAGAGGCAGAAAGACAGATTATTACCTTGTCAGCTCGGGGATTTGATCCAGCAACCTTTCAGGTTTGCTGGCTCAACGCTCTAACCACTAGGCCAATTCTTAAGTTACAGCCTTATTCTAAAATGGTTTAGAGAAAACAGAACCCTCATCAATCTACACACAATACCCAGTAATGACAAAGTGAAAACAGATTTTTGCACATTTATAAAAAATAAAAACCAGAAACCTTATTTACTAAAGTATTCAGACCGTTTGCTATGAGACTCGAAATTGAACTCCGGTGTATCCTGTTTCCATTGATCATTCAATTGATTGGATATGATTTGGAAAGGCGCACACACCAGTCTATATATAAGGTCCCACAGTTGACAGTGCATGTCAGAGCAAAAACCAAGCCATGTGGTCGAAGGAATTGTCCGTAGAGCTCCGAGACAGGCTTGTGTCGAGGCACAGATCTGAGGAAGGGTACCAAGACATTTCTGCAGCATTGAAAGTCCCCAAGAACTCAGTGGCCTCCATCATTCTTAAATGTAACAAGTTTGGAACCACCAAGACTCTTCCTAGAGCTGGCCGCCCGTCCAAACTGAGCAATCGGGGGAGAAGGGCCTTGGTCAGGGAGGTGACCAAGAACCGATGGTCACTCTGACAGAGCTCCAGAGTTCCTCTGTGGAGATGGGAGAACCTGCCAGAAGGACAACCCTCTCTGCAGCATTCCACCAAACAGGCCTTTATGGTAGATTGGCCAGACGGAAGCCACATGACAGCCCGCTTGGAGTTTGCCAAGTGGGCAAAACCAGCCCCGTCGCGGACCACGACGTCCTGCTCCCAGACAAACTAAACAACTTCTTTGCTCGCTTTGAGGACAATACAGTGCCACCGACACGGCCCGCTACCAAAACCTGTGGGCTCACCTTTACCGCAGCCAACGTGAGTAAAACATGTGTTAATGTGTTAACCCTCGCAAGGCTGCTGGCCCAGATGGCATCCCTGGCCTTGTCCTCAGAGCATGCGCAGACCAGCTGACTGGTGTGTTTACGGACATATTCAATCAATCCCTATCCCAGTCTGCTGTTCCCACATACTTCAAGAGGGCCACCATTGTTCCTGTTCCCAAGAAAGCTAAGGTAACTGAGCTAAATGACTATCGCCCCGTAGCACTCACTTCCGTCATCATGAAGTGCTTTGAGAGACTAGTCAAGGATCATATCACCTCCATCCTGCCAAACACCCTGGACCCACTCCAATTTGCTTACCGTTCCAATAGGTCCACAGGCAGCCTTAATCGCAATCACACTGCATACTGCCCTAACCCATCTGGACGAGAGGAATACCTATGTAAGAATGCTGTTCATCGACTACAGCTCAGCATTTAACACCATAGTACCCTCCAAGCTCGTCATTAAGCTCGAGACCATAGGTCTCGACCCAGCCCTGTGCAACTTGGTCCTGGACTTCCTGACGGGCCGGCCCCAGGTGGTGAGGCTAGGAAACCACATCTCCACCCCGCTTATCCTCAACACTGGGGCCCCACAAGGGTGCGTTCTCAGCCCTCTCCTGTACTCCCTGTTTACCCATGACTGCGTGGTCAAGCACGCATCCAACTCAATCATCAAGTTTGCTGACGACACTACAGTGGTAGGCTTGATTACCAACAACGACGAGACTGCCTACAGGGAGGAGGTGAGGGCCCTCTGAGTGTGGTGTCAGGAAAATAACCTCTCACTCAACATCAACAAAACAAAGGAGATGATCGTGAACTTCAGGAGAGGGAGCACCCCCCTATCCACATCGACGGGACAGTAGTGGAGAAGGTGGAAAGTTTTAAGTTCCTCGGCGTACACACTACGGACAAACTGAAATGGTCCACCCACACAGACAGCGTGGTGAAGAAGGCGCAACAGCGCCTCTTCAACCTCAGGAGGCTGAAGAAATTTGTCTTGTCACCAAAATCACTCACAAACTTCTACAGATGCACAATCGAGAGCATTCTGTCGGGCTGTATCACTGCCTGGTACGGCAACTGCTCCGCCCACAACCGTAAGGCTCTCCAGAGGGTAGTGAGGACTGCACAACGCCATCACCGGGGGTAAACTACTTGCCCTCCAGGACACCTACACCACCCAATGTCACAGGAAGGCCAAAAAGATAATCAAGGACAACAACCACCAGAGCCACTGCCTGTTCACCCCCCCGCTATCATCCAGTAGGCGAGGTCAGTACTGGTGCATCAAAGCTGGGACCGAGAGACTGAAAAACAGCTTCTATCGGAACTAGAAGCACAAGCATTTCGCTACACTCGCATTAACATCTCTGCTAATCATGTGTATGTGACATACAATTTGATTTAATTTGAAAAGCCACCTAAAGGACTCTGACCATGAGAAACAAGATTCTCTGGTCTGATGAAACCAAGATTGAACTCTGACCTTAATGCCAAGTGTCGCGTCTGGAGGAAACCTGGCATCATCCCTATGGTGAAGCGTGGTGGTGGCAGCATCATGCTGTGGGGATGTTTTTCAGTGGCAGGGGCTGGGAGACTATTCGGGATCGAGGGGAAGATGAATGGAGCAAAGTACAGAGAGATCCTTGATGAAAACTTGCTCCAGAGTGCTCAGGACCTCAGACTGGGGTGAAGGTTCACCTTCCAACAGGACAACGATCCTAAGCACACAGCCAAGACAATGCAGGAGTGGCTTCGGGACAAGTCTCTGAATGTCCTTGATTGGCCCAGCCAGAGCCCGGATTTGAAACCGATCGAACATCTTTGGGGAGACCTGAAAATAGCTGTGCATCGACGCTCCACATCCAACCTGACAGAGCTTACTTATGTAAATGTGATTTATTTTTATACATTTGCAAAAATTTCCCCAAAACTGTTTTTGCTTTTTCATTATGGGTATTGTGTGTAGATGGATGAGAAACAAATCTATTTTAGAATAAGGCTGTAACGTAGCAAAATGTGGAAAACGGTCAAGTGGTCTGAATACTTTCCGAATGCACTGTAATTACAAATAATATGTGGACTACCTTTTGTATACGATCACAATTTCTTAAATCAAAATCACTTGGGGCTGATTTGCTGATGCGTTTACAGTGTATTATATTATGTCCATTATGCTCAGAGAACTTGAGGGTCCAAATAAAACCATCTGCGGAGTAAAGCGTAATTGTGTTTTCTTTTCCTACCAGTATCGTCGTTTATCAGTTATCATCAGTGTGATGTGATGGTTGGTTATTTCTTTGGTGATATGGCATCCAACGCTGTACAAACAGTGGCTTAAACTGATCCCTGGAATAACAATTTGTTGAGGCGTTGTTTGAGTTGGAGTCACTTTCATAAAGTCAGCATAAATAATGAATGGAGAATGTAGTTGTGTTTTTTACTACAGTTAGCCAGGCACTGCTTCAGCAAGAAACTATTTCCAGCTTTAGTTGATTTTTAAATGGATTGAGGGAGAGAGTGGATGTGTGTATGATGAGAGAAAGGAACAGAAAGCCAGAGAGAAAGGGATAAAAAGAGAAAGATGTGAGGAGCAGAGTGGCTCCAACATTCTATCAGACCAGAGACCACACTCCTCTCCAGATTGCTTCCAGCCCCGTCCAGTTCAGTCGTTGTGTATATTCCTCTCCAGCTTCCTCTGGGACTCACCCGCGAGCCTTGGCTTGTCATGAGAAAATAACTGTTGTAACAACAACAAAAAAAATAGAAGGGAAATTTGTGACAAGGCAGCTGGGTGAGCATGTCCGTGTGTGTGAGAGCAAACAACCCTCCAGTGTTCTCTAACAAAGTGCAGCATTATTGCGCTAGACTCCGGTCTGGGCAATTCCAGTCCTCAGGGGCCTGATTGGTGTCACACTTTTCTCCCATCCCTAGCAAGCACAGCTGATTTAAACTAATTGCATTCTAAACTGAAGATCATGATTAGTTGATTATTGGAGTCAGGTGTGTTAGCTGGGACTGGGGGAAAAGTGTGACACCAATCAGGCCCCCGAGGACTGTAGTTGCCCAGGCCTGCTCTAGAGGAAACATAAACCCCTCTTCCTTTTCACTTCCTGGACATTCTATTCCCATCTGTTGCTCCGGCTCCTGTTCACAACCATAAATACGATACCTCCCCCTAAAAACAGACCAAGAACACAAACCACTAATTACTTCCCGATGTGTTCAGGAGTGCTATTGGCTACGTTCTTGAACGTCCCCCTGAAAGATAGGTTGTGCCTAAGACTGCAACAGTTCTTGATCTTACTCCTTATCACGAATTAATGAAGAATGATAAGGTATCTTACAGTAACCAATCTCTCCTTTTGAGAGTGCAGACCTGCAGTACCTGCTGCAACAATGCAATGTACATTTGTCCTGCAAGTTCCCAATTGTGCCTTTTGTACCTGCAAGTGGCCAACCGGGCCTAACTGTGCCTTTTTATAATGGCTAAGGTCTCACCCAGTTTTGTAAAATGTGTTCCCTTTACAAACCACACTGCTTTTATAGGTACACATATTGAAATGGAACTCTTTATTAAAGGTTGTATTAGTGCTGGCAGTTGTAATGGTTAGCATTAGCAACAGCAGCTGTAGGCCAATCAGGAGAGGCGGTAATAATACCAGACTAACCTTACATACACTGAACAAAAATATAAACACAGCATGTAAAGTGTTTCATGAACTGAAATAAAAAATCCCAGAAATGTTCCATATGCACAAAAGCATTTCTCCATTGCCAAGATAATCTATCCACCTGAGAGGTGTGGCATATCAACAAGCTGATTAAACAGCATAATCATTACACAGGTGAACCTTGTGCTGGGGACAAAAGGCCACTCTAAAATGTGCAGTTTTGTCACACAACACAATGCCACAGATGTCTTGAAGGAGCTTGCAGTTGGTGCATGTTGACTGCAGGAATGCCTACCAGAGCTGTTGCCAGAGAAATTAATGTTAATTTCTCTACTGTAAGCTGCCTCCAATGTCGTTTTGGAGAATTTGGCAGTACATTCAACCGGCCTCACAACCGCAGACTACGTGTAACCATGCCAGCCCAGGACCTCCACATCTGGCTTCATCACCTGTAACTCAGTAAAATCTTTGAAATTGTTGCATGGTGCGTTTTATATTTTTGTTCAGTGTATATTACATTGTCATTTATGCGATGGCTCGAGATTCTACCCACGTTCTTGGCTTCATCTTTCAAGTCCCCTTGGGATTTGATTTCTGACTCATAGCCACGTTTGCTCAGATCTGTAAGTTTTGGCATTTAATGCTAGTCTTGCTCCATTCGCCACAGATAATAGCAGTAATACTGTATTAATAACTTAATTTCTGTGTTTATTTAAATATGATAACTATACTGAACAAAGATCCATTATTCAGAGGTGCAGGCCCATGCAATCTGCGATAAATCAAGACAACCTCTACATTATACACATACATTTTTGTCATGTGTAAAGTTTACGTGAGTCATTTTGTGTATGACGTTAAGCCTCTTTCCTGCAGAAACACTGGGTTTGGATTGTTGGAGTGTTGGGGCTTTGAGTGCTTTTCTTTAGTTGTGTGTGTGCGCGCGCAAAAACGAGGCAGAGAAAGTCATAGACTCTTCCATGCAATCTTTCTGTCTGAATTGAGAGGTGAATTAAATAGATAATGTTTCAGTGATCATTAACATTACATAGTCTATTGTAATCTCTTCTCTCTCCCAGCTGTTTCTCATTTCTAACTGTTAAGACTTGTGGATGAAAAATGTTAACTTCATGCTTCGCAGTTGATCGAATCAGCTGAGATTTGCCATAAATGATGGGAGTTGAAAGACTGAAAAGGAATCTCTTCCATGTTGCTGGCTTTTCATTTAGGTTTCATGTCCGTGAATTGGAACAGAGGCTGTGTAAATACTAGTGTTCTATTTAAAAGAGCAGTATGCAGAAATCACTCTGCCATATCCTAGATGCAAAAATTCTAATAGTTTGCTTAATTTCTGTTTGTGACAAAACAAGCAGTCATTCTGTAGAGAATTATTATACCATCTAAACAGCTGTGAAATATATTTTCCATAACCAAAAATATTGTATTTTCAGCGGTTTGAAGTTTGTGTGCGAAAATGAAACTTAAGAATAGAAATAGTGCACATAGAACAGATCTACTACTTCTTAGACTTGCTTTCAATGAGAATGACAGATCTATGACTCTATGTGAATTTGGTCAGGTCGCCCAAAAAGTTACATATTGCAACATTAATTCTGTATCCCATACAGTGTTGTTTAGTATCCACTCTGAGATTAGACCTCGTTGGTTTAGGGGCCCTATTATCTGTAGGCCACAGAGCATCTACTCTTCACTGTGCTGGCGAATGTCAATATTATTTAGTGCCCTAACTCAACCACTTGAGTCAGGTGTTTCCTGTCCTTGATTAGAGATTCTTGCTTTCCTGCTACATTCTAAGCCCTCTTCAAACAAGTGTGTGAAGTCACGTGTTTGCCTGTGTATGTCATCATGACCAAGTTCATTGAGTTCAACTACAGTTTGCCTCAGTGTGGAATTTAAACTGGCAAGAATATTATGTATGTAGTATTATCAAAACCACGGTATAGTGCGTAACACTGCATTCTCTTATTTCATGTATTGTTCACGCAAAGCCTTTCGTGAACTAACACTAGCACTTGTCTTTTTTCCCGTTACTAGCACTGACTTTGCTGATAGTACATTTTTCCTCAATAAAGTTGCTATGATTGTGATATGTGGTTGTCCCACCTAGCTACCTTAAGAGGAATGCACCAACTGTAAGTGGCTCTGGATAAGAGTGTCTGCTAAATGACTCAAATGTAAGGTATTCCTGTATCATCTTCCATAGCTGTTGTTGTTCTGTCTGTGTGGTGTGTTTCCAGTGAGAGGCTTGGTCTGGCCTGGCCCTGTAGACGGCTGGTTCAGTCTCAGTCTGAACACAGACAGCAGAGAGTGTCTTCCTACCAGCAAGCCTCAATGACCCCATTGTGTATGGACTGGAGCTATGGTTCTGGTCGTGTGTGTGTGTGTGTGTGTGTGTGTGTGTGTGTGTGTGTGTGTGTGTGGGTGGAGTGAAGCCATGGTTCTGGTTTCAGAGATTGTGTGCGAAAGTGTGCGGGGGTGTGTGGGTGTATTGATTTGAAGCCATCACTGGAATCTGAAAATATATATTTTTTCTTGCAGGCTTCAAGGCGAGGGATATTTTCCTGCTTTCAAGTCGTTAAGCGGAACTGTTTCTCTTCTAGTGATGGATTGCATGTTCGCTTGACCACTACATTCTTACCCAACTGTTTAGTGTCATTTTTCCTTATGAGCCAAACTGGGCAAAACAGTCAAGTGCTCTAGGAGTTTTTAGAAAACGCTTCACACAGTGTTCACTAGTAAGTAGGTGAGAGGCATTCAGTGAGAACCACTCCTCCTCTCAATGGAAATAAGCACACTTAGAGTAACAAATACTTATTATATACAACAATGACTGTTAAATGATCGCTTAACTGCTACAGTGGATAGATTCAGTAGCAGCATAGGTTATACCAGCTGTGGTGCCAGTAGGCAAAGGGTTAGGGACAAAGTTGAGAGAAAGTACCATGCTGTGAGTTACTTACTTACCATTAAGTAAACGATAAGATCCGTGACTTGATTATGAGAATTTCCTCACAAAACCAATTTTGGGGGATTTTCGCAAAATGTAATCCATAGAATGGCCCTTCTGGAGGAAAGGTTGTTGACAATATTTTACAATTTGTATCTAAAAGCATAATTGAGAAATAATTGATCAAAGTTTGCATATTTATTATACATCAGCCTTACCCAGGCCTCCTTTAAGACTCCATAATGTTTTATCTGTAGGTGTTACAAAGCAATTGGTGTCTTATGAAGCTTTACTGCTTGGGCTGTAATATGAGTAGTATTTTGATTTCAATAAAAATATATACATTAATTTAAGATGGCCGACCGTTGTTTTCAACGTAATCTACGGCATATGCAGTTTTGTGGTTGCTGCCATCTTTCGAGATCCAGTTTTACTGGGACAACTACGCCTGCACACTAGCAGCGTTCATTTTGGCACTCTTTTGATTTGTTATAGTCTTAGTCAGTTTGACTAAAATATCATTGTCTTAGTCACATTTTTGTCATTTGAATAATTATTTGGTCTATTTATTGCCAATGTTGAAAACAGTTTAGTCAGCTAAATGCCCTTTCTTTTTTGTCATAGTTTAGTCACATCTTATTTTTAATGCCTCGTTAACCTATAGTAAGCATACAGTGCATTCGGAAAGTATTCAGACTTATTCCATATTTTGTTACATTACAATCTACACACAATACCCCATAATGACAAAGCAAAAACAGGCTTTTAGACATTTTTGCTAATATTTTTTGACATTTTTGCAAATATTGTAAGTATTCAGACCCTTTACTCAGTACTTTGTTGAAGCACCTTTAGCAGCGATTACAGCATTGAGTCTTCTTGTGTATGACGCTACAAGCTTGGCACCCCTGTATTTGGGGAGTTTCTCTGATTCTTCTCTGCAGATCATTTCAAGCTCTGTCAGGTTGGATGGGGAGCATTGCTGCACAGTTATTTTCAGGTCTCTCCAGAGATGTTAGATCGGGTTCAAGTCCGGGCTCGAGCTGGGCCACTCAAGGACATTCAGAGACATGTACCGAAGCCACTCCTGCGTTGTCTTTGCTGTGTGCTTAGGGTTGTTGTCCTGTTGGAAGGTGAACCTTCGCCCCAGTCTGAGGTCCCGAGTGCTCTGGAGCAGGTTTTCATCAAGGATCTGTCTGTACTTTGCTCCATTCAATCAATCAATCAAATGTATTTATAAAGCCCTTCTTACATCAGCTGATGTCACAAAGTGCTGTACAGAAGGGGGGCAACCGGACAGGAAGACCACGTCAGTGACTTATCCCACTCAAGTGACGCACCCCTCCTAGGGACGGCATGGAAGAGCACCAGTAAGCCAATGACTCAGCCCCCGTAATAGGGTTTGAGTCAGATAATCCCAGGAAAGAGAGGGGAACTGGCCAGGCAGAGACAGCAAGGGTGGTTTGCTGCTCCAGTGCTTTTCTGTTCACCTTCACACTCCTGGGCCAGACTACACTCAATCATAGGACCTACTGAAGAGATGAGTCTTCAATAAAGACTTAAAGGTTGAGACCGAGTCTGCGTCCGAGTCTGGGTCTTTCACATGGATAGGCAGACCATTCCATAAAAATGGAGCTCTATACGAGAAAGCCTTGCCTCCAGCTGTTTGCTTAGAAATTCTAGGGAAAGTAAGGAGGCCTGCGTCTTGTGACCGTAGCGTACATGTAGGTATGTACGGCAGGACCAAATCGTAAAGATAGGTAGGAGCAAGCCCATGTAATGCTTTGTATGTTAGCAGTAAAACCTTAAAATCAGCCCTAGCCTTAAGAGGAAGCCAGTTTAGAGAGGCTAGCACTGGAGTAATGTGATCACATTTTTTGTTTTTTGTCAAGATTCTAGCAGCCGTGTTTAGCACTAACTGAAGTTTATTTAGTGCTATATCCGGGTAGCCGGAAAGCAGAGCAATGCAGTAGTCTAACCTAGAAGTGACAAAAGCATGGATACATTTTTCTGCATCATTTTTGGACAGAATGTTCCTGATTTTTGCAATGTTACGTAGATGGAAAAAAGCTGTCCTTGACACAGTCATGATAAGTTCGTCAAAAGAGAGATCAGGGTCCAGAGTAACGCTGAGGTCCTTCAGCGTTTTATTTGAGACGACAGTACAACCATCAAGATTAATTGTCAGATTCAACAGAAGATCTCTTTGTTTCTTGGGACCTAGAACTAGCATCTCTGTTTTGTCTGAGTTTAAAAGTCGAACAATTGCTGCCATCCATGTCCTTATGTCTGAAACACAGGCTTCCAGGGAGGGTGATTTTGGGGCTTCACTATGTTTCATCGAAATTTACAGCTGTGTGTAGTCCGCATAGCAGTGAAAGTTGACATTGTGTGTCCGAATGACATCACCAAGAGGTTAAATATATAGTGAAAACAATAGTGGTCCTAAAACAGAGCCTTGACGAACACCGAAATGTACAGTTGATTTGTCAGAGGACAAACCATTTACAGAGACAAACTGATATCTTTCTGACAGATATGATCTAAACCAGGCCAGAACTTGTCCGTGTAGACCAACTTGGGTTTCCAATCTCTCCAAAAGAATGTGGTTATCGATGGTATCAAAAGCAGCACTAAGGTCTAAAATCACGAGGACAGATGCAGAGCCTCGGTCTGAGGCCATTAAAAGGTAATTTACCACCTTCACAAGTGCAGTCTCAGTGCTATGATGGGGTCTAAAACCAGACTGAAGCGTTTCGTATACATTGTCTTCAGGAAGGCAGTGAGTTGCTGCGCAACAGCTTTTTCAAAATGTTTTGAGAGGAATGGGAGATTTGATATAGGCCAATTTTAGTTTTTTATATTTTCTGGGTCAAGGTTTGGCTTTTTCAAGAGAGGCTTTATTACTGCCACTTTTAGTGAGTTTGGTACACATCCGGTGGATAGGGAGCTGTTTATTATGTTCAACATAGGAGGGCCAAGCACAGGAAGCAGCTCTTCCAGTAGTTTAGTTGGAATAGGGTCCAGTATGCAGCTTCAAGGTTTAGAGGCCATGACTATTTTCATCAATGTGTCAAGAGATATAGTATTAAAAAACTTGAGTGTCTCCCTTGATCCTAGGTCCTGGCAGTGTTGTGCAGACTCAGGACAAATGAGCTTTGGAGAAATACGCAGATTAAAAGAGGAGTCCGTAATTTACTTTTTGTAGTTCATGAATTTATCACTGCTGTGAAAGCCATCCTCTCTTGGGGAATGCTGCTTTTTAGTTAGCTTTGCGACAGTATCAAAAATACATTTTTGATTGTTCTTATTTTCCTTAAGTTGGAAAAATAGGATTGTCGAGCAGCAGTGAGGGCTCTTCGATAATGCACTGTTGTACTAATGTACTGTTTTTCCAAACTAGTCGGAAGACTTCCAGTTTGTAGCCCCATTTCCGTTCCAATTTTCTGGAAGGTTGCTTCAGGGCTCAGGTATTTTCTGTATACCAGGGAGCTAGTTTCTTATGACAAATGTTTTTAGGGGTGCAACTGCATCTAGGGTATTACGCAAGGTTAAATTGAGTTCCTCAGTTAGGTGGTTAACTGATTTTTGTACTCTGACGTCCTTGGGTAGGTGAAGGGAGTCTGGAAGGGCATCTAGGAATCTTTGGGTTGTCTGAGAATTTATAGCACAGCTTTTGATAATCCTTGGTGGGGTCTGAGCAGATTAGTTGTTGCGATTGCAACGTAATAAAATGGTGGTCCGATAGTCCAGGATGATGAGGAAAAACATTTAAGATCCACGTTTATTCTACGGGACAAAACTATGTCCAGAGTATGACTGTGGCAGTGAGTAGGTCCGGAGACATGTTGGGCAAAACCCACTGAGTTGATGATGGCTCCGAAAGCCTTTTGGAGTGGGTCTGTGGACTTTTCCATGTGAATATTAAAGTCACCAACAATTTGAATATTATCTGCCATGACTACAAGATCCGATAGGAATTCAGGGAACTCAGTGAGGAACGCTGTATATGGCCCAGGAGGCCTGTAAACAGTAGCTATAAAAAGTGATTGAGTAGGCTGCATAGATTTCATGACAAGAAGCTCAAAAGATTAAAACAGAGTTGTTGTTTTTTTGTAAATTACTATTTGCTTTCAGAAATGTTAGCAAAACCTCCACTTTTGCGGGATGCACGGGGGATGTGGTCACTAGCGTAACCAGGAGGAGAGGCCTCATTTAACACAGTAAATTCATCAGGCTTAAGCCATGTTTCAGTCAGGCCAATCACATCAAGATTATGATCAGTGATTAGTTCATTGACTATAACTGCCTTGGAAGTGAGGGATCTAACATTAAATAGCTAAGCTGGCTGGCTGGTTAACTTCTTAGGGAGCGGCTGCATAGGTGACTGTTTTGGAGAGTCTGGCGTGCCCAAAGTAAAATGCATGCCACTCAGGCCCAGAAAATAGGATATGCACATAATTAGATAGGAAACACTGAAGTTTCTAAGAGTGTTAAAATAATGTATTTGAGTATAACAGAAGTGATATAGCAGGCGAAAACCTGAGGAAAATCCATCTGGATTTGCAGTTTTTTTTGTGAATGAGCATCTTCTCCATTGTGCCTATTGCATACAACTTTATGTAGGACTGAGACTGCAGTACCTATGGCTTCCACTAGATGTCAACAGTCTATATACAAAGTCTGGGAATTCTAGGAGTGACCAGAACAGATAGGAACAGGAAATTGTCAGGCGACCACTTTTGTAAAAAAAAAAAAGAAAGTTTGACGCGCGCGAGATTGTGAACGCGCACCACTTTATTTTTCTTTCCTATCGTTCACGTTATCGTCCGGGTGAAATATTACAGCAAATATACCCAAAAGGATACATAAAAAATTATGTTTGATTTGTTTGTAGAAAGTGTATAGGAATAATTTGAACGTGTTCTCTTCACGGTTCAATGGGCGACTCAACGGTGGATTTTATGATCGTAACGCGCCAACCAAATAGAGATTTATGGATATAATAAATGACTTTTTCTAACAAAAGAAGCATGGATTGTCTTCGTTGGACACTTGGGAAGCCCTCAGCAGAAGTTCATCAAAGGTAAGCGATTTTATATTTGCGATTTTATGTGATTTGTGAGACCCGTGTTGGGTTATGGATTTATGCTAATGCATAAATATTAGAGGTACTACCCTCAGACAATGAAATGTTGTGCTTTCGCCGTAAAGCCTTTTTGAAATCTGACAACGCTGTGATATTGCCAAGAATCAGAGCTTTTGATGACTATGCAACACTTTTGGATTTTGAATTTGGCGCCTCACATTTCACCGGGTAGTGTCGGGAGTTAGAGCCCTGTCTATAAGTTGAGAGCACCCCTCCAGCTAGGATGGAGTCTGTCACTCCTCAGCAGGCCAGGCTTGGTCCTGTTTGTGGCTGAGTACCATAAATAGGGCCAATTATCTACCAATTCTATCTTTTGGGAGGGGCAGAAAACAGTTTCATATTTGCCTTGATCCGGACTAGTCTCCCAGTCCCTGCAGCTGAAAAACTTTCCCACAGCATGATGCTGCCACCACCATGCTTCACCGTAGGGATGGTGCCAGGTTTCCTCCAGATGTGTGGCTTGGCATTCAAGGCAAAGAGTTCAATCTTGGTTTCATCAGACCAGAAAATGTTGTTTCTCATGGTCTGAAAGTCTAAGTGCCTTTTGGCTAACTCCAAGCGGGCTATCATGTGCCTTTTACTAAGGAGTGACTTCCGTCTGGCCACTCTACCATAAAGGCCTGGTTGGTGGAGTGCTGCAGAGATGATTGTACTTCTGGAAGTTTCTCCCATTTCCACAGAGGAACTCTAAAGCTCAGAGTGACCATCGGGTTCTTGGTCACCTCCCTGACCAAGGCCCTTCTCCCCCGATTGCTCAGTTTGGCTGGGCGGCCAGCTCTAGGAAGAGCCTTGGTGGTTCTAAATTTCTTCTATTTAAGAATGATGGAGGCCACTGTGTTCTTGGGGACATTCAATGTTGCAGAAATGTTTTGGTACCGTTCCGCAGATCTGTGCCTTGACACAATCCTGTCTCGGAGCTCTACGGACAATTCCTTCAACCTCATGGCTTGCTTTTTGCTCTGACATGCACTGTCAACTGTGGGACCTTTATATAGACAGGTGTGTGCCGTTCCAAATCATGTCCAATCAATTTAATTAACCACAGGTGGACTCCAGTCAAGTTGTAGAAACATCTCAAGGATGATCATTGGAAACAGGATGCACCTGAGCTCAATTTTGAGTCTCATAGCAAAGGGTCTGAATACTTATGTAAATAAGGTATTTCTGTATTGTATTTTTAATACATTTGCTAAAATGTACAAAAACCAGTTTTTTGCTTTGTCATTATGGGGTATTGTGTGTAGATTGATGAGGTGGGAAAAACAATTGAATCTTTTTTAGAATAAGGCTGTAACGTAACAAAATGTGGAAAAAGTCAAAGGGTCTGAATACTTTCTGAAGGCACTGTAAATCACTGATTTCCATGTGCACAAACATACATAACCTTGTCCTTTCAACATATTTTTCATCCTATCACATGATTTTTTCCCCAACAGCCAAATTGGCAGAGGAACACATCACTTTTGCAGCAGAATTTAAAAAAAATGTTGTCTATGGCACCATCCCAGGATTTGGTTGCACCAATTCTCTTCCGCGGCATCATGCACTATCATTCACCTCATAAAGTAATTCACAGTGCTTTCGACTGTGTAATAGACTACTGAGATGGTAGGCTATTCAACAAATGTTGTTTCTTCTAACATGCCCAAGCAGGAATGGATGGTTCAAGATATTTTGATGTGCAACCTAATCCATTGATTGTCATGAATTGTGAGTTGACAATAAGGGGTTTTATATATTTATTTTTTTCAATAGAGAATTTGTCTACATCTTTATGTGCACTAATATCATAAGCACATTTTTTGGGGGGGCTTATTCACCACATGAGGAAGTGAAAACTCAAAACACAATAGCTAGATCGCTAACGCTAAGTATAATACCCACTTCTAGTAGTCATGTATTAATCTAACAGTAAATGTAATGTCCTAAAAATAAACTATTTTACTACCAAGAAATTTGATATGGCTTTAATAAGATCCAAAGAGCGAGAAATTCATTATCACTAGAACAATCTATTTAGATATGATTAGACCTGATCAGAAAGCGTCTTTCCTTGCAGGTTCTTACTCAGACAATTTACATTTCCCCTGGCCTAGACACATTTTGACATATTTATACTGTGGCGTAGTTAAATACTAGTTTCTGTTTGGCTTTTAGGTTATTCTAGAGCGTGCATTATTTCCCTATAACGCACGGTATATTTATTTGCACAGTTTAATTCAATAGTAATAGAATATGTAAGAATGGACTGTTTGAAAGCAAGAGTCAGTATTGTTGAAATTGGATTTTAATAAGCTAGGACTGATGGTTTTGTTATCTAAACTAGCAAGTCTGTTTGGTTGGATTTCAAGGCAACTACTGTCCCGTCTCTAGTAAATTTGCACGCTACCTCAGTGGATGTTGAACACATTTCTACCTGCAAATGAAAACATTTCCAGCGGTAAATGTTCGAAGTTATAGCCATGGTATAAAAGGGATAATCAACTCGAGGGCCTTATGCGTTCTCTGGAAAATAACGAACGACGTGGAAGGTGGGTTCCACGACGCGCTATAATGAACGACGTGGAAGGTGGGTTCCACGACACGCTATAATGAACGACGTGGAAAGTGGGTTCCACGACGCGCTATAATGAACGACGTGGAAGGTGGGTTCCACGACGCGCTATAATGAACGACGTGGAAGGTGGGGTTCCACGACGCGCTATAATGAACGACGTGGAAGGTGGGTTCCACGACGCGCTATAATGAACGACGTGGAATAACGCGTCGTGGAACCCACCATC
Organism: Brachymystax lenok tsinlingensis; assembly: GCA_030435695.1. Taxonomy (NCBI): domain Eukaryota; kingdom Metazoa; phylum Chordata; class Actinopteri; order Salmoniformes; family Salmonidae; genus Brachymystax; species Brachymystax lenok. The sequence goes on from CM059798.1 coordinate 17,687,912, forward strand.
CACGTCGTTTGTTATTTTCCAGAGAACACATATCCTCGTTGATTATCTCTTACTTATTATATTCTACTGAGCCATTTACTTTTAGTATTCTTAACGTGTTAGTTATTTTTGTTGTTGCATTGTCTAGAAGGAAGTAAGCATTTTGTTGAGTACCCCATACATAAGACTAATAAAACCTGAAACTTTAAACACACTAAAATATAGCAAATGTGGCCAACCAAAGCTGAAAGTAGTGTAGGCCGCACTAAAAACAAGCTGCAGTTGGCTCAGGGTCTGATCATTATTCACATGACATTGCGACATACAGGAGTGCTGTCTTCTTGGCTTTCAAATCTGAGGGAATTCGTTGTAAATGTAAACACACGATAGAATAGGCCCAATCCCAAAACTTACACACATATAGATAAAATGTAAGTCTGTGGCGACTTATTAATATCCTAACGGATTCAAATCCTTTTGTTAATAAACACCACCTAATTATAAACATGTCTTCTTACTGCAATGTCTCAGGAAATTAGCAGGAAACTTAGACATGTCCAGAATCATCATGGAATAGGCAGTCCCAACACGTGTGCACTACTTTAGAGAAAGTAGGTCTGCGGACACTCAACAACCATTTTAGCTAAACCCTGTTCCCTAAACACAACCTGACGATACTCAATTAGAACATTGCACTCCAGCTGCTGGAAATTGCAAAAGGTTGAGAAAACCAGAAACATATGCTTTTACTCCTTTCCTCCTAATGGTGGTAATAGTCTCCTGCCTTCTTTTCTAATGGTGGGAAAAGTCTCCTGCCTTCTTTTCTAATGGTGGTAATAGTCTCCTGCCTTATTTTCTAATGGTGGGAAAAGTCTCCTGCCTTCTTTTGTAATGGTGGGAAAAGTCTCCTGCCTTCTTTTGTAATGGTGGGAAAAGTCTCCTGCCTTCTTTTGTAATGGTGGGAAAAGTCTCCTGCCTTCTTTTGTAATGGTGGTAATAGTCTCTGCCTTCTTTTGTAATGGTGGGAAAAGTCTCCTGCCTTCTTTTGTAATGGTGGGAAAAGTCTCCTGCCTTCTTTTGTAATGGTGGGAAAAGTCTCCTGCCTTTTTTTGTAATGGTGGGAAAAGTCTCTTGCCTTCTTTTGTAATGGTTGGAAAAGTCTCCTGCCTTCTTTTCTAATGGTGGGAAAAGCCTCCTGCCTTCTTTTCTAATGGTGGGAAAAGCCTCCTGCCTTCTTTTCTAATGGTGGGAAAAGCCTCCTGCCTTCTTTTGTAATGGTGGGAAAAGTCTCCTGCCTTCTTTTGTAATGGTGGGAAAAGTCTCCTGCCTTTTTTTGTAATGGTGGGAAAAGTCTCTTGCCTTCTATTTGTAATGGTGGGAAAAGCCTCCTGCCTTCTTTTCTAATGGTGGGAAAAGCCTCCTGCCTTCTTTTCTAATGGTGGGAAAAGCCTCCTGCCTTCTTTTGTAATGGTGGGAAAAGTCTCCTGCCTTCTTTTGTAATGGTGGGAAAAGTCTCTGCCTTCTTTTGTAATGGTGGGAAAAGTCTCCTGCCTTCTTTTGTAATGGTGGGAAAAGTCTCCTGCCTTCTTTTGTAATGGTGGGAAAAGTCTCTGCCTTCTTTTGTAATGGTGGTAATAGTCTCCTGCCTTCTTTTGTAATGGTGGTAATAGTCTCCTGCCTTCTTTTTGTGAAAAGGACGTAGTTCAGTAAATTAGCAGCGTCAGAGTACCATGATGTTCAAGTAGCCTAAATAAATGTTCCTCTCAACTCATGAAGTGTCATCCCATCCTTTAAGTTGTAGACAGTGCTGGATGAGGCCATTAATGTTGGCTTTATAGTCAGACGTTGCAGAAAGTGCATCTTCATGCAGAATGTAAGTCTTTGTCTCTTTTGAGGAATATTTGTGGGCTGTTAGCAGTATTTACAACACCAGGGTCATGTCTTACTGCTTGCATCTTTTTGTTTTCCCATATTGCATTTTATAGTTGTATCAACCTATGCATTGGTATTGCATAGTAGTACTTCACTTCTTCTATATTTCATTTGTCAGTGGAGTGACAGCATTGAGTTGGATATAGACTACCATTGGTTGTCCTTATTTTACCCAATATCCACAAATTATGTGACAGCATGTGGTTCCAAACTGTCTCCTGATTTGTTGTCATGGTCCGTCTGCACAGATGACGTGTCCGGCAGCAGCGCTGAGTTCCCAGACCGTGTGTCCATGATGGAGGGGCGTCTGCAGTCGCAGGAAGATGAGATCACACTGCTGAAGTCATCACTGGCCGACGCGCTACGCAGGCTCCGCGTCCACGACCAGTTGATCCCCCTGCTTAAACAGCAGCTCATCGCAGGTGGATGGCCAACCATCAGACCACAGTTGTGCTCTTTTAACATTATTGTGCCCGAACCGTACTGTGCTGGCTTGGATATTTTCTTCACAGCACGGTTCCAGCAAATGTCTTGAATGTTTAACCAGGCCGGTAAAGTGCAGCTTGGCTCGGCTCAGTTGTGTGACAAGGGTTGTAGATGATTAACTACAATACACAATAAATAAGCTGTAACCAATACATTATCCTACCCATGCCTATGAAAATTCCATCCTTGCACTAAATGTGTGTGATTGTGTCCCTTTTGTTTGTGTGTGTGTCCTCAGTAAACCCTGCAGCCTCCCGTGTCCTGAACCAGGTTTACTGCTCTGACGGTTTCTCCAGCTCCCGGAAACTGTCCTCCAGCTCAGCCCTGGACAGCCCCCGCCACCCTGCTACCAGGTACTGTGCCAGGCCAATGCAGAGGGACTGTGGGCATGGAATGGGTTGGCTGGCATGTTTGTCCAGAGCCATTTATATGGAGATATGACTCAAACATTATCAATGTGTGGAAATAAGGCATAGTTTGACAGTCTTTGAACTTCAAAACCAGAATGTTGAAGTCAGAAGTTTACATACACCTTAGCCAAATACATTTAAACTCAGTTTTTCACAATTCCTGACATTTAATCCTAGTAAAATTCCCTGTCTTAGGTCAGTAAGGATCACCACTTTATTTTAAGAATGTGAAATGTCAGAATAATAGTAGAGAATTATTTATTTCAGCTTTTATTTCTCTCATCACATTCCCAGTGGGTCAGAAGTTTACATACACTCAATTAGTATTTGGTAGCATTGCCTTTAAATTGTTTAACTTGGGTCAAACGTTTCAGCTAGCCTTCCACAAGCTTCCTAGAATAAGTTGAGTGAATTTTGGCCAGGTTTGGTCAGGTAACTGAGTCAGGTTTGTAGGCCTCCTTGCTCGCACACGCTTTTTCAGTTCTGCCCACAGATTTTCTATAGAAATTTGTGAAGTGGTTGAAAACGAGTTTTAATGACTCCAACGTAAGTGTATGTAAACCTCAGACTTCAACTGTATGTGTAACTGTATGTCTTTTTCATAGTCCTAGTCCCAATCTAAAGTGTATTTAGCACCTAGCCCACTTTTGATATTTTACCTGCCTTGATTCTAAATGTACGTTGTTTTTATTGTATATCATTTATTTATTTGTTTTCCTCAGTAGAGCTTTGAGATATAACTGTATAATCAAAAGCACTATACACATTTATTATTATACTGTATATACACACACTGGCCAGTTTATTAGGTACACCCATCTAGTTGCCTCCAGTACCAGCCTGACTTCTTCATGGCATGGATTCAACAAGATGTCGGAAACATTTGTTGCTCAAATGGTATCAAGGGACCGAACGTGGGCCGGGAGAACATTCCACACACCAGTACACCATCAGCCTGTACCGTTGCTCCATGCAGGATGGGTCCATAGACTCATGCTGCTTAAGCTGAATCCAAATGTCATCAGCATGACGCAACAGGAACCGGGATTGGTCGGACCAGGCAATGTTTTTCCACTCCTCAACTGTCCAGTGTTGGTGATCGCGTGTCCACTGGAGCCACTTCTTCTTGTTTTTAGCTGATAGGAGTGGAACCCGGTGTGGTCATCTGCTGCAATAGCCCATCCGTGAGAAGGACCAACGAGTTGTGTGTTCTGAGATGCCATTCTGCACACCACTGTTGTACTGCACTGTAATTTGTCTGTTTCTGGCCCGCCTGTTAGCTTGCACCGTTCTTGCCATTCTCATTCGACCTCTCTCGTGAACGAGCTGCTTTCGCCCACAGGACTGCCGCTGACTGGATGTTTTTAGTTTTTTGCACCATTCTCTGTAAACTCTACACACTGGTGTGCGTCAAAAGCTCAGTCATTTCTGAGATACTGGATCCGGCGTGCCTGGCATCGACGATCATACAACCCTCAAAGTTGCTTCGGTCACTCGTTTTGCCCATTCTCACGTTCAATCAAACAGAACGCTTCGACGCCGGTCTGCCTGCGTTATATAGCAAGCCACGACCACGTGACTCACTGTCTGTAGGAGCGATATATTTTCGTGAACGGTGTGGTGTACTTAATAAACTGTCCAGGGAGTCCTCTCTTTCTCTCTCTCAGCATTTAACTTGTATAGGAAAGTATTGTTATTAGAGTTGAGTAAATTAATAGTATTCTGTATGATGTTTGTTTTTTATTCTCTCTCTATTAATCTCAACTCTATACTGTGTGTGTATTTAGCCAAGTACTAAACAGCATTGAAGGTGAGAATGGCTCTAATGGGGACTCTACATCCCCGGGCCTCATACATAAGACCCCAACGTATGATCGGGCTACCCAGACAGACCTCACTCCTCTGGTGCAGGACCAGGAGCTAGACAGGGTCCCCCTGGCTCTCACCAGGCCCGTCCAGAGCCTCTCCCTGGAGGATGCCCTCCCTGAGGGGATGTCTCTGACGGAGGAGGCCCAGGCCAAGTTCCATCGCGTCCAGGGACTAGAAGTGGAGGAGAAGGATGAGGAAGGGGAGGAGAAGGACCTGAGCTGGGCGTCTTCTGTAGAGGAGCCCATTCACCCCACTGCCATCAGGAACCTTCAGAGAGATGACCTGCAGGACCCAAATGGCTCCACAGAGAGCTTGAGCTCAGCCCCCCAGACCCAAATCTCGGGGTCCCCAGCCCCCCCTAAGGACCTAACCGCCAGCCCCCGGAGCGGACCTCTCTCCACCATCCTGGAGGGCGAGAAGAAACCCCTGTGCGTTGTCGCCACCTCTCCTTCTCCTCTTCTCCATTCTTACCTGATTGCATGTTTTTTGGGGGGAAATCACCTCTTTTTGACACTGTCTCCTATTCTCTATGCTTGTATTACTACAAAGCGGCAGTGTCAAAACCCTAATCTAAGAATCAGTTTGCGGTAGCCAGTTTTCTGATTCTATTAGGTTGCGTTATGGAAAGCCTTCAGTACTGGGGAGCATACCTTACGTGTCTCCCGCTGGATCCGGCTGCTGTGTTATTTTCCATTTGTTTGAAAGGGGCTAAATGTGTGTACACTAACCTGATGATCAAATCTGAGCCTCATCCTTTAATTCAAGCATGAATTGATTCAGCATGATTTCCTACATGTGGATATTTCAATGGGGCTTTTCATCTGCCATTTTGTTGCTGCATGCTGCTCTATAATCACACAAATCATTTTACAGCTTCCTCTCTGTGTGTGTGTGTGTGTGTGTGTGTGTGCATGCACATATGTGGTTGTGTGTTTTGTTGTTTTGTTTGCTGATTATTATTTACAAGAGGCCTGTTGCCGATTGATAGCATATGTTTCTGTCCATGAAGAAGTCTGTTAGCTCAACCCTGCCACACCATGGAAACTAAGAGGTACTAAGACGGTGGTGTCTAAGTTATGTACAAGAATATGAACTGGCCTATTCACTTCCAAACTGATCTAATAGGTACCATATGCATGTGTGTTATCACTAGGAGCTGGTTGAATCAACGTTGTTTCCACATCATTTCAACCCCCCAAAAACAATGGAATGATGTTGAATCAACGTGGAAAACGAATTTGATTTGCAAAAAGTAATCAATGTAAGGGCGGTTTTAGATTTTTTTTTTCACCCAACTTTTAACCTAAATCCAATGACAGGTGAATTTCTTTATTGATTTTGCGTTGAATTCACTCTAGTTGACAAGTCAACCAAATCTAAATCAAAACTAGAGGTTGAACTGACGGCTGTATCCAATGGGGAGGAGGTCATCACGGTTTCACTTCCTATTACGTATTGTGTTGGAACATCATTAGTCCCATGACAAGGGCCATTTCCTCTGATTATTGGGCAAGTTATTATCAGGAAAATGTTCCAGGAAAAATATGCCCCATCCTAGAATACACGTTGAAACACACATTCATCATTCATCAGTGTGTGTGTGTGTGTGTGTGTCGAACCCTGCATATAAATCCTCTTATGCTGCCTATCCACTCATTGTCCAGAGCTCGCAGGAACAGTGAGAAACTGGCGAAGGACCCCCAGGAGAAGACAAAGAAGCTGCTGGACAAAAAGGCAGCATCCTCGGCCAACCTACTCAACAGATCCCCCAGCCTGGAGAGGTGAGAGAAGTCCCAACCATCAGCAAGAATGTTTTTCAAACTCACATTTTCCTACGGCTCCATAAACAGGACATATTTCACCAAGTAGTCACTCATTGGAGTTCCCTTTTCTTCTACTATAATAAAATGACTTTCACATTAAAAGTCTTGAGATCCCCCAATTGTGTAAGCTGGGTCCAAAGACTGTATAATATAAAGGTTGGTCCCAGTGGTTGAAAGAGTCTCTTGGATATAATGTGTCTGTCTAACAGTTGTTTATTTTCTCCCAGCCGGACCAAGGATCTCATCGCCAGAGCAGGTAATACATATCCAACAACACTACTCTCTCTCCAGACTAGGGTTGCAACCAGGACTTCTGGAAAACCAGGGAATTTATTAAAAGTTCCTGGAATTTTGCAACCCTACTCCAGATGTTCTATAATGCATTATTCAAACTTAATGTAGTCTTAAATGACTGACTGACTGACAGACTGCAGGCCAGATATAGACTTAAGTTTTCATTCCCTTTCTTTAGTTTGGGACACTAAACTGCATACAAAATGTCAAAGATAGTATTCAGCCAGCGCAATGCTTGGTTAACTTTTCAGCTTTTAATGAGCGTTGGCTTTGAGTGTGGTTTAGCTTAATAATGGGACTCATTCCGAAACCAGAGAGAGTTAAAGCACAGTCCCTCTTGTATTGTATTTAATTGTCTCTAAGTATTTACCAGTTGAACCTAATGGGGATTCAGTTCGCGTAAAGTCAGTTTCATACGCCCATCAGATTAGCATTATAGTCTGTAAATGTGATCAATGATCCACAAGACAAGGGGTTTCTACTAGACAAAGGGTGCATGGAGTGAGCCTTCAAAAGAGCTTAAGTTCGTGACGACGACGACGACGACGACGACGACGACTACTACTACTACTACTACTACTACAACAACAACAAGTGACTGACCACTGGACATTGCATCATCTAGTCGTCTAAGGTCATTTAGAGTTCATCACTGTCCATTTCTCCGCCCGCCTCACACAGAAAAAAAAACCTGGACAGAAATATCCCTCATCATACTGGGATCATAGGAAAACCAGTGTTTATTTTTACAGTCACGTTTTCACAAGGCAGAGCGGCTGCCGTTCCTGACGTTAAACACAGAGTCTGTTTAGTACTCCGACGCTCCCTGGAAAGCCATCCATTGTGGTAAGCCGTGCTGCCGCACCACTCCCAGACTCCTGACGGGATGATGGATGGATGTTTTACCGGAGAAGAAAGGACGCCAAAAATATATATTTTTTTGTTGTTGTTTTTTTGGTCTCTTGGTTTCTCTCATTCTGTGAGCTGGCCAGGAGTATACTTATGAACTTTTTTTCTGTCTCTCTGAGTTGGCCTGAGACACGTCTGCCTGTATTCAGCATGAGTTAGGTTGTCTCTTAACTGCCTCTCCTGCATCATGAGAGGGCTGTAAAGTGTAACCAGGTCATTTGGATAAGAAATAACTGAATTAAACTATATCCTACTCACTACATCCTAACTGAATGTCAATACTTGGAAGTGGCAATAGTGTGGAAATGCCACTCAATTTTAAATCAATCAAAAGCAGTCATTGATGTGTTTAAACAGGGTCCAGGAGCAGTATGAAGTAGACCCATGGGGAAATTCCAAGAAGTGTCAACAATGACTAAGAAAAAAAGCTACCTAACAAAATAGGTCATTACTATATAGTTAAACTGCAGACTTTCCCTCCCTTGTGATGTGAGCCCTGCTTTTTAGTTTTACAACCTTTTCAAAGCGAGACAGACAGATTCCCACCAGAAACATCCCAAACCAGAACCATCAACATGTAAAACCCATTCTCCTCTCCCCCAACCGTTTAAATTGAAGTAACAGTCGTCTAGATGACAGGTTTGGTGTTGGAAAACCACCCCTCTGGTTTGCTCATAGACCTCATTCGACCGGCTCTGAATCTGGTCCCAAAGGGTCCGTAATGTCAAAGCATGATCTGCTCTGCTGGAATCAGCTGTGATTTAGTGTTCCTAGGTTCCTTGTTTATTTGTTTCTCCCTCTCTTTCTCTTTTCCTCTCCTCTCGTAGGATCTCCCGGGTCCAGACGAGGAACCCAAGGTATGAGACGTCATGTGTTAACTGTTATGTCATTCAACTAAATGTAGGTGCTCGGGATTCATACAGGCTAATGGTACAGACTGTTGACTTATTGTTATGGAGTGAATTATTGGTAGATATTGTAGCATCACCAGGGCTTTGGTAGTTTAGGCAGGATGTTGAAAGAGCAAAACATTTGAGGATAAGATTGAGAAAGTTCATATTGACCCATGGTAGTGATTGGAGATTAATATGTATCCATTGTCCAGTCTTGTCATACTTTATTTTTCTCCCTCTCTCATTGGCTGATAGGTCAATCAATCAAGATGTTCATCCGGGGTCGACCAATCACCATGTATGTCCCCTCAAACATCCAGAACTACGAGGACCTGAGGATGGAGCCACCTGTAGAGAAACTGGAGCTCGATTGGGTGTATCCTTCCCGAGTCCCTCCCACAAGTCACGGCCAGTGGGGCGTTGATATAGCAGCATTTTAGTTTTTAAATTCCGTTCAAGGTTGATTAGAATATTTGATATTCTATAGTGCTAAGTTTCTTGGATGAAAGCCATGAAATCCATTTTGCCCATCAGTCAGAGAAACATATTTAAGTTATCTAATGTCCTTGAGAAAAGCCATCCTCTCCTCAGGTGAATGGAAGTTATGTCATCCATAAATCAGGTATTATGGGTGTAGCTGTGGGTGAAATTGCTTTAGGCTCAATTAATGATTTAGACTGATGAACCAATGAGACGCTTCAGTGATGTCACCTTGACTGGAGCCGCATAGTTACGGTTACCGGGGACGGGACTGCCGGGCAAACCTGTACCTGCTGTCGTCGGGTGAGGCGGTGTACTTCATCGCCTGTGTGGTGGTGCTGTACCACATCAACAACCGCACACAGCGCCACTACCGCAAACACACCGACTGTGTCCGGTGGTGAGTGGCTCAGACCCAACCTCGACCTCTCGTATCATTACATAACTGTACAAAATCAACTAAAACCAATTGTGAGAATTGATTGTGAAGTTGACGCTTTATGATATCCCAATTTGTCTTTACTTCAGTCTGACCATCCATCCAGACAAGGTACGGGTGGCATCAGGACAGACGACGGCGGGGGTGGACAAGGATGGAAAGGTGAGGGGCGTTTGGGCTATTTAAAGGCCCAGTGCAGTCAAAAATTTGATTTTCTGTGTTTTAAATAGATTTACACACTGTGAAAATGATAATGCCCTTTTAGTGTAAGAGCTGTTAGAAAAGACCACCTTTAAATGTCAGCCTGTTTTGGTTTCCCCCTCCCCAATCAGACCACTCCCAGACAGTAGTCTTTTTGACCATTTTAATTGAAAACAATCACTGTAAGGTATTTAAATGTTAACCAGAAATGGCTCTATTGGACCTTTTTAAGGAACATCATCTGTCACTATTGAAAACTAAAATGTTTCCATTCTTGCTGGAGTGTCCCTTTAAGACTAAATAAACGGTCATACTATCAAAAAAAAAAAAAAAAAAAAAAAAAAAAAAAAAGTATTGCATACATATAATAACACGCATCATACTTATTATCAATCCTTGTCTAATTTATGTCTTAGCCCTTGCAGCCTTATGTCCATATCTGGGATTCCTCCACACTGATCACCCTACAACAGATAGGACTGGGCACCTTTGAGAGAGGTGTAGGGTCTGTGGCTTTCTCCTTTGCAGTAAGTGTTTATTCCCACTACAAAACAACCCTCCCAAACACTAGATGTTACTGAGTTTATGGCCAACAGTTGAAGTCGGAAGTTTACATACAGTGAGGGAAAAAAATATTTGATCCCCTGCTGATTTTGTACGTTTGCCCACTGACAAAGAAATTATCAGTCTATAATTTTAATGGTAGGTTTATTTGAACAGTGAGAGACAGAATAACAACAAAATAATCCAGAAAAACCCATGTGAAAAATGTTATAAATTGATTTGCATTTTAATGAGGGGAAATAAGTATTTGACCCCTCTGCAAAACATGACTTAGTTCTTGGTGGCAAAACCCTTGTTGGCAATCAAAGAGGTCAGACGTTTCTTGTAGTTGGCCACCAGGTTTGCACACATCTCAGGAGGGATTTTGTCCCACTCCTCTTTGCAGATCTTCTCCAAGTCATTAAGGTTTCGAGGCTGACGTTTGGCAACTCGAACCTTCAGCTCCCTCCACAGATTTTCTATGGGATTAAGGTCTGGAGACTGGCTAGGCCACTCCAGGACCGTAATGTGCTTCTTCTTGAGCCACTCCTTTGTTGCCTTGGCCGTGTGTTTTGGGTCATTGTCATGCTGGAATACCCATCCACGACCCATTTTCAATGCCCTGGCTGAGGGAAGGAGGTTCTCACCCAAGATTTGACGGTACATGGCCCCGTCCATCGTCCCTTTGATGCGGTGAAGTTGTCCTGTCCCCTTAGCAGAAAAACACCCCCAAAGCATAATGTTTCCACCTCCATGTTTGACGGTGGGGATGATGTTCTTGGGGTCATAGGCAGCATTCCTCCTCCTCCAAACACGGCGAGTTGAGTTGATGCCAAAGAGCTCCATTTTGGTCTCATCTGACCACAACACTTTCACCCAGTTGTCCTCTGAATCATTCAGATGTTCATTGGCAAACTTCAGACGGGCATGTATATGTGCTTTCTTGAGCAGGGGGACCTTGCGGGTGCTGCAGGATTTCAGTCCTTCACGGCATAGTGTGTTACCAATTGTTTTCTTGGTGACTATGGTCCCAGCTGCCTTGAGATCAATGACAAGATCCTCCTGTGTAGTTCTGGGCTGATTCCTCACCGTTCTCATGATCATTGCAACTCCACGAGGTAAGATCTTGCATGGAGCCCCAGGCCGAGGGGAGATTGACAGTTATTTTGTGTTGCTTCCATTTGCGAATAATCGCACCAACTGTTGTCACCTTCTCACCAAGCTGCTTGGCGATGGTCTTGTAGCCCATTCCAGCCTTGTGTAGGTCTACAATCTTGTCCCTTCCTTGGAGAGCTCTTTGGTCTTGGCCATGGTGGAGAGTTTGGAATCTGATTGATTGATTGCTTCTGTGGACAGGTGTCTTTTATACAGGTAACAAACTGAGATTAGGAGTACTCCCTTTAAGAGTGTGCTCCTAATCTCAGCTCTTTACCTGTATAAAAGACACCTGGGAGCCAGAAATCTTTCTGATTGAGACGGGATCAAATACTTATTTCCCTCATTAAAATACAAATCAATTTATAACATTTTTCACATGTGTTTTTCTGTATATTTTTGTTGTTATTCTGTCTCTCATTGTTCAAATAATCCTACCATTTAAAATTATAGACTGATCATTTCTTTGTCAGTGGGCAAACGTACAAAATCAGCAGGGGATCAAATACTTTCCCCCCTCACTGTACACTTAGGTTGGAGTCATTAAAGCTATTTTTTTCAACCACTCCACAAATTTCTTGTTAACAAACTATAGTTTTGGAAAGTTGGTTAGGACATCTACTTTGTAGACACAAGTAATTTTTCCAACAATTGTTTACAGACAGAAAATGTCACTTATAATTCACTGTATCACAATTCCAGTGGGTCAGAAGTTTGCATACACTAAGTTGACTGTGCCTTTAAACAGCTTGGAACATTCCAGAAAATGATGTCATGGCTTTAGTAGCTTCTGATAGGCTAATTGACATCATTTGAGTCAATTGGAGGTGTACCTGTGGATGTATTTCAAGGCCTACCTTCAAACTCAGGGCCTTTTTGCTTGACATCATGGGAAAATCAAAAGATATCAGCCAAGACCTCAGAAAATAAATTGTAGACCTCCACAAGTCTGGTTCATCCTTGGGAGCAATTTCCAAACGCCTGAAGGTACCACGTTCATCTGTACAAACAATAGTACGCAAGTATAAACACCATGGGACCACGCAGCCGTTTTACCGCTCAGGAAGGAGACTCCTAGAGATGAATGTACTTTGGTGTGAAAAGTGCAAATCAATCCCAGAACAACAGCAAAGGACCTTGTGACGATGCTGGAAAAGTATCTATATCCACAGTAAAACAAGTCCTATATCGACATAACCTGAAAGGCTGCTCAGCAAGGAAGAAGCCACTGCTCCAAAACTGCCATAAAAAAGCCAGACTACGGTTTGCAACTGCACATGGGGACAAAGATCTGACTTTTTGAGAAATGTTCTCTGGTCTGATGAAACAAAAATAGAACTGTTTGGCCATAATGACCATCGTTATGTTTGGAGGAAAAAGGGGGATGCTTGCAAGCCGAAGAACACCATCCAAAACGTGAAGCACGGGGGTGGCAGCATCATGTTGTGGGGGTGCTTTGCTGCAGGAGGGACTGGTGCACTTCACAAAATAGATGGCATCATGAGGAGGGAAATTATGTGGATATATTGAAACAACATCTCAAGACATCAGTCAGGAAGTTAAAGCTTGGTCGCAAATGGGTTTTCCAAATGGACAATGACCCCAAGCATACTTCCAAAGTTGTGGCAAAATGGCTTAAGGACAACAAAGTCAAGGTATTGGAGTGGCCATCACAAAGCCCTGACCTCAATCCTATAGAAAATCTGTGGGCAGAACTGAAAAAGCGTGTGCGAGCAAAAGGGCCTACAAACCTGACTCCGTTACCTGACCAAAATTCACCCAACTTATTCTGGGAAGCTTGTGGAAGGCTAGCTGAAACGTTTGACCCAAGTTAAACAATTTAAAGGCAATGCTACCAAATACTAATTGAGTGTATGTAAACTTCTGACCCACTGGGAATGTAATGAAAGAAATAAAAGCTGAAATAAATCATTCTCTCTACTATTATTCTGACATTTCACATTCTTAAAATAAAGTGGTGATCCTAACTGACCTAAGACAGGGAATTTTTGCTAGGATTAAATGTCAGTAATTGTGAAAAACTGAGTTTAAATGTATTTGGCTAAGGTGTATGTAAACTTCCGACTTCAACTGTATATTTAGTACATTATTTCTCATCTCACTAAGGCTATTGAAGAACCCCTGACACCAAATATCCATACAGGACTCCCAAACAAAACCAATACAGGTTTTAATACATTTGTCCTGATTTGTGACTGTGCTGCATCATCTCTCCATCTGTCATATGCCCTCTCACTGGTTCTTGCTCTCCTTTCCCCCTCTCTCCTTCTTACCTCTCCTCTGCTTGCAGGATGCTGGAGCCTTCCTCTGTGTGATTGATGACTCCAATGAACACATGCTGTCTGTGTGGGACTGTGCCAAAGGAACCAAGCACACAGAGGTTAAGGTAAAGCAATGCACCAAGACACGCACATGTGCACACACTCACGTTTTCATGCAAGCACACAGGCACGCACAAAGAGACACACACACACACACACACACACACACAGAGTACTATTCATATTGCACTGTAGGTTTAATGCAGTAAAATGCAATTAATCAATACCATTTACTGTATACATCTTGATACGGCTTCCTTGTGTCATAACAAAAAAATCTACCCCTATCTTTGCAGGTAGCCAAGCCTGTCATTTGCATGCGTAGGCTGTTAAAGACAGCATTACATTAGTGAGAATCTTTAGATCCCTGAAAAGGAGGCCTATTTGCATAGATTAAGCAAAAATAAATTCTTCCACATCACCTAGTTCTGTCACAGGCTTTTGTCCCAAATGTTTCTACTTCCCTGAGAGTCATTTCAGTGGTGTTGCCACGGCAACTGTGTAAATATTTTAGACTGAATTTGTCCGGCGGTGTGTACTCTATATGTGTGTGTGCACGTGTCTACGTGTGTGGGGGATGTGTGTGTGTGTATACGTGTCCGTTAGGGGGGGTTTGGATATTAGGTGGGTGTTTATATGGCATCATTTTCTCTCTTGGTCTCAAGTTTCTTGTAGCACACATGCAGAACTTCTCGTATTTTTGCCAAATTGATTTAGCATAAGCATCATTTGTCATGAGTGCCCTAGATTCGCGAGCCCATTTTTGAATCTCCAGTGAAATTTGGGTGTGGTTACAATGAGTGGCAAGGGAAAAGGTTCAGCCCACATAAATATATGACATGGTTCAACATATGTAACATATGCCCATGCCCCGATGGACTGTAATGCATCTGCAAATTGAAACTAAGTTGTAGAGTGTTATGCCCTATCATACAATCTAAACTGTCCTCAAGTGAATTCCAAGGTTGGCAAATTTCTAGAAATGCAGGTTTGAGATGAACATTGGAGTTCACAGTGATTTTGCATTTGAGTGAATTATTTGATTATTAAATGTTCTCCTTGTGTGTGTTACTCCAGAGCACCAACGAGGCAGTGTTTGCAGTGGAGTTCAACCCCAGTGACAGCACCAACATCATCACTTGTGGAAAGTCTCACATCTATTTCTGGACCCTGAGTGCAGGCTCACTCACCAAGAAACAGGGCATCTTCGGCGTGAGTGAAGTCCCTTAACTACTGTTCATCTGAAAAGTATTTTTCACATAGACCCATTGGTCACATATATATTTTGTCTATCAAACCCGGCTTATCTGTATGACTCAAGACTATTATAGCCCATTGAGCTAAAGCCTAGACCATCTCTGCAGGTCTCACGCAAGGCTACTTCTTACTAAACCACCTCCGCTACATATCGTCATTCCAACTTATCGGTTTGTAATGTTGCTCTTCTTTCCTCTGTCAGAAATACAAGAAACCCAAGTTCATCCAGTGCTTTGTGTTCAGCCTGACGGGAGACGTGCTGACCGGGGACTCTGAGGGGAACATCCTGACATGGGGCAAATCACCCGGCGATGTCAAGACACTGGGGAAAGGAGCCAAAGGTAACAAACGGTCTGTTCCAAACGGGCTCCAAATATGGACTAGGCTCTCCATGTGAAATACAGTATATAAAATAACAATACATTATCATCTGATTTAGTACCTCTTTAGCCAATAATGTACCAGACATGTGTGGCCATCTTTTCCACTTGCTCTCCGAATGTGAGAGACCTGTGACAAAAGACAACAAAGTAATCTTCTTCACTTCCTCTCTCTCCCTCCTGTTGAAGAGACATTCCAGATCATGCGTCAGACACGGGCCCATGACGGCAGTGTGTTTACGCTGTGTATGCTGCAGGGGGGCGCTCTCCTCAGCGGTGGGGGCAAAGACCGCAAGATCATCCGCTGGAGCGCAGACCTGGCGCCCGAGAGAGAGTGTGAGGTGAAAGATGCATTGTCACTCTTACTAACAAAACCGAGCGTGTCTTGACATTTAAGACCTTTATGTATTTGTGTGTAATTTCAGAATAAAGTTAATGAATTTATTATAGATTCCAGAAAATTTTGGTGCGGTCCGTTGCATCACAGATGTAAACGGGGAAGAGGTGTTGGTTGGTACCACCCGAAATGCCATCCTGAGGGGCACTTTCTCTGACGGCTTCGTGGCCATAGTGCAGGTATGTTAACATTGGCAGGTGCAGGTATGTTAACATGTTAACGATGGAGTATGTACTGGATGGTATGTGAAGTGGTTTGTGGTTAAACACATGGTCTGCACATGTTTAGCGTTCCTACACTTCTCCGTTCTTCCCAAAGTGCGCACTTTCTCACTCCCTCTCATGGATTTCTGAGTATTATATTGTTGTATGCATGTGTCATGACGTGACTAGAGTCATGACACATGGGTTAGAGGGAGTTTCCACCGTGTCTTTTACCATATCCATTCCTTTTAAATCCACAATGGCAGTGAACAAGTGCACACTACAGGGAGAAGCATAGAGAATAGACACTTAAAGCCAGTGTGTGTATTGAGTGTGTGTGTTGCTCTCCCCCGTGCAGGGTCATGTGGATGAGATGTGGGGTTTGGCTACTCACCCCTCTCAGAATGTCTTTCTCACCTGTGGACATGACAGACAGGTGTGCGTGTGGAACACAGAGGAGCACAAACTGGACTGGTCCACCACGCTGGAGGTAGGCGGGAGTGGACAATACACAAACATGCATACACATATAGACACATGCACGCCCCTACGCATGTAAAAAAATATTGATATTCATACTGTATTTTTCAGGAGTATGGGCTGTGTGCAGACTTCTGCCCTAATGGGGCCGTGGTGTCTGTTGGGCTCAGCACAGGCAGGTGAGACGCTCCTCTCGGAAATACCACAGCATCAAACTCCTCTCAGGAGACATGTCTCTGGCCAGAGAGTAGAGCAAGAAATAGTCCCAGTTGGTATTCACGTAATAATAAGGAATTCGCCTCAACTACGCCCAGAAATTGGGGAAAACGGACATTGTTTCCTATTGACCCCCATTTTAAGAGGCAACTTCGTCATCGATTTTTTTTTGTTATATTTTTTTGTTATACAGAAATAACAAAACATGCCAAAAAGCTGCTGTGTTGTTCAATCTACATGTGTCCACGTCAAAACTCCCAACCTACATTTCACAATGCTCCCATAGAGAAATTGAGGCAGCGAAAAGAGCCCTGTCGCTTCATGCTATTCAATGTGGGAAATGTGGGGACCCAGTGTCCAAGTAGGTTACGAGTAGCTATGTGTGTGAAAAACATTGAATCACAGGTAAGACAATTAACTTGTTTAGTAAAGTCCATTTGTAACTCCACTCACTACTTGTAGCAGTATAGTCTGTTTTTGTTTTGTTGGTCTTGGCTATCTTAATGTTCCGGTCGGTAGCTAGCTAGCACTCACTCACTCAAGTGGCTGCTAGCATCGTTATGAAAAGGGGCATGAGCGGAGCCCTACAATATAAAGTAGTGAGAACATTAGGGAGCAAGCAGGTAGCCTAGTGGTTAGAGGGTTGGACTAGTAACCGAAAGGTTGCTAGATCAAATCCCTGCGCTGACAAGGTAAAAATCTGTTGTTCTGCCCCTGAACAAGGCAGTTAACCCACTGTTCCTAGGCTGTGACTGTAAATAAGAATTTGCTCTTAACTGACTAGCCTAGTTAAATAAAACATTTTTAAAAAGAAAAATTCATTTGAAAAAGTTTTTGCTGTGTGCCAATGGGGTAACCTAGATAACCAAACGTTGTTTTCCCCACTTGTGGGCAGAGTCGCGATGTTCTATCTCATTATCAACTCCTATATAGCGTCAATCAATATAAATACTTGCATGTTATTACCATGTCTTTGTGACATGAAACCATGATACACAACCCCAAGATGATCAAAAATAAATAATTGTTTGGTGGTTCAAACCTTCACACTGGTTGTCTGCCTCTCTGCTCAACCCCCAACCAACCAACCAACCACCCCCCACCTCCAAATACCCCTGTAACAGATGGCTGGTCCTTGACCTGCAGACCAAAGAGGTGATCTCAGACTACACCGACGGGAATGAACAGCTGTCCGTCATGAGATATTCACCAGGTCAGAGATCAAGCTCCTTTCCTCAGCGTCTCAGAATGGATCGAATTTCAACCATGTTTCAGTAATATGTACTCACTTGGCACTAGGATGGATCTCTATTATTTATTTGGAACATGCCTTTGTTTTCATTTCCCTTTTCAGACGGTAGCTTTTTGGCCGTGGGCTCCCATGACAACTTCATCTACATCTACAACGTCACCGAGAGTGGACGGCGCTACTCCCGCTACGGAAAGTGCAATGTAAGTTGAAGTACATTCTGGGGTGTTGGGGATGGTTGTGGATTATTTATGTAATGAATGAGTGGTTCATTGTGGGGTACAGTAAGGCTCAGGACACATTTGTCATGGTGTTTAGGTGTCTTGTCAATTTTTTTATGTCACTTTTAGGGTCACTCCAGCTTCATCACTCACCTTGATTGGTCCAAAGACGGGAAGTACGTTATGTCCAATTCAGGCGACTACGAAATCCTTTACTGTGAGTGACTGTGTGAATGTCTACATTTTACATTTCCATGTCTCATTTGAACATGTGGATATTTGTATAGTATAATATGTCTTATTTTCCTAAGTTATACTAATGACTATTGGTCTTCTCAAACAGGGGACGTTGCCGGAGGTTGCAAACTGTTGAGGAACCGCTATGAGAGCAAAGACAGAGAATGGGCGTCCTACACCTGCGTACTGGGCTTCCACGTCATGGGTGAGAGTGACAAAGTGATCACCCTGTTGCAGGAGAACTTTCCTGCAATGCAGGACATTTTAAATCTTGTAGTCTATTTGAGGTTTAAAAAGGCTTCTGAAGTTTATAATTTACACTTAGACATCCAGACTTTATTCTCCCTCACGAAAAATGTATCAACCCCTAGAAAAATGTCCATTAATTATATTTCACATAGTAATTCATATTTCTTGTTGCAATCCTGGCTCAAATTAAGATCCTACATCTGTATTTCAAAGCTCTCAGTATCGCACAACCCCATAGCAGTGACTGAGTATTCAACCTGTTTTGTGTGTTATTTTGTGTCCGTCCCATAGGTGTGTGGTTGGAAGGTTCAGACGGTACAGACATCAACGCCCTCTGTCGCTCCCACAGTGAGAGGGTGGTAGCGGTGGCTGACGACTTCTGTAAAGTCCACCTCTTCCAGTATCCCTGCCCAAAACCCAAGGTCAGGGATAACACAGCTCCACATTTACAATTGATTACCCTTATTTTTACTCCTTGCACCAAAACGTTCACCGCATATAAACTGTCTTCTTTTACCCATCAGGCACCAAACCACAGTTATGAGGGCCACGGCAGTCACGTGACCAATGTGCGCTTCACCCACTGTGACAGTCACTTGCTCTCTATGGGTGGCAAGGACACCTGTATCCTCCAGTGGGAGGTCAAGAGAGGAGGAACAGGAGATGGTGGAGAGCGCCTACACTCTGCATCCTTCACCAGTTCCCCAGAACCTTAAAGGAGGGAAAGAGACAATCTAATCAAATCACATTTTACTGGTCACATGCGCCGAATACAACAGGTGTAGACCTTACTGTGAAATGCTTACATACAAGTCCTTAACCAACAAGGCAGTTCTAAGAAAATAGAGGTAAGAACATATTTACTAAATAAACTAAAGTAAAAAATGTAAAACTAACACAATAAAATAACAATAACGAGGCAATATACATGGTACCAAGTCAATGTCGGGGGTACAGCTTAGTCGAAGTAATTTGCACATGTAGGTAGGGTTAAAGACAGAGAGTGATAGAGAGGCAGAAGGGAGAGACATTTTTACAGAGTGGGGAGTAACGTAGACAGAGAGGGAACTGGCTGGCCCATGTATATCAGTACAAAAGTTGTAAGGTCAGCCAAGGACCTGTTTCATCAGATTCTTACAGTATAGAAGGCTTTGGATTCCATAGGATTCTCTTTTCAAACATGATTAAGTTTTGTTTTCACAGATATTAGCCTTACATGATGAAATTGAAACGGTAGTACATCTGGGCACAATCTACTTCTCAAATTAAGTGAAATTCCTAGTTTGACATTTTGAAAAAGGTCAAGCTTTCGAATCAACTGCCTTTTTGACTGCCGTCATCAACTGACGACAAAGGGATCAATTGTTGAGAACATTCCAAAATATCCCATTTTGTTTACATGTTTGTTTACCATAGAAGCGTACTGTAGTGGTGTTTTATGGTTATCGTCTTGTCAGAAAAGTGATATACATATTTTGCTCTATTGCGATCTCTAGGAATATTGACCTGTTTTTGTGTTTCAAACTTTTGCATTTTGCTAGACGGTGACAATCTTTCAAGTGCATTTACTCATATTAGTTTCAATGACAATATCTCCTGTATTAGACAAATTCAGAAATGTTTACCTTATTGTAGTACACTTCACTTTTGGATTTGATATCTTCTGTGTTTATTTAAAAGTACTTTTTAATGTGTCATCGTTCCCTATGTCTGTAGATATTTCTATCAATAAACAATTCCAAAAAACTATTGCTTATAAATTCATAGCATCTTTCTTTCTAAAAGTATCCAAGCATTTCCAGTGGGTTGTACTTGTACTCAAATGATTTTTACATCATTGGTTGTACTGTAAATTCTAAAAACTGTATGCTATTGAAATGCTCGATAGAGGGCAGTGTTGTTCAAATAAGGACCATGTTGAGTTGTCATTCTGCTACAATTACTGTACCAAGTACTATATCGGAGTCTAGCCTCTAGAAGTGGTGGAAGGCTGTATACGTGTCTCGTCAATGTGTTCATCTGCATACCCTGAATGCCCAACATGTCAATCAGATGATCTGTCTTCAGTATTACTTTAGTTATAGCTATTGGGCGATAAACAATAATGTTGGTTAAATTTTTGCTCTTTTATTAAAAACTTAATCAGTGGTCCTTGGTGTTTAATGGTGATAGTTGGAGCAACTCTGTTATTATGAATTGTGTGTGTTGCCGGAGTTTTCCGATTCTAAACGACGTTATTTTCCGAAGATGACGTTTTCGAACGGGAGGGAGGACTGTGTGTGTGTGTGTGTGTGTGAACTGAGCAGAGGTGAAGAAGAGGAGGATGAAGCTGGGAACGGAGGATGGGAGGAAGAGTGGAATAAGCGACAGGCTAGCTATCAAGGGCTGTGTATGCATGCCTGCAAGTGTGAATGCGTGAGTGAGGAAGAGGGAGGTGGTTATCGGACTGAAACAAAGACGCATTTTGGAACCCCGAAACATTAACGGAAACTTTAAACTTTTACCAGCCAGAGCTTGGCTACTGTGCCGGGTCCCGGCTTTGTTTCGAGGCAGGGGAGGTTTACAATAAATGCAGGGATAAAATAGCCCCAGATCGAGAAAAAAAAAAAAAAATTACGCAAGAGGGGAATCCCTTGGATAGTGTTTGTTGGGGTAACGAGAGAATGGCGGCCAACATGTACCGAGTGGGAGGTAAGTCTTTTTTTTTTTTTTTTTGGAGACCTCTCGGCGTGATTGTTAGCTAGCTATGCTAGGGTAGTTAGCGGATCTGCTAGCTAGCGAGGGGTAGTTATTTCCGCGAAGGCTGGCTAACTAACAGGCTAACGCTACCTAGCTAACTGGTTAGCAGGACATGTCAAATTACAACGCGTTCCTTGCTATTGGTAGCGTGAACTACTTTAGCTTACGTAGCTTGATTTAGTTGGCTGTAATTTTAAGACTCTAATCAACTTGCAGTGTAACGTTCGCTAGTATAGTTCAGTTTATATAACTAGCCACTTAACGTTAGTTGAAACCAACAAGTTAACTTGAGTATGCTAAAGTTACTCAAACATGTTTTGTTTTACTTAGCCAGGTAACGTTAGCATACTAGACTGCTAGCGGTAGGTACCATCTGTCACTTGGTTTGGCTAGATCGCTAACGTTAACTTACAGCTAGCTAGCGAGTTAGCTTGCTGGCTCTGTAGGTAGTTAGCGTATGCTACCAATCATAGTACGATCATTGATTATAGCGAAGTGGGAAGCAGCTCTATTGTTGAGAAGAAAATCCCAAACTTCAATCTGTTCCGCAATTTATACTCTATTGTTTACTCGTCGTTACCATTTAGCTACGTTGTTTACATAGGTTACAATATGGTGCATTTAGCAAGCTAACAATACTCACGTCTGTATGTTAAACGCCGGTAAACGTGTGTTAGCTAGGTCGCAAGCTGGCCATAGCTAAACCGCCTGGATTCCTCTTCAACCCCCAGGGTCGACAGCTTTATTTTACCATCAACATTGCAATTGTCTGAGATTATATTATTGGTGGTGGGAAAGATCAACATCAGTGGTCTTGACTTGGTGCAACGTTGTTGTTCTTAATGTCTTGGCTTGAGTCCGTGTTTTGGTGGATGCACAGCCACTGACTGAACCAGTGAAATATATAACCATAATGATAAACACTGATACATTCTTGCTATTTTATCGTTGTATAAGGTCCCACAAGAGCGTTTGTTTTTAGGTCACGGTGATTAAACGGTGCAGTGTCAGACAAGATGCTGCCTTGTTTCTGTGCATAATACAATGTAATCAAGCTCTTGTGCAAAATAGCCCTACAGAAAGCATTGGGCCAAACATCATTGATATGATTACTACTAGTAGATAACGTGTTGCAGCACATGAATTATGATAATGAATGCCTTATTTTACAGGCAACAGTATAGATGGATTTAACCCCTGACTGTCTGAAAGCCACATGACAGCAAGGCATTGTTTCGGTTGCAGCATTATGCATTTATTTAGTCTCTACGAACATGGCAATTACAGTATGGTATTTCAACCTTTTAAACCCCCTCACCTCAGTGATCTTGGCCTTGAGACTGTGCCTGAGACGGCACTGCTCTGCAGATGGTAGTGTCTTCCGGCCTGTCTGTCCACGATGCCTGCCTGCTTATAGTCCCCCACATCAGTAACTGCCTCCCAGCACCTCAGAGCGCGACAAAATACTGATTAACCTGTGCACCGTCGACCTACTGGAAGGAATCTTCCCCGAGAGCTCGAACAAGAGTCAAACTTTAAGTCTAATGTTGTGATGTTCATGCCAATTTTCTTGCTCCAGTCAAGGTGGTCACAAAGACCAGTGCTTCGGAGAATGTCTACCCAGTTGGGCAGCTCTGGGCCAGCGTCTCAGTAGAAGTGCTGATCTAGGATCAGATCTCCCCGTCCATTTAATGTTATTATTATACTGATCCTAAGACAGCACTCCTACTTAGAGATGTGTTCTGAATAGGGGCCTTGGTTTGTTATGTATCTAAAACCTGTTGTTTATGGTGAATTTCAAAGTAAAACCAAAGTGTTGTGTTAAGCGAGTTAGTTCTGTTATCTTTCCAAACAGTAGTGACAGTACAGTGGACGCTGTCACAGCTACTAACTGTGTTGCTGCTTCTCCGCGGGGGAGCTTCTACTTCTGACGTGTCACTCTTGACATTATGCAGGTGGAAATAAAATGTGGGTGGAAATTAAATTGAGCCCTAATGATTAAATGGGATATGAGGGCGGCCTGTTGTATTTGCTCAGTGAGGCGGTTAGTCCCGAGGGTCCCACATTTCATAGTTTTAAATGTTTATCTGCACCTCATCTGAAAAAGTATAGTTTAGTGGATTTAGGCCTACTATTGTATTCAAAACAGTCCTTTACCTCACAGAAAACCACACGTTACTCTTCTCATGAATAGCTTTTACTTGCCTCCATTAGCTGAATTGAATGGCTCGGTCTAGGGCTATGCCCTGTTTTATACCCAGAGGAGCCTATCGACAGGCTGGGTACAGGTCCTGTTGATATAAAGCGCATGGAATGAATCAATGCTACTAAGAATGCCTCAACTGTTGGGGGGGCAATAGACTCACTGGTAGGGCTGTGACGGTCATGGAAATTTGGATGGCGGTAATCGGCCAGCCAAATGACCGTGGTTCACATAACTGTTTGAATAACCAAAAAATTACTATAATCTTTAGGGATGCACGATATATCGGTTAACATATCGAAATCGGAGGATATTAGCTAAAAATGCCAACATCGGTATCGGCCCAATGTCTATCTAGTTTAACGCCGATGTTAAAAACCGATGTCAAAGCTACCGTGCATACCTAATATAACAAAGGTACATGACGTAATGACGCCACAGTTCTTATTTTAGATGACAGCTAGCTAACTGTATAGCTACTGAAACAGATTGTCGTTTTGCTATGTTTTGGGGGAAGAACTACATTGTTTGCATCCATGAGCTAGCTAGATTTAATTTTTTTAATGACCAGCACTGTAGGTGCGCGAGCCAACTTTACCAGCATCATACCATACGTATCGATGAACGTTGTGACGTGAAATACGAGTGATTGTGTAATAACTACGTAAAAAATTAATGAATGCTTTAAATTATTATTTGACGTGCAGTCATATTCCGGTCCTGATTGGTCAACAAGCTTATTTGACACGTCAAATATTATATTTTTTGACACGCAAAGACCCAAACAGTGTTCCATAGAAATCCTGGTTGAGAATGAAACGACTGAACAACGAAACACCACAGCAAGTAAGTGAAAGAAATAGGTTTTGATTATTATGTTTTACTGGTAAAGGGGACATACCTAAATGCCAACAAAATAACCTTTTGGTGTGTGTGTGTGTGTGTCACCTTTATTTAACTAGGTTAAGAACACATTCTTATTTACAGTGACGGCCCGGACGATGCTGGGCCAATTGTGCGCCGCCCTATGGGACTCTCAATCACGGCCGGATGTGATACAGCCTGGATTCGAACCAGGGACTGTAGTGACACCTCTTGCACTGAGATGCAGTGCTTTAGAGCGCTGTGTCCGTGTGTGAGTGTGTTAACTATTTAACTGTACCAGAATGCTTAAAAGGACACAAACATTTTAAATATCGGTTATCTGTTTTTTGGGGGGGCAAGGAAAATATCGGTATTGGCATATCATGTCATATCGGTGCATCACTAATTATTTTAAAACGCGCATTTTCTCCTTACCTTCTCTCCCGACTGCATCTGCTGCCATAGAAAGATAATTAATAAACAGGCTTCCCTATTCCAGTCAATGATGGCATAATGTGTGGACTGGTGGCCATTGAGAGTGTACCCAGAGGCTCAAAGCAGGAAGTAAAAGCAGGAAGTGTACCCATCAAGATGTGCTGTGATTTGTTGATTAAACTCAACTGACATTACAAAAAATACATTCCAGTTAACAATACGTCATACCATGCAGCCATTGCGACTGTACCCAGGAGTTTACCAGTCATTGCCAACTGCACGAATGCCCGGCTGTCATGTCTTCAGACAGCTGTTAGTTCCCCACACAAATATATATTTTTATTCTTCAAATACTATTGGTGATACTGATATTTTTATATAAAAACCTAAAAAATTAACATCAGACATCTGGTTAATGCTGGCAAAGTATCTGAGCTGAGGTTGTCTTGTCAGACTGTGTTCCCCATTCCTCTTCAAAAAGCCCCTCTCCCTGGGCCATTGATCCGCGAGGCACCGCTTCAGCCTACTGTCTCTCACTGATTCAGGCAGGCAAGGAGCCCATAGCACAAAGAGAGAGGACGTGGGGCAAGACGGAGAGCCGAGAACATGGATGAGTGTGGAGAAAGAGGGGTGAATTGTTGAAGGGAAAGAAAATATGGGGCCTCTTTCTCTTAAGCGTTGAGACAGACAGCATAGGACTTCTCCTTGTAGTAGCACGAGAAATGTGCTCCCACTCCAACCCCTTTATAGAATGGGTATGATGCATTTAAGTGATAATGCCCTAGAAGCCGGTGTTTGGAGGATATATTGGCACGGTTGATGTTAGGCCTGAAACGAAGTCAAGGGCCGGCAAACAGTGACAATTTATCCTCAACACCGGTTTCGAGGGCATTATCTCTTTTTATACAACAGGTTACCAACATATTCAAATAATGATTGATATATTTTCATTGAAAACATTATTTTGATTAACTTATTCATACTATTTCTCTGCATGTGTGGTTCCCACCATGAAGCATGGAGGAGGAGGTGTAGGGGTGCTTTGCTGGTGACACTGTCTGTGATATATTTAGAATTCAAGGCACACTTAACCAGCATGGCTACTACAGCTTTCTGCAGCGATACGCCATCCCATCTGGTTTGTGCTTAGTGGGACTATCATTTGTTTTTCAACAGACTTTTTTGGTTACAACATGATTCCATATGTGTTATGTCATAGTTGTGATGTCTTCACTATTATTCTACCATGTAGAAAACAGTACAAATAAAGAAACCCTGGAATGAGTAGGCATGTCCAAACTTTTGACAGGTACTGTGTGCGTGTGTATACACATTTTATTATAACATAACACCTGCATAACGAATGAACCGTACATAAAAACGAACGGGCCTATTGAACATATTGCCTTTAGGCATGCCAAAAAAATATGGCTATAAAAACAATAACCCACATTTGGATAGGCTACAAATTACAAAATGGGCCCAAATAAAGTAAACAAAATAGCCTAAGTACGAAATTAACCAAATAAATGAGTGCAAGTAAGTATTTCATGGCACACTTAACATAATATTTTAGCCTAAACCTGAGCTACATTTCTTTCGAAATAAGACGTATCTGTGAATAGGTTTTTTAAAATTCAACAAATAACTGCAATGAAGAACTATTCGGCCTATTTTCCTTTTCATTATATCTTACCTAAAAGGTTTCTGGCAAGGAACACAAGCATGTTCACCTTTCCTGGCTTTAATAGACTGTGGAGTGGGGTAACATTCAGTAACCTATTGCCTACGGAAGACTTGTTGCACAGATGCAGAGGTAGGCCTATTTGCGGACGACGTTGGCCCAGGGAGCAAAGTGACCCTCATTCCCTCTCCACCATGAGTGGGTCATCAGATCTTCCGATGACATCTTCGAGTAGGTAGGATGTGAGGTCTGCGCTGGCCCACTGCTGCGGCCTGGGTGACAGGTTTGCTTCGCTCTCCCAAGTAGACTGCCCAGGGATGTCTTCTATGGTGAACATGCGCACTCGGTCTCAGTGGAAACGGTCTGAAATCACCATTTGAAATGGTTTCGTATCACACAGTAGGCCTACGAATGTGTGGTTACAAATCACTGTTCGATGGTGTCGTGTACTACATTACCATATGATTTGGTTTATATTTGTTTATTTGCACACAAGAAAATATGTTTTCCACATTGTACTCTTAATGATTAGACTCGAATCGGGTGGTTTGTACATTGCACAGGGTCGTCACTAGTTACCACAGTCATAAACCCCGCCTATTTCTTCAAATTTTCTCTCATTTAAATCTGCTTTTAAACCTAAACCTAACCTCCACCCTAACCACATTTATCACCTTATGCCTAACCTTAAATTAAATATAATACCGCCCTAATCATTTTCGCGATATAGCCAGATTGTTTACCACGTTGCTTGGTAACGATGCGCTCCGCAAACCCTGGATTTGAAAAGACAAACTATATCAAAGATGTTTGGACAGGTCGATGGGAGGATGTGTCATTCCAGACATCGCCCAACCCCAGTTATCATATATTTGCTTGTGTTTTGTAGGTGTGTTGAACA
This sequence comes from Brachymystax lenok tsinlingensis, assembly GCA_030435695.1. Classification (NCBI taxonomy): domain Eukaryota; kingdom Metazoa; phylum Chordata; class Actinopteri; order Salmoniformes; family Salmonidae; genus Brachymystax; species Brachymystax lenok. Next base: position 17,715,382 of record CM059798.1, read on the forward strand.
GAGTTTTTGATTCACATCAGGACAGTCATTTAGCTGAGAGATATGGTACAGACCCAGTGGACTTTGCTGTGACCTGCAAATGACCCCTAAAACACACGGGTCAGTTTCCCTTCCACTCCACTGCTAGAACCAAAATATTGGGCACATGGGCCAAAATATCATGGGTCATGCCATATCACTGGCGAGGAAGCCATTATGGTGGGTTAAGCTTTGATATTGTAACCTATACCTTAGTTGTAGGCTAGGCCTATAATAGTGCAGGCATACAGCAAACCTATTTTTGTGTTGTCTTGGAAGTGATTTGAAGTGAAGAACATCCTACATGCTATGGTTAATTCATTATCACTTCAGCAACTCTGGAATAACTGACTCCTCTTTGGTCAAACATTGGTTAGCCTAGTATTTAGGCTGTGCCATTTGAAAATAAACCCATTTTAGCCAGTGTGAAGGCCTAGTAGTAGCTACAATCTTTAGTTTGCTTGTGTCCGCTGAGGAATTTAGCCAGGCCTCTATGATGACACTGCAGCCAGTCTTTTGAATGGGATATTCAGTGTTTGTCACGTGTGCCGAATACAACAGGTATTACAGTGAAATGCTTACTTACAGGCTCTAACCAACAGTGCAATTTTTAAGTAAAAAAATTCACTTTTTAGTCACACCAGCATCTCTCACAATGTAGCTGTATTCTGAGAAGTGAGGGAATTAAATTCCTAGACCTTGCATGCAAGCACCAATCATGTTATGAGGTAGCCTGGGATGGCCGAGTGGATATTACCTCACTTGTCTTTGAAATGGAAGACACACAGACGGGGCGTGTTGTGCAAAGTTATTCGCTCATCCTACCCAGCACCAGTCGCCTTGTTTTGCTGGATTGATTTTGCCTGGTGAAAGCCTGCCTGCGTGATGTCATTACTGTGGTGGGTAGTAGGTTCCCCTTTAGTCATATTAGTAAGTGACTGTACAAGGACTCACAGTCCAAACTCCTCACACAACAAGGGTTTTCCTTTGAACATGTTACAGTGACCGAAGAGATCAAGTTCAAAGTCCCACAAAATGAATTGACGTGATACAGATTTGTATGATTTCTACTTTCTCTTTCCTTTTCAGATTACGTGTACTTTGAGAATTCCTCCAGCAACCCGTACCTGATCCGCAGAATAGAAGAGCTCAACAAGGTTGGTGGAAAAATCGGTCCTTTACATCTACTCTCTGATTTAGTGCGTTTACATAAAAATCTTGCTGACATTGATAGCCCCTTTGTAAAGGTTATCATATCTGACCTTATAGCCAGTCTGTCTGTAACCCATTCATACCCTGGGATGATGCTGGTGGTAACACACACACACACACACACACACACACACACGCACAGTAGTGACAAGATGCTGGTACAAGAGCCATTACATAACGTGGCTAGCTGTAGCAGTAGTGTAGCGACGTATGGCACATGCTTGTTTCCCAGTCAAAGGATTAAGCAGATTTATGTAACACTCTTAAATTGAAAGGGTTGTGGCGAACACCACTATGAAAACTCAATCTAATGGAAGTAGAGGAGGAGGGGAATAATATAATATACAGTTGAAATACACCTTAGCCAAATACTTTTAAACTCCGTTTTCTTTTACAATTCCTGACATTTAACCCTAGTAAGAATAACCTGTTTTATGTCAGTTAGGATCACCACTTTATTTTAAGAATATGAAATGTCAGAATAATAGTAGAGAGACTTATTTATTTCAGTGAAATAATCTGAAAAATTACTTGCGTCATGCACACAGTAGATGTCCTAACTGACTTGCCAAAACTATAGTTTGTTAACAAGAATTTTGTTGAGTGGTTGAAAAACCTGTGTGTATGTAAACTTCTGACTTCAACTGTGTGAAAAAAAAAAAATATATATATATATACACACACACACACACACACACACACACACACACACACACACACACACAGTACCAGTCAAAAGTGTGGACACTTACTCATTCAGTGTTTTTTGTCTTTTTTTTTACTATTAGAATAAAAGTGAAGACAAACTATGACAACACATATGGAATCATGTAGTAACCAAAAAAATGTTACACAAATCCAAATATATTTGAGATTCTTCAAAGTAGCCACCCTTTGCCTTGATGACAGCTTTGCACACTCTTGGCATTCTCTCAACAAGCTTCACTTGGAATGCTTTTCCAACAGTCTTGAAGGAGTTCCCACATATGCTTAGCACTTGTTGGCTGCTTTTCCTTCACTCTGTGGTCCAACTCATCCTAAAACATCTCAATTGGGTTGAGGTCGGTTGATTGTGGAGGCCAGGTCGTCTGATGCAGCACTCTGTCACTTCTTTGCAGCAGTTTGACCATGAAGGCCTGATTCACGCAGCCTCCTCTGAACAGTTGATGTTGAGATGTTTCTGTTACTTGAACTCTGAAGCAATTTCTGAGACTGGTAACTAATTATCTTATCCTCTGCAGCAGAGGTAACTCTGGGTCTTCCCTTCCTGTGACAGTCTTCATGAGAGCCAGTTTCATCATAGCGCTTGATGGTTTTTGCCACTGTTCTTGAAATGTTCCGGATTGACTGACCTTCATGTCTTAAAGTAATGATGGACTGTCGTTTCTCTTTGCTTATTTGAGCTTTACTTGCCATAATATGGACTTAGCCCTATTTGGTAAAATACTGTCTTCTGTATATCACCCCTACCTTGTCATAACACAACTGTTTGGCTCAAATGCATTAAGAAGAAAATAAATTCCACGTATTAGCTTTGAACAAGGCACACCTGTTAATTGAAATGTATTCCAGGTGACTACCTCATGAAGCTGGTTGAGAGAATTCCAGGAGTGTGCAAAGCTGTCATCAAGGCAAAGGCTGGCTACTTTGAAGAATCTCAAATATAAGATATATTTTGATTTATTTAACACCTTTTTGGTTACTACATGATTCCATATGGGTTATTTCATAGTTTTGACGTCTTCACTATTCTACAATGTAGAAAATAGTAAAAATAAAGAAAAACCCTGGAATGAGTAGGTGTGTCAAACTTTTGACTGGTACTGTGTGTGTGTGTGTGTGTGCGTGCATGCTATTACTATTAGTGTGACTGAGGCTGCGTCAGAAATGGCATCCTTTTCCCTATCTAGTGCACTACTTTTGTCCAGAGCTTCATTGAGGCTGCAATTTCATGTCGGGCTGGGAGTTGCCAAGGACCTCACAATACAATGTTATCATGATACTTAGGTGCTGATATGATATGTATTGCGATTCTATATGTGTTATGATTCGATAATGTGATTTTATTGCAATTTATCCACACATATTGCTCACTACGTTATATGTCTGCTGCAGAGAGACGAGAGCATGAGAAATTTGTTTTGATCAGTCATGGAAATAAGAAAGACAATTTGGCAAGCTTTGGAAGTGCCGCCCAATAGTAATTGACCACTCTTGTCACGTCTCTCTCAGACGGCCAATGGGAACGTGGAAGCCAAGGTGGTGTGTCTGTTCCGGAGGAGGGACATCTCAGGCAACCTCAACACTCTGGCCGACAGCAACGCAAGTGAGTACAACAGTCTGTCTACCTGTGTACTTCAGTCTCTCTCTTAGTCCGTCAGATCTCTGCTCCGTCACTGCTTTATAATACATACTGCTTGAGAGCGGGATAATTCTTATCTCTATGCCAAACTAATGCTGTGTAGTCTATGCGCTCTGTAAAGTTATTGAAGAGCATTATTAGTCTAGACGAAACAGCCTCTTTCATAAACCAGTTTATTATCTCCATCCAGGATATGAGTACTGTGTTGTGTTCCAATCAGATTGGCATCTCCCTCTGCACTACCAGCAGGCAATTGGCTCTCTCTCTAAGTAGAGGGATGCTCCGGTTGCATCCCAAACGGTACCCCATTCCCTATATAGTGCACTACTTTTGACCAGATCCTTATGGGTCTTAGTGCGCTGCTTTTGACCCATCTATGGAATAGGGTACCGTTTGGGACACACCCTCAGTCTCCTTCTGAAGCACAACTGTGTGTGAGAGACTGCATAGTGCTGTTCCACTGCAGCTTTTAGTAGGAAGTGGATACTGATATAGGATTCATTCTCTATGGAGAAGGGAAAATTAGTTTTTGTTTCTATCGTGAATCATACTGTACTTGTCGTTGTTGTTGTAGGACTAATAGTGTCTGGCTATTGGTTTGAGAGTCAGTGTTTAAATCACACACAGTCAAGGGTATTTCGCTGAAGTGTCCTGGTGCAGAGAAGTAGCGATGAAGAGTTCGAGAGATGTGGGGGGGGGGAGAGGGATGGAGAGAGAGAGGAGTGATGGAGAGGTGGAGGGAGAGCGAAGCGGGTGCCGGGGTAGTTAGGTGATGTTAATGACACACCGATGACTGAGAGCTCTCCTCGGATTCTCTCTCTCTCTCACACACACACACACACACACACACACACCTTTAACATGGTGGGCTGCATTCAGTGCTCCAGACAAGACACTCAGATCCACACCTCAAAATGGATGCATTATCCATCGACCTGGAATGCAATTTTATAGTACTTAGTACTGTATTTAATGCTGATGAACATAGTCTACTAAATTCAGCTATTTGGATAGAATGTTAAAATGTCTTATTTTTTATTATGTGAGGTACCTGTGTACATTATCTCCAGTTTGGTTTCACTAAAGATACTTAGGCTATTGTAAATCACTCTGGATAAGAGCTTCTGCTGTGAAGAAAAACATTGGTCCTGTCTGTGGCTGTTTAGTGACAATAGTCGGTCCAGTAGGAGGCAGGCATGGCCAAGAAGACCAAGGTGGGTGGGTGATCTCCTCTCCTGCTTCTCAGCCCTGGAGCTCTGCTAGCCGAGTGGTTATGTCACCGCAGTGTGTTCGCGTTAACTGCCCCTGTGGCCTGCTGCGGAGGTATTCCATCTACCCTCCCCTGGAGGTCAGCGGAAAACAGACAGAGGGCCCTCAAACTGGCTGGAACCAGTCTATGAGCCTGGGAGAGAGGGGGAGGCTGAGGTTGTGTTCCAAATAAACGGCCACAACTGGTCCGGCGTACTGACCGTGTCCAGCCTAGCCCCAGTCAACCTTCGAGAACTGGTCTGGCCTTGCTGCCTGGTCCACTCTGGTCTGGCATGCTCTTGTATATACACATGCTGTCGGCCGTTACGCTACTCTACGTCTTTCGTCCCCCTCTCCTGCGTTTTGGCTCTGGCGCCCCAAAACAAAATGCCTGTACTCCAGCCTCCCACTCGGCAGCACGAGCCACTGCTTTGGCACTGTCCTGTTATACAGGACCAGAGCTTCCTCTCCCACCAGACCCCCTCCTGCCTCCCCCACCAAACACCCGTCTCATCTGAGTGCAGCCCCCTGCACCCCTCCCTCTCTGCCTATCCTCCGGCCCAGGCACGCTGTTCAGAACAAAAGGCCCTTGATGTGTCCCACAGGGCTGTGGCACGCAACGGGTTAACTCTGACTTGCCTTGTGTCTTTGTCAGGGAAGAGTGTGTGTGAGAGACTGTGTGCAGGGAGAGAGAGAGCGTGTGCGCTGCTCTGCCCGTTTGTGTGTCCCTCCTGTCTGTGTGCGTGTGTGTGTGTGTGTGTGTACAGTATGCGTGTGTGTGTGTGTGTGTGTGTGTGTGTGTGTGGGGGTAGATGATGGGGGGGATGGGCGCCTCAGGTTTGTTGCACAGGGTTTCCCACTTAGTCTGGCAGGGACTCGCCGGACAAGGGAGGGGGTGATAGTGGAGGAGGGGGGTTGAGGGATGGCAGGAGGGGTTAACAGAAAGGGGTGTGGTCTGAGGTCCCGTCCCCTCTCTCTACCACTGACAGGGTTTCCTTTGGCTGAGTGCAGGGGCGGAGTCCGTGGAGATCGAGAGATAGTCCTGCCCAGTGCTCTCTCCCCGCTCAATTCACCACCCCCGCCACCTCACACACATTACTGACTCACCCTCCTGAAATTTAGGAATGTACCATCTAGTAGTGTAACACAAGGTATAATACAAAACTGTCTTCCGTATGAGGAAAATGAATGTTTCTTTATCAGCATGGACTCATTTTAGCCTGCCAGATCATAAAGGCTATATGCAGTAATTTGTTTACATTGTAAGGGCATACTAGGTCAGTCCCTAGAATAGACTGGAATAGTTTGTCCTTCCGAGTAGGAAATGATGTTCATGGTCGTATTGGTTACACTTACGTAGTAGGGACCGGTACCAGGGAATACAGTGCATTCAGTATGCGTTCAGTATTCAGACCCCTTCCCTCTTTCCACATTTTGTTACGTTACAGCTTTATGCTAAAATTTATTAAATAAATGTTTGTCCTCAGTCTACACACAATACCCCATAATGACAAAGCGAAAAACAAGGGTTTTAGAATTTTTTGCAAATGTTTAAAAAAGACACCTTATTTACATAAGTATGCAGACCCTTTGCTATGAGACTCAACATTGAGCTCATGTGCATCCTGTTTCCATTGATCATCCTTGATGTTTCTACAACTTGATTGGACGTTGATTTGGAAAGGCACACACCTGTCTTCATAAGGTCCCACAGTTGACAGTGCATGTCAGAGCAAGAACCAAGCCATGAGGTCGAAGGAAAGGTACCAAAACTTTTCTGCAGCATTGAAGTTCCCCAAGAACACAATGACCTCCTCCATTTTTAATTGGAAGAAGTTTGGAACCGCCAAGACTTCCTAGAGCTGGCCGCCCAGCCAAACTGATCAATCAGGGGAGAAGGGCCTTGTTCAGGGAGGTGACCAAGATCCCGATGGACACTCTGACAGAGCTCCAGAGTTCATCTGTGGAGATGGGAGAACCTTCCAGAAGGACAACCATCTCTGCAGCACTCCACCAATGAGGGCTTTATGGTAGAGTGGCCAGACGAAAGCCACTCCTCAGTAAAAGGCACATGACAGCCCGCTTGGAGTTTGCCAAAAGGCACCTAAAGGACTCTAAGACCATGAGAAACAAGATTCTCTGGTCTGATGAAAGGTTGAACTCTTTGGCCTCAAGTGTCACGTCTGGAGGAAAGCTGGCACCATCCCTATGGTGTAGCATGGTGGTGGCAGCATCATGCGGTGGGGATGTTTTTCAGTGGCAGGGACTGGGAGACTATTCAGGATCGAGGCAAAGATAAACGGAGCAAAGTACAGAGAGATCCTTGACGAAAACCTGCTCCAGAGCACTCAAGACCTCAGACTGGGGCGACGGTTCACTTTCCAACAGGACAATGACCCTAAGCACACAGCCAAGACAATGCAGGAGTGGCAAATCTCTGAATATCCTTGAGTGGCCCAGCCAGAGCCTGGACTTGAACCCGATCGAACATCTCTGAAGAGACCTGAAAATAGCTGTCCAGCGACTTTCCCCATCCAACCTGACAGAGCTTGAGGATCTGCAGAGAGGAATAGGAAAAACTCCCCAAATACACGTGTGCCAAGCTTGTAGCGTCATACCCAAGGCTGTAATCGCTACCAAAAGTAATTCGAGAAAGTACTAGGGTCTGTAATGGGTCTGAATATTTATGTAAATGTAATATTTCAGTTTTTTATTATAATTAAGTTAGCTAACATTTCTAAAAACCTGTTTTTGCTTTGTCCTAAATCAAATCAACGTTTATTTGTCACGTGCGTCGAATACAACAGGTGTAGACCTTACAGTGAAATGCTTACTTACAGGCTCTAACCAATAGTGCAAAAAAAAGTATTAGGTGAACAATAGGTAAGTAAATAAACAAAAACACCAGTAAAAAGACAGTGAAAAATAACAGTAACGAGGCTATAAAAGTATCGAGGCTGCTGGGTAATTGTGTGTAGATTACAGTTTTTAATTTATTTATTGAATCAATTTTAGAATAAGGCTGTAATGTACATCAACATATGTCCCTGGAGGCAGCTGTTCGATCCTGTGTTCCCCCACTCACTTTCTGAGCTTTATTCATTTTTCTGTAATCCATCAAATGTTTATTTCGCAATAAATATATACAAATAAAGGTAAACCGGGATCTTCATCCCCAAGCCACAATTATCAATCAGTTATATTGATGTGAATTAATTTCATCATACCCTGATCAAGATTATTAGAGCCAATATAATTGGAAAGTGTGCTTTGTTGCCCATTTTGTTTTTGTGTGTCTTTTCATAGGAGACTTTGAGGAGGAGTCCAAGCAGCCCACAGTGTCTGAACAGCAGAAACACCAGCTGAAACACAGAGAACTCTTCCTCTCTCGGCAGTTTGAGTCTTTACCAGCCACTCACATAAGGTAATCGAGAGAGAGCGTGTGTCCTGAGGCGTAGACCCACCACATAGCAGTAGCTGCAGACAAGAGTGCTGCCATTGAACCAGTTCAACCCTGACAGGATATAGTGTCATATGACAGGACTGATATGTCCATTCCTGACTTCCCTCATCAACTCATCCATGACCACTGGCTGCGTCCCCTCTGACTTCAAAATGGCCAGAGTTGCGCCCCTTTCTCAGGAAACCAACACTCGACCCCTCTGACATCATAAACTACAGATCGGTATCCCTTTCTTTTCTCTCAAACACTTGAGCATGCTGTCTAGGACCAACTCTCTCGCTATCTCTCACAGAATCATCTCCTTGACCCTAACCAGTCAGGCTTCAGAACGGGTAACTCAACTGAGAATGCTCTCCTCTGTGTCATGGAGGCTCTCCGCACTGCCAAAGTTGACTCTCTCTCGCCTATGTTCTCATCCTACCTAGTTCTATCCGATGCCTTCGACACCGTGAACCATCGGATCTTCGCTCCTACCAGGTGATGTGGGGAGGATCTGTGTCTGCACGACGTGCTCTCACTACTGGTGTCCCCCAGGGCTCAGTTCTAGGCCCTCTTCTCTCTCTACACCAAATCACTTGCCTCCGTCATATCTTCACCGGTCTCTCCTATCATTGCTATGCGGATGACACTCAACTTCTTTTCTCCACCCCTTCTGACACCCAGGTGGCGACACGCCAGTCAGCTTGAATGTCGGCCCACCACTTCAAGATCAACATCAACAAGAATGAGCTGCTCTTCCTCCCAGGGAGGAGTCCTTAAGGTCCTTATCTCCCGTCTGGACTAGTGCAATTTGTTGTTGGCTGGGTTTGCCACTCGTGCCATCAAACCCCTGCAACTTGTCCAGAACACCGCAGCCCGCCTGGTGTTCTCCCATGTTACCCCGCTCCTCCGCACACTCCACTGGCTTCCAGTAGAAGCTCGTATCCACTACAAGACCATGGTACTTGCCTACGGAGCAACTACCATGCCCCTCCCTACCTTCAAGCTATGCTCAAACCCTACACCTCAACCAGAGTACTCCGTTCTGCCACCTCTGGTCTCTTGGCCTTCCCACCTAAACTTATCTATGGCCCATTCATAACCATTAAGCCAGCAATGTGTTCAAACTGTCCCTTCGTAACATGAACCATCACAGTTCAGGCTCTTGATCTCAAAATAAGTTGAGGGGTTAGTGTAGAAATACTATAATAATTGTGTTGAAAATTTCTTCAATATTTGTAACTTGTTCGTTCACAGCATTTCCACAGACATGTATTTTGTTTTCCAATGCCTTATTGGGGATATATTACAGTAGTGAGGATAGGTGCAGGTGAGTTCAGATGAATAGTGTGTATTGCATGGTGCCTTATTGACCTCTGAATGCTCTTCTCCGGTCACCCCTCTCTCTCTCTCTACCCAGGGGGAAATGTAACGTTACACTCCTCAACGAAACAGACGTCCTTGCCGGCTACCTGGAGAAAGAGGTGAGCTTCACTTTTTTTTACAATGAGGCAAACTGGACACTGTAGCATAAGGATTTATGCCAAAGTATTTGCATCCCCCCCGAATATATTTGTATTACCTTTTGCGCAAGGACTGTAAAACACAAGGAGAAATTAGTACAGTAGGTACTGAAGGAGAAATTAGTACAGTAGGTACTGAAGGAGAAATTAGTACAGTAGGTACTGAAGGAGAAATTAGTACAGTAGGTACTGAAGCGTTGAGTGACGGTGTAAAGCAGGGATAGGTGACTTTGATGGGACATTTGCAAGTCAATAGATCAGGAGTCGGCAACCTTTTTTGTGTAAATTGCCAATTTTACAATTTATTCTACCAATTCTAATGATCTGCGTGCCAGTAATGGTTTGCAAATGTGCGTTACAAGTAAATGTCTATATTGAACATCTAATTGCCCCCAAAAGAATGAATTCCATAGCTCGCTAAACAGAGGCGCTGTCCTTTAGCACCACGGGCTTGGTCATGGAACACAGATTCTCTTGGTGAATATGATAGTGACAATCTGATCAGCTTTGTGAATCCTTTGTTTCCCCGCCATAGCGGGGCCATCATCAGTTGTAATAGCCAATATGTTTTTAATATCGACACCTCTCTCTGTCCTAAAAATGACCTGCGATGCTTTTGCTACAGCTTTCCCTTTAGTAGTGCAACGCATGGGTTTTAGTTCGCGCTCCTCATGTACCTGCTCTGAGTCACAGTATCATGGAATGTCAATAATATCCACTCTCATCTAGAGCCACACAGGTGCAGCTTTTAACGCTCCAGTTTGCTGCTTCTTCACATGTTCAACCGCCTCGGTAACGGGCCTGTTAAACAGTTCTGGCAGACACAGGCATGTCTTTTCTCTTTGAGATGATGTCTTTGTTAGGCAATCCATCAAATAAAGCCTGCGAACTACTGAGGAAAGCCTCCTTGATATATTCCCCATTTCCATGTTTAGGAATGCACTGCTCTCCTCTGTAGCTCCCCCCTGTATCTCCCCTCTGTATCTCCCCCCTGTATCTCTCCTCTGTAGCTCCCCCTGTAGCTCCCCTCTGTATCTCCCCCTGTATCTCCCCTGTAGCTCCCCCTGTAGCTCCCCCTGTATCTCCCCCTGTATCTCCCCCTGTATCTCCCCCTGTATCTCCCTCTGTAGCTCCCTCTGTAGCTCCCTCTGTAGCTCCCCCTGTAGCTCCCTCTCCCCTCTAGCTTGGTTTTTGACTCTATATTGATTTGTAAGTACACTGCTTTGCTTTTCATACCTGGACACGGCCCTCTTCCTTCAGCATTGTCCGACTCACCCTGAAGTTTTTCTCATGTCTCGTTTCAAAATGATGCCGTAAACTTGATGTCCGACTAGCAACAGTTTTACGAATCCATAATCCTTTGTCCAAGAGGCAATACATGAGGGCATGCTAGCTGCTTGGCATGTGAGAACGAATCTCATCTTCAGTGTTGCCTTGGTTTTGAATTTGGAGAGAGAGGCGAGGTGGGTCGTCTTGCATAGAACTAATAATATGAAACTCCTGCAAAATCTTGAAAGCCCATTGGCTAATCAGGATTGACATACCTTGGGAACTACAACATTGCAGTGAATACCAAATGACATTTTGAAACCAATGCCTGCAATGTAAATTATTTTCTCCAATTTATACCAAATAATGTATTGCCAAAAATAAGTGAGATAATAAACGTCAAGCCAAGGCTTAGCAAGCCACACAAAATAATAAAATACATTTTTTTTCTTTTTTGGGGGGGTGGATTGCCAAGCCTTGGCTTGACGTTTATTATCTCACCCGCGCCGTAGGTTGCCGACCCCTGCAATAGATGCTAGCCAGTCTGCAAAGTAAACACTTGTTAGGTAGCTAAGATAGGCTAAATATGACTAAAATCGAAAAGTACATTTCCTGAAGAAAGTTTGCAGGCTTGCTTCAGCTTAATAAAAATATTTGTAGCCATTCCAAAGCCATTTAATCAGTTTGATATATTGAATGAGCAAATTATTTCAGAAGGCATAAAACATATTTGGTTGCAATGTTGTACTTCATCAAGGGTGGTCTACCATGGTTCTATAGGTTCTCCCAGTCCGCCTCTAACAAACCACACTTTAAAAAAATGAGCTGCTCAACCGGACCTTGATGAACTGTTTCTGATGTGTTTGAGCAGAGTAGCTCTCCAGACTGAGGGTTGACCGTGTGTTTTATACAGTTGACTAACAGGTGTTCTACTTTGGGGGGATTGGGGGGTTCAGTGCCTTGCACAACGCCATCAGATGGTACATGGGATAGAGATGCCGGCTATTGTTGATAAGGAACATTTGGTTAGAAGTCATGGAAAAAGTAATGAAATTGATCTTTCAAAATGTATATGAACCCTGGCTAGAGTAACTTAAAAAAAATAATAATAATACAATTTGCTGACATGGGCTAATTGAGTAACTGTCAGTGTCTGACAAAAGAGAAACTGCTTATGCGCACAACCATATGTTTTACTATTCTAACTCCCAACAGTAAGTTAAGAGTTAGAATACTGAGTTAGAATACTGAGTTAGAATACTGAGTTTCTGAGTGGAAATTGGTCAGAAGGGGGGCTGGCCCCCAGTTGCCCTTCCCTGATGTAAATTCTCTAGCCCCATCCTTCCATCTGTTTTCTGTGCTCCAGGAGTGTTTCTTCTACTCGCTGGTGTTTGACCCGGTCCAGAAGACCCTGCTGGCGGACCAAGGAGAGATTCGGGTGGGCTCCAAGTACCAGGCCGAGATCCCCGACAAGTTAGCTGAAGGTCTGTGTCTGTCTGTGTGTAGAAGGGGGGTGTTTGGGTGGCTGAACTCTGACCTTTTACACCGGCCTATCAGGTTGCAGCCTATTATAGTGATCATGGTGCTCTGACTACACACATACATAATGGGCCCAATTTCTAAAAGTGCTGGGTTTGAAGGATGTCTGCTATCTATCACGTGTATAAATGATTTGAGTTGTATGGGATCATAAATCATCAGTAGGGAGAAATCGGTCATGTTTTGGAATGGAAAAGGGGAATCTGTGTTCCTATTGGAGAACTCAATTTTCTGCCCACTGAACAGGACATCACCTCCTGGCAGCAAGTAGTGTAGTTAGATGTTGCCCTCTTGTTTTATCTTCCCTTGTGTAGACTAGCCAGTGTTAAGTTGAATGTTGACATTTTGTGAAGGTTGTTTGTGCTCATGTGACACTAGTTCCGTCTGGTCAGACCGCAATGCATACCTGTCCATTCTGATGTTTTCTCTCTCTCACCTTCTGCTCCCATTCATCCTTTTCTATTTCTCTATGAATCATCTCTCTCCAGTTCATTTATTTCACCATTGCCTCTCCTCTCAAGTCTCTGTCTCTCGTTTCCCAAATAGTGGGTCACGAAACCACAACCAATGTCTCTGTCTGCAATATTAGTTAACATGTCTGATGGTTGTCCTCTTGGTGTCATCCCTCCCAGGTGAAGAAGACACCCGTATCCAGGAGAAGCTAGAGGTCAAGGTGTGGCACCCCGACAACCAGCTCAAAGACCCACAGATCGACCAGTTTCTGGTGGTGGCTCGGTGAGTGTCCCCTGGCCCTGTCCCCCTTCCATCTGTCACACGTTTCCCTGGTTACGGCCTGTTGCTATGGAGGTCCTTGTCAGGGCCTTGTTATCATGAGGTTGGAACACATTCTGCGCTGGAGTAACGTGAACTGGATGGCTTTGAGTTGCAAAGTGTCCACCTTTTTGAGCTTGATATTACTGTATTGAGATTTTGCAATGTTCTCAAGACATCTTTGAAGGGTCTTGCCTAAGCTGTGTAGTAGCAGTAGGACCCCAGTCAACATACAGCATGTTTGGGCCCAAGTCTGTTTTTGGAGGGAATCGACATTATGTAGGGAACGACATCAAGCTGCAGCACCACCTAGTGGCCATATGGTGAACATTCACACCGATTTACAAAACCCCATTTGATAGGGTATTTTTGTCTAGTTCTTGATAAGTTAGGAGTTTGTCTGTTTCAGTACTGGGTTTGTCATTTGATGCTAATGATGATATTTGATGGTTGTGTGTTCCAGTGCTGTGGGGACGTTTGCCCGAGCCCTGGACTGCAGCAGCTCAATCCGTCAACCCAGCCTGCATATGAGTGCTGCGGCTGCCTCCCGAGACATCACGCTGGTGAGACACACACACTTTGTCCATTTCCCATGATGACGAGACAATCACTAAGCGCTCTACATATAACCCTTAAAACAATGGACATCTACCTTGTCCTAATTAGTACATGTAATGTTATTTATTATATTGGACTATACACTCAGTGGACAGTTTATTAGGTACATCACCCCCGTTCATGAAAATTGTTCGCTCCTACAGATGGTGAGTCACGTGGCCGTGGCTTGCTATATAAAGCATGAGGACAGGCATCGAGGCATTAAGTTACTGTTCAACTGAATTAGAATGGGCAAAACGAGTGACCTAAGCGACTTTGAGCATGGTATGATCCTCGGTGCCAGGCGCGCCAGTTCCAGTATCTCAGAGACGGCCGGCCTCCTGGGCTTTTCACGCACGACAGTGTCTAGGGTTTACTGAGAATGGTGCAACAAACTAAAAACATCCAGTCAGCTCAGTCCTGTGGGCAAAAACAGCTCGATGAGAGGTCGAAGGAGAAGAGCAAGAATTGTGCAAGCTAACAGGCGCGCCACAAACAGTAAACGACCACACAGGGTTCTACTCCTATCAGCTAAAAACAAGCAGAAGCGTCTCCATGGGGCCCGCGATCACCAACACTAGACAATTGAGGAGTGGAAAAACATTGCCTGGTCCAGAAAATCCTGGTTCCTGTTGCGTCATGCTGATGTCAGAGTCAGGATTTGGCATAAGCAGCATGATCCCATGGACTCATCCTGCATCGTGTCAATGGTACAGGCTCCTGGGGAATGTTCTCCTGGTACACATTAGACCTCTGCACCACTCAGGACCTAAGGCATCTCAGTGCTAGAGGCATCACTACAGACCCGGGTCCAGCAGTCTAAGGCACTGCATCTCAGTGCTAGAGGCATCACTACAGACACCTTGGTTCGAATCCAGGCTGTATCACAACCGCCCGTGATTGGGAGTCCCATAGGGCGGCGCACAATTGGTCCAGCTTCGTCCGGGTCATTGTAAATAAGAATTTGTTCTTAACTAACTTGCCTAGTTAAATCAAATAAAAATTCAGGCTGTTCTGGAGGCAAAGGGGGGGTCTGACCCAGTACTAGATGGGTATTCTAAAACAGTTCGGTAACCTGTGTCTAAAATTACCAATATATTGTCCCCGCTCTCCCCCTCTAGTTCCATGCAATGGATACCCTGCAGAAGAACGGCTACGACCTGGCCAAGGCCATGTCCACGCTGGTGCCGCAGGGCGGGCCCGTGCTCTGCCGTGACGAGATGGAGGAGTGGAGCGCCTCGGAGGCCATGCTGTTCGAGGAGGCGCTGGAGAAGTATGGCAAGGACTTCAACGACATCCGCCAGGACTTTGTAAGTGTCCTCCCGTATTCCACTAATAGTAATCTGGCTTGTGTTCAGAAGGACTAGTAAGGTCAAATATTTTGAATCTAGAAAGAGAAGTACCTCTTCCGTTTCAAAACGCACCACCGGAACACCCCTCTATATTACCTGTATCCTATGTGCTTTCATCTGGTCAGTGTTGAAGGGTGTTCTGACTCTGTTGTCCCCAGTTGCCGTGGAAGTCACTAGCCAGCGTGGTTCAATTCTACTACATGTGGAAAACCACCGACCGCTACATTCAACAGGTAAAATACACCACTCAGCCATTCAGTCACACTCTTACAAAACAATGAGATAGTACTATGCATTGGCTTAAGTGATGTATAATGCAGAGTTGTCTTCACAAGCAGAGCTACTTGTTGTTACTTTGCTAATTGAATTGTATGTTTATTTCAGAAACGACTCAAAGCAGCGGAAGCAGACAGCAAGCTGAAGCAGGTTTACATCCCCACCTAGTGAGTACCAGTCTGAACCACAGCAGAGACAATGCACAATCTCCATCATTAGCACGGTAACTAAACACATCAACTCTCTCTCTCACTCCACCTCTACCTCCAGCACCAAGCCCAACCCCAACCAGATCATGGCTCCTGGTAACAAGCCTGGCATGAACGGGGCGGCTGGCTTCCAGAAAGGACTGAGCTGCGAGAGCTGCCGTAGTGAGTATTCTGCCATACAACTTTAGTTTGTGTTTTGTGTCTGGTCTATTGTCTGACTAACTGTAGTGAACAATCCCATGTGTGTAGTGTAGGTGATTTTGACGTATTCTTTTCTTCTGGACATCTAACAGATCTCCCCTCTGTTGCAGCCGCCCAGTCAGCACAGTGGTACGCGTGGGGTCCTCCCAACATGCAGTGCAGACTGTGTGCATCCTGCTGGATCTACTGGAAGAAGTACGGAGGCCTGAAGACCCCCACACAGCTAGAGGGGGCCGCAAGATCTGGCTCAGTATGTCTGCTTTTATTAACCTGCTACTCTGAACCACTCAAATACTGGGTGCACCTCAACAGCCTAGCTTTCCTTTATCTGCATAGGGCAGGGAAGAGCGAGTTAATATCATTTTAATTTCCTAATTCTTGGTGGCCTAGCCTGTGTTATCAGATCATTACAGCGGCAGCAGAGGAGAGGAAGTCAATGTAGACTGAGATATTCAATCATGATATTTCGATATGTTAACTCTTGGCCCCTCAGGAGTCAACCCCCCCCGAGGTCACATGACCCGCCAGGAAGTGCAGGGCCTGTCACCGTTCACGACTAGTGGGGGGCGGGCCAAGCTGCTGGCCAAAAACCGGCAGACGTTCATCCTGCAGACCACCAAGCTGACGCGCATCGCCCGCCGCGTCTGCACCGACATTCTGCAGCCCCGCAGCGCCGCACGCCGCCCCTACGCCTCCATCAACGCCAATGCCGTCAAGGCCGAGTGTGAGTATATGGACACGCATGAATATACACACACACACACACACACACACTTTTTCTGTAATGCTTATGGTGTTCTTTTCTCAGGTATGATAAGGCTTCCAAAAGCGACCAAGGCCCCTATAAAGAACCGCTCGATCCCCCCGACCACCGCTGGCCACCATAGTGAAGGAACTGGGTAAGAAAATGGTCCAATCACAGAAGAAATGATCATTGAGATCCTGAGAGGTCTTAATTTGTGTGTAGTTTTTCGATGCTCCAGCTGTCGAAACACAGTTAAAAGTTTGGACACCTACTCATTCAAGGGTTTTTCTTTGTTTTTACTATTTTCTAAGTTTTAGAATAATAGTGAAGACATCAAAACTATGAAATAACACATATGGAATCATGTAGTAACCAAAAGTGTTACACAAATCAAAATATATTTTAGATTCTTCAAAGTAGCCACCCTTTGCCTTGATGACAGCTTTGCACACGCTTGTCATTCTCTCAACCAGCTTCACCTGGAATGCTTTTCCAACTGTCTTGAAGGAGTTCCCTCATATCCTGAGCACTTGTTGGCAGCTTTTCCTTCACTCTGCGGTCCAACTCATCCCAAACCATCTCAATTGGGTTGAGGTTGGGTGATTGTGGAGGCTAAGTCATCTGATTCAGCACCATCATTGCTCGTGTTTCTTGGCCCAAGCAAGTCTCTTCTTATTATTGGTGTCCTTTAGTAGTGGTTTCTTTGCAGCAATTTGACCATTAAGGCCTGATTCACGCAGTCTCCTCTGAACAGTTGATGTTGAGATGTGTCTGTTACTTGAACTCTGTGAAGCATTTATTTGGGCTGCAATCTGAGGTGCAGTAAACTCTAATGAACGTCCTCTGCAGCAGAGGGAACTCTGGGTCTTCCTTTCCTGTGGCGGTCCTCATGAGAGACAGCTTCATCCTTGCTTGGTTTTTGCAACCAGAAACTTTGAAAGTTCTTGAAATTTCCCACTTTGACTGACCTTCATGTCTTAAAGTAATGATGGACTGTCGTTTCTCTTTGCTTATTTCAGCTGTTCTTGTCATAATATGGACTTGGTCTTTTACCAAATAGGGCTGTCTTCTGTATACCATCCCTACCTTGTCACAACACAACTGATTGGCTCAAACACATTAAGAAGGAAAGAAATTCCACAAATTAACTTTTAACAAGGCACACCTGTTAATTTAAATGTATTCCAGGTGACTACCTAAGGCAAAGGGTGGCTGCTTTGAAGAATCTCAAATATATTTTGATTTTTTGGTTACTACATGATTTCATATGTGTTACTTCATAGTTTGATGTCTTCACTATTTTTCAAAAATGTAGAAAATAGTACAAATAAAGAAAAACCCTTGAATGAGTAGGTGTGTCCAAACTTTTGACTGGTACTGAATAATGAAGCGGTATGCGCTTTTATTTTAAGTGGCTTCGTTTGATTGGGGTTCTCCTTTACTCTCTCCAGCCATCCAGGCTCCACTCAAGCTGAAGGCCCCCAGAGGCACCCCCACCCCAATCAACCGCAACCAGGCCAACCAGCCCCGTGGGGGATCGGCCCTGCTCGGGAAGAGGCCCTTTGACAGCAGCGTGAGTACACACGCATGCACACACACAAACCACCACCGCCATTTTTACTTCCTCTGTCTGTCAATCCATACATGTGACACTGACAGGTTCTTGTTTGGTATAGACGGCCTCATTTTTCTGTAACCTTGGGTAGTGTCTCGTGTCCCTGTCTACTCAGACTGCAGAGAGGGACAGACTGGCGCTGGTTCTGGTTCCTCTGTAACAGTGGGATACCTACTGACCATCTGTCTCTCTCCAATCACCGCTGAGCATAGCAGCATGACCACAGCTTGGGCCAAGTGGCTACACACACACACACACACACACACACCTCTCACCGGTCTTCTCTTATTGGTCACAGGCGTTAGCACTGCCGTTCCCCACCAATGGGAGGCCGTTCACATCGGGCATGAGGACCACTTCCCAGTCGGTGATCAAGCGTCAGAAAGTGAACCAAGGAGACGCGCCAAACCCCGTGGTTTTTGTTGCTACTAAATACACCAGGTAGGTCCTCGTCTCTGAGTATAGTGTCTGTTATTCTCTTTAGTAGCAGTCTGCTCCGGAAGATACAAATTACCTTCTGTGCTTTTTGGTTGAGAAGTCTACATAGTTCTATATTGAATGCCTGACAAAGGGATCAATCTTAGTCAAAACAAATTCTCCCACTGAATTTTTTGCCATTAAGACCTGATTGATCCCTTTGTCAGGTGTTCAGTATAGTACTATGTAGATTTCTCAAACAAATAGCACAGAACGAAAATGATGAATGTTTAATATTGCATTTAACCAGTTTTAAGATCCAGGTTTTTCTTCTTTGCATCTGTGCACTTTGACATTAGGCTGTGTTTTGTACAGGCAGCCCGATTCTGATCAGATCTTTTGCCAATAGTTGGGCAAAAGATTAGAAGGTGCTACCTGTGTAAACAAAGCCTTGGACTCCTAGGTGTGCCAATGTTGATCTGAGTCCTCCAGATTATTCACCATGTGTATTTCTGTCCCCTCCAGGGCTCTGAGGAAACACCTGAGCCAGTCTGAGATGCGGCGGGCAGCCAGGAAACCACACCTCCCCGTCAGGGTCAAGCTGCCCCTGCCTCCCCGGCCCCTGGCTCTAGCCATCCTGCCCTCCAGTACCAGCGAGCCCATCGTCCTGGAGGACTAACCCCCCCCACTGCGAAACAGGGAGGGCGCACCACCGCGCACCAACCTGCTAGTGTAGCAACACAACCCATACCAGTAGTTGTTTTCTCTCGTCGTATTTTTTAAATCTCGTCTTCTGTTCTGTTACCTCCCAAAAGCTGACGTGCTGCTCACCACACACACACACACACACACACACACACACACACACGAGTGACACCCACATGAATGCATTACATCTAGTACACGGCATCAATTCTTTACACACACAGCGCACACACACTACGCATACACTGAGTGTACAAAGCACTAGGAACAACCCCCTTTGCCTTCAGGAACGCCTCAAACCCAGCAGCGTTGCAGTTCTTGACACACTCAAAAACAGTGCACCTGGCATGAACTACCATACCCTGTTCAAAGGCACTTAAGTATTTTGTCTTGCCCATTCACCCTCTGAATGGCACACAAACACAATCCATGTCTCAATTGTCTCAAGGCTTAAAAATCATTATTTAACCTGTCTCCTCCCCTTCATCTACACTGATTGAAGTGGATTTAACAAGTGACGACAATAAGGGATCATAGCTTTCACCTGGTCCGTTTATGTCAGGGGTGGGCAACTCCAGTCCTCGGGGCCTGATTGCCTCCCCTGGTCTATGTCATGGAAAGAGCAGGTGTTCTTAATGTTTTGTACACTGAGTGTATACACAGACACAACACCCCCCACATACACGCACTAGGCTTTGGCTTTACTATTTTATTCTGGCTCTTTTTGCTTAATTCTTTTTGCTCCTCTTTTTTTAATGGCAAATCATTTTAACTGTGTAATTTAAAAATCAGAAATATTTCTCATCCTGAAATAATGGTGATTTAAGCACACTTTATTTTTTTCCCTCCAGGTCCTATCTTATCTGTGTAAATATTAGCAGCATTTTGAGGGGTTGACACCTAATTGTTTGGGGACTGGTAGGGGTGTGGTTGTGGGAGGGCCATGAAAATAGAAATACTAGAACCACAGCAATTTGACTGAATGTCTGTTCTAGTTATTCATATTCTATAGGGAGGGCTATGTGGGGCTGTTTTTTAGCATGTTTATGGGAAAGTCTATTTTGATCAAGGTTTCACACACTTGTTCCCGTCAGGTCTGGGAGGTTGCAGTAAAGTGCTTTGTGTGACCCAGATTCTACTTTAGACACCCGTCTTCTCTTACACCATCACATCAGGCCCCACCCCTTCTCCACACCTAAATTAGACCTGATCCTGCCCCCTATCTCTCCACAAGCCTATCAGAAGTTACGTTTGAGGGTTTGATAGTGAGGAAATCAATTCTTTTGACCCCCTTAACAACAGCTTTCCACCCAACCTCTAGGTGTTGAGCTCTGTTTTTCTAGTTGATTGTCGTCAAAATCAATTTGAGTCCTGTCTTGTTTACCATCACTTGATTGTCACACTTTTTACAGCCATTTATTTAGCCATCTAGAGAGAGACATTCGGGATCCTTCTCTGTAAAGCATTTGGGTGCATTTTGGTTTTGACTGAGAAAGACCGCTTGAGTTGCCTGGCTACCCAGCCACATCATTCCTGTTAACTGACGTTCCTTCTCCACGATGAGTCTGGATTTGCCTGCCTCCCCCAACGATTTCTAGAACGCAAACACATTCTGACCGTTCTGATTGGTCCCAGAAACCTATGGGTTGGTCCAGAGCCTGCCTACATGCTTACGTTATCAACTTTGATACACTGATTGGTTAGATGTTGTTAGACTATCCAATCACTGATGGATTTGTTTGGTTCAACGCCCCTCATTTTGAAGTCAAACAAGCAACGTCTAGGATGGCAGTTTTAGACTGAATGAATGTAGCGATCGATAGAGCAGAGGAATTCAATTCAGGATGAGTCGTCAGGCAACCGCTTGAGTACAACGGTCTTGTCTTCAATACTATGGTAGGAGAGAGGAAAAAGTAAGGGTTTAGGAAAGGGTGATGTAGGTTAACAAGGTAGATGAGATTCATATTGTGTAGGTTTGGAAGATATTCAAACAAAGGTGGTTCTGGTTTTGGATCTGATGGGTTACAGTTGTTTGGTACATGCAAAATAGATACTGTTGTCTTTGAGGTCCTTATTGTGAGAAATGTGGGTTAGTTTTAGTGGAGTCAGAATTTAGCCATAAAAAAAAGAAAACATTCTAGGTGTAAAACTCCATTCTAAGACAGACCCTGTTAATTTTGTCACGTGTACCTATAAATCATATACCTTCAGCTCCCAAAAAACAGACTAGGCCACAGCAATTATGGCAATAGACTGTTTGGATCTTGGGTTTGAATGAAACTGGCAAATTATGTTACGAGCTGGTTGTTGTCAGATAATGTTACTAAAGCAGCGATATGTATTGGCTTGGGTGCTGGAGTCGTGTCTTTGATGATGGGAGTGGATCTCCAGTGATGTCTCTACTTGTGGGTTGATTTGGTTTGAATCTTTATTTTCCCTTTTCTGTGTTTATTATGAAGAAAGGTTGAGTTTAGATTAAATTAATTCTTAATTGGATATTCTAATTCCTCTTTCTCCCTCAGGCCCTGTGTACAATGGCAGCCAGTATGGGGGTAGAAATTACCGATTTATAAGCAAGTTTGGTCCCAATGTGGGCTTTTGTAATGTTTCTAAAACAATTTGAAGTGTTAAAATGCTTAGTGAAAAAATACTAATCTGAAGAAGAAAAATAAAAAACTTGGCCTATTGAAAACTAGTTTTTTTATATTGAATCTTTGGGGAAGAAGGCTTGTAATTACTCCATATTGTGGAGAGGGTTAAAATACTGTACATGTGAACATTGCTTTCCATTGGGTGGGTTTGGAAGGGGTGGGGGTGGGGGCAGAGCAGGTGGGAGGGATGTAGAGGGTTAGAATTTTGTATGTTGGAGAGAGAATTATGCTACAATTAACGTTTTCTCTCAAGTGTTTTTTATTCCAATGTCTCTGTATCCTTTAATGTATCTTGATAAGAAAATAAATAAAGATTTTTTTTTTCTTTGTGGTCCTATACATTTATATGGTGTGTGATTTTTTTTTTCTGGATGTGTATGATGCAATATTGCTTAGATGTGCTTGAGGCGTCACTACAGACACCCTGGTTCGATTCCAGGCTGTATCACAACCGGCTGTCACTGGGAGTCCCATAGGGCAGCGCACAATTGGTCCAGCATCGTCATGTTTGGCCGGTGTAGGCCGTCACTGTAAATAAGAATTTGTTCTTAACTGACTTGCCCAGTTAAATAATTTAATGATATACTTTATCAATTTAACATTTTGAGGAATACATATGAGCCACACGATGGCGTTGGATTCTGTAGAAAATAAATGATGTAACCTTAGACGAGTTCCTCCAAACAATAACATTTTACTTTATTACTTTTAAACTGCATAATACTTTGATCAATCAAGAATACACGTTGGCTGCATTTACACAGGCAGCCCAATTCTGATCTTTTCCAATAAGTATAGGCAAAAGATCTTATCTGATTGGTCAACAGACATATTAGTGGAAAAATATCAGAATTAGGCTGCCTGTGTAAGCAGCCTATATGCCACACAAAGGTTTATATTTCCCCCCTAACAGACAGCATTCAATTAACAAATTACTCAGGTGTGAGGTTGACTTCCAACTGTGGTGTGAATTGACACAACAGAATAATTGTTGATGTACCCAATGGGCTTGACGTTAGTAATCAGGGCATTAATTGGCATATGTTTATTGGGCCCGTGCTAAGGAACATTTCATCCGGCGCTAAAACTGCAACGTTGTCGCAGAGACTCAACGCCATTGGCCGTTGCTAATCGAATACCAGCTACATTGCATCTGATTGGTGGATTCGAACGCCCTACTGGCGTTTAATGTTGCACAGCTGACCGTCGTTTTAAAGGGAAGGCGGGAGTGGGATCTGGGTCAAGTTAAAACACAGTGACACCGCCGCAAGATCCGTGCGACCTCATAACAAAGCAAGTAGGGTGGTCGCTAGTTCACTTCGTTAACGGGCTGTAGGCTAGAATAGGTTTTAACGTTTCTTTTATTTCTACGAATTTCATTCCAAAAACACAGTTCTTTAGAATTTGTCTTGGACATTGAGGTTAGTCTAACAACAGGTGGAGAGCATAGGGGTCACAGTCGTTGGGAAATATCTTCAATTCGTAGCAATGTTTGAGGTATAGTACTGCTTGTTTTATACTTTGTTCCAGAAATACTTTTTCAATGTGATGCTTTTTCAGTAGCCTACCCTACTTTTATTGGATTCTCTGAATAAAAGAAACTGCTTTCTAAATTAGACACGGCTGTGGCAGTTGATTGCTTTTTATTCAACTGTTTTATCCCGGTTAGTCTCATTTAAGACCACATCTACTTCAAAAAAGGACCAGGGGGGAACAATGTTTGAGACAATTCTGTCATGTGATGAGATTAGTGTCAAGTCAGCCTGTTTTTGACTGCATGATTGCAGTCATTGTGGTATGTACACAGAGCCAATATTGCTTGTTCTGCATTTTGACTGTCTCCTGACCTCTAGTTTCATGGGTTTACCATCCAAATAAATCCCTTTCAAACCTAATGTTTTAATATGGTTCTCTACTCCTCAGAGAAGCACTGATGACCTGCCCATGTTCCCCTACCATGAGGGACTAGATGACCTGTTCCCTGGGGAGCACTGCTCAGCTGGAGGTGGGGGAGGCATGTCCCTGGCTGAGGCCCTCCTGCCCCTAGTGGAGTCTCCCTCCCAGATCCCCTGGTTGTGCTCCACCCGCTACAAGACTGAGCTGTGCAGCCGCTACGCCGACACAGGCTTCTGCAAGTATGCTGAGCGCTGCCAGTTTGCCCATGGCCTCCACGACCTTCACGTGCAGTCCCGCCACCCCAAGTACAAGACGGAACTGTGCCGTACCTTCCACACAGCAGGCTACTGCGTCTATGGCACCCGCTGCCTGTTCGCCCACACCGCCAAAGAGCAGCGCCCTCCCCACCGCCGGCGCCGCAACATCCCCTGCCGCACCTACCGCTCGTTCGGTGTGTGCCCCTTTGGCAGACGCTGCAACTTCCTGCACATCGAGGGTGACGGTAGTGGTGGCCTTAGTGATGGCGGCCTGGAGTCCCCAGACAGCGCTCCTGAGAAGGCCCCAATTGCCAGGCCCCAGCCACAATCCCAGGACTGGAAGCCCCGCGGGGCCTTGTGCCGCACCTTTAGCTCCTTTGGCTTCTGCCTCTACGGAACCCGCTGCTGCTTCCAACATGGCCTGC
Organism: Brachymystax lenok tsinlingensis; assembly: GCA_030435695.1. Taxonomy (NCBI): domain Eukaryota; kingdom Metazoa; phylum Chordata; class Actinopteri; order Salmoniformes; family Salmonidae; genus Brachymystax; species Brachymystax lenok. The sequence continues at coordinate 17,740,112 of CM059798.1, forward strand.
CGAGCAGCATCCAAGGGGGTGCCCGCACAAATCCGCTGTCCCTAGCTTCGGACAGGTTCTCCTCTTCTCCCTGCTCCTCATCCTCCTCCTCTCCCCCATCTGGACTGCCCTCCCCGGTCTGGCCTGATGATTTGTCCACCCCGCTGAACAACCCCGTGGCCCACAATGCCTTCGCCTTCTCCAGCCAGTTGAATGATGTTCTGCTGCCTCTGGCCCTCAGGCTCCAGCAGCTGGAGAACAGCCAAGCCATGGAGGGTGCCTGCAACATGCAGGGTGTCTGGGGGAACAAGCTTTAGTCACTAGGCAAGAATGGTATTTTAACTAATGTGATGTATAGCCTACTGTATATTGTGATTGTTTGCTATAGCTTGGAAGCATATGTATTTTAATGAGGGGGGGGTAGTGTCTTTGACAAATGGAGGAACACCCCAATCTTCAATGGTAGTTTGGAGAGACTGGTTAGACTGTCCTGCATTACAATTTGTATGGCCTCATTGGTGTTCAGAGTTCTGACTGATCCACTCATCTTTGTTTATATGTAGATTAGGCCTTGTAACTGTACATTTGAATGAGGTTATATGTGTTGGTATTTATGAATATTTTAACTTAAGTTTTTATTTATTGTGATACTTCTGCCTTGAATAAACCACAATTTTTAATTACTTGTCCTCCATTCACTGAACTAGCCAGAACTTTACACTTCTGTTTTAGTCTTCTGTCTTTACTTTTGGCCAAGAAGATAATTACTGTCAACTTTTCTGTCTGGGTAGTCTATAATTGTGTAAATTATGCGCTCAATTAAGACCTATGGGTACTTGACCTTTGGGATGCAAGCCCACAATTTGACTTCAACTGCACTAAAAGGCATGATCTTTCCCTTCCTGTTACTGGCCTTTTTTTAATCTGACTACTCGTGATCACTTTAGTCCTTGAACGTGGTTGATTGGTCTGAAAATAAATCAGAATCTAATACAATCATTTAGCTGAGCTTGGTCATCAACTTCATGAACGCTGTGGCAACATTGCTGCTCTATGCATTTCCACCACCACCAGGAGAGTCTTCTGTTTTCAATTAAAGGGTGGGGGCTTGGTTGTCGGTGTGATAGACGATCTTAAATATGGAAAGGCTGGCTATCCAGAAAATGTCAGCGGTACATGAGTGAAAGTGATTCTGGTGCAGTTCTGAGCGCTTAACCTGCAAAAAGCATATTGAATTGCACCAGTAGGTAAGTGAGCAAGTCAGTTGGAATTCTGTGAAATGTGTCGCTTTGCACAAATCGGTTGACATTGGTGCGTGCATAGTGGCTAGTTTACAAATTAACAAACCATGTTAGTTTACAAGCTGCAAATTACACCTGTGGTTATTACCTGTAGCAGGTATATCTCACTGGTCACCCCCAAAGCCAATTCCCCCTTTGGCTGACTCCAGTTCTCTGCTGCCAATGACTGGAACAAACTACAAAAATATCAAACTGGAGACACATCTCCCTCTCCAGCTTTATGCACCAGCTGTCAGAGCAGCTCACAGACCCCTGCACCTGTATATAGCTCATCTGTTAATAGCCCAACCAACTACCTCATCCCCTACTGTATTTATTTATCTTGTTCCTTTGCACCCCAGTTTTTCTACATTGCACATTCATCTACTGCACATCTACCATTCCAGTGTTTAAATGCTATCATGTAATTACTTTGCTACCATGGCCTATTTATTGCCTTAACTTCCTTATCCTACCTCATTTGCACTCTTTGTATATAGATGTTTTTTTCCTACTGTATGTTTGTTTATTCCATGTGTAACTCTGTGCTGTTGTATGTGTCGAACTGCTTTGCTTTATCTTGGCCAGGTCGCAGTTGTAAATGAGAGCTTGTTCTCAACTTGCCTACCTGGTTAAATAAAGGTGAAATAAAAATAAATAAATTGCAGGTCTACTCTGCAGAGTTATGTCCACGAGGCGGCGCTGTAAGCATGACGGACAGGGAGGAGAGGCGCTTCGCTGAAGCGCACAGCGAGTCTGTCGAACTCATGAGTCATGGCCGAAAGTGCGGGAGGTGAGTTGAGTGACGATGTGGCTGCTTTGCTGGCTGAAGATGTCTGCTTCCGGCTTAGGGAAGCCACAGGTACACAATGAAGCAGTTACAAAATCAATGGAGATTGTTCGATGGCGTTAGTGGGGCCAAAAGAGAATATATATATTTTAAAACTAACGAGAAAAGAGGCACAATCTCTAAGCCAAAGAGATTCGCTGCTGAAATGTCTATCAACCGGTGTGGAGAACAAGCCTCCAAGGACCTTCATTCGCAGAGACGGACGAGCCCCCTGTTCGCTGGTTCTAGCAGCGAAGAGGGCGAACCGGATGAGTCCGAGCCATCCACTTCCACCAATGATGACCACTCTCTGGGTGGACAAGAGCAGGTTGTCGCACCAGGCCTATCCACACCTCCAAACAATGCTGGCAGAGACCCTACTATCTGAGACCCGGACTCAGATTCGCTCCACGTCTCCGATGACAGTGGTGGTGCTGCTGTCAAATCCGACTCTCAGACAAAAACCCATATGTTAGTGCAGCCTGAGCCATATCAGGATAAGGTGGGACATTTCCCAAGAGATGAGGGGCAACGAAAATGCTCGGTGGCCCACTTCAATAGGAGGATGGCGAACGGGGAGAGTGGAGAGACCTGGAAATCAGGATGGTGTCCAAGCAAACTATCGATGCCCAAGCCCAACTGGCAATTGACGGAGAGACTCTCCATTGGCAGCATGTGCTGCAGAGGCTCATAGCCCTGATACGTGTAATGGCCACCAAAAACATTGCGCTACGTGGGATCAGGCAAAACGAGCAAAATAATGTGAACTTTCCGAAGTTTGTGGAAATGCTGGATTTCTTTGATTTGATTTCAGGACCATGGACAGCCACTGAGAGAAAACATCGCTGACTGCAATGCAGCACCACAGCAGAGGGAAGAGGCCACTCTAGGCGAGCCACGAATTGAATAAATGCTGAAATGTATGTTGGACAATCATATTCGATAAACAGAATTTGGTAAGGCTGAGTCATTGACAGAAAGCGTCTTTTACACTGCTCCAGCGAAACGAGGCCGCCATGCATTTCTGAAAGCACTTGTTTCCAAAGCTCGAATGATCTCACTCTTTTTACAGTTCTACAGGAATATTAAATGACATGTTAAATAAAAATGCAATTTTTATTGTAATTGCAACAATCGTGGGGTCGTGCCATGTGTGATAACAGATGTCATATTACTAGTAAGAAAGTCTGTTTCCTACAATAGGCAACTGGCTGAATAGTGATTGCAGCATTGTAACTCTGATGCAGGGGTTAAAGTAACATTCATTTTTGCGCGGTAAGGGACCTCCTATATGTGCACGCGCCCACTAACTATTTATAGGGGCCTAATCATATAATTACATGTAGAATCGGAACCTATTTCATCCTATTCAAAAACGTGGTGGCCTACCTGTTTGACAAACACTATTATGCTATCCGTAGATGTCGGTATTGCCAAATCCCTCAATACTGTCCCATGCACTCCTTAAATACAGTTGAAGTCGGGAAAGTTTACATACACTTTGGTTGGAGTCATTAAAACTCGTTTTTCAACCACTCCACAAATTTCTTGTTAACAAACTATAGTTTTGGCAAGTCGGTTAGGACATCTACTTTGTGCATGACACAAGTAATTTTTCCAACAATTGTTTACAGACAGATTATTTAACATATAATTCACTGTATCCCAATTCCAGTGGGTAGACCTCCACAAGTCTGATTCATCCTTGGGAGCAATTTCCAAACACCTGAAGGTACCACCTTCATCTGTACAAACAACAGTACGCAAGTATAAACACCATGGAACCACGCAGCCTTCATACTGCTCAGTAAGGAGACGCGTTCTGTCTCCTAGAGATGAATGTACTTTGGTGCGAAAAGTGCAAATCAATCCCAGAACAACAGCAAAGGACCTTGTGAAGATGCTGGAGGAAACAGGTACAAAAATATCTATATCCACAGTAAAATGAGTCCTATATCAACAAAGGCCGCTCAGCAAGGAATAAGACACTGCTCCAAAACCGCCATTAAAAATGCCAGACTACGGTTTTCAACTGCACATGGGGACAAAGATCGTACTTTTTGGAGAAATATCCTCTGGTCGGATGAAACAAAAATAGCACTGTTTGGCCATAATGACCATCGTTATGTTTGGAGGAAAAAGGGGGTGTCACGACTTCAGCCGAAGTTGGTCCCTCTCCTTGCTCGGGTGGCTTTCAGCGGTCCAAGTCACCGGTCTTCTAGCTACCGCCAATTTACTTTTCATTTTCTATGTTTTTTTGTCTTCATTATACACACCTGGTTTCTATCCCATAATTACATGTTCCTTATTTAACCCTTTGTTCCCCTCATGTTTTGTGCGGGATTGTTTGTGTTTCTTTGGTTCCGTGTTTTCGAGTGGTTGGTTTTTCCCCCACTCATGTATTTTGGAAATATTGAGTAAAGCATTTTGAAAACTTATATTCGTTGTCCTGCGCCTGACTCTGCCTTACCGGCATCACAGAGAACTTTGACAGAATCACACACCACCCATGGAGTCAGCAGGATCACGCAGCCCTCCTCTACAAGTCGAGAAGCGCCTTCAGCAGCATGCGACAATGTTGCAGAGTCTCGGCACAGCCATGGATAGCATGCTGCAGAGCATGGAGCGATGTGAGAGAGGAAGATTTTCAGTGCCTCTACCATCAACACAACCTCCCACTCCACAACCCACACAACTGTCCACCCCTCCTTCACCTGGTCCCAGTGGGATTCGGCTCACGCTCCCGAGGGAGTATGATGGGACGGCTGCCGGGTGTCAGGGGTTCCTACTCCAGATGGAGCTCTACCTGGTGACCGTTCACCCGGCTCCTTCGGGATGCGAGAGCATGTCCGCCCTCATCTCCTGTCTATCTGGGAAAGCCCTGGAGTGGGCCAACGCCGTATGGGGAGAAGAAGGAGCGGCGTTGGACCACTACGAGGAGTTCACCCGCCGTTTCCGGGCAGTATTCAATCATCCACCTGAGGGTTGAGCGGCGGGTGAACGCTTGTTCCACCTCAGACAGGGAACGAGGAGCGCACAGGACTTTGTGCTGGAGTTCCGAACTCTGGCCACCGGCGCGGGATGGAATGACAGAGCCCTGATCGACCAATATAGATGCAGTCTGCACGAGGACGTCTGACGGGAGCTGGCATGCAGAGACACCACCCTTTATTTTGACCAGCTGGTGGACATGTCCATCAGGCTGGATAACCTGCTGGCCACCCGTTGACGACTGGATCGGGACCTGTCATTTCCATCCCCCAACACCTCTGCTCCGACGCCTATGGAGCTAGGAGGTACTGAGTTTAGGGAGGCCGGAGGAGGGGCTATTCCCTGCACCCTCTGTGGCCACAGAGGGCACACTGCTGGTCGGTGCAGGGGGGGTTCCTCAGGGAGTCGAGGCAGCAGGCAGGGCCCTATCGGGTCACCCCAGGTGAGTAGGCATCAGACTCACCCAGAGCTCCCTGTTGCTCACATGATTTTGTTTGTTAATTTTCCAGATTTTTCCCCGCATTCCCAGCATAAGGCGCTAGTCGATTCAGGCACAGCTGGGAATTTTATTGATCGTTCATTTGTTCATAGTTTAGGGATCCCCATTGTTCCTGTTGATATGCCCTTCCCTGTGCAAGCCTTAGATAGTCGACCATTAGGGTCAGTGCTGATTAGGGAGGCTACCGCACCACTAAGCATGGTGACGCAGGAGGGTCATGAGGAGAGAATCAGTTTATACCTCATTGATTCTCCTGGGTTTCCCGTGGTGTTGGGCCTACCCTGGTTGGCCTATCATAATCCCATTATTTCATGGCAACAGAGGGCTCTCAAGGGATGGTCACTAGAGCGCTCGGGGAGGTGTGTAGGTGTTTCCATCAGTGTGACTACAGTGCGACTCAATTACCACCCCATCGATTGTGCGGTAGATCTCCTGGTAGACACAGCACTTCCCAGGAGTCACGTGTATCCTCTGTCACAGGAGAAGACGGAGGCTATGGAAACATATGTCTCCGAATCTCTGGGGCAGTGATACATTCATCCCTCCACTTCACCTGCCTCCTCGAGTTTCTTTTTTGTGAAGAAGAAGGATGGAGGTCTGCGCCCGTGTATTGACTATCGAGGTATCAATCAGATCACTGTGAGGTACAGCTACCCGCTGCCTCTCATAGCCTGTGCGATTGAGTCAATGCACGGGGCGTGCTTCTTGACAAAATTGGATCTCAGGAGCACATACAATCTGGTGCGTATCCGGGAGGGGGACGAGTGGAAGACGGCATTTAGTACCACCTCAGGGTCTCAGCGCTCGGGTACGCCACCTAAACTCCGCCACCTAAACTCCGCCCCTGTGCCTTCTTTTTGAAGAAGCTCAGCTCGGCGGAGCGTAACTATGATGTGGGGGACCCGGAGCTGTTGGCTGTCGTCAGGGCTCTGAAGGTATGGAGACATTGGCTTGAGGGGGCTAAACACCCTTTTCTCATCTGGACCGACCACCGCAATCTGGAGTACATCCGGGCGGCGAGGAGACTTAACCCTCACCAGGCAAGGTGGGCCATGTTTTTCACCCGTTTTGTTTTCACCCTATCCTACAGACCAGGTTCTCAAAACACTAAGGCAGACGCACTGTCCCGGATGTTTGACACAGAGGAGCGGTCCATAGATCCCACTCCCATACTTCCGGCCTCTTGCCTTGTGGCACCAGTGATGTGGGAGTTGGACGCGGACATAGAGCGGGCGTTACGTACAGAGCCCACTCCACCTCAGTGTCCAGCTGGGCGTATGTACGTTCCATCTGCGGTCCGCGACCGTCTGATCTATTGGGCCCACACGTCACCCTCCTCTGGTCATCCTGGCATCGGTCGGACGGTGTGTTGTCTTAGTGGGAAGTACTGGTGGTCCACATTAGCTAAGGATGTGAGGGTTTATGTTTCCTCCTGCTCGGTGTGCGCTCAGTGCAAGGCGCCTAGGCATCTGCCCAGAGGGAAGTTACAACCCCTACCCGTTCCACAGCGGCCTTGGTCACACCTGTCGGTGGACATTTTGACGGATCTTTCGCCGTCACAGGGTAACACCACGATCCTGGTCGTTGTGGATTGGTTTTCTAAGTCCTGCCACCTCCCGGTCTCCCTACGGCCCTACAGACTGCGGAGGCCCTGTTCACCCATGTCTTCTGGCATTACGGGGTGCCTGAGTATGTCGTTTCTGATCGGGGTCCCCGGTTCACGTCCAGGGTTTGGAGGGCGTTTATGGAACGTCTGGGGGTCTCGGTCAGCCTGACCTTAGGTTTTCACCCCGAGAGTAACAAGCAGGTGGAAAGAGTCAACCAGGATGTGGGTAGGTTTCTGCGGTCCTATTGCCAGGACCGGCTGGGGGAGTGGGCAGTTTTCATCCCCTGGGCAGAGATGGCCCAAAATTCACTCCGCCACTCCTCCACTGGTCTCTCCCCTTTCCAGTGCTTATTGGGATACCGCCCACCGCCCATGTGCAACTACAACGAGCCGTGAGGCGGCAGAAGGCGAGCGCCGACCGCCACCGCAGTGAGGCCCCAGTATTCACACCAGGGGACAGGGTCTGGCTCTCGACCCGAAACCTGCCACTCCGCCTGCCCTGCCGGAAGCTGGGTCCGCGGTATGTGGGGCCCTTTAAAGTCCTGAGGAGATTGAACGAGGTATGTTATAAGTTATAGCTTCCCCCAGATTACCATATTAACTCCTCGTTCCATGTGTCTCTCCTCAGGCCGGTGGTGACTGGTCCACTCCAGGAGTCTGAGGTGCGGGAGGTTCCTCCGCCTCCTCTGGACATCGAGGGGGCCCCGGCGTATACTGTTCGAGCCATTATGGACTCTAGACGTCGGGCAGGGGGCCTCCAGTACCTCATGGAGTGGGAGGGGTACGGTCCAGAGGAGAGATGCTGGGTGCCGGTGAGAGACATACTAGACCCTTCGTTGCTGCGGGAGTTTCACCACATCCACCCGGATCGCCCTGCACCTCGTCCTCCGGGTCGTCCCTCAGGCCGGTGTCAGCTCGCTGCTGGAGCCGCGCATCAAGGGGGGGTACTGTCACAACTTCAGCCGAAGTTGGTCCCTCTCCTTGCTCGGGTGACTTTCGTCGGTCGAAGTCCCCAGTCTTCTAGCTACCGCCGATCTACTTTTCATTTTCTATGTTTTTTTGTCTTCATTATACACACCTGGTTTCTATCCCATAATTACATGTTCCTTATTTAACCCTCTGTTCCCCTCATGTTTTTGTGCGTGATTGTTTGTGTTTCTCTTCGAGTGGTTGGTTTTTCCCCCACTCATGTATTTTGGAAATATTGAGTAAAACATTTTGAAAACTCATATTCGTTGTCCTGCGCCTGACTCTGCCTTACCAGCATCACGGAGAACTTTGACAAGGGGAGGCTTGCAAGCCGAAGAACACCATCCCAACCGTGAAGCACGGGGGTGGCAGCATCATGTTGTGGGGGTGCTTTGCTGCAGGAGGGACTGGTGCACTTCACAAAATAGATGGCATCATGCGGATGGAAAATTATGTGGATATATTGAAGCAACGTCTCAAGACATCAGTCAGGAAGTTCAAGCTTGGTCGCAAATGGGTCTTCCAAATGGACAATGGCCCCAAGCATACTTCCAAAGTTGTGGCAAAATGGCTTATGGACAACAAAGTCAAGGTATTGGAGTGGCCATCACAAAGCCCTGACCTCAATCCTATAGACAATTTGTGGGCAGAACTGAAAAAGCGTGTGCGAGCAAGGAGGCCTACAAACCTGACTCAGTTACACCAGCTCTGTCTGGAGGAATGGGCCAAAATTCCCCCAACTTATTGTGGGAAGCTTGTGGAAGGCTTGTGGAAACCCAAGTTAAACAATTTAAAGGCAATGCTACCAAATACTAATTGAGTGTATGTACACTTCTGACCCACTGAGAATGTGATGAAAGAAATAAAAGCAGAAATAAATCAATATCTTGTCACGTCCTGGCCACAGATAGCCTTCTGGCTCATCTAGGGTGTGTGGGTCAAGACGTGATCAGGGGCGTTTGGGTCTATGTTTTATTTTCTATGTGTGGGTTTTTGATGGTTCCCAATTAGAGGCAGCTGTTTGTCGTTACCTCTAATTGGGGACCATATTTAAGTTAGTTCGTTTCCCCACTTGCTGTGTGGGTCATTATTTATTGTGTGTAGTTGCTGTGGTGCGCTACACAGTGCGTTACGGTCGTTGCAACTTTCTTGTGTTTTTTTGGTGAGTTTCAATAATTAAAACATGTTTAACTCAACCCTGCACGCTGCGCCTTGGTCCACTTCTGTCGACGATCGTGACAGAATATCCCACCACACCAGGACCAAGCAGCGTGCCCCCGTACAGGATAAAACGTTCTGGACCTGGGAGGAGATCCTGGACGGTAAGGGACCCTGGAGGCAGGCTGGGGAATAACGCTGTCCAAAGGAGGAGCTGGAGGCAGCAAAAGCGGAATGGCATTGGTATGAGGGAACACGGCTAGCAAGGAAGCCCGAGAGGCAGCCCCAAGATTTTTTTGGGGGGGGGTCACATGGTGCCAGCTCCACGCATCAGGTCCCCTGTGCGCCTTCAGCAGCCCCAATATTTTTTTTTTGGGGGTCACATGGTGCCAGCTCCACGCATCAGGTTCCTGTGCCTTCAGAGCCCGGCACATCCTGTTCCTGCTCCACGCACCAGGTTCCCTGTGCACCTTCAGAGCCCGGCACGTCCTGTTCCTGCTCCACGCACAAGGTCCCCTGTGCGCCTTCAGAGCCCTGCACGTCCTGTTCCTGCTCCAAGCACCAGGTCCCCTGTGCGCCTTCAGAGCCCGGCACATCCTGTTTCTGCTCCACGCATCAGGTCCCCTGTGTGCCTTCAGAGCCCGGCACGATTGTGACATCTCTCTACTATTATTATGACATTTCACATTCTTAAAGTAAACTGGTGATCCTAACTGACCTAAGACAGGGAATTTCTACTAGGATTAAATGTCAGGAATTGTGAAAAACTGAGTTTAAATGTATTTGGCTAAGGTGTATGTAAACTTCCGACTTCAACTGCACCTCTGTGTCTGGGAAGGACTTGTTGTGTTTGGGTGTTTGGGCTCAAATTGATTGAAGGTATCCAATACCCTTTGTTAAAGAAAAGGGCAATAAGCACACCGATTGTTAGCTTTATATTTTGAAATAAATCCATAAGTATCCAGATGATATAAAGCGTTCTACAACAATGCTTAACGCCGTGATGCCTTATGCTTAAAAGGCCCGCGAAAGACGTGACATCCGATGCATATGGGGAAACATTGATTCCTCTTTATGACATTCTGAAGCTGAAAGCTGAAAGCTGAAAGACGTGACATCCGATGCATATGGGGAAACATTGATTCCTCTTTATGACATTCTGAAGCTGAGCTACAGCCTGTACTATTCAAGAAGACAAACAAATTGACTTTTCTATTCAGTCCCTATAAATTGAGCTTTTCACTTTCTGAAAAGAGATGTTTGTTTAAACCTAGGCAGCTGTTAGGGAAGCACTTCTGTTTTTGGGTTACGCAATAGACGAGTAGCCAGCAGTTGAAGCTTACATTATTATACGTCGGTAGAGCATCTGTCTGGGTGGAAAGGTAACTTTTGAAAATACCATGCTTAGATTCAAAAGGGTGTCTAAGATGTAATTATTTGCAAACATCATTGCAAATGAGACACTCTGGTTTGAAGTTGGAGAAATATGGTAAGAATGCCTATTTCTCTGTTCATTCTTTCCTGAAACTTCTATTTTCATTATCCTCCTTTTTAATTTTTTTTGTCTAACCTAGGGCTGCAGACTGTCCAGGGCTGCAGACTGTCCAGGGCTGCAGACTGTCCAGGGCTGCAGACTGTCCAGGGCCGGCCCTGCATGCCAAGTGGAGGAAGCTGACAGTAGAGGACTTAAAGAGAACAGTGCACTGGAGTAATGTGGAGATGGGAGAATGCTAGTTTATTGAGTGTATGTGTACATTGTGTCAGCCTGTTTCAACTGAATCCTGGTTGCTCCCATATTCATGCTGGGCAATGTTACTGTAACTGAATTCCTGTTTGTACTATCTTCTCTTTTGCCAGGCCATAGCTGGCTACGGTGCGCAAGATGTCCTACCTTTCTGACCGATAAAGGAGGGTGAACTATTCTTCATGGAGGACCATGATATCAACCTGGTTAAACTGGCCCTGGCCACAAACACACCCAAAGTAAGAGCCTCCGAGGCCTGTTATCAGGACTTAGAAATGCGTCTCACTGACTCACTCTTTACAAAGCCACAATCTTCAAGTCAAATCAATGCTCATTCTGTGTTTATGAGATGTTGCTGCACTCCTGCAATATTTTGTACATGTCATCAGTGGGGTATGTTATACTTATTTGAAACATTAAAAAAAATCTAACTTCATTAATGTCACTTCATACATTCAATTGTCCAGTCGGTTAGTGCCTATAGGGCACAGAGTTTCTCTTGACCACATGACCTGACCAGGTAGCCTATAACTAGGGCTAGGGAGTGACGGTCATATAATTTTGGAGGACAGTAATTGGCCAGCCAAATGACCGCAGTCACCATAATAACTGATTGAATAGCATATTTTCCCCCTTCCTTTACTAAATGTATACTTCCTTTCTATAAATGTAGCTAGACCAGTATTTCATATATCCCCTCTCATTCACTCCTCTCTCCACTCTGCCCACCAGGTGAAGTCTTTTCTCTTCTCGTCCACCCCTCTCTCCACTCTGCCCCCCCAGGTGAAGTCTGTTCTCTTCTCATCCACCCCTCTCTCCACTCTGCCCCCCCAGGTGAAGTCTGTTCTCCTCTCATCCACTCCTCTCTCCACTCTGCCCCCCACCAGGTGAAGTCTATGAGCCATGAAATAGAGCAGCTTAACTGTCTCCTCCACATGGTGAAGAGCCTGGTTCAGAACCCTTCCATGTACCTCGGCTCGTACGTACGCATCCTGGTGTCCAGCGTCGTGTACTACATCCTGGAGCCGCTGGCCGCCTCCATCAACCCCCTCAACGACCACCGGACCCTTAGTGAGTACGCAGCACTGCGGGTCAGCCACATGTTCTGGTATGTTGTCCAGCTCTCAATACACGGGGACTAAAGTCACTTTGGATAAAAGCGTCTGCTAAATAACATATATATTATTATATATTATTGCGTGACCATGAAATTAGACACCAAACGGAAGTCAGAAACCACACCGATCCATCCTGTTAATGTCTTCCCATTCTCTTCCCTGAACTGATCCTCATGTTAATGTCTTGTCATTTCCTCTACACAAGATGGATAATAGAAACATGGCCGTGCTTCGACCATTGATCTAATTCCCTCTTAAACCCATGTCTTTGCCAGGACCCATGGAGACCTGGTCAGTGGTCTGTACCACCAGATTCTGCTGTCTCTGCAGAAGGTTCTATCAGACCCTGTCTGGCCACTGTGTTCTAACTATGGTGCTGTAGGGGGCTACATGCGCTTAGAGGAAATGTATTCACCTTCCATCCATCTTGATTATCTATGTATGAAAGTAGAATTTCCTTCATTTAGAGATCCTTGGCTTTGCTGATCACTGTGTGTGTTGTCTGTCTTTGTAGGCTGTTGAGCGAGTCATATATCCTTATCTGTAAGCTGTCCTGGATGACTACTCTGTCTCCAATGCCCAGGTGAAAGCAGACGGCCACAAGGTCTATGGAGCCATCCTGGTGAGTGCAGCAGACCAGTCACTGAGTCTGAAACGTTTTCTGTGATGCAAACAGAGCTGCCCAAAGTAATACAAGAGAATCCCAATAAAGAATTGTTACAAATTGCATTTATGTATTACCTTTCACCTGATCTCAAAGCACTTTACATTTTATGTTGGTTAAACTCCCCGTCAACCACCAAGTACCAATCCCCTCTCTGTCCTGCAGGTGGCAGTGGAGCACCTGCTAAAGATTAGAGCCCTGTCTCTGTCCCTGCCAGCAGAGGGAGGCGACCCAGCCACGCTTCGGGAGTGTGATTTCCGCTGGGCTCAGCCTCTCTCCGAGGCCACCCTGGGCATCGCCAGTCACCTGCAGGGACCTGGGAGAGCTGGCACCCCCTGGAATGACTGGACCCAGTCCCCCTGCCCGCCATGTACTGTGAGCTCCACTCCTTCTTCGGAAAACAACTTGGCAGTGCGTTTCAGCACGGACCCCAACTTGGGAGGTTGCCTTCCCCTCAGCCCCCTGATACGAGGGAAAAGGCCCATGGCCCCGCCGCCAATCCAGACACCACGTACAAGATGCCCCAGCTCATTGCTAACCTCAAAATCAACCCCCGGCAGGACGGGAGCCCTCGCACCGAGTCCTCTCCACCCATCCTAGCTGCCACTGCTCCGGGAACATAATGTGGGTGGGGCAGCAGGTGGCCTAGTGGTTAAGAGGGTTGGGCTAGTAACCAAAAGGTTGCTGGCTCGAATCACCGAGCTGACTAGGTGAAATGTTCTGTTTGTTTGATTTAGTTGCATATTTGATTAAGTTGCATACAATGACTGTACAATTTACAATGCACTTCTCTGTGCAAACAGGTCATTACTTTCTATCATCTTCCACATTGTCCTTGGGATTGGTGGACAATCAAACTGAAAAGAAGCAACTTCTATTGCTTAGGGATGGATTGAAATGTACATAATGGGTACCTGAAGGAAAATGTGGGAGGGTCAGGCTTTTAACATTTCAGCCAAGGGGTTTCATTTTTTTTTAAATCTAGTAATTTATGAAATGTCAATATTTCTCAGTTGCTTATTAGGCTATATATAGATATGCCCGATGCCGACCCTCATCTCTGATTCTCTGCTGGGTGTGCAATATCAGGTGAGCCTATAGGCTATTTAGTGTGGTCTCAATCACATGATCCATAGCCTATAGGCTGCACGCTACAAAGTGCATGCTCAGAGAAGTACAGAGCAAGTTATATTTCTAAGATAGTTGCTGGGATGGTGTAAATAAAACTAGGCTGTATTACACACTGCGATGGATATTCCAATCCTGACCCCCGGCCTGCTCTGCTCTTGCTGATAAAAAAACATTTGTTTTGTGTGCTGCCTAACAATGGCTGTGCTGTGTAGTCCTACAGAGGCAGTTCAGGAGGAGAGTCAAAGGCTTCTTCTGTTGTTGTTGCGTGGACTAGCCTATGTTCTGCTCAGTCTGAGAAGGAGAGCACTAAGATGAGGAGGACCTAGAATAACTTTGATAGCTTGCTACTACTATAATTGATTTTATTAAAAACATAAAATGTTTCTTACCCATGATGTAGGCCTATTTATCAGTTATTGACCTCACAATAAGCCAGATTCGAGTAACATTGTGGTACTGAAACTTGAAGCAGCAGCCAAGGGACAATCAATTTGAAATGGACATCTCATGGAGATTAACTTAGGCATTAATTTCAACCGTCTTCATTTTAATTAGACTTTACTATGAAGAAGGTTTTCTGCATTGCTTGCTGTTTGGGTTTTAGGCTGGGTTTCTGTATAGGACTTTGTGGCATCTGCTGATGTAAAAAGGCTTTATAAATACATTTGATTGAAATCAATCAAATTGTATTTGTCACATACACATGGTTAGCAGATGTTAATGCGAGTGTAGCGAAATGCTTGTGCTTCTAGTTCCGACCATGCAGTAGTATCTAACAAGTAATCTAACAATTTCACAAGTACCTTATACACACAGTGTAAAGGAATTAATACGAGTATGTACATATGAATATATGGATGAGCGAAGGCTGACCGGCATAGACAAGATGCAGTAGATGGTACAGAGTACAGTATATACATGTGAGATGAGTAACGTAGGATATGTAAACATTATATAAATGGCATCGTTTAAAGTGGCTAGTGATACATTTATTTCATCCACTTTTTAATTATTAAAGTGGCTACAGATTTGAGTCGATGGCCGAACGGCATAGGCAAGATTCAGTAGATGGTATAGAGTACAGTGTATACATTTGATATGAGTAATGTCGGATATGTAAACATTATATACAAAATTGTTTAAAGTGGCTAGTGATACATTTGTTACATCCAATTTTCTATTATTTAAAGTGGCTAGAGATTTAAGTCAGTATGTTGGCAGCAGCCACTCAATGTTAGTGGTGGCTGTTTAACAGCCTGATGGCCTTGAGATATAAGCTGTTTTTCAGTCTCTCGGTCCCAGCTTTGATGCACCTGTACTGACCTCGCCTTCTGGATGATAACGGGGTGAACAGGCAGTGGCTCGGGTGGTTGTTGTCCTTGATGATCTTTTTGGCCATCCTGTGACATCGGGTGGTGTAGGTGTCCTGTAGGGCAGGTAGTTTACCCCCGGTGATGCGTTGTGCAGTCCTCATTACCCTCTGGAGAGCCTTACGGTTGTGGGCGGAGCAGTTGCCGTACCAGGCGGTGATCCAGCCCGACAGGATGCTCTCGATTGTGCATCTGTAGAAGTGATTTTGGTGACAAGCCGAAATTCTTCAGCCTCCTGAGGTTGAAGAGGCGCTGTTGCGCCTTCTTCACTACGCTGTCTGTGTGGGTGGACCATTTCAGTTTGTCCGTGATGTGTACGCCGAGGAACTTAAAACTTTCCACCTTCTCCACTACTGTCCCGTCGATGTGGATAGGGGGGTACTCCCTCTGCTGTTTCCTGATGTTGACGATCATCTCCTTAGTTTTGTTGACGTTGAGTGAGAGGTTATTTTCCTGACACCACACTCCGAGGGCACTCACCTCCTCCCTGTAGGCCATCTCGTCGTTGTTGGTAATCAAGCCTACCACTGTAGTGTCGTCAGCAAACTTGATGATTGAGTTGGAGGCGTGTTTGGCCACGCAGTCATGGGTGAACAGGGAGTACAGGAGGGGGCTGAGAACGCACCCTTTTGGGGCCCCAGTGTTGAGGATCAGCGGGGTGGAGGTGTTGTTTCCTACCCTCACCACCTGGGGCCGTCCCGTCAGGAAGTCCAGGACCCAGTTGCACAGGGCCAGGTCAGGCAGAACGATTGATTGATTGTGTTGGAGTTTATTTCTTACTATTTAAGAAATATCAGGTAGGCTATAGGCTGCTATATCCATAGATTTGTCGGTCAATTCCTCCACCCACAATGCACTCTTTAAATAGCCTATCTCCGTGTCAGTGAAGTGACAGGCTTTCCGAGTCTTTTCGGTGAACCTGCTCATTTGGCTCCATTCACTTAAGAGCCGGCTCATTTGGCTCCAAACCGCTCTTCGTTCAAAATGCTTAAAAGTGTCACGTCCTCATCTGTTTCACCTGCCTTTGTACTTGTCACCACCCCCCTCCAGGTGTCGCCCATCTTCGACATTATCCCCTGTGTATTTATACCTGTGTTCTCTGTTTGTCTGTTGCCAGTTCGTTTTGTTCGTAGAACCGACCAGCGTATTGTTTCCCTGTTCCTTGCGCCTGTTTTCTAGTTTCCCGGTTCTGACCGTTCTGCCTGACCTGACCCGAACCAAACTGAGCCCGCCTGCTGTCCTCTACCTGGATTATTGACCCCTGCCTGCCTGTCCTGTCGTTTTCCTGCCCCTTTTTAAGGAATAAACTTTTGTTTCTTCAACACTGTCTGCACCTGGGTCATTCCTTAAAACGTGAAGAAAGAAAAGTAATAGAATCATAGATATAGCAAATGTAAAGCCCAAAAGGTCGGCTACCATTATGTCAGATCGTGAAATGCGTGTTCAAATACATTTTGACCTGTCCTAATTATATGTAAAGAATACATTTTTTTTTAACACACTGAAAAGTTTGCGTGGACCAGATTGACGCGCTCTCCCCACTATTTCTTGTTTCTGCAGTGAGGATTCATAATTATTTTGTATCTGCAGAAAAACTTTGTTTTGAGCTCAACAAGCAGTAGTATCAGTATGCAAATCAGGGAGCCAAGTGAACAGCTCTTTTCTCCGTTCAAAAAGAGTGGCAGTGAAGGGCTGTTAAGTTAAAACCAATACTTGAATTCAGGGAGTAGGAGAGGGTATGCCATAGGCCTACTTTTATTAAAGACAATGGCAAAAGGCACAGGCCTACCTTTTGTTAGCTTAAGAATTTGAAGAAAATAAAACGAATCTGATTATATATAAAGTAATCTATAACAGAAACATGTTAAGTGTTGGTCCCATGTTTCATGAGCTGAAATAAGATAAAATGTGTTTACATCCCTGTAAGTGAGTTTTTCTCCTTTGCCAAGATAATCCATCCACCTGACAGGTGTGGCATATCAAAAATATGAATTATGCAGCTTGATCGTTACACAGGTGCACCTTGTGCTGGGGACAATAAAAGGCCACTCTAAAATGTGTAGTTTTTCCAGACCATGTGTAACCACGCAAGCCCTGGACCTCCACATTCGGCTTCTTCCTCTGCGGGATCGTCTGAGACAAGCCACCCGGACAGCTGATGAAACTGGGTTTGCACAACCAAGGAATTTCTGCACAAACTGTCAGAAAACATCTCAAGGAAGCTCCTCCGCGTGCTCGTTGTCCTCACCAGGATCTTGATCTGACTGCAGTTCGGCGTCGTAACCGACTTCCGTGGGCAAATGCTCACCTTCGATGGCCACTGGCTCACTGGAGAAGTGTGCTCTTCACGGATGAATCCTGGTTTCAACTGTACCGGGCAGATGGCGTCGTGTGAGCGAGTGGTTTGCTGTTGTCAACGTTGTGAAAATTGCCCGATGGTGGTGGTGGGGTTATGGTATGGGCAGGCATAAGCTATGGACAATGAACACAATTGCATTTTATAGATGTCAATTTTAATGCACAGAGATACCGTGACGAGATCCTGAGGCCCATTGTTGTGCCATTCATCCGCCGCCATTACCTCATGTTTCAGCATGATAATGCACAGCATCATGTGGCAAAGATATGTACACAACTCCTGGAAGCTGAAAATGTCCCTGGCTTGCATACTCACTAGACATGTCACCCATTGAGCATGTTTGGGATGCTCTGGATAAATGTGTACGGCAGCGTGTTCCAGTTCCCGCCAATATCCAGCAACTTTGCACAGAGGAGTGGGTCAACATTCCGTAGGCGACAATCAACAGCCTGAGCAACTCTATGCGAAGGAGATTTCGTGCTGCATGAGGCAAATGGTGGTCAAGCCAGATACTGACTGGTTTTCTGATCCACGCCCCTAAGGTATCTGTGACTAATAGATGCATATCTGTATTCCCAGTCATGTGACATCCGACAGTCTTAACAATAACTATTAACAGACAGTCTTAACAATAACTAATAACAGACAGTCTTAACAATAACTAATAACGGACAGTCTTAACAATAACTAATAACAGACAGTCTTAACAATAATTATTAACAGACAGTTTTAAAAATAACTAATAACAGACAGTCTTAACAATAACTAATAACAGACAGCCTTAACAATAACTAATAACAGACAGTCTTAACAAGAACTAATAACAGACAGTCTTAACAATAACTAATAACAGACACAATTGGCATTTTTAGGGCCAGCTGTGCTATCTTTGTCATAAGTTGTGTCTTGAGAAACAAAGCATTTTCATTTCTCCCACTCCATACTATGACTCAAAACTAACAAGAATTGCATGACTATAGGTACTCCAAAAACAATTGTGGTTAGAATCGAAGTCCTACACTTTGCTATTACAAGTGGTAGTCATCTAAATGACTTACAATACAGTCAGTCCCTAATGAATGCAATGGCTTAGGACTGTCATGATCACGAATGCACTAAACAGTTGTGGTATAATTTTTCCTTATCCATAATTGAACCCTGTTTTTATACTGGGCATGCTCTGTACATGTTTTTCTTGAAGTTTCATAATGTACCTTTCTTTTACCAAATCAAATAGGAAATGTACCCTATCTTGTGAGAGGAGCTCTCTGATGATGCTTTGTCATTGACAGCAGCCAAGTTAGTGGTAGTTCTGCCCTGCTTAGACTCTGTTTCTGTGTGAAAGAGAGGGGGCCCGTGGACCATGACTCAGAGCCTGTGCCCAGTACTGGCAACCCTGCCCTGGCACCCCACCAGCCAGCTGCCCAGCCTTCCAGGCACCCACATTGCCTCTCTAAACACATTATCCACAGCAGTGCTTATTAGGTCATTCTCCTGAATTAGGTCGTTGTGAGGGTGTTGAACTGGATGTGGGTATGCATTGACGTAGTATCTTCCTAGTTATCATTGGACACAGGAATATGTTTTTGGTGTAATCTCACTGTTGGTGAGATTTGTAATATGGGTATGAGATTGTGTTCGGTCATTTCAGTACTGACATATGAATGATATACAGATTTTAAGATGACGACACGACCGGAATATTGATTAGGCCTATAAGTTTAGTATAGCCGCTTTTTCATAACATTTTAGTTTAAGTAGGTCTAATGTTATGATATTATAAAAACATAAAGTGCATATTTTTCTCTAATGACCATATATTAAAAACATTACAATTCATCATGTCGCTGAATCAGTGGGAGCCCTAAGCTTGTTTCCCGGCAACAAGATGGTCCCATCTAGGGGTGATGGGAGACCGTGACATGTTCCTTATGTCCAGTCTACTCCGTAATTTCGTTTTTGTTGCCGTCATTGCGGACAACCCCGCTTCGCAGAAATAGGATGTTGGAAATGGAAGCAACGTTTTCAGTGCTTTTGTGGCTATCTCTGGATATTCAGCCTTAATCCAGAAGGTCGGCAGAGATTAAATGATGTCAAACATACTTTTAAGGCCACCGTCATTTGCAACATCAAGGAGTTGATCTTCTGCCTGCACGGACATGGACTGTTCACCTGGGACATTCACAAATGGGTCACGGATCCATTCCTTCGCATTTTGTGGGTCTTTGGCGGTTGGGAAGTAACGCTTGAACTCCGTTGACAGCGAAGCTAGGTGATCACCAGCTGGAGGAAAGACGGCCCAGTCTCAGTCTCTCCCAAAATCCCTGCTAATGTTTGGAACATATCAAATATGTCCCTGTCCACTCACCGTCCCCACAGTTCCAGTTTGGCTTTGAATGCAACTACTTTATCTGCCAATTTAAAGACAGTTGTCATTCTTCCCTGAAGTGACAGATTGAGTTTGTTGAGCAGGTTGAATATGTCGCACAGGTAAGCGAGTTTTGTGACCCATTCCTCGTCATTGAAATGTGCTGCCAGTGGTGACTTTTTTTTTCTGAAAGAAATCTCTGCAGCAGCTCTCGTAACTCAAACACTCTGGCAAGCGATCTCCCCCTGGATAGCCATCTGACTTCTGTGTATAAGAGAAGGCGTTTGTGCTCTGCGTCCATTTCCTCACCAAGCTGCCCAAACAAACACGAGTTAAGGGGCGTGTGCTTTGATGTGGTTGATAACTTTAATAACGTAATTCAATACGACAGCCCCCTCCATGTATACGCCAACACAGAATGACCAATCCAATTTTCCTGACATGTAATCATCCAAAGACTTCAATAGTTCTGCGGTCGTTGTGTTAGTCGGCAGGGACAGAGCACACAACATATCCTCATACACATCACCCTGAAATATATATCGCACATAAACAAGCAATATTTTCTTGTTGTCGACATCGGTAGATTTGTCAATCTGGATTGCATACCACGGTGACTCGTTAAGCCTCTCTAACAATTGTGCCTCAACGTCGTCAGCTATTTCATCAATCCGCCTAGTGACGGTGGTAGCCGAAAGAGGAACCTGTGCTATCTTTTTAGCTGCAGCCTCTTCTAAGAGTTCACGGCAAATGTCCTTAACAGCAGGTAGAATCACCTCCTCGCCAATAGTGAAAGGCTTCTAGGCCTTAGCAATACAGCTATCCACTAAGTATGGCGCTCTCAGTGCAGCCACGTTTGTTGATGCGGTGGCTTCAAGACTTGCTTCTGTCCTTCTTGTTCATGTTTTCTTCGCTCAAAGAATTCAACAGTTTTGTCTATAAGTGCAGGGTGCTTGGATTCGATGTGCCGAAGCAGTTTTGAGGGCTTCATGGCCTCGTTAGATAGCCTATCTCCACATACTACGCACAGGTGCCTCGGAGCATGCGAGTCACCTGTCGCAATAAAGCCATATTTTAGGTAGGACTCATCATATTTTATATTGAATGAGGCTTTCTTTTTTGTTGCAGTCTCGGGCTCTGCTGTCTCTGCATTATCGACATCGTTGTTGGGCCTTTTGTCTCCCTTACCCCTTCCGAAGAAGCTCTCCAGCGATGTTTGTTTGTTTTTATTAATGTCAGCTAACGTAGCTAGCTAGTACAAAGTTGGCTGGCCAACACAGCTCCCGCAGACCATGATGAACTCACTGTGTGTGCATTACTCAAGTTCAAAATCTGTTGTGGGCGTGACAGAGATATTAGAGTGGTATGAAAACGACCAACAGACCACACCAAGTTCAATGTAATTACTGCACAAATATCCTATAATTGTATATAATTATTAAAAATAAAGAAAATAAAATGATTTATCCTTTTCGTGCGGCCCGGTAGCGAATGTGCCGCGACAGTTCCGCGGCCCGGTGGTTGGGGACCACTGCCGTAGAGGTTAATGATGACCCCTGAAAGGACTTGACCTCCGACCCAAACGAATGTGTTATCTTTATCCTTGTAGCTAAATGTAGAATGGTGTAAAATAAATGACCATGTTTGAGAGCAACAATTCTGCTTAGTTGTTGACCACCGACTAATCAGACTGATGAGTAGTTACTTAGGGATGGTGATTTGTAGATCAGCCAGTCACAGACTGACCAGAATTGATGCCGTCAAACACGCCACACTCTTTCCTGGGTCATGGATTAACCGTCTCTTCATGTGCCTCCCTTTGGCGGAGTCACTGGTTTGAGACTGCTTTTGCAATCCCAAATTGGATTGTGAGATGGACAGGCTGATATGCACTGGTCAGAGGAACAACGGCGGAGAGATGAGAGGTAATATTGTAATATTACCAGACGGGTTTGTAAGTGTTGTGTTAACGACCGACACCATTACCAATAACGGGGAAGGGAAGCATGTCTTGGGGGATGATCTTTGACCCTCTGTAACTTTCTCACTCATCAATATTCACAATTCATTCAGGATTATCGTTAATTATGGTAGCATTCACATGAATGTAGAAGTGTTTAGAAACATATTCTATTCTTATTTACGATAAAAGTGACTCCAAAATGACACGATACATTATTTACCATTAATTTCTATTGGGCACAACATAATCTGAAACTCAACCAAAACTGCAAATGCAAATGCATACAAGTTTGTATAGTCACACACTTGATGTAATCATTGCGTGCTCGAAATTTGGGACCAAATGCTAAACTTTTGACTACTTTATAAGAATATTTAGGGGTGTCAATTTTAACCTCTAAATTTCTGAGAAAAAAAGTATTACTTGTTAAAAAAATATATATTTCTTTGAGGAATTGTATTAGTATAAAATAATATAATTTCCCCATTTGTTTGGGCACACAAAATACAGTAGCTAAGTAATTTAATTATTTATTTTATACAATCATTATTGCTAATCTTTATCAAGTGTGTCCACTGTACATACACATATTCATCGTACACATGAAACCAGTCAGTCCAGCACACTGCATACACATACATAGAGGACATCGACACATTCACTCAAGCTGCCCCAACTACACTGATAAATAGATGAATAAATTAGTGCATATGCCAAGATATTTGATGTTTTATGACATTTTTATGACAATAACCCTAGCTATCATATCATAGTGCACTCTCAAAGGCCATAGGTAGTTGTTAGTGCTAAATGAAGAGGGAATATGGTGGTCTGACATGTAAATGTGGAATCTGGATCAAGGAATAATATGGCTGCTCTTTTAATCCAACAACATGTGATTGTATACATTACACAAGCCCCATGGTTCTCGCCTCAACCTTCCTTTCATTTTGATGGACAGTCGGCAGGTGTTTGGCCCTGCGCATCTACATTTGTCAAGGTTGGGACTATGGGTTATAACGCTGCTGTGGCTCTGATCTCTCTCCATGACTCATCTCTCTCCATTAACACCATGTTATTTTTTCACTCTTAGAAAGAGAGAAAGAGAGGGACATTATGGCCTTTTCTCAGTCAACTATTTAGTTTGGCAACTATTGGAATTCCCCTAAATTTCAATGTGAACTGATGATTCAACTTCGTGTCACAGAAAAAGTTTGTGAAAGAAAATAAACTTGGCCACTAGCCTAATTAACACAGACTTAATGGATGCTATGATGACCTCCTGTGGCTGAGACTTCCCACCCATTCATCCTCTACCGATTATGTAAACAAACCTGGACAGGATCCTTATCTCAAACGGTGCTCTCATTAGAGACGTGACATGTTGTGCCCCATTTTGTATCTAAACCCTCCATTGGAAGTCAGCTGTTTGCATACAGTTGCTCTGAAGTGCCATTTCCCCCAGCACATTTGTGGACCGAGGTGGCGCTGAATGACAGTGCAGCTGGAAAACAGGAAGTGGAGCGACCAATGGGTGGCCCACCAACAGGAAATATATTGATGTGGAAACATATTACCTCTAAATAACACCCTAGAACCTGTCTACATTAGTTAATAAGGGAGTTATTCTCATCTCTTGGGGCAGAGAGTGTGATAGTTTGTGCTAAGTAAAGTAAGTCAAGTCAATTCTTGGGACAAAGTGAATGGTCATTGTATAAAAAGCTTGTCAGACAATAGCAGTGGTGTAGTGGAGGTACACACCATACCAATTAATAAGGCTGATGGAACAGATCAGAACGTTTATCTGAAAATGTTGATAAAATATATTTATTCACATTTTAGGTGCAGCAATGTGCACAGGACGGCAGGGCCATAACTAGGGTTTGAGTCGTTAGTTAGGTCGGGAAGGAGGGAATTCTCCCCAGGATATTTTTTTTAATTTGAAGCTTGTTTACTGCATTTATATATAACAAAAATGCTATTTGGAGAACAGCAAAAACAAGCAAAAAGGACCCTTTCCATTAGCACCTTGGCTTCTGTAGGTTCATTCAGCTATATTTAGCTATACAATGGTAATGCTATATACCCCTGACAGAATGGAAATTGAGTTTGGTAACTTGTCGCGCTATTTTCTAGCAACAACATTGAGTCACCATCAGTAGCGGTGCGTGGGTAAAATCACTGAGGATGCAAAGCCAAGCCAGTAAAAAAGCCATATTACAACCTATGTTGTGATAATTGCGTTGTTTGTTCTATAACCCATTTCGCCACTGTGATATACAATTTACAAGGCCGTGACAACAAAAAGGCAACAGTCACACAGTGGCAGAATAAATGTAACTACACATACCGGAGAGCAACAAAGCAAATATTGCATGTAACAAACATTCATATCACCTGCAGAATGGTCAAGCAAGTTAATGTTTTCGACAGTTTACTAAACAACTACTGATTTACAACCACAGAGTTACCGCAAGTCAGCACAAAGACAACAGGAGCACTGCCCCCGCTATTCCAGCTGTAACAAACGAGACTCCCGCGGTCCCTCCTGCTCACCACCAGAGGGAACCCTCTCCTGAATATTAAGCCCTGAACTACACTCCCACATACCTGGTCCCAATCATCGTTGCACCTGTCTCCCATTAATAGACTATTTAGGCTCTCTCTCCCTTTCTCTCCTTGCGAAGTCTTGTTATCCCTGGTGATCATTTCTGAGCGTTTTCTCCCGTGTCTGTCATATCGTGGTTATACTCTGGACTGTTTTCCCTTTTTGATTCTTGCTGCCTGCCCTGGACTATATTCTTTACTGGACTGATTTTTGTAAGCTTGCTGCCTGCCCTGACCTAATGCCTGTACCTGG
This sequence comes from Brachymystax lenok tsinlingensis, assembly GCA_030435695.1. Lineage (NCBI taxonomy): Eukaryota > Metazoa > Chordata > Actinopteri > Salmoniformes > Salmonidae > Brachymystax > Brachymystax lenok. The sequence goes on from CM059798.1 coordinate 17,765,000, forward strand.
ATTACGATTTGCCTTATCCCTGCTGTTGTGTTTGCTGGCGATTGACCCTGTTCGTACGACCAAGATTGTAATAAAACTGCAAATGGATCCTCACTCTCAGGGTGCTTCATTACAGAAGACTTCGCCACTTCGCGATCCAGCAGCTCTGGTCCAAATGTCCACGGAGATCTCCACTCAAGCAAACCAGCTCGCCGGTCATCAACAGCAGCTAACCCATCTAACTACGGTAACGGAGGAACTCGTCCGGACGCTACAGAGGTTACAGATGTCGCTTCCGAACTCAGCCCCTCCTCAGCCGAACGCAAGTATGGGCACCTCTCCACCACCGGCACCCACAGTTAACCCACGTCTGGCTCTCCCTGATAAGTTTGACGGTAACCCCACTAAGAGTAAGGGATTTCTACTGCAATGTTCATTATTCATTGATCAACAACCAGCGATGTATGTCACTGACGCTAGCAAGATTTCCCTGGTATGTTCTCTCCTCACTGGCAGAGCGTTAGAGTGGGTAACGGCGGTATGGAGAGAGGATGGCACGCTTTTCCATCGCTCGGTGCCTTTCTTCAACGCGCTTCCGGGAAGTATTTGACCACCCGGAGGGAGGCATGAGAGCTGGTGACCGACTACTCGCGTTGAACCAGGGCGGAAATACTGCAGCAGAATATGCCTTGACATTTCGCACTCTGGCAGCTCAAACCGACTGGGTTGAGAGCACGCTTAAACTGCTCTTTCGCAAGGGACTCAGCTTGGAATTACAGTCTGAACTGGCCTGCCGAGAGGAGGAGATCGCTGAATCAATTCATCGAACTCACCATACAGATTGACAATCTGATTCGATCACGGCGCCCACTCAGAACGGGACCCACCAGCACACAATGCCCGTGACTCTGCCTCCAACCGAACCCATGCAGCTCGGATATACTCACCTGACTCGGAGGAACGTGAGCGCCGCATACGTCAACATCTCTGCCTCTATTGTGGTCAACCTGGCCATCTAAGGGCGTCCTGCCCCACAAGACCACCTCCTCGTAATCCCTCTTCGGTGAGTCCGTGTGTTCAAGCACACCACTCCAGTTCTTGTATCAAAGTGCCGATTGTATTATCTCTAGAGGACAATCATATAACCACATCAGCACTATTAGACTCCGGAGCAGCCGGCAACTTTATGTCTCATGAGTTTGCTCAACAACAACAATTTCCATTAATCACCTGTGACTCTCAATTGGCAGTGGAGGCGCTAGATGGACGACCTCTCGGCGATGGGAGGGTCCTGCACACCACCGTAGACCTTCGACTACAGACCGGTACCCGCCACACGGAGGTAATTCGCTTCTACGTCATCACATCACCCCATAACCCGGTAATCCTTGGGCTTCCCTGGCTACGGCAACATAACCCGCTCATCTCATGGAGGGAGGGTCGTATCATCAAATGGGACCCGTCATGCCACTCCAACTGCTTAACTGGCAGCCCTTCACTCTCCATTCAGGCCGTTACGGTAAAGGATGAGCCAGCTCTTTTCCCCACTCTACCCATTGAATACTCTGACCTTATCGAAGCTTTCAGCAAGACCAAGGCGATGGAACTACCCCCTCACCGATCAAGCGACTGTGCCATCGAGCTACTACCAGGTACAAAGCCACCCAAGGGCCAAATCTTTCCCCTATCTCAATCCGAATCAGAAGCCATGAAAAACTACATCGAGGAAGAACTATCGAAGGGGTTCATTAGAGCATCGACATCACCTGCAGCCGCGGGCTTCTTCTTTGTTAAAAAGAAAGAGCGGTGGTTTACGCCCCTGTATTGACTACCGGGTCTCAACGACATCACTGTCAAGTTTCGATATCCTTTACCGCTGGTTCCAGCTGCCCTAGAACAACTCCGCCAAGCCAAGTACTTCTCCAAACTGGACCTCCGCAGCGCCTACAACCTCATTCGCATCCGGGACGGTGATGAATGGATGACAGCCTTTTCTACCAGCACTGGGCACTATGAGTATCTGGTTATGCCTTTGGGCTGTCTAATAGTCCCTCCGTGTTTCAATCATTTATCAATGACGTCTTTCGGGACATGCTGAATCGCTGGGTAATTGTGTACATTGATGACATTCTCATCTATTCCAACACTTATGAAGAACATGTGCAACATGTGAGAACGGTATTGCAACGACTCATAGATCACCAGCTATACGCCAAAGCAGAGAAGTGCGAATTTCACCAGACTTCCACATCCTTTTTGGGCTACATCATCAGCCAGGAGGGAGTCGCCATGGACGAGAAGAAGGTTAAGGCCGTTCTAGACTGGCCCCTGCCAGTAACCTTAAAGGAGTTACAGCGCTTCTTGGGATTTGCTAACTTTTACCGATGTTTCATCAGGAATTTCAGCTCGGTAGCCGCCCCCTTAACCTCTATGACTAAAAGAAACTCATCACACCTCACCTGGTCAACTACAGCACAGGAGGCTTTCGCAGAACTCAAGGCACGTTTCACATCAGCCCCATCCTCCACCACCCTAATCCTGAACTCCCGTTTACAGTGGAGGTGGGCGCATCTAATACGGGCATTGGAGCTATTCTTTCACAGCGACACGGATCCCCACTCAAGCTCTATCCGTGCGCCTATTATTCCCGCAAACTTAGTCCAGCCGAGCAGAACTACGGCGTCGGAAACCGGGAACTGTTGGCCATGAAAGCAGCTATGGAGGAGTGGCGTCATTGGCTGGAGGGAGCTAAACATCCCTTCGTGATTCTAACGGACCACAAGAACCTGGAATACTTGAGGTCTGCCAAGAGACTGAACCCCAGACAAGCGAGGTGGGCACTCTTCTTCACACGATTTGACTTCACTGTTACCTATCGTCCCGGTTCTAAGAACACCAAGGCAGACGCATTATCACGCCAACACGACGGTGTAGCGCCCACTGAACCCAAGGAAACCCTGCTTCCTGAATCGTTAATCGTGGCCCGATTCAGTGGGACATCATGACAGAGCTCACCCAAGCCAACTCACAAAGGACCCCTCCGCCCGAATGCCCCCCTAACAAAACGTTTGTACCTCAGGACCTCTGTCAGAAAGTGCTAAAGCAAGTTCACTCCGCACTCAGCTCCGGTCATCCGGGAATCGCAGCCACGGTTCACCTGCTTCAGAACAGCTTCTGGTGGCCAACCTTGCGGGCAGACGCAATAAAGTTCATTAACGACTGCACCATCTGTAACACAAATAAACATCTCAGACAACTACCATCGGGCCTACTGCAACCACTACCAGTTCCCCACCGACCATGGTCCCATCTCGCCATAGACTTCATTACCGATCTCCCCAAGTCCAATGGGAATACCACAATACTCACTGTCATAGATCGCTTCTCCAAGGCTTGCCGGTTGATTCCACTCCCCAAACTGCCTACAGCATTGAAACTGCCGAACTCATGTGCAACCTGGTGTTCCGCTTCTATGGCCTGCCAGAGGACATCGTGTCGGACCGAGGGCCCCAATTCACATCCAGAGTATGGTCAGCATTCTTCCAACAACTCAACATCAACATTAGCCTCACTTCAGGGTATCACCCACAATCTAACGGTCAAACAGAACGCCTCAATCAAGAGATCACCCGGTTTCTCAGATCCTACTGTCATCAGAACCAAGCAGACTGGAGTCGATTCCTCATGTGGGCGGAGTATGCACAGAACTCACTCCAGAAACCCTCCACCGGTTTAACCCCATTCCAGTGTGTAATGGGCTTCCAACCTCCCCTGTTTCCCTGGTCAGGGGAACCCACTGAGGTACCCTCTGTCAATGACTGGCTCCAGAGAAGCGAGGACATCTGAGTCAGGCCCATACCCACTTACTACATGCAGTCAGGAGACAGAGGTTGCAGGCCAATCGCCACCGCCGCCCCAACCCGAATATACTCCAGGTCAATGGGTCTGGCTATCCACTCGAGACCTCGCCTCAAACTCCCCTGCAAGAAACTCAGTCCCAGGTATGTGGGTCCTTTCCAAATAGTCAAACAAATCACACCAGTTTCCTTCCGTTTGGCATTACCCGCTAATTACCGTATCTCTCCTACTTTCCATGTATCTCTTCTCAAACCCGCTGGTGGTCCGAGAGCGGAGGAGGAGCAGACCAGTGAGCAGGGCCCCCACCCATCTTGGTGGACGGCGAGGAGGTATATCGGCCGAGATTTACTCGATTCCAGACGCCGGGCAGGCTCCTCCAATATCTGGTAGATTGGGAGGGTGCGGACCGGAGGAGCGATCCTGGGTTAATGCAGAGGACATACTCGACCCGCACTCATGACTGAGTTCCATAGGGCGCACCGGAGAAACCGGCCCCCGACCTCGAGGAAGACCCGGCGTCGTTCGCCTCTTCGCGTCAGGAGCCGCTCACAGGGGCTCTGTAACAAACGAGACTCCCGCGGTCCCTCCTGCTCACCACCAGAGGGAACCCTCTCCTGAATATTAAGCCCTGAACTACACTCCCACATACCTGGTCCCAATCACCGTTGCACCTGTCTCCCATTAATAGACTATTTAGGCTCTCTCTCCCTTTCTCTCCTTGCGAAGTCTTGTTATCCCTGGTGATCATTTCTGAGCGTTTTCTCCCATGTCTGTCATATCGTGGTTATACTCTGGACTGTTTTCCCTTTTTGATTCTTGCTGCCTGCCCTGGACTATATTCTTTACTGGACTGATTTTATGTAAGCTTGCTGCCTGCCCTGACCTAATGCCTGTACCTGGATTACGATTTGCCTTATCCCTGCTGTTGTGTTTGCTGGCGATTGACCCTGTTCGTACGACCAAGATTGTAATAAAACTGCAAATGGATCCTCACTCTCAGGGTGCTTCATTACACCAGCACCATTTACACTTAAACATTTAAACATCATCAAATCAACAAGGCGATATATGTTTAGTTTAATACACTGAAAACAAACTTAGCGATACCAAAAACTATTTAGTCCAATCAATTTAGCTAAATATCACATGGCTGTCAATGGTACTGATTTCTGTCTCTCTGTGTGTGTGTGTATGTTTGCGCAAGTAAAACATTTTTGGGGGACTCACTCTACTTGTAGACTAGTTGAACGCCAATGCCATCCTGCTGTCTTTCATGTTGGCAAAACGGTCTATGGCTCTGTCATTCAGTACACTTTTAGTTTTTGTTGTCATAGGCTACCTATCTAAAATGCTTGCTAGCCTAGCTACCTTGCATTGGCAACAATGAACTAGCTAAGTTAGCTAGCTAGTTAACGTGAGCCTGCTAGGCTACATCTAGTGGCACAACATATGAATCTATGTTTAGATCAGAATCGCCATCATAATCATTGGCCTGTACAGAGAATTAAGTCAAAACCACAAGTCCAAATCCCCGTCTCTATGCAATGGTTTAGGAAAGGAATGAATTAGAAAGCTAGCTACTGCAGGACATCAACACAAGCAGACCAGAAACAGACACCTTTTTCTGAAAATGACATTTTGCTTAGGAAGTGATTTGATTGGTGTGAAGCCAAATCCAAACTGGCCTCCCTTGGAGGGCGTTTTGTTGCACCAGCACAACCCACAGTTGAGGTCAGCTCAAAGCTGATTTGGCTAATCCTTTAATAAAAAAAATATCAAGGGAGACTAAATGCTTGCTGGCATCAATCAAGTCAAACAAACGCTATGGTAAAAACATGTCAAACTCTTTTGGTCCAAACAGCATCAGATGCATGGGTTACACTGAGACAGAGGGGCTTGGTTTCCCTACCTCCAATGATTTCTCCGGTGAGATTCAGCCACTTGCGAATTGACCGAAAAATTATGAAAACACAGACAGAGACTAAAGATAAATTATTTCATAATTTATACAATAATTTATTGGTCAAATGTTTGCCCTTGCCATCCATGAATACACGCCACTGGTCACCATTAGTCGATTCTTGTTCAAATGTAAATTCTGAAAACACTTACCTGTACCTACAGTATGTTTGTCCTGTACAACCAAGGTCCTTTCGCGGGGTGCTGAAATTCATACTTTTAATAAAAACCTTTATCGAATACAACCACCGATTTGTTATTATATATTTTTTACCCCTCATTTGTGTTGCTCAGCGCGAATGTGCATGTGTCAAATGAATTGTTCAGTGCTTTTCGGATTTCCTTGGGACGTCCCTACCCTAAACCTTAACCTTAACTCTTACCCTAACCTTAACCATAAACCTTACCTAACCCTTCCAGGCACCACTACACCACCGGCCAACAGGTACATATTTGTCCTCATTTGATATATGGGCAATTTAGCGTACATGAACCATATAATTAGAAACTATGAACTCCCTGACCCACATTACCAAAAATATTGTTAACATATTGGAATGGGATTAGGTCCTGGGATGACTTGCAGTTTTACAGCCCAGAGCAGATATTTTCTAGACTTTGTACTGGTACTGGTGTCAGTCCTTACATTTCTAAATATATAGTTAATATATCGATTAACTTGGTTATTGTATTGGTTATTGTTAACATAGGGTTATAGTTAACGTATTGGTTAGTATAGTTAACATTTTGGTTATAGTTAACATATTGGTTATAGTTAACATTTTGTCTAATATAGTTAACATTTTGGTTATAGTTAACGTATTGGTTAATATAGTTAACATTTTGGTTATAGTTAACATATTGGTTAGTATAGTTAACATATGGGTTATAGTTACCCTATTGGTTAATATAGTTAATGGATTGGTTAATATAGTTAACAAGTTGGTTATAGTTAACATATTGGTTAGTATAGTTAACATATGGGTTGTAGTTACCGTATTGGTTAATATAGTTAACATATTGGTTAGTATAGTTAACATATGGGTTATAGTTACCATATTGGTTAATATTGTTAATGTATTGGTTAATATAGTTAACATTTTGGTTATAGTTAACATATTGGTTAGTATAGTTAACATATGGGTTATAGTTATTGTATTGGTTAATATAGTTAACGTTGTGGATATAGTTAACATATTGGTTAGTATAGTTAATGTATTGGTTTGTAGAGGTAACGTATTACGCTGTGGGATGTCCTGGGATGATGCTTTGCAGGGAACATTTCAACAAGTTAGTATAGGTATCAGAGTCCTAATTTATCTTTAAATAAACTAAAAAAATCTGTTCCTAAATGTCTACGCTAGTGTATTAAATAGTTATAACACTACTACTACTACTGTAATATCACTGCTTGAGTTTGATGAACTGTTGTCCATTTCCAGAATTTAAACCTCTCTGTAATTATAGCTATTTGGGACCAGGAAATACAATTCCAAGAATAGTTTATCAGATAAACATAACCTCACCATAACGGACCTTCCCATGTGTGCTCGTTTCTTTCTTAGTTCTGCCTTTAGCTGGCTGGACTTTTCCACCCGAATCCAGCTGCTTCCCAACTAAAACCCTGCTGAGAAGGATGATGTGTGTGTGCAGACAGGCGAGGTTAAGCACACATGGAAGCAGCTCATAGAAACGGGCTGGGAACAGAACCCATCATTCAGCGTCTGTCAAGGACTAACACCACAGCCTACATTTCGCGACAGATTTACTGCGTACAGGGGCCAAATCCATGACCTCACAAAAAGGCATTGACCAATGGCATTGCTCCACCAATATGACTAGGTAATATAACCCTATGGCAACATATTAGGATTTAGACTCGTAGATTAAAAAAAACGGAATATTATTGATTCATATTCAATCATAGAATAACCTGTTAAATCATAAAATGTATTGGACAGCCATGGAAGAGATATGGTTGTATTGCTTCTCGTTTTTTTCTTTTTAGGGCCAGTAAGAAAACCCCCAGCTGCCTGTGTCTGCGCCACTGTTTATAAATAACGCCAGATTAAACAGAATCTGCTATTGGGGACAGTGTACTGGAGCCTACAATGTACTGGAGCCTATGGTTTGCTGTATGAAGGGGCTAAACTCCGGCTTATTGGCCTGACACGTTTCCTGACCCCACACCAATTCCAGGTCTCGCGTGTTCCCCAGTTATTTTTGTAGGCTATTGGTACCTGTTGAATATCTCTTACCACACCTAAGCAAAAACAATAAACTTAGTGAGTGTGTTTATTACCATGGGATGACATCATACTTTGAATAATTGACCAACGTAATTTGCATATTCCCCTCCCAACCTTTTACTCTAATAATTTTTAATTACAGGTGTTATGATTAGGTATTAAGTTCTGTGTTTGGGGTGTCACTGCTCGTATCTGTCGCAGCGTGCGTTTGTTTTGCCTCAGTTCTGTGTGTGACATTCTAGACGTCAGTAAGACTGTTGAACATTGAGTGAACATCGACTGTCTTTCTTGCGCAGCAAACGCAAGTGCTGCATCAACAGACTCCTTAGGAGAACGCGAGGAGGACAGAGGGGTACTGTGACGACGATTTTAGCAATGCCTCTTGACAAAATCACATTATAGGGTCTCTAAACATGACTTCGGTGTGGAAGAGACTTCAGCGTGTCGGCAAGAAAGCATCGAAGTTCCAGTTTGCGGTGACTTTTCAAGAACTGACAGTAGAATGCACGAAGAAATGGTAAGTAAACATGCTTTACTTGATACAATTGTCATGTCTGAACCGATAAAACACAACCTCGTGAGACTTTTGTCACTGACTCTGTCCCCAGCTCGAGCTGTGATGTTTTAAGGTCATACTTTCAGATTCATAATTGGTTGGTGCAATGCTATGTTGTCAGTTATAGGCTAAATAATGGTTTAATGTTGTCAGTTATAGGCTAAATAATGGTTTAATGTTGTCAGTTGCGTACTGCTATCACATTGACTTCCCCATGCCTTTTTTTGTTGATTGTACAAGTATATACCATCAGCATCGTGCATTATACTGTACTGTACAGCTTTGGGTGAGCGTACGCCTTTGACAGCCAATACACTTCCGCATTTGCCCTTTTCCTATTGTATTCATCGTCATGCGACAAGCATTCAGTTATTCAGTTAAGCATTAAAACTGGTTGTTTTGAGGGTAAGCAATAGATGTGTCCAAATTCAAATATAAACACGTGTAAGCCTAAACTATGAAGTGTCACAGGTCTATAACAGGTGAATGACCTACAGGTGATGCTGCACGACAATGATGATGATGATGATGTCATTTATTCATGGTTAATCATCGTTTTCATCATCGTTTTCATCATCGTTGTCATCATCATCATCATCATCATCATCATCATCATCATCATCATCATCATCACCTGTAGGTCATATAATTTCCCCTTGTTCCAAGCAGGTGTTATTATTTGTAGACCATACAGTGCATTCAGAAAGTATTCAGCCCCCTTGACATTTTCCACATTTTGTTACGTTACAGCCTTTTTCTAAAATTGATTAAATTGTTTTTTCACCCTTATTAATCTACACACAATACCCCATAATGACAAAGTAAAAACTGTTTTTTTTAGAAATGTTTGCAAATGTATTACAAATGTAAAATATCACATTTACATAAGTATTCAGACCCTTTACTCAGTACTTTGTTGAAGCACCTTTGGCAGCGTTTACAGCCTCAAGTCTTCTTGGGTATGACGCTACAAGCTTGGCACACCTGTAGTTGGGGAGTTTCTCCCATTCTTCTCTGCAGATTCTCACAAGCTCTGTCAGGTTTGATGGGGAGCGTTCAAGTCTGGGCTCTAGCTGGGCCACTCAAGGACATTCAGAGACTTGTCCTGAAGACACTCCTGCGTTGTCTTGGCTGTGTGCTTAGTGTCGTTATCCTGTTGGAAAGTGAACCTTCGCCCCAGTTTCAGGTCCTAAGTGCTATGAAGCATGTTTTCATCAAGGATCTCTTTGTACTTTGCTTCGTTCATCTTTCCCTCGATCCTGACTAGTCTCCCAGTTCCTGCCGCTGAAAAACATCCCCACAGTATGATGCTGCCACCAGCATGCTTCACCGTAAGGATGGTGCCAGGTTTTCTCCAGACGTGACACTTGGCATTCAGGCCAAATAGTTACATTTTGGTTTCATCAGAACAGAGATGCCTTTTGGCAAACTCCAAACAGGCTGTCATGTTCTTTTTACTGATAAGTGGCTTCCGTCTGGCCACTCTACCATAAAGGCCTGATTGGTGGAGTGCTGCCAAGATGGTTGTCTTTCTGGAAGGTTCTCCAATCTCCGCAGAGGAACTCTGGAGCTCTGTCAGAGTGACCATCGGGTTCTTGGTCACCTACCTGACCAAGGCCCTTCTCCCCCGATTGCTCAGTTTGGCCGTGTGGCCAGCAGGAAGAGTTTTGGTGGTTCCAAATGTTCAATTTAAGATTTTCTTTACATTTAAAAATGTTTTTTTTGCAAAAATGTCAAAAAAACTGTTTTTGCTTTGTAATTATGGGGTATTGTGTGTAGATTGATGAGGATTTACTCAGTTTTAGGATAAGGCTGTAACGTCAGAAAATGTGGAAAAAGGGAAGGGGTCTGAGTACTTTCTGAATGCACTGTATATAATAAATGAGTATGTAGGTGGCAGTGCTGAAAGAACTTGCGCCTCTCAAGGGTCAGCGGTGTGTGTGAGTGTGTGTGTTCTTGTTTCATGCAGAATTAAGTTGATAGGGATGTCGTTTCCTCCAAAGGTTACAACTTACAACTTCAGCTGGGCTGTGTGTTAACCTCACACAATTTGACCACTTTTGCTTCCTCGTTGTGTCCTCTCTCTCTTAACTGGCCAGTTGTCCACATGCTGAGGAGTTTTTTGAACAGTTACCTTAATTTCCTTCTCATTTTACCTTTATAGTCCCAAAGTCCTGCCCAGAGTGGTTCCCTAGTCTCTTAGCGTACAATAGGCCTATCCCACTGGGCACAGACGTCAGTTGAACGTCTAGTTTTGATTTACATTTGGTTGAGTTGTCAACTAGAGTGAATTCAACGTAAAATCAACCAAGAAATGTCACCTTATAATAGGATGTAGCTTCAAAGTTGGGTGAAATAATATGACATTCCCTTACCTTGATGACTTTTTGCAAAGTTTTCCACATCGATTCAACATCATCACATAGCGTTTTTGTTGTTGAAATGATGCTCAAACAATGTTGATTCAACCAGTTTTTTGCCCAGTGTGCCCAGTGGGATGTTATTTCAGCATTTTAAGCTGATACTGTATCTCTTAGTTTAACCTAACCTAATATAATCATGTAATCAATTGCTCATGTGGAATAAAGACTGTAAGGCCGGGTGAGGCAGAGTGCAATGCAGCCCCTCTGACGACCCGATGCACTGCTGCATATGACTGCTGTGCAGCCAGGTGCTGCACACACACACGGCGGAGTTTTAACTTAAAAAAATGTATTGTTTTATTTCACCTTTATTTAACTAGGTAGGCTAGTTGAGGACAAGTTCTCATTTACAACTGCGACCTGGCCAAGGTAAAGCAAAGCAGTGCGACACAAACAACAACACAGAGTTACACATGGAATAAACAAACGTACAGTCAATAACACAATAGAAAAAAAAGAAAGTCTATATACAGTGTGTGCATATGGCATGAGGAGATAAGGCAATAAATAGGCCATATTAGCGAAGTAATTACCATTCAGCAAATTAACACTGGAGTGATGGATGTGCAGATGATGATGTGCAAGTAGAAATACTGGTGTGCAAGTAGAAATACTGGTGTGCAAAACAGCAGAAAAGTAAATTAAAAAAAATATGGGGATGAGGTAGGTGGATTGGATGGGCTATTTACAGATGGGCTATGCACAGCTGCAGCAATCGGTTAGCTGCTCAGATAGCTGATGTTTAAAGTTAGTGAGGGAAATATAAGTCTCCAGCTTCAGCGATTTTTGCAATTCGTTCCAGTCATTGGCAGCAGAGAACTGGAAGGAAAGGAGGCCAAAGCAGGTGTTGGCTTTGGGGATGACCAGTGAGATATACCTGCTGGAGCGCGTGCTACGGGTGGGTGTTGTTATCGTGACCAGTGAACTGAGACATAACCGAATAGGCACAAGTCATAACCGTCCAGAGTAGTAATGCTAGTCGGGCGGGCGGGCAGCGAACGGTTGAAAAGCATGCATTTAGTTTTACTAGCATTTAAGAGCAGTTGAAGGCCACGGAAGGAGTGTTGTATGGCATTGAAGCTTGTTTGGAGGTTTGTTAACACAGTGTCCAAAGAAGGGCCAGATGTATACATAATGGTGTTGTCTGCGTAGAGGTGGATCAGGGAATCACCCGCAGCAAGAGCGACATCGTTGATGTATACAGAGAAAAGAGTCGGCCCGAGAAATGAACCCTGTGGTACCCCCATAGAGACTGCCAGAGGTCCGGACAACAGGCCCTCCGATTTAACACACTGAACTCTGTCTGAGAAGTAGTTGGTGAACCAGGCGAGGCAGTCATTTGAGTCTGCCGATAAGAATACGGTGATTGACAGAGTCGAAAGCCTTGGCCAGGTCGATGAAGACGGCTGCACAGTATTGTCTTTTATCGATGGCGGTTATGATATCGTTTAGTACCTTGAGCGTGGCTGAGGTGCACCCGTGACCAGCTCGGAAACCGGATTGCACAGCGGAGAAGGTACGGTGGGATTCGAAAGGGTCAGTGATCTGTTTATTAACTTGGCTTTCGAAGACTTTAGAAAGGCAGGGCAGGATGGATATAGGTCTATAAAAGTTTGGGTCTAGAGTGTCACCCCCTTTAGGGATCACGGACGATACGAAAGAGAGGTTGAACAGACTGGTAAAAGGGGTTGCAACAATGGCGGCGGATAATTTTAGAAAGAGAGGGTCCAGATTGTCTAGCCCAGCTGATTTGTATGGGTCCAGGTTTTGCAGCTCTTTCAGAACATCAGCTATCTGGATTTGGGTAAAGGAGAAGCTGGGGAGGCTTGGGCAAGTAGCTGCGGGGGGTGCGGAGGTAGCCAGGAGGAAAGCATGACCAGCCGTAGAGAAATACTTATTGAAATTCTCGATTATCCTGGCTTTATCGGTGGTGACAGTGTTACCTAGCCTCAGTGCAGTGGGTAGCTGGGAGGAGGTGCTCTTGTTCTCCATGGACTTTACTGTGTCCCAAAACTTTTTGGAGTTAGAGCTACAGGATGCAAATTTCTGTTTGAAAAAGCTAGCCTTTGCTTTCCTGACTGACTGCGTGTATTGGTTCCTGACTTCCCTGAAAAGTTGCATATCGCGGGGACTATTCGATGCTAGTGCAGTCCGCCACAGGATTAAGTCAGCTCCTGTGACTTTAGTCAGCTCCTGTGACTTTAGTCAGCTCCTGTGCCTTTAGTCAGCTCTTGTGCCTTTAGTCAGCTCCTGTGACTTTAGTCAGCTCCTGTGACTTTAGTCAGCTCTTGTGCCTTTAGAACTTCCGGCGCCGAAAGAGATGGCCGCCTCGCTTCACGTTCTCAGGAAACTATGCAGTATTTTGTTTTTTTATGTATTACTTCTTACATTGTTACTCCGGGAAATATTACGTTTTTTTTTACATACAACCGGGAGGAACTATTGGATATAAGAGCAAAGTAAACTTACCAACATTACGACCAGGAAAACGACTTTCCCGAAGCGGCGCAATAGACTGGATCCCAGCCGGCGACTCCAAACAACGACGGCGCCGGAGAAGGGTGAAATGCGGCAGTCTTCTGGTCAAGCTACGTAGACGGGCACATCGTGCACCTCTCCCGAGTATTTTACTTTTTACAAAGTGGATGAAATACGAGCAAGAGTTGCCTTCCAGAGAGACATCGGCGACTGCAACGTTCTTTGCTTCACGGAAACATGGCTCACTCAGGACACGTTATCTGAGTCGGTACAGCCACCTGGTTTCTCCACGAATTGCACCGACAGAAACAAACATCTATCTGGTAAGAAGAAGGGCGGGGGTGTGTGTCTTATGATTAACGAGACGTGGTGTGATCATAACAACATACAGGAACTCAAGTCCTTTTGTTCACCTGACATAGAATTCCTTACAATCAAATGCCGACCGCATTATCTACCAAGAGAATTCTCCTCGATTATAATCACAGCTGTGTATATCCCCCCTCAAGCTGACACATCGACGGCACTGTAAGAAATCCATTGGACTCTATGTAAATTGGAAACCACATATCCTGAGGCTGCATTTATTGTGTCTGGGGATTTTAATAAGGCTAATTTGAAAACAAGGCTCCCAAAATTGTATCAGCATATCGAATGTGCCACCCGGGCTGGTAAAATCCTGGATCATTGTTATTCCAACTTCCGTGATGCATACAAGGCTATTCTCCGCCCTCTTTTCGGCAAGTCTGACCATGACTCATTTTGTTGCTCCCAGCCTACAGACAGAAACTAAAACAGGAAATGCCCGTTCTCAGGTCTGTTCAACGCTGGTCCGACCAATCTGATTCCACGCTGCAAGATTGCTTCGAGCACGTGGACTGGGATATGTGACTTTAGTCAGCTCTTTTGTCTTTAGTCAGCTCTTGTGCCTTTAGTCAGCTCCTGTGCCTTTAGTCAGCTCCTGTGCCTTTAGTCAGCTCCTACGCCTTTAGTCAGCTCCTGTGCCTTTAGTCAGCTCCTGTGCCTTTAGTCAGCTCCTGTGCCTTTAGTCAGCTCCTGTGACTTTAGTCAGCTCCTGTGCCTTTAGTCAGCTCCTGTGCATGCATGGAATGCGCCTACAGCCAGTGGTGCTGTGGCTGTGCTTCCTGTCTGGGCCCTGGCTCTGCATTAATTCCATTAGCATTACTCACGTTGTACCTAGAATGTGCTTCCTCCAACCGCCCAGCCCTAGCTTGCAGACTACCTCCCTGTCTCTCTACCCTCATTGTTGTAGTATACACTAACTTTACTAGTATCAGCATGTTCTTGGTATTGCTGTCTATCGAACCATTCTCCTATACCTAGTGTATGCATATTCAGCTTGATGATAACATCATTCAGTACAGTCTAATTTTAATGTGATAAGAGTCAAGTTTGACCAGTTTGATAACGAGTCATCAATTGCATGACTTTTATGACTGTTTGATGTATGAGATTAACACAAGTGGTGTTTTGTCGGCCAATGATGGAGTCAGTATGTTTTGGTGATCTGACTCTTGGCAGCAAACTGTGGTTCTGTATGGGCCTCGGCTTGTTCACTGTTTAGCAGTAATATCATGTGATGCTGTGAAACCACAGACCACACAACATTACATCAGTCACTCAACAAGCCCCAGCAGCACAGCGTTAAAAGGCCAATCGATGAAATTAAATATTGGTCGGACTCTACACAGAATAGCAGTAATGTTACCAGACGTGGTGTACGTTTCCATGTTTCCAGTTCGCAAGAAGAATGTGAAAAATGTGGATCAGCTAGACAGGTCGTCCTGCTTAACTTCTTAGGGAGCGGCTGCATAGGTGACGGTTTTGGAGAGTCTGGCGTGCCCAAAGTAAAATGCCTGCCACTCAGGCCCAGAAAATAGGATATGCACATAATTAGTACTATTGGATAGGAAACACTCTGAAGTTTCTAAGAGTGTTAAAATAATGTATGTGAGTATAACAGAACTGATATAGCAGGCGAAAACCCAAGGAAAATCCATCCGGATTTGCAGTTTTTTTTGTAAATGACCATCTTCTCCATTGTGCCTATTGCATACAATGTTATGTAGGACTGAGACTGCAGTACCTATGGCTTCCACTAGATGTCAACAGTCAACAGTCAAAGACTGGGAATTCTAGGAGTAACCAGAACGAATAGGAACAGGAAGAAGTCAGGGGTCCACTTTTGTGTATAAGGTAGTTGTTGTGAAATTGTTAGATTACTTGTTAGATATTACTGCATGGTCTGAACTAGAAGCACAAGCATTTTGCTATACTCGCATTAACATCTGCTAACCATGTGTATGTGACTAATAAAATCTGATTTGATTTGAATTATTTTTTTTTAAATGGAAAATAGAAATCCAATATGGATGATGTTAAGAGATAGATGGGAAGGGTTGAAAGGAGCTGAAGGGTGCGACTAATAACAAATGTAAAATATACTGTGTCTGTAAAATGTATATACAGTCGTGGCCAAGAGTTTTGAGAATGACACAAATATTAATTTTCACAAAGTCTGCTGCCTCAGTTTGTATGATGGCAATTTGCATATACTCCAGAATGTCATGAAGAGTGATCAGATTAATTGCAATTAATTGCAAAGTCCTTATTTGCCATGCAAAGGAACTGAATCTCAAAAAAACATTTCCACTGCATTTCAGCCCTGCCACAAAAAGACCAGCTGACATCATGTCAGTGATTCTCTTGTTAATCAAATCAAATCAAATTTGTTTATAAAGCCCTACTTACATCAGCTGATGTCACAGAGTGCTGTACAGAAACCCAGCCTAAAACCCCAAACAGCAAGCAATGCAGGTGTAAAACACAGGTGTGAGTGTTGATGAGGACAAGGCTGGAGATCACTCTGTCATGCTGATTGAGTTCAAATAACAGACTGGAAGCTTCAAAAGGAGGGTGTTGCTTGGAATCATTGTTCTTCCTGTGTCAACCATTGTTACCTGCAAGGAAACACGTGCCGTCATAATTTCTTTGCACAAAAAGGGCTTCACAGGCAAGGATATTGCTGCCAGTAAGATTGCACCTAAATCAACAATTTATCGGATCATCAAGAACTTCAAGGAGAGCGGTTCAATTGTTGTGAAGAAGGCTTCAGGGCGCCAAAGAAAGTCCAGCAAGCGCCAGGACCGTCTCCTAAAGTTGATTCAGCTGTGGGATCGGGGCACCACCAGTACAGAGCTTGCTCAGGAATGGCAGCAGGCAGGTGTGAGTGCATCTGCACGCACAGTGAGACAAAGACTTTTGGAGGATGGCCTGGTGTCAAGAAGGGATGCAAAGAAGCCTCTTCTCTCCAGGAAAAACATCAGGGACAGACTGATATTCTGCAAAAGGTACAGGGATTGGACTGCTGAGGACTGGGGTAAAGTCATTTTCTCTGATGAATCTCTTTTTCGATTGTTTGGGGCATCTGGAAAAAAGCTTGTCCGGAGAAGACAAGGTGAGCGCTACCATCAGTCCTGTGTCATGCCAACAGTAAAGCATCCTGAGACCATTCATGTGTGGGGTTGCTTCTCAACCAAGGGTGTGGGCTCACTCACAATTTTGCCTAAGAACACAGCCATGAATAAATAATGGTACCAACACATCCTCTGAGAGCAACTTCTCCCAACCATCCAGGAACAGTTTGGTGACGAACAATGTCTTTTCCAGCATGATGGAGCACCTTGCCATAAGGCAAAAGTTATAACTAAGTGGCTCGGGGAACAAAACATCGATATTTTGGGTCCATGGCCAGGAAACTCCCCAGACCTTAATCCCATTGAGAACTTGTGGTCAATCCTCAAGAGGCAGGTGGACAAACAAAACCCCACAAATTCTGACAAACTCCAAGCATTTATTATGCAAGAATGGTCTGCCATCAGTCAGGATGTGTCCCAGAAGTTAATTGACAGCATGCCAGGGCGGATTGCAGCGGTCTTGAAAAAGAAGGGTCAACACTGAAAATATTGACTCTTTGCATCAACGTCAATAAAAGCCTTTGACACTTATGAAATGCTTGTTATTATACTTCAGTATTCCATAGTAACATCTGACAAAAATATCTAAAGACACTGAAGCAGCAAACTTTGTGGAAATTTATATTTGTGTCATTCTCAAAACTTTTGGCCACGACTGTAGGTTCAGAACCTTTGTGAAACAGCACAGTTAAAAATATATGGCAAATAAAAATCCAACTGGATGGACATCAGAAATAGATGGGGAGAGGTTGAGGGTAGTGGAAAGACAGGACTAAAAACAAACAAAATATAACTAGTATAAAATAGATTGTGTCCGTAAAAGGTATAGTGTGTATAAGCTGGAAGTAAATGCCTAAGTGTTGTTGTTCATTAGTTTACACCAATTAGGGGAGGGGGTGGTAGGAAAATAATAAAGGAAATATATTTTAATAAGATATGTGTATGTGTATACACACACATATATACAGTGGGGGGAAAAAGTATTTAGTCAGCCACCAATTGTGCAAGTTCTCTCACTTAAAAAGATGAGAGAGGCCTGTAATTTTCATCATAGGTACACTTCAACTATGACAGACGAAATGAGGAAAAAAAATCCAGAAAATCACATTGTAGGATTTTTTTATGAATTTATTTGCAAATTATGGTGGAAAATAAGTATTTGGTCAATAACAAAAGTTTATCTCAATACTTTGTTATATACCCTTTGTTGGCAATGACAGAGGTCAAACGTTTTCTGTAAGTCTTCACAAGGTTTTCACACACTGTTGCTGGTATTTTGGCCCATTCCTCCATGCAGATCTCCTCTAGAGCAGTGATGTTTTGGGGCTGTCGCTGGGCAACACGGACTTTCAACTCCTCCAAAGATTTTCTATGGGGTTGAGATCTGGAGACTGGCTAGGCCACTCCAGGACCTTGAAATGCTTCACGGCCACTCCTTCGTTGCCCGGGCGGTGTGTTTGGGATCATTGTCATGCTGAAAGACCCAGCCACGTTTCATCTTCAATGCCCTTGCTGATGGAAGGAGGTTTTCACTCAAAATCTCACGATACATGGCCCCATTCATTCTTTCCTTTACACGGATAACATCAAATTGATCAGAAATACCGTGTAAACATTGTTAATGTTGTAAATGACTATTGTAGCTGGAAACGGCTGATTTTTTATGGAATATCTACATAGGTGTACAGAGGCCCATTATCAGCAACCATCACTCCTGTATTCCAATGGCACGTTGTGTTAGCTAATCCAAGTTTATAATTTTAAAAGGCTAATTGATCATTAGAAAACCCTCACAGACACTGGACAGAGGAAGATTGGAAAAAAGTGTTATGGACAGACAAACCTAAGTTTGAGGTGTTTGGATCACAAAAAGAAGAACATTCGTGAGACTCAGAAAAAATGAAAAGATGCTGGAGGAGTGCTTGATGCCATCTGTCAATCATGGTGGAGGTAATGGGATGGTCTGGGGGTGCTTTAGTGGTGGTAAAGTGGGAGATTTGTAATGGTAAAAGGGATCTTGAAGAAGGAAGGCTATCACTCCATTTCGCAATGTTATGCCATACCCTGTAGACAGCGCTTAATTGGAGCACATTTCCTCCTACAACAGGACAATGACACAGCTCCAAACTATGCAAGAACTATTTAGAGAAGAAGCAGTCAGCTGGTATCTCTTCAGATTACCTCAACAAATTGACAACTAGAATGCCAAATGTCTGCAACGCTGTAATTGCTGCAAATGGAGGATTCTTTGACGAAAGCAAAGTTTGAAGGATACAATTATTATTTAAATTAAAAATTATTATTTATAACCTTTTCAACATTTTGACTATATTTCCTATTCATTTTGCAACTCATTTCATGTATGTTTTCATGGAAAAGTTACCCCAAACTTTTAAACGGCAGTGTATGTTGTTATGTGTATATATAAATATATATATATATACAGTTGAAGACAGAAGTTTACATACACTTAGGTTGGAGCCATTAAAACTAGTTTTTCAACCACTCCACACATTTCTTGTTAAACAAACTATAGTTTTGGCAAGTCGGTTAGTACATCTACTTTGTGCATGACACAAGTAATTTTTCCAACAATTGTTTACAGACAGATTATTTAACATATAATTCACTGTATCACAATTCCAGTGGGTCAGAAGTTTACATACACTAAGTGGACTGTGCCTTTAAACAGCTTGGAAAATTCCAAAAAAATGATGTCATGGCTTTAGAAGCTTCTGATAGGCTAATTGACATAATTTGAGTCAATTGGAGGTGTACCTGTGGATGTATTTCAAGGCCTACCTTCAAACTCAGTGCCTCTTTGCTTGACATCATGGGAAAATCAAAAGAAATCAGCCAAGACTTCAGAAAATAAATTGTAGACCTCCACAAGTCTGGTTCATCCTTGGGAGCAATTTCCAAATGCCTGAAGGTACCATTTTCATCTGTACAAACAATAGTACGCAAGTATAAACACCATGGCCGTCATACCGCTTAGGAAGGAGACGCATTCTGTCTCCTAGAGATGAACGTACTTTGGTGCGAAAAAGTGCAAATTATTCCCAGAACAACAGCAAAGAACCTTGTGAAGATGCTGGAGGAAACAGGTACAAAAGTATCTATTGTCACAGTAAAATGAGTCCTATATTGACATAACCTGAAAGGCCGCTCAACAAGGAAGAAGCCACTGCTCCAAAACCGCCATAAAAAAGCCAGACTACGGGTTGCAACCGCACATGGGGACAAAGATCGTACTTTTTTTGGAAATGTCCTCTGGGCGGAGGAAACAAAAATAGAACTGTTTGGCCATAATGATCATCGTTATGTTTGGAGGAAAAAGGGGGAGACTTGCAAGCCGAAGAACACCATCCCAACGGTGAAGCACGGGGGTGGCAGCGTCATGCTGTGGGGGTGCTTTGCTGCAGGAAGGACTGGTGCACTTCACAAAATAGATGGCATCATGAGGAAGGAACATTATGTGGATATATTGAAGCAACATCTCAAGACATCAGTCAGGAAGTTAAAGCTTGGTCAAAAATGGGTCTTCCAAATGGACAATGACCCCAAGCATACTTCCAAAGTTGTGGCAAAATGGCTTATGGACAACAAAGTCAAGGTATTGGAGTGACCATCACAAAGCCCTGACCTCACTCCCGTAGAAAATGTGTGGGCAGAACTGAAAAGCGTGTGCGAGCAAGGAGGCCTACAAACCTGACTCAGTTACACCAGCTCTGTCAGGAGGAATGGGCCAAAATTCACCCAACTTATTGTAGGAAGCTTGTGGAAGGCTACCTGAAACATTTGACCCAGGTTAAACAATTTAAAGGCAGTGCTACCTAATACTAACTGAGTGTATGTAAACTTCTGACCCACTGGGAATGTGATGAAAGAAATTAAAGCTGAAATAAATCATTCTCTCTATTATTATTCTGACATTTGACATTCTTAAAATAAAGTGGTGATCCTAACTGACCTAAGATGGAATTTTTACTAGGATTAAATGTCAGCAATTATGAAAAACTTGGCTAAGGTGCATGTAAACTTCCGACTTCAACTGTAGCTACCCCTGTAAACACTTGTTTCAGTGGCATCAGCATGTTGAGTGACCCAATTAGGTAACAGGTCAGTCAGTGGCAAGCTCGGGTTACTTACCGACCATTACGTCTCATGTATTTATCCCCAAAGGTAGACTGTGGTTTGAAACAACTCTAGAGCGCGTGGCTGGCAGGTGTATGTGGCAGGCTGATATTTAGCTGGCGTTGTGTGGGGCAGGCTAATATTTTGCTGGCAGGTGTATGGGGCAGGCTGATATTTGGCTGGCAGGTGTATGGGGCAGGCTGATATTTAGCTGGCGTTGTGTGGGGCAGGCTGATATTTGGCTGGCAGGTGTATGGGGCAGGCTGATATTTAGCTGGCGTTGTGTGTGGCAGACTGATATTTGGCTGGCAGGTGTATGGGGCAGGCTGATATTTAGCTGGCGTTGTGTGGGGCAGGCTGATATTTGGCTGGCAGGTGTATGTGGCAGGCTGATATTTAGCTGGCGTTGTGTGGGGCAGGCTGATATTTGGCTGGCAGGTGTACGGGGTAGGCTGATATTTAGCTGGCATTGTGTGGGGCAGGCGGATATTTGGCTGGCATGTGTATGGGGCAGGCTGATATTTGGCTGGCAGGTGTATGGGGCAGGCTGATATTTAGTTGGCGTTGTGTGGGGCAGGCTGATATTTGGCTGGCAGGTGTATGGGGCAGGCTGATATTTAGCTGGCGTTGTGTGTGGCAGGCTGATATTTGGCTGGCAGGTGTATGGGGCAGGCTGATATTTAGCTGGCGTTGTGTGGGGCAGGCTGATATTTGGCTGGCAGGTGTATGTGGCAGGCTGATATTTAGCTGGCGTTGTGTGGGCAGGCTGATATTTGGCTGGCAGGTGTATGGGGCAGGCTGATATTTAGCTGGCGTTGTGTGGGCAGGCTGATATTTGGCTGGCAGGTGTATGGGGCAGGCTGATATTTGGCTGGCAGGTGTATGGGGCAGGCTGATATTTAGCTGGCGTTGTGTGGGGCAGGCTGATATTTGGCTGGCAGGTGTATGGGGCAGGCTGATATTTAGCTGGCGTTGTGTGGGGCAGGCTGATATTTGGCTGGCAGGTGTATGGGGCAGGCTGATATTTAGCTGGCGTTGTGTGGGGCAGGCTGATATTTGGCTGGCAGGTGTATGGGGCAGGCTGATATTTGGCTGGCAGGTGTATGGGGCAGGCTGATATTTAGCTGGCGTTGTGTGGGGCAGGCTGATATTTGGCTGGCAGGTGTATGGGGCAGGCTGATATTTGGCTGGCAGGTGTATGGGGCAGGCTGATATTTAGCTGGCGTTGTGTGGGGCAGGCTGATATTTTGCTGGCAGGTGTATGGGGCAGGCTGATATTTGGCTGGCTGGTGGGTGAGTTAGCAGTAAACCTAATGGTTAAGCCCCACCATTCCACAGGTCTATTTCTGTGGGCCCCACCACCTCACCTTTCCCCCAGCCTCCTCCACTTTGCCCTTACTCTCCGTTCCTCCCAGCTTCTATAACTGGCCTGCAACATGAGAGAGGCTCATCCCATCCAGTCATACTGTTTACTCTCCCCTTACCTCCCTCTCATCCTCAGCCAGCAAAAAAATAGTTAGTTACTCACAGGCAGTTACACTTTTAAGTACCTACGTTCATTCTAGCATACTAAGAAGACTTAAGATTGCATTCTGTTACATTTCCACATGCAAATAGCCTGTTGCTTGTTTTCTGTCGGAGTCACCGGACTGACTATCTTGCTGACTCTCACTATTGGTTCTTGTTATTGGGAGTTGAAAAAGGTCAACAACATGGCACTAGGTTATTTCACATCCACACAACGAATCTCTTCTAGGATGACATAATAGCTGCTTTAGTCTAGACTAGGTCTGCTGGTGGACAACCATCTTTGTGTGACGTATAGGTAAGAGCTGGCCGCAGCTGCTGGAGACAAGTTGAAGTATGGTGGCCTGACGGTTGCTAGGGACCACGCCCTCCAGTAATAGGGCCCTGAGGACTGTAATCGCACAAGTGAGAAAAAAAAACATGTCCAAGCTGGGTTTTGTTCAGTAGGGAGCAAATGTTTTGAAACGTTGTGAAACATGGAGGTTCTACCTACCCCAAACGTGTCCAATGAGGATGTTTTAGAAAGTTTTTGCCACAGTGGGACCTGCTGAACACTACACTCATCATGTGTCTCATAGCAGAAGCAACCAGAGGAGGCATCCTCTCTGACACTCAGGCTGTAGTTAGTTTGTTGATGTTGATCCCATTGTGGAGTTCATTCTATACCCCAGTCTGTTAGTTAGAGCTTTGATTATTTCAATCAGATGTGTAGTGCTAGGGCAAAAACCAAAACGTGCACTCGGGGGCAGGACCAAGTTTGGGAAACCCTGAGTTGCAGCCCTGAACTGTGTCACAAGATGGCTGACGCTTCCCCTCCTTCTCTTGTGTTTATGCAGCAGACAGATGTGTGTGTGTGTTTGTATTTGAGAGAAGGCCAACGGGTCATTTCTTAAGCTTTTATCTTAGTGTCCCTTAATTCAAACCACTTCATGTCACCCGTCTACACACAATACCCGACAATGACAAAGTGAAAACATGTTTTTAAAAATGTTTGCAAATGTATTGAAAATTAAATACAGAAATATATAATTTACATAAGTATTCACACCCCTGAGTCAATATGTGTTAGAATAACCTTTGGCAGCGATTACAGCTGTGAGACGTTCTTGGTAAGAGCTTTGAACACCTAGATTTGTACAATATTTGCCCATTATTATTTTCAAGCTCTGTCAAATTGGTGGTTGATCATTGCTTGACAACCATTTTCAAATCTTGCCATAGATTTTCAAGCAGATTTAAGTCAAAACTGCAACTCTGCCACTCACTGTCTTCTTGGTAAGCAACTCCAGTGTAGATTTGGCCTTTGTGCTTGAGGTTATCGTCCTGCTGAAAGGTGGATTAATCTCCCAGTGTCTGATGGAAGCAGACTGAACCAGGTTTTCCTTTAGGATTATGCCTGTGCTTAGCGCCATTCCGTAAATGTTTTATCCTGAAAAACTCCCCAGTCCTTAACGATTACAAGCATGCCCATAACATGATGCAGCCACCACTATACTTGCAAAATATGGAGAGTGGTACTCAGTAATGTGTTGTATAGAATTTTTTTTTTCCCCAAAGTGAATTGCTTTTCCATATATTTTGCAGTACTACTTTTTGACCTTGTTGCAAACAGGATGCATGTTTAGAAATATTTGTATTCCTTCCTCTTTTCACTCTGTCAATTAGGTTAATATTGAAGAGTAACTACAATGTTGTTGACCCATCCTTAGTTTTCTCCTATCACAACCATTAAACTGTAATTATTTTGAAGTCAACATTGGCCTCATGGTGAAATCCCTGAGTGGTTTCCTTCCTCTCCGGCAACTGAGTTAGGAAAGACACCTGTAACTTTGGGATATTCAATGTCTGCTTTTTTTATTTTTAACCATCTACCAGTAAGTGCTCTTCTTTGTGAGGCATTAGAAAACCTCCCTGGTCTTTGTGGTTGAATCTGTGTTTGAAATGTACTGCTCGACTGTACAGATAATTGTATGTGTGGGGTACAGAGATGAGGTAGGCATTCAAAAATCATGTTAAACACTATTATTGCACACAGAGTGAGTCCATGCAACTTGTTAAGCAAATTTTGACTCCTGAACTTATTTAGGCTTGCCATAAGAAAGGGGTTGAATACTTATTGACTCAGCTTTTCATTTTTTATTAATTAGAACAACAGAATTCCACTTTCACATTATATGGGGTATTGTATGTAGGCCAGTGACAAAGAAAATCTATATTTAATACATTTTAAATTCAGGATTTAACACAACAAAATGGGGAAAAAGTAAAGGGGTGTGAATACTGTTCATAGTATGTGCTTACATGCAGCACGTCTGTGACATGCTGTGGCCAGAAGGAAGGAACAGAGGATACACTGAGAGCTCTGTCCTGATAGTTATTCTGTGCTATAGTACCCGTATCTTCCTATGCACTGTACACAATTTGAATACCTCAGGCTAGGCTTGGGCGGTAACCAGATGTTAATTCTCTCATCCCGGGGATTTACGGTATTACGGGTGTAGCACACAAGGGGTGCTAAAAATGCAAGAAAAGCCCATTGGTCCTCTATTACCAGAATGCTAATAGAATTTGCACAAACTAATAGCGAAATCACATAAGACAACTAACATAAACTAATTGCAAAGACGGCTTAAAGTTATACAAGCATAGCTAGTAGTTATTAAATCTCATTTTCGGTGAGTGTGGACATTTACAAGTGAAAGGGAACGATATAAATTGTGCAAATGAACAAAGTTGTTATGCATGCTTTTCTGAAGGAAGAGCAGCATGTGTACATGGAGCAGAGGGGAGAAGAGAGGAGAAAATAAAGCCCAAGTAGGAAGCACAGGGAAAAAATGGCAACTGTACAGATAACTCATCCAGAGTTCTTTGACTTCTGGCATTTAGTAGTGAATTTAATATCTTCATCATCTCATCTACGCTGAACAACAGAGACTCGCTGATAGATATAGAAGGTTATGAACTCAGCTCCCCTTGTGCTATTTACAAACAAACACGTGACAGGCTCAACTGTTCTGGGGAACCATGGTAAGCTTCATAATGTAAAATAATGTGACAGGTGAAATGAAGAACGCAATCTGCTTTATCTCCTAATGTATTGCACAAGTTGACTGCAGGTAAATATTCACATTTATTGAACAACTTCAAATAAATAGTTTTGACGGTATTGACGGTATTAAAAATCATCCTGTGGCTTTATCCAAATACTCCAGTACGCAGTATATATGAAGAACGCAAGGTAGCCTAGTGGTTAGAGCGTTGGACTAGTAACCGAAAGGTTGCAAGATTCAATCCCCGAGCTGACAAGGTACAAATCTGTCATCTGCCCCTGAACAAGGCCGTTGTTCAGGGGCAGAGATTGAAAGATGTTCCTAGGCCGTCATTGAAAATAAGAATTTGTTCTTATCTGACTTGCTGGTAAAATAAATATATACCTGTATATCTATTATTACCTGAAGTGGGTTAGGTAATCAAATACTGCATTGTCAAAGGAAACACTGATCCCTCAGGGCACAGATGTCAGATTAACATTTATTCCACATTGGTTCAGCGTCATTTCTTTGAACGTTGATTCAACCAGTGTGTGTGCCCATTGGGATATCCCTGCTTATGTTAGGGCGATTCCACACCAGCATGGCCTGAATTTTTTTGGGGGGTAGATTGTTCTGTTAATTCTCACATAGAAACTTAATTGGTAGGAAGGATGTTTAACATCGTTTTTACATTTGTATCACAAACCATTTTTGGGAAAATCCTGGCCAATTTAGGCTCTTTTTAGACCTATACAGTCCTGCTTCCTGTAAGACCCAATGATCTGTGAACCGTACATGATACAGACAACACATTGCCATTATACTCCCAATAGTGTGTTTTAAAATATGTCTATATTGTGAAAAAAAGAATATGCACATGAATTTATTCAACATTACAAATATTAATATCTCGAAAGTACCCTTTTTTATGTTGCTTATTTGAGACATATTGTTTGGAATACTCTTCAAATATACAGAGTGTGCTTTCTGCTACTTTTTTAAGAAGTTCTACATTTTATACATAGAAATTGACATCACAGCCCTCCTGTAGGATTACACATTCAGCAAATCACCAGTAGAGGGAGTTCCCATTGAATCCATTTTCCCATTCAGCTGTGTTGGTGGTGGTCATAACATGTAGCAGAGAGCCCACTCTAGACATTTGATGCACTTGTAGAGTATTGTAGGCCTACAGTATATGTCTAAAAAGGGCCTAAAATGGCCTCATGATTTTCTGAAATATGCTAATGTAAAAAGCATATCAAACATACTTCCTCTCAATTAAGTGCGAATTGGCAGAAAAATCGGAGTTACCAAAAATATTTTCGGGCTATGCTGGCATGGAATCAGCCTTAAGCGTTAACAGTGTTCATGTATGCTTATACTTTGTTAATGTATGCTTATACAATGATTATGTGTGCTTATACAGTGTGTATGTGTGCTTATACAGTGTGTATGTGTGCTTATACAGTGTGTATGTATGATTATACAGTGTGTATGTGTGCTCATACAGTGTGTATGTGTGCTTATACAGTGTGTATGTGTGCTTATACAGTGTGTATGTATGATTATACAGTGTGTATGTGTGCTTATACAGTGTGTATGTATGATTATACAGTGTGTATGTGTGCTTATACAGTGTGTATATATGCACAATGCTTATTATGTGTACTTCTACATTGTTCTGTGTTTCTTTTAACTTACAGGCAGCCAGACAAACTGAGAGTAGTATGGAGCAGGAGAAACAGGAGAAATTGCACCAAGGTAATATGGGGAAGGCACTTCATTCAACAAGTAGACTAGTGGCATATGTAGGCCTGTTTGTCTAGCACTTGTCATCATGATAAAGTGTGAGAAGGCCCCTACTGTATGTAGCCTACCTGAGGGTGTGTAGCCTATAAGGTGAAAGGTCAGATTTTCTGGTGTTTGAGGAAATGGAACCATGTATACATAGAAGTGTGGTATGTTTTGAGTTCAGCCACAAATCATTTTGCCTTTATTCATCACAGTAATTAATCACATCACATTAAAGGTGCAATATGCAGAAATCGCTCCGCCATTTCCTGGTTGCTAAAACTCTAATAGTTTGCCTTATTTCAGTTTATGTGACAACACAAGCAAGTATAGTGTAAAGAATCATTGTACCATCTAAACCGCTGTGAAATATCTTTTCCATAACCAAAATTATTGTATTTCCAGCTGTTTGAAGCTTGTGTACAAAAACAAAAGTAAAAGACGCAAAAAACAAACTTTAAAAACGGGAAGCATAGAAATATCGCACATAGAAGAGATCTACAGTTTCTTAGACTTGCTTTCAATGAGAATGACAGATATATAACTCACATTTCTATATTAATTTGGTCGGGTCGCCCAAAAAGTGACATAGTGCAGCTTTAAGCTTAGTTGCTTATAGTCACAATGTGTTCATTTTTTATCACGTTCAACACTCTACAAGCCACACGTAGCTTATTCAGTATAGAGTACAATTCATTGGTATGACTGGGTTCCCCCAGTCAGCGTATTATCAGATCCTTTCCCTGACTTGATATTTACCCCATTTCCTCAGCTGCATGGGTGGCAGCCTGGCATCAAGAATCCCTACAGGGGCACGGTGGTGTGGCAGGTGCCTGAAAACCTGGACATCACCGTCACACTCTTCAAGGTATGGAATCTCACCCCTGGAAAGATGTGTGCAAATGATTGGGAAATTATTTAGATGAATCTGTGTTTGGATGGACAAAACATGTTTCCTTATTCTCAAATTTGCTCTTCTTTTAGGACCCGACTGCGGATGAATTTGAAGACAAGGACTGGACATTCATCATTGAGAATGTGAGTCTTTTTGTCTGATGTGGTGGCATGAATAGATGTTTCTATCAATTAGAATTTTGAGTCAAAACACACATACAGTGTTTAAACACATATTGAGTGTTTTAAGTTTGACAAAGCTGTTGCGAATGACGTAGTGCATGCTACAAAAACATTTCCTGGGTGTAAGCCTTCTTAATACAGTTTAGGAAAAACATTTCCTCTTGAATATACCAAAGTATTGGATTTAAACAGCATCAGTAGGAAAGCCTTAGTTAACCCCTGACCTTTGCCCCTCAGGAGACTAACAAGGGCCACAGGAAGGTGCTGGCGTCGGTGGACGTCAACATGAAGAAGTTTGCCAGCGCCACCCCTGCCCAGTACGACCTGACGCTGAAGCTCAAGCCCCTGTCTGTGAAGGTGGTGGAAGCCACACTCAAACTGACCTTGACCTGCGTCTTCCTCAAAGAGGGCAAGGCCACGTGAGTTGCCATTTATCTAATCAGTCATGCTTATCACATGCTTACCGAATTATGTCGAGTCCCTTGGCTACTAAAATGTTTACCGTATTATGTCAAGTAGACAGAGATTGAGATACTAAATGGTTTACCACATTATGTGAAGTCGAAAAAGCCTTGAGTCAACTGTCTCTCAACAAAGCTTACCGTTAAAAAAACAAAGCTTTGTAATGGTATATAACCTTTTGAGTTGGTCATTACTGACCTGTAATGTTATAGTCAGTTAATGGTGTTTAATGATTAGTCATAAACAGTCAATTAGACAATATTACTGTTTCTGGATGAGTTATAATACTTCTTCCTTTCTAATCCAACAGAGATGAGGACATGCAGAGTCTGGCCAGTCTGATGAGCCTGAAGCAGAGTGACATCGGCAACCTGGACGACTTCAACGATAGTGACGAGGAGGAGGGCGAGAGGAGGGTCAGCATCGGAGCCGGCATGGGACCCGCCACTCCCGTCACAGGTAGTGGTCTTCGACACAAATGAGAAGTCATCAGCTCTCGCATTCCAGAATCGAGTCAAGACGGAGAAAAATGTGTATGAGACCGAGACACTCAAAATGCTCTGGTCTTGAGTACTGCCACACTGATAAATAAAGGAGCTTTGTACAGTACTAACCTTGCATGCACACTGGAAAACACAAGCCCACTTATCCACTCCATCTCACAGGTAAACAAAACTGCCATAGAAGATGCTTACTTTGCATATGTTTGCCAGCCTTCTGAGGTGTGACAGATTTTAAGTGTTTAATGTTTGAAAACATTGCTCAATACACCGGCATGGCATATTGCTCCACTCTCCAGCCTCACACGTAATGTCTCAACTCACAATTGCCCTCCTATACATTTTCCCTTTCAAATGTATGAGCGCCAAGCAAATCTCTTTCCCACGCCAAGCTCCCTTTCCATAATATATCAATATCCTTCCCTTCCTTTTCTTTAATATTTTCCTCTTCCTTCCTTCAACGCTGAAAGCACCCACGAGAAGAATACGTGATCAGGCATGGAGGCCTGTGATTGACCCAGAGCCCACAGGTAATTTCCTGTTTCCACCCCTGCTCCCGCCTCCTATGAATCCTGATTGGATCTTTTCCCTGGCTCTGGTCCTATCTCCTCTCCTCCTATATAACATCCCATCCCTCATTTGAAATGTTAATATTTATGTGTTTATCTAAATATTGATCATCAAACTATTCACATCATTTGTATGGTTTGATTTATCATATGTATTAAACCCAATGGATATTAGCCAATGAGGTGTCAAATGAAGTTGTATACCTCATTACATTCTCATGTTAAATCATTAAATCAGATACTCTCTGCAAGGCTAAATTACAATTCCATTCAACATTTTGGGGTCACTAAGAAATGTCCTTGTTTTTGAGAGAAAATCTAATTTTTTGTCCATTAAAATAACATCAAATTGATCAGAAATACAGTGTAGACATTGTTAATGTTGTAAATGACTATTGTAGCTGGAAACAAATTATTTTTAATGGAATATCTACATAGGAGTACAGAGGCCCATTATCAGCAACCATCACTCCTGTGTTCCAATGGCACGTTGTGTTAGCTAATCCAAGTTTAACATTTTAAAAGGCTAATTGATAATTAGAAAACCCTTTTGCAATTATATTAGCACAGCTGAAAACTGTTGTCCTGATTAAAGAAGCAATACTAGTTCTGAGAAATGAAGGCTATTCCATGCGAGAAATTGTGAAGAAACTGAAGATCTGGTACAACGCTGTGTACTACTCCCTTCACAGAATAGCGCAAACTGGCTCTAACCAGAATTGAAAAAGGAGTGGGAGGCCCCGGTGCACAACTGAGCAAGAGGACAAGTACATTAGAGTGTCTAGTTTGAGAAACAGACGCCTCACAAGTCCTCAACTGGCAGCTTCATTAAATAGTACCCGCAAAACACCAGTCTCAAAGTCTACAGTGAAGAGGCGACTCCGGGATGCTGGCCTTCTAGACAGAGTTCCTCTGTCCAGTGTCTGTCTTTTTCCCATCTTAATCTTTTCTTTTTATTGGCCAGTCTGAGATATGCCTTTTTCTTAGCAACTCTACCTAGAAGGCCAGCCTCCCGGATTCGCCTCTTCACTGCTGACGTCGAGACTGGTGTTTTGTGGGTACTATTTAATGAAGCTGCCCATTTTTTTCTCTCACTGTAACTCTAAATCCTAGTCCCATCCCAACAAACCAGTGACCAGAATTCCTGGTCAGGCCCCAGTATTCAGTCCCACAGTTTAATTATAGTATGTTTGATACTTAATAGGAATTTAAAAGGAAAAGGTGAGCTCTTATGGGTGTAGGATACCTTAGGAATCCATATTGTGTAACTATAAAGATGAAGTAACAGATTCCATCACTTCAAACAGTTATTGAAACGACTACTAATTTGTTTACTTACACTTCCATTGAAAAGTTTGGGGTCACTTAGAAATGTCCTTTGAGCAACTGTACAGTTTGAATGTCTGGGATGAGAATCTGAGTACTATCCCTCTCCATTTCTTATCTACTTTCATTCTTCCCCTCTTTCCTTATCCCACTTCCCCGTCCCTGCAATTCTCATTTTCCCTCCTCTCTTTTCTCTGGAACCCTCTTCCTCATTTCCTATTGTAATGTCTTTGATACCTGTTTATCTCTACAACACTTTTTGTCTCTACTTTCTCTTCTGTTCTCCCCGGCATCTGTCCTCCTTTCTATCTTTTGCTCCAACTCTCTTCTTTCTTCCTCTTTTTTCTGCCCGGCTTCTCTTCTCCCACCCCATCACCTCCCTTCCCGCCCCGCCCTCATCTCTGGCTCCACCCCGCCTCCCTCTTTCTGCCCATGACCTCCCTTCCCGCCCCGCCCTCATCTCTGACTCCACCCCGCCTCCCTCTTTCTGCCCATGACCTCCCTTCCCGCCCCGCCCTCATCTCTGACTCCACCCCGCCTCCCTCTTTCTGCCCATCACCTCTCTTCCCACCCCGCCCTCATCTCTGACTCCACCCCGCCTCCCTCTTTCTGCCCATCACCTCTTCTCCCACCCCATCACCTCCCTTCCCGCCCCGCCCTCATCTCTGACTCCACCCCGCCTCCCTCTTTCTGCCCATCACCTCTCCTCCCACCCCGCCCTCATCTCTTTCACCCAGCTGCCAGTGAGATAGATTGGAGTAGCTCATTTGGCACTGTCTCTACCATCTCACTCCTGTCACGCCCCCCTCTGCCCGTACCCCTCGACCCCTCTGCCCCGCCTCCCGCCCTTGCCGCCCGCTCCCAACTCAACACCGACCCCGAGAGCACCACTCACCCGGCACGACCCTCCCCCTATGCCTACCAAGTGCCAACCTTTGTCCGCTCCCTCCCACCCACCTGCACTGCCAGAAATGTTCCAGCCCGCCGCTGTCTCAGGTACTGGCAAACAGACTGACTGACTCACGGTCTTATCACTGGGATTTGTAATCATAGACCACACCTATTGTAATAAGTAAATAGTCAAGTTGCAGCTTTTATTCAAGGAGTGAATACCCACATGTTTGATTTTGTGCATAACGTTAGCTAGTACATCAGGTAGAATACTTGTTTGACATTTGATTAATGATTGAAGGTTGATTGCTTCTGAGTTCTGAGAAATAGAGAGAGGCATTTGTTGTTAGGGAATTCTGACTCATGGGAAGACATTAAAGGGGCCTCAGACTTGTTATATAATGTGTCTTTCTATGGTCTGAGGCACCCCCTGCTGTTTAGCCACAGCAAGATTGAGAAAAACATGTCGACAGATTCCTGGAGGAATGAACTGAATGTCCTGAATGTGTTGAATTACCTAGAGACATACACAGGTCTGGAATAATTATTTTCTCCACTGACTGAAATGCTAGCCGTTGAATATTTATTGCCGACGTTGCCAGGGGCAATTGCCTCATTTCCATAGCAACTGTCCTAGCTCACAGTGAATTTTTTCATCAAAGCGGTGACATATTTTATGGTTTCTGGCTTTGGTTCATTCACTTACAGTCGTGACTGTTGCTAGGGAAGTGAGGTCGCAGTTAATAGGGCTGTTCAGGGAGTTTTTTGGACACTAGAGGAATGCTACTTTGCTGGTTTTAAATGTGGAGCAGTTTAGTTGTTGAGTACTTGATTTAGGCTAGTTTTAAGAGAAAGCATGTTCTTTTTTTGAGAACATTTAGCCAAGCTTAATGACAATGTATTTTCTGTATTTTCTCTGTACTGGTCAGAGTACTTTTAACTCCATTAAGAGAAACCAGTGACAG
The DNA here is from genome assembly GCA_030435695.1 of Brachymystax lenok tsinlingensis. NCBI lineage: Eukaryota > Metazoa > Chordata > Actinopteri > Salmoniformes > Salmonidae > Brachymystax > Brachymystax lenok. The sequence goes on from CM059798.1 coordinate 17,798,279, forward strand.
GGACTTAAATCTATGACGTTATCCACAGATGTGGGAGGGGCCTCATTGTCATATGTCCCAGCATGCTCTGTTGCAGGTTTGTTTCAATATCTGTGTTTTCACATGTACATTGATTGTTTTTTTATCTTGAGCTGCACAAAGATAGGAAACATACATTTTTCTAAATCTCTACGTGGTTGGATTTATAGCAACCGTTAGTTGTTGGTGGAGGTAGTCTTCTTTTAGTATATTTTCTAACTTACTCTCAGGCATTTTAAATGCAAGTTGTGAGTGATGGAAAAGTGATGGATATCCAACAGAGATTGTACAACAGAGATTGGATATCACATTGCAAACCACCCTTATAACACAAAGGAAGTCAACTAAAACAGAAATGTACTTTGCCGTAGTAGATTTTTTATGAAAAAACAACACAGAAAAGTGTAAAATGGCAAGGGAGTTGGTTAAAAACAACAGTGAAAACAGTAAAATGGCAATTGGAGTTAAATTTAAGAAATTCTCTGAGAGTTGGATATTTACTCATTTAGTGTTGTTTTAACTCCAAAAATATCAACACCATGACCAGAGTACTTTTACACAAAATGGGGGTGGTACCATATAAACCCCAAAATAGTGTTACATTTGACTCCCTAGAAGTTGAATTAACTCTTGCAATTTTACTCTCTACCGTTTTCTCTCAGTGCCCATATCTGTAGCCTGGAGGCCCCGTGGCTTCCAGAGTGACCCGACTCTGGACCCTGACAGTCTTTCTGAGGGCCACGTGGCTCCTGGTCTCTCCACCGTCTCTCCATCAAGATCCCCCTCAGCCTCCATCACTGGGCATTCCTCCACCTCTCCTCTCTCCTCTCTCCTCTTTCCCCTCTTCCCCATTCGTTCTACCACCTCCCTCTTTCTCTGATATTCCACAGACAGGTACTGCATGGAAAAAAATTGATGGGGTAGTTTCAAGGAATTTGTCAATAATTGTAATTTACTACATCTTTGATTCTGTACGTTTTCCCTTCTATCTGTAGTAGCCATTCATCACCATCCTCTTTCCTTTCCTTTCCTCTCCTCTAAATCAAATCAAATCAAATGTATTTATAAAGCCCTTCTTACATCAGCTGTCACAGAGTGCTGTACAGAAACCCAGCCTAAAACCCCAAACAGCAAGCAATGCAGGTGTAAAAGCACGGTGGCTAGGAAAAACTCCCTAGAAAGGCCAAAACCTAGGAAGAAACCTAGAGAGGAACCAGGCTGTGAGGGGTGGCCAGTCCTCTTCTGGCTGTGCCGGGTGCAGATTATAACAGAACATGGACAAGATTAAAAAATATTCATAAAACAGGCAGAACAGTTGAAACTGGAGAAGCAGCACGGCCAGGTGGACTGGGGACATCAAGGAGTCATCAGCCCAGGCAGGCCTTGAGGAATGGTCCTAATGCTCAGGTCCTCCGAGAGAGAGAGAGAGAGAGAGAGAGAGAGAGAGAGAGAGAGAGAGAGAGAGAGAGAGAGAGAGAAAGAAAAAGAGAGATAATTAGAGAGAGCATACTTAAATTCACACAGGACACCGGATAAGAGAGGAGAAATACTCCAGATATAACAGACGGACCCTAGCCCCCCGACACATAAACTACTGCAGCATAAATACTGGAGGCTGAGACAGGAGGGGGCGGGAGACGCTGTGGCCCCGTCCGACGATACCCCCGGACATGGCCAAACAGGCAGGATATAACCCCACCCACTCTGCTGAAGCACAGACCCCACACCACTAGAGGGATATCTCCAACCACCAACTTACCGTCCTGAGACAAGGCCGAGTACCCCCCACATTCTTATTTTCATCCTCCTCTCCTTTCTCAGCCACCTGCGCTGCTGCTCGCACCAGTGCCGCCCAAAACCCAGACCCTCTGGCCCAGCCGGGCCAAATTTCTGCACCCCTCTCCCCCTGAGCCAGTAGAGCTGGTGCCCCTGGAGCAGACAAAGCAGAGCATGGCAACATTTCTTCCTTGATGTGTCCCCTTCTCCCATGTCGCAGTCTCCTCTCCCCTCACTTCCCTTTCCCCTCTCCTCCCTCTCCCTTCACCACCCTCTCCCCTCCCCTCACTTCCCTCTCACCTCTCCCCACACCTACCTCTCCCCACACCTACCTCTCCCCTCTCCCCTCCCCTCACCTCCCTCTCCCCTCACCACCCTCTCCCCTCACTTCCTTCTCCCCTCACCCCCTATCCTGCTCCTACTCCTGGTCTCTCTCCTGGCCAGCCCTCTCAGACACAAGTCCCCACTTCCCCCCTCCCAGTACCAGTCACTGCTCCCCTGTCTGTTCAAGAGACAGGTATACAACCTGAGGCAACAAACAGAGAAGGCGTTCACTGACAAAGTCCTTATGTTTAATAATGGGGGAAATAAATGACAGAATGTTATGATGAAAACATGTATTCTCTTCTCAATCTTCACATGAGAACACCTGGCACCTGGCTAGTTGTTTTGGTTGTAACAGTCTCTTGCAAATTCTAGTTGAATGTAAGAATTGTATGTTAGCATTATATGTTTCCTTCATTCATTGGTCGCTTTACAGGTGTCAAGCCGGTTGCCAAGCCAACTCTCTCGTTCAGATAATCATGTCTAACCAGGTCCTGTTTGTTCCCTTATAGAGTTTCAGAGGCAGTTGAGCACTCTGACAGAGGAGGAATACAGCACTGCCACAACTCCCAGTGAGTAGGACCTAATTCAAACACAATGCCTTTTAGGAACATCCCTGAATCTATACAACAGGGCCAAATTCTAACTTGAGATCCGTGTGCTTAACTTTGCTCAAAACTTTAAATTTATAGGGCACAGTTCTTCAAGTCAGGATTTGGCCCACAGTCAATACAGTGTTAAAAAGGCTATGCTATACTAGCAATTTTCTGAGGCATTACTGCAATGTTGACTGAGAGGGGTATGAGACACTGGAGCAATGGTGAGCAATGAGCAACATGGACATGAGTAATAGATTTCATATGAAACGTAGATCAACTTAAAACTTATTTTCCCCATTTATTTACTCATCTCCTATACCAATATCTGGCTCTGATTGGAGGATTTCTAAAAGTTGCCCACAAGTTGCTCATTTTCAATGGAAAAATGTTGCAGCAACCATTGATGGAAACATAGCTTGGCAATAAGTCGGAGGTTTACATACACTTAGGTTACTAGTTTTACAACTACTCCACAAATTTCTTGTTAACAAACTATGGTTTTGGCAAGTTGGTTAGGACATCTACTTTGTGCGTGACTCAAGTAATTTGACCAACAATTGTTTACAGACAGATTATTTCACTTATAATTCACTGTATCACAATTCCAATGGGTCAGAAGTTTACATACACTAAGTTGACTGTGCCTTTAAACAGCTTGGAAAATTCCAGAAAATTATGTCATGGCTTTAGAAGCTTCTGATAGGCTAATTGACATCATTTGAGTCAATTGGAGGTGTACCTGTGGATGTATTTCAAGGCCTACCTTAAAACTCAGTGCCTCTTTGCTTGACATCATGGGAAACTCAAAAGAAATCAGCCAAGACCTCAGAAAGAAAATTGCAGGTTCATCCTTGGGAGAAATTTCCAAACGCCTGAAGTTACCAGATTCATCTGTACAAACAATAGTACACAAGTATAAACACCATGGGACCACGCAGCCGTCATACCGCTTAGGAAGGAGACGCGTTCTGTCTCCTAGAGTTGAACATACTTTGGTGCGAAAAGTGCAAATCAATCCCAGAACAACAGCAAAGGACCTTGTGAAGATGCTGGAGGAAACAGGTACAAAAGTATCTATAGCCACAGTAAAATGAGTCCTATATCGACATAACCTGAAAGGCCGCTCAACAAGGAAGAAGCCACTGCTCCAAAACCGCCATAAAAAAAGCCAGACTACGGGTTGCAACCGCACATGGGGACAAAGATCGTACTTTTTTTGGGAATGTCCTCTGGGCTGAGGAAACAAAAATAGAGCTGTTTGGCCATAATGATCATCGTTATGTTTGGAGGAAAAAGGGGGAGGCTTGCAAGCCGAAGAACACCATCCCAACCGTGAAGCAAGGGGGGAGGCAGCATCATGTTGTGGGGGTGCTTTGCTGCAGGAGGGACTGGTGCACTTCACAAACTAGACGGCATCATGAGGATGGAAAATTATGTGGATATATTGAAGCAACATCTCAAGACATCAGTCAGGAAGTTAAAGCTTGGTCACAAATGGGTCTTCCAAATGGACAATGACCCCAAGTATACTTCCAAAGTTGTGGCAAAATGGCTTAAAGACAACAAAGTAAAGGTATTGGAGTGGCCATCACAATGCCCTGACGTCAATCCTATAGAAAAGTTGTGGGCAGAACTGAAAAGTGTGTGCGAGCAAGGAGGCCTACAAACCTGACTCAGTTACACCAGCTCTGTCAGGAGGAATGGGACAAAATTCACCCAACTTATTGTGGGAAGCTTGTGGAAGGCTACCCGAAACGTTTGATCCAAGTTAAACAATATAAAGGCAATGCTACTAAATACTAATTGTGGTGTACAGCAGGTCAACCACCAGGGGGAGACTCGTTGAGGCCTGGTGACAGGTGGAGTATACATCACGAGGCGATGCCTCCATTTGCTGGACGTGCCAGGTCTCGCCGGGCTCTCCGGCCAGGACTTATTGGGGCTGATTGGGAGTTTGTGAGTAATCAAGGGCTGATTACTCACCAGCTGTGCAAGTCCCATAAAGCTGCCAGAAGGGCAGCACATAGGAGAGGACTGGGGGAAGAAAGAACTCACGTATGGTTGTGGATGGTTACAGAGGTAACAGGAGTGAGTTAAGTTTTTGATCCCCATAGGATTTTTAACTATTATTTATAAATAAACACCCTTGAAACCGAGCTAATCCTTCTCTGTCCGTGTCTGATCTGGGTAAACGTCTTGACCAAACCCCCTGGTCTGCCACAGTATGTAAACTTCTGGCCCACTGGGAATGTGATGAAATAAATAAAAGCTGAAAGAAATCAGTCTCTCTACTATTATTCTGACATTTCACATTCTTAAAATAAAGTGGTGATCCTAACTGACCTAAGACAGGGCATTTTTACCAGGATTAAATGTAAGGAATTGTGAAAAACTGAGTTTAAATGTATTTGGCTAAGGTGTGTGTAAACTTCCAACTTCAACTGTAGCTAGTGTATCATCAGGGTTGACTTCAGATTCATGATGTCCTCCTCTGTTATCCCCTCTAGACCACACTGCTGGAATGATCAGTATTGCCAATCAGAGGCCAGACCCACCATCCACACTTGACCCATTGGCTAAGCCCTTTGGGACAACAGTCCATGAGAGAAGGCAGGGGGCATTCTCAATGTTTGGAGTGGAGGTTGTCCAGGCAATGGCAGGGTGAGTAAATTCAAAGGTTGTACAGATATAGACTGGTTGGTTGTTTAGCAACAAAACCGACCTGTGGTTGTCTAGCAACAAAACCGACCTGTGGTTGTCTAGCAACAAAACCGACCTGTGGTTGTCTAGCAACAAAACCGACCTGTGCACAACTATGGGGCAAAACAGACGGGGTTGGCTTGGAATGTTGACAACATGTAAACTATACTTCATCTCCAATGTTTATTGAAAATATAAATACATTTGCACAATGAGCACGTGTTGTCTCTGAAATACATCATTACAGTTGTTGGTTAGCTAGATAGCAGATTTTAGCCATATTAGCATTGAAATGAAATCAGTCAAAACATCTCAAAACAAGACATGGTATCAAGAACAAGATGAAACTAGCTGTAACGAGCCTCTGACGATTCCCCACATGTCAGTTTCTTGTCATTGTTGCTAGCTATCTGGCCATCCAGAATCACAACAACTCACAAACATCTGCCCCATTGAAGGGTGCTGTCACGGATCCCTCCGGAACTGTGTCATTACGCACACCTGGTCCCCATTTCCCTGATTGTAATTGTATAAATGTGCCCTTTGGTTTCCATTGGGCTGTTGATTATTGTTCCTATGTCCATTGGTCATGTGAGTACCTGTGCTGTGTTTTGGCTTTCGTGCCACATGTATTGCGAAGATGACTACGGGTCTTGCCCCGGTGTATTTATTCGAGGTACTCGCTCTTTTGTTTGGGTTTCAACCCTGTGTTTTTGTATACGTGTTTGTTTGGATCTTCGATCCCGTGCCTTTTCATAAAAGTTGTAATTATAACCACTTGTTCGCTGTGGCATAAGATAGAACTACATATTATTTCACACTCAGGGTACATGGTCACTGTAACAACGTATTCATCTAACCGAAAGGTTGCTGGATCGAATCCCCGAGCTGACAAGGTAAAAATCTGGTAGGCCATCATTGTAAATAAGAATTTGTTCTTAACTGACTTGCCTAGTTAAAAAAACGTTAAATAACTACTGGAAACTGAAATGATTGTATCAGTTTCTGGTAGGCAGATCGATAGTGTGTCAAGTTTCCTCAAGCTGCAATACATAGCGAGATCACTGCTCATCTTGACCCAGGGATAGTCTTACATGATTGGATTCTTTTGACTGAACGCTTGCTGGTTGGCTACTCTGTGTGCAATCTAGTAGTACGTTACCTCAGGTAGTATGCCAAAGAATTCATGTAAGATCCTTAGCAAAGCTCCTCTTACAGTAGCACCCCATAGAAGGGTCTCTGACCGTGCTTGAGATGGGCAACCTTGCCTGTTTTTTGTCTGCATTGTTGCTATGGAGATACAATCTCCCCCTCCCTTGAGCTCTGAACTCTGACCTTGATTTGTTTGTCCCTCAGACCTGAGAGCATGACCCCTCTCTTACCCTTTAGCCCCAGGGCACCCTCTGTTCCTGGGCTCCAATATTTTGAGATGCCATAACTGTAAAAAGCAAAGAGTCAGGCAGAGGAGAGGTCAACCAGGGCACTCCCAGTTCCAACACCCCAACAACCTCTTCCTTCTGCACCCATGCAAGGGCCTGGCTTACCTGAGCCCACAGCCATGAAGTCACGTGACAGAACAATGAGTCACTTGATCAAGATGTCCATGCAGATAGGGACACCGTGTGGCGGAAGCCATTGGGCGTTAGAGCGTTCAGCCAAAATAGAAAGACACAGAGAAAGAGCAGGGTCTGACACTTGGTCCCTAAAAAAGATCCTCCTAAAGATTCTCCCAAAAGAACAAGAGGGTACAAGACGTTCAAGAGGTTTCAAAATAACAAGTGGTACCCATGGACTGGGGGTGTGGCATGGTGCACAATTACTACACACCCATGTTCCTCAATGTGTCACTCCCATTAAATTAGTTCTAAAAGATGTAAGCATGTCCTGAAGACATGTAATACTCATGTAGCTCATAGGTTTGCATTTCAATAAATATTAAGGGCTTTTCCCACTAGCTATTTAGATACAATAACATGTTTTGGAAACAATGTTGGGATAATAAGCCTTTCTGAATCTGAGTATGGTTAACCTTCTGCTTACGTGCTTTTGGTTTACCCTCTAAACAGCAATTAAGTCAGATAATGTTGACTGGCATGCCACTTTTGGAGAGGCCATTGAAGAAAATAACAGTTTGTGGTACAGGCAATGCCACACGAGAACAAAGAACTTACAAATAACATGGTACAGTAGACATGTTACCATCTTTCCCAAAGAAAGATAGGATTCCTGGCTTCCCCTTCTGCACCACAAGCAAAAGCTCTTATAGCAGCAAAGGGGGTACCAACTCCATATTAATGCCCATGAAGTGTGGGCTGTAGATCAAAGACCATTCTGGGAAAAAAGAGATTCCAGCTTTTGGAGTCAGTAGATCCGGCGATGCAAAGGGTATGGCAGCTATATGTGCCTGGTTTCCCTTCAGCACAGCATCCAATTATAGAACCACAAGAGCCAAACATGGTCAGTCTACAAGAGTCAAACGTTCAGGGACCATGCCTCAGGACTACCTGGCCTGATGACTCCTTGCTGTTCCCAGTCCACCTGGTCGTGCTGCGGCTCCAGTTTCAACTGTTCTGCCTGCGGCTATGGAACCCTGACCTGTTAATCGGACGTGCTACCTTGTCCTGGACCTGCTGTTTACGACTCTCTCTCTCTCTCTCTCTCTCTCTCTCTCTACCGCACCTGCTGTCTCTAACTCTGAATGCTTGGCTATGAAAAGCCAACTGACATTTACTCCTGAGGTGCTGACCTGTTGCACCCTCTACAACCACTGTGATTATTATTATTTGACCCCGCTTGTCATCTATGAACGTTTGAACATCTTGTCCATGTACTGTTATAATCTCCACACAGCACAGCCAGAAGAGGACTGGCCACCCCTCAAAGCCCGGCTCCTCTCTAGGTTTCTTCCTAGGTTCCAGCCTTTCTAGTGAGTTTTTCCTAGCCACCGTGCTTCTACATCTGCATTGCTTGCTGTTTGGGGTTTTAGGCTGGGCTTCTGTATAGCACTTTGTGACATCAACTGATGTAAAAAGGTCTTGATGAATACATTTGATTGATTCAGTCTTTTGCCAATTTGCCCAATAGTTACACATCTAAAGGATACCATCTACAAAAACGCGAAATCAAGAGAATCGTCCGATTCAACAGTGGCCTGTGGAGGAGAGGTGGCTATATTGCCATCTTTCCCAAGTGAGGCCATTGCCCCTGGTTTTCCATCGACACACCTCTCAACAGTGGTTCTTCTCTCCATCTGTGTGTGCAGAGGAGATCTATGACTACAAGAAGAAGAGACATACAGAGCCTAGCTACAAACCCCAACTAATCAAAGTAGTGCTGAATGAGAACAAACAAGAATCTGAACATGGCTCAGTGTTGGAGGGGCTCAAAGAGGAGAGGGGCATTCAGACTAGATATGAGGCACAGGAAATAGGCATTCTAGAAAAAGGGTGAGTGAGTGGGAGTAGGAGAGCAAACAATTCTAAATCTGCATTATGGTGTTTTTCTAAAACTTTAAAGTACATTTCTCTGCCTGTCAGTTGAATTTCCGCCCTGTTTTTAGACACTTGCACTGCCGAATGTGGCTCGCCATTCCTGCAGACATGCCATTATTCTTGACTGTCAGAGATCGGTGGGTTGTGTTGATTTGCTGCAAGAGTGCAGCTGTTCTTGTTTGGCTGCTTACGATAACGCTTTTGAACCATCTCATCCACATCTGACTGACATTACTGTGCTTTTTGCACTATTCTTGCAAGGTGCATGCCCTATGCTCTTTTACCCCATTTATTTAGTATCTCTCTTCGTGTCGCTCTCTTTCAGCCCTTTGTGTCAGTCTCCCATCCAAGGGGGACAGACGTTGCGGTATGGGATGGGAGCAACCGTTGACAATGAGCCAAAATAAATTTCACACAGCCAGACCACTTGTGAGGTTGTGGCCCTGGAAAAGTGTCAAGTTGTAGAGGACTTGGAGATGATATGTGAGGAAGAAATGGAAGAGGAAGTCATAGTCAGGCTCCGGAATATAGCATTCTGGGAAGGAAGAGGTTACTGTGGCTAGGCAGGTGGAAGTGTATGAGATGCGGTAAGTGTATAACGGCCACAGCGCTCAACCTCACTACCTGCCGTCATGGTGCTGGTTTAGTAATGTTGATCTGCATGGTGTTTCGTTTCTATTGCTGTTTTTGGGCTTGGGATTCAAAACAACTTAAACAGAGCATTTAGCCACCTGCAGCAATGGAATGAAATCGTATTGTAGGATTTGTGCCTCTAGACTTATTCATTATATTTTGCATTCTCTATTTTAATTTGAAGGAATATATAACATTTTGCATTTTATATCTCGATTTAAATGGTTGCATTATTAACGGTCATTTTCGTGAATAGGCAGGGTGGGTTGTTGACCAGAGGCCATTGTTGAAGAGGCCACTAAAGGAGAGGAAAGTAATTATTGACAGCTCAAAAGCAGACCAAGAGAAAATGAAAACCAATGTTCCTTTGAGGCCATCATGTCCACACGCTGCAAGGATCCCTGGATTCCCATCTGTACCACAACCCAATATGATGATGATGATGATGATATTTTGCCTGCTTGCTCTAAAGCTTCCAGTGAGGGGGCTACAACATTAGTGGCTTGTTGACCCCAAGCCTATGTTTGAGCACTTGCTGAAGAAGGAGGAAGATTGTTTTTCCAAAAGACAAATCAAAAGAAGACATTAACAAAATGAAACCAGTAGTTGCTTTGGTGCCATGTTGCCCAGAAGCATCCATCATTCCTGGTCCCTCTTGATTCCCCTCTGTACCACAACCCAAAGATGTCTACTTGGGGCAAACTGTAGTCAAACTTCTTCCATCTTGCCCAAAAGTCTCCAGTATTGCAGGTTTCCCATCCAGTCAGCAAACTGACAGAAAATATTGGCACACAGATCCACCCAGAGATCATCAGCCATTATGAGCGAAGCAAATTAAGAAGAAGCAGAAGTTATTGATGGAAATATCAGAAAAAGACAAACAAGGAATTTTGGCTCTGGTACCATCTTGTCCAAAAATGTCTCTGGTGCCTGGTTTTCCAACTGTACCACAACCCAAAGAGGTCTATTATGGACCAAGTATGGTCAACCTTCTTCCATTGTGTCCAAAAGTCTCTGGTATCACAGGTTTCCCATCCAGTCAGCAAGCTGACAGAAAAGATTGGCACACAGATCCACCCAGAGATCATCCGCCATTATGGGAGAAGCGAATGCAGGTGAAGCCAGTTGTGAGAATGGAAAGATCAGAAAAAGACAAAATCTGTATGAAAGGAATGGTGGCTCTGGTACCATCTTGTCTGAAAGTGGCTCAGTTGTGAGAATGGAAAGATCAGAAAAAGACAAAATCTGTATGAAAGGAATGGTGGCTCTGGTACCATCTTGTCTGAAAGTGGCTCATACCTCAGGATTCCCATCTGTACCACAACCCAAAGAGGTCTATTATGAGCCAAATATTGTCATTCTATCATGTTTAAAAGTCTCCAGTATTGCAGGTTTCCCATCCCGTCAGCAAACTGACAGAAAAGATTGGCACACAGATCCGCCCATAAATCATCAGCCGTTATGGGAGAAGGAAATAAAGAAGTGGGTGTTATTGATGGAAATATCAGAAAAAGACAAACAAGGAATGAAATTAATGGTGGCTTTGGTACCATCATGTCCTACTGCAGAAAGTATTCCTGGCTTCCCCTCTGCACCACATCCCAAAGCTGAGGTAGATCTAAGTATGTTGAGTCTTGTGCCTGCTTGCCTCAATGTCCAGTCTCCCTGGTTTTGCATCCACTGATGGGGCTACAGCATTAGTAGCTTGTTGACCCAAAGCCTATGTTTGAGCACTTGCAAAAGAAGAAGGAAGATGAAGAAAACATTCTCCCAAAAGGCATTAGCAAAACGAAAGCAATGGTTGCTTTGGTGCCATGTTGCCCAGAAGCAGCCAGGATTCCTAGCTTCCGCTCTGCACCACAACCTAAGAGAGAACTTAATAGTGCGGCTATTGCACGATCTTGCCCCAAAAGCGCCAGTCTCCCAGGTTTCCCATCAACGGCCAAGGTCCAGACAGGAGCTTGGCACATTGAACAGAAGCCTTTGTTTGAGAAGAAGCTGAGAGATAAGACCGTAATAATCAAAGATAGGTCAGCAGAAGACAGTGAAAATAAGGTGTCACTGGCGCCATCTTGCCCATGTGAGAGTCTCACTTCTGGGTTCCCGTCCTTTACACGACTCAAAGCAATAGAAGAACAAATCGTGTTTTCCCTACTGCGAGATTGTCCAAGTGAATCTAGAGAACCAGGATTACCTTCTAGACAGCCATCTGAATTAGCTTGGGCCCAGGGAGAAGAACCTGTGAGTTCTATGCAGCCATTGTGGGGAAAACCATTGAAGGATAATAGGTCAGAGGATATGGTGCTTTACAAGTCTGACCTACGCAGTGCAGTTGGAGATGAGAAACTATGCATGCACTGGCACCATCTTGCCCCGAGGCAGCAAGCATTCCTGGTTTCCCGTCTGCCCCTCCTCACAGTCTAGAGTCTATAGAGGCAAATGGTAAGACGTGTGTGTGTGTGTGTGTGTGTGTGTGTGTGTGGTTAGGCATGCAATATCTTTTTTCCAGTGTCTCGCATTGCAAGTGGAAAGCAACATACTTTGTTTTTTGGTTTCTAAGAGACAAGTATGCAGACAGAGAAGAAAGAGGTTACTGGAGAACCAGCAGAGTATGTTCTAGATAAGGGGTAAGTGTTTGAGCATATGGCTCTCTGCATGGATTGCAGTGGTAGTGAAACATTGCTGTTTGTTTTTTATTTGGTCTGCAACGGCCACTGTAAAGCCAGATATTTTAGCTCTGGCAAACCTCTTAAGAATACATGGCGTGTTTGGTCATTTTACATGACGTGATGCTCTGCATCTGAGATGTGTTTTAGGTCTGTGAACCTGTTACATGGAGATCATATATTATAGAGTGATTCTTACTAAATGTTTGATGGATGAGTTGTTGTGGTGCATGCCAATAACTCTGTTTTTCTGTGCGTAGCATGGATTCTGTAGGGATGTTCTTTTCAATGTTCATGTTAGTGTCCTCAACAGCCCACAAATAGAGAATCACATCTGAGGAATCTGAAGAGACCCAAAAGTCCTCAGCAGTGTTAGAACCAGAGCTAGTCTTAGGATGGGAGGTGTTGGAAGCTGAGGGTTCTGTGGCAGAGAAGCAGCAGGAGGCCTCTGGCCTAGTACAGACCATTGTTGGTGACTTCTCCAGAGGGTAAGTGGGAGATTGTAGGCTCCTATGTAGCACGGCAAAGTGTGTGGTGCGTTCTGTAGATTCTTAGTCTAATTGTCACCAGTGTCACCCTCATGTTCACTAGTTTATTTATATTAATGTTTGCATGTAATGGCATTTTCTATTTTTGATCTTCGTCATTGATTTAACAAATCCTATTTTGGTCAAATCAAGAATTTTTAGCAACTCTCACATACAATTAATCAAATAAATGTATTGAAGTTTGAATGATCTGTGTTTGGCTCAGCCATGCTTGCTACTCAGTGAACTGTGATGAACAAGTCTACAGTATGTGTCAAATTTAAGCTGCGTTTTGATGTTTAAGGCACTTGTTTGTGGGCCCAGGTGTTCTAATGTAAACTAAGGTCTTCAGTGTCTCTGTGTACTGTTTATGCTGCTACCTAAGTCATGCATGTTTGTCTTGTAAAGAAAAACCTGTGGCTTTTTGTTAGTTATAATCAGTCAATGTGTTGAGTTTTTTCTACATCTGGAACGCTTCTCCAGTGTCTGCTCAGTGGAATGTGGTATGTAATCGTTTCTGTGAGGTGTGCCAGCTTGTGGAATGTGAGGGGTTGCTTTACTGATATGATCATTTCAGTAGTCATTTAATAGAATGTAATTCTATAGCAAGATCTGAGCCATGATATTTTTCACCTTTTTATTTGTTTTTTAACCTTAAATGCAAGCACAGAGGAAGCCTCTGCCCCTACCTCACAACCTACTACAGACAAGTTGCTGTTAGAGGACAAGGCTCAAGAACATATAGTACCCATCCCAGATAAACCCTCTGATGATCAGACACTCACCTCAGATGAAACCCAATCAGAAGTTGCCGCTGTTGTCGCTGGCCAGGCTGTCGCTGCACATGTAACAACTCAACTGGTCGCTCCTCATCATGCAAAGAAACGAGACGGTAGTCTTCCATCCAGAAACTCAACAGGAAGCTGATGATCAAGGGATTGTATTTAAGGTAGTCCCTTCAAGGCCTCCAAGAAGAAAAGACTGTCTCACTTCAGAGCGCAAACAGAAATCTGAGAATGTATCTGTACAGAAGCCCACTGAAGTGAGAGGAGACCGTAGTCTTTCAACAGAACCTCTAAGAAAGATGATGGCCAGAAAGGTTTCACTGCCCAGGCACCAGCTGAGATGGTACCATCACATCCTGGTAGGAAAGGAGATTGTTGTCTTTCAACAGAGCCTCAACAAAAAAACTGATGCTAAACTGATTCCACCTCAATGCACCAGGAAAGCATATCTCTCTCCCGAACCGCGACAGAAAGCTGACAATTTAAAGACAGGTCAGGCCACAATTGTTACCCTAAGTTCCCCAGAGTCATACCCCGACATTGGTGTGGGAGAGACTCCTCCCCCCCTCGATCATCAGAAAAATAGCCCTGCCCAGGTGTAGAAAGAACTCATTCTCCCCCATTGGAATCAAGCAAAGCAAAAGATGGCACAGATGAAGCTATGGCTTTAGAGGCCCTGAATGCTGCCAACCAGGGGTCTACAGCTCCAGACCAGATGATAGACTCCTTTTGAAAAGGTTGAGGTGGAGAAGTAGTCTCAGGAAGTTAGACTCATTTGAAAAGGGTGTGGCAGCGAAGCGGTCTCCGGAAGTGACAGAAACAGCCACTGAGTCACTTGAAGATGAGCCTGCTCAGAAGGCCTCAACAGAGGACACTGCACCAGGAGTAAAGATGGAAGGCAAGCAGGAGTACTTTCCAGTCCCAAAGCCTCGTGGGAAACAAGACCCAACCCCACCTGTCCAAACAGATGCTACCTGACCAAAGACCTGGCATGCCTCTATTGGGGATAACACCCAGTCTACCAGAGAAAGAGGACCGTCACCTGCAGCCTCTGGACTGGTACCACCTCAATGCAACAAGAGGAGCAGTAGTCTTCCTCCCATACCCCTTGGTGGCCAGCCTGCAGCATCTGGGGAAGTGGTGGTTGTTCCTCTGCGTAAAAGGAGGAGTAAACTAAACGTAGAACAATCGCGCATGCCTTTTCCAGTTCCTCGCTCTAAAAAATAATTTTTCTGATGGAAATCTTCCAATGGTCTCCTCATTCACCAGCCAGACAGACTCCCTTGAGGGCTCGCTGTCTCTCTCTCGGGAAGACAAACAAGACACCAGTCAGGAAGCCACAGAGGGTTCAATATCATTAACTTCAAACATGGCCTCCGAAGGGAGCTTTGTCACAATTTCTCACTCCGAGGAGATGTCACCAGAAGTACAAGTCTGTGAGAAGGGACTGGAGGAGAGCGGGGAGAGCTGGATCTTCACAGAAATCACTATGATCACCGAGGCCTTCACAGAAGCCGTTATGGTCAGTGAGTTCTTTGTAGACACTGTAAGCGAGGATATTGAGTGAGGTTCAGAGGCAGAAGTGCTTGACCCGATCTTTCCAACCACCGGTACACCAGCTGAGGACTACTGGTTACATGTTGAGGGAGCCAAAGAGACAGAGCAGATGGAGGTAGAGAGCAATGTGGGTGTGGGTTGAAGAGGTGGACTTTGGCTTTGAGTCAGTAGACATATCTGCTGGTGGCTTAGATGAGGACGTTATGTTGAGTTGGACACGCATGTGCAATACAGTGGTTGATTGACGCGTGGCCATTTTTGAGTGCATTTACATATAGTTGATAATTCTGTGTGACTAGATCGCTTTAATGAAAGGAAACTGATTGAGAAAATTCCATATTTAATCCTTTACCATTATTTGAAATGTGTTGTTACTAACTGTTAGAATTTAACATCCAGATTATGCTGTGTAGTCAGGTCATATTAAATCCCTGTCTTTCTCTTTTTAGGCAGCAGGGGGCAGCAGACAAGCCAACAACGCCTAAACGCAGACCTGTAAACTCTCAGGAAATGGGTCTAGGCAATGCTGCTTCCCCAGAAGTATGTTATTTATAGTCTTATTTATAGTTTAGTCAGTTGACCAATCCTCCACCATCATTTTGTATCAGTGACCTTTTGAAATGAAATTCTGAATCATAACTGTCCATTTTGTCAATGACAAACAACCTTTTTAGGTTATTACTGTGTGATACCTGGTCATTTCTACACCATAAGCTGAAGTGCCACCTATATTTTACTCTGAATTGACCTATTATATCTGATGTCATTTGTTGTCATAGGGCCTCATGGCCAGTCCTGACCTGGTTACCTCCAGCCAGTCCCTACTGGAGTGGTGTCAGGAAGTCATCAAAGAACACAAGGGAGTCAAGATCACCAACTTCAGCACGTCCTGGAGGAACGGCCTGGCCTTCTGTGCCCTGCTACACCACTTCCACCCGGACAGGATGTAGGTACCCCCTCTGTGAAGCGTTTAGACATAAACATGAGCAGGCATTGTGTTATGCCTTGTTTAACCTTTAAAAATTACATCATCATTTTTGTGTTAACCTCTTACAGCTAGGGGACAGAATTCCTAGTTTCTGCCTGTCTGATGTGCTGTCACTCAGTCCCAGAAGCTAGGATATGCATATAATTGGTAGCTTTGGATAGAAAAGACTCTGAAGTTTCCAAAACCGTTAAAATGTCTGTGGCTATAACAGAACTGATTTGGCAGGTGAAAACCCGAAGGAAATCCGACCAGAATTTTTTTTTATTCTGCTCCCATGCTCTTATTTTGAAAAGCTATTGAAAAGCATTGAATCCGTCCACCATTTTCCTATTCCTATGGCTTCTCCTATATGGTAACAGTCTACTATTAATGGCTTTGGGCTTGTATTTTGAAAAATGAATACGTTTTTTCACATGGAGGAAAGAGTGCGCCGGAAGAAAAACAGTGTTTGGACGCGTTCTGGGGAGAGCACTCCCGTGGGAATTTGTCTATTGAACATAGTTGTTTCCGTGTGAAGTTTTATCGTTTATTAACATTTTAGACAACCTAAGGATTATTTAGAGTCTTTGTTTGACAAAAATAGACTAACTTTACCGGGAGCAATTTGGACTTTTCTGTCGTCGTTTTGACGGAGGTGTTTCCTGTGAATTTCTGAATTCAATGGCGCCGTCGAAACTGTGTTTTTCGGATATAAATATGTACTTTATCGACCAAAACGAACAGCGGTTTTGTAGCTGGGACCCTCCTAGTTGAAAACATCAGATCTTAAAAAATATGTGAGTTTTTATATCTTTAATTTGTGATTTTGTGTCGCCAGTGCTGGTTGAAAAAGCTAATTTTGTGAGGTGCTGACCTCAGATAATCAAATTCTTTGCTTTCGCCGTAAAGCCTTTTTGAAATCTGACAACAGATTTAGATTACCATGACTCTAAGCTTTGTAACCATGTGCAACACTTGTATTTCCATGAATGTTAAATATTTCAAATTATTATTTTGAATTTGCCGCACTTTGTTTTTTTCGAAAATGATCCCGCGCATAGGATCCGTGCGGCAAGAGGTTTACTTGTTTCATGTTCTTGTAGTGTGTATTGATTCTTTATTTCTTCGCTGCTTAGAAACTTTGAGATGCTGGATCCTTATGACATCAAGCGCAACAACAAGAAGGTAGTTTGTTTTCTTTACGTTATCATGTCATGTCATGATCACTATCAACAGCCAGGCCTTAAATGTGACCATCAATTGGTTAACCGCTGAATATTTTCCCCACCCAACCCATCTTCTCTCATTTCCCCCAGGCCTTCGATGGTTTCGCAGAGTTGGGCATCTCTCGGCTGATGGAGCCCTCGGACATGGTCCTCCTGGCCGTGCCTGACCGCCTCATCGTCATGACCTACCTTAACCAGATCCGCACCTACTTCACGGGCCAGGAGCTGAGTGTGCTGCACATCGAGGCGGATAGCAGTGAGTCCAGTTACGGCATGGCCGGGGAGAGCCGGGAGGTCCCCGACCCGGAGTCCGCCGCACGCTACTGTCAACGGATCCAAGATGAGGCCCTCACAATGGAGACCAATGTGGGCGCTGTAGAGAAGAAGGCGGATAGTGACACTAAGGAGGGCACCAATAGGGAAGTGGTCCCACCCCCTAGAACCAAACGGCTGCAGGCTGCAGGGGAAGCAGGAGGGGCCCAAGCCCCCGTCGTACCCCCCAGGACACATTTCTTATCTGCCAAGTCTGGGTTCTCCCACCTAAAGGATGCAGATCTGGTTAAGAAACGCCGGTCACAACGCAGGTCAATAGACGAGGCAGACTCAACTGAGGTCAGTGGCCTACGATCTCTCTCTCTCTCTTCACTTTCTCTCCCTCTCATCCCCCCCTCTTTGTCTCTCTCTTTGTCTCTCTCTTTGTCTGTCTGATTGCTTTGTTGTAGTTACAGGTTTCTACAGCACAGGAAGAGAGTGGAGCTGACAGAATAAAGTCAGAAACAGGTACATACAGTATATTGATTTTGTATGATGTGTTTTGAGTTCACATACATACATACATACATACATACATACATACATACACAGACTTACTGAGTCCCCAGTTTCCCAGGTACTTTATGATTGTGCACCCCCGATCAGAGGAGCAGTGGACAGGAGAGATAGAGTATAGACACAAGTCATCACAGTTGTCTCTGTTGTACTTGGCTCATCCATCCCCTGAGCATTGACATCACTTACTCTAATTACTTTGATGGCTTCCTGTCATTAGGATTAGAGTCCTTAGCCTATCAAACTATGTTAATTACCTCGTTATCACAGTATGCTCTTACAGTAATTTGAGCTACTGCATAATGTTGCTGTGTATTTCATTACGCTGTTTGTGTTTTTCATATAGGAAGGACAGCTGGTGAAGAAGGACGCTCGACTGGGGAGGTCTGTCACTTTCACAAGTCACTGTCTGCCACTGTCATAAACACTTGTGTGTATTGTTAGGTTCTTATTATTCAGAGCAAATAACTCACGGACACTAGAGAAGCTTTAACCAAGTTTAATTCTTCCCAAAGGTTCTGTACAGCTGTAATTCAGACAACCCAACACTTCTCCCATCCAGATATATATATCCCCCTGAAGACACTCCTCCTTCTCTCCAATCCATACATCTTATGGTTTAACAGGAAGAGGGTAACAGGATACCAAACCCTTATTACTCCCTTCAGGTGACCTGTCCTCACCTCCTGACCTCAACCCCTCCTTCATTTAATCCACATATGTCCATCTGTCTTTCCTGTATCAACACGGTGCTCTGCTCCCGTCCCCCAACACATTCCACAGCTATCGGTCTTTCTACAGAGACCCAGTCTCTTTTACTCCTTAAAATACTATGCGTCTAATCTATCATGTCTTTAATATCTCAATGTTCAAAATGTCGAATCCAACAGTCCCTCGTCTTGAACAATAGCATCCTAATGTTCAATTCATATAAACTTTGAAATTACTAATAAATGTATAAACAATGATAATAAAACATGAATAAAAAAAAACGAATGATTATAAAACATGAATTAAACAAACAAACAAATGAACAAACAGTCACCGCGAGGTGTACAAATTCAGAGACTTATAGCCTCCGAACTATGATCACACAACAAAATAGCATTCCAGCTGAATCTGCGGTCTCGTTCAATGGCAGATGGAGCAGCTTTTAGTTTCTCCACTTCCCCATTCTGGTTCCTAAGAGAGTGATAGCACAAGACTTAGAAAGAAACAAAAAGACACACAAAACATAACAGTATTAACAATGTAATAAGCTATGCATAATTATATATGCATGACAAGTCTGAGACCATGACAATTCCCACTCTCTCTCACCTGACTCTATGCCTCCAGGATACTTTCCTGCTGGGTTCCACAAAAATGAAATCTCTAAAAAGCTTCCTCATACTTTCGCCCAGTCTTCCCCTTTAGGCCCCAGGTCCCGAGAGGTGTTCCCAAGTCATGTCATTTTCACTTTGTTCCCCATCTCCTCCATTTCACCTGATAGGCACGACATCTGATATGCAAGTGCGTATCCCTAATCCACGTTCCATCCTCTTGAGGTAACTCAGCACTGTATATGCTTTCACGTCAATGCCTTCAACATTTTGTTCACAGTACAATTACCTCTATCATATGATGCATTAACCCATAAAGCAGCCAAACCCCAAACCAACTATGATGTTTATAGTAGTTCCCAGACCCAACCCATCTGTATGTCTTACAGTGGACTCTAGTCTCTCTCTCCGCTTCCTCTGTTATGGTGTCTTCACTCACCCATTATGCAGTTGGACCTCACTTCACGTGAGAACTATGCACCCCCTCAAGGAGAGACATGACGATCTTAACTGCTGCAGGTATTGTACGGAGTAGTGTCTCTCAAACCATTGCTGTTCCAACACCCCCGCCTGGTGTCTCTTGATGTACACTCAATCTCCAGAATTCAGCCCGTGCCCTTGGTTATATCTCTGCTTTCACCTGAGGATATACACACTGCAACACATGGGTCATTTCCTGACAACATAATTTGTGATATTTGAATAACCGCATTCCCTGTATTCCCATCGGTCCCCCAGTTACCAGTTACCAATCCATGTGACATCAGTCGTCAGAAACTGATATCCCAACAATGCTACTAAAGTAACCATTGCTACTTCCAACATGGCCCATGACTATAGTCTCACAATACCCCTCATTCGTGCAGTAGTTCATTTCCATGCTATCAATATAGCATCCTTTGCTACTAGTACTGCTCCTTCAGTTACTGTCCCTACAGCCTCTCTCCCATAAGAATACCTCCTGCATGTAATCTGTCAAATGTTCGCCGGCTGTTGGAAATTGGAGATAAATTAATGAGTTGGGAATAATATCCAATCTAACAAAACTCTGAGTCACAGGGGTCCTGAAAGTTTACCATAGTGTCTGAAATGCCACCACGATCTATTCTACTCTCACCATGATCTAAGTATGTGTAATGTTCAATTAAATCCCCATATTGTGTACAGTTGGTTGCTCTCCTTCTTCTATGAGCTATCTCCTGTAACAATATACAGTCTCTGGGAATGATACTCCTCTATCATTACATCTAACACACTATACTCCTAATGCATTTTCTACAGTTATAAACATACTAACACATTCTCAAGTCAGTTAGTCAATATACAATATACAAAGCAATCAGTACCTCCTTTGGGACAATGAACACCCTCATGTTCCATGAAACCTAAAAACATATTGACTTGAAACGAAAAGAGAAACAAAGTACATGTTTAATAACTTAGCACCACTCATTGATGCGATGTAACGTAAACTCTGAATACAGAATAAAACAAAACTTTCATGGTTGTCCCAATTTGTCATCCCCTAACAAACCACCTCCCCTCAGGATGACACTTAAGAGATACGTTTCTGGAGACTCTCGGCCACATAAATGTTATCAGCGCCCCAACCCCTCACCCCACTTTAGCAATTCTCTCTCGCTGTATCACAATTAAAACATTTGATAAATTATCCAACCTGAATTAGAATGACTGACCTCAGA
Source organism: Brachymystax lenok tsinlingensis (assembly GCA_030435695.1). NCBI lineage: Eukaryota > Metazoa > Chordata > Actinopteri > Salmoniformes > Salmonidae > Brachymystax > Brachymystax lenok. The sequence goes on from CM059798.1 coordinate 17,819,401, forward strand.
GCTTACTTTGAGACTAAGGCTCAAATTCCAGTTTGTTCTCTCTCTCCACGCTCACTCCACACGCGCTCTTAGCGCCCTGGTTTATGGCTCGGACTCAGATAGGAGTGGTAAGTCACTGTCTCTCATTTCACGCCTTTGTCGCTCTTTCTTCAGCCGGTTAGGGAGGGTTTTGAGGTTTACACACACTGTCTATGGTCAAATTATTCCTACCATGCATTAAGACACGATCTGACATCACCTTCCATGATAACCTCAACAAAGCACAGATCATAACAGTTAAGTTCATTACATTTCTGTTTCATGAAACCAGACAAACATTGACTATATGATGAACTATGACATTAACCTTTTCTTAATAACATCTCTAAGACAAATGTCAAAAAGCATAACAATGTTACTGCTAAAATACATTTTCTAAATTAGTCCATACTCCCTTATTCTACTGGCGACCTCTAGGAAGAGTTACCAGATCATGAAGATAGCACCCTAACCCCTCACAGAATTCCCACTCCAGGATCCCAAACTGGTGAAATTTGTATCAAAACAAAAACACAACATGAAATTGGCAATACATATATCACAATCCATTTAAAGTTACTGTCATCCCTTATTAACATATATTGTCCTTTCTATGTGCAGCCTGAACACAGTACCACTGTATAAGTACCCCAAAGACCAGGACCTCAGTGAACTGGTAATTTTCCCTTTTCAAACACGTGATTAAAAAAATAACATGTTAAATCAAAACGGCGACAGTATCTCTCCACCGAAACTAATGATTCACTGGTCTTTTCCCCATAACCACCACATAATTTTTTAGTTAATTTTAGGTTTGGTAACCCGTATACTAATTCCTCATAACCCCTCCACCCTTTCGTCCATTCTAGAATTCCATTCCAGAATAAGACGACATAAAACGTAAATGTATTTAAAAATAAAACCACATAAAATGTCTAATGATTTAGACAAACCCTAAGGCCTTCTGCATTTGCAAGGAGTGTTTGGCCATCTAATTTAAATGTTTCCCTTAGAATCCATTCCCCTGGCATTTCGCCTAGAATCTTCAACATAAATATGTTTTCCTGTAGCAAATTTAGCCAATTTCTCATTGTAAGGAATCCGCATTATTTACATGGGGTTTTCTAACACTTTCTCTCACCAAGGCAGCCACCTTAGCCATTCCGTCTGCTTTACGATTACCTATGGCGATTTTATCTGTACGACTAGTATGATCTTCACATTTCACCATTGCTAATTTACTGGGTAACTGACATGCTTCTAACAATGCCTCTACCTCCAGACCATTTTTATTGGTGTTCCTGTCGCTGTTAACATGCCCCCGTTGTGACCACAATGTACCAAAATCATGAACTACTCCAAATGCATACCATACAGCGTACCCCGTTACGTTACTTTCTTCCCTTCTGTGTTCATGTAACTAGAGCCATCTGTATACAATATTTTTCCCCGATTCCAATGCTGTCTCTTGCAAATCAGGCCTAGGTTTTTGGAGTAATCTGATCTGGGTCACATGTATGAGAGTCACCCTCCCCATGCAACAGCATTAACGACGCAGGTTTCAAAGCACCAATCTTATGAAATTGTAGATTTTCCCCATTTTAACGTGAACTCCCAGTTTGTCCATCTTGCACTAGTAACATGTTGTGCTTTCGTGCTGTCCACTATGGTTTCTACTGCGTGTGGAACATACAAATCTACTTTTATACCCATTGTAATGGAAGCCGTGTTATGTAACACCATTTCTGTCGCCTGTACCGCCCTAAGGCACGGTGGCATTCCTCTTGCCCCTCATGGGGACCCCTCCCTACCAATGTGGTGCGGTCTCGCATATTGTACCAACACAGAACCTACCATTGACACCCTTTTAAAGATTGTTTCAATGCAAAATGATACCAAGTGAGACTATTTGTAAATCCCATCGATGCTCTACTAAACGTTAGGGAAAGCGTGATCTCATACATCTTCCATCACATAGAGACTGTAATCTCTATGAACCACTTATCGATGGAACAGAGACTATTCACCTCTAGGTGAAAGTTCCATTCTTGCTAACCTCAAAACGATTAGTTGTTGCTCTTTTGAAAAAGAGGCAAACTCTTGTATAGTTGCATTTCCTTCTAATGCACCAGGTCCCAGTATCACCTTACACTCATTCTTCCAATGCCCGATAGTCCCACATCTAAAACAGGGAGCTATCTCCTTACGCTTTGATGTTTTTTCACTGCGTTTCTTAGTTTTATACTGGCCATTGAAACTATAGTTAGTCATTTTCTGTATGGCTCTACTAACCCGTCGCACGTCTGCGGAGTCATGTCTGTCTTTATTGTGATTCATTTTTTGTTGGTAGAATGCTGACATTAAAACGCTGGTATATTGAGCTTTTGAGATTCTGGTTTTATTTCCTTGTGCCAAGTCATAATTGCCTCCCTCAATTATTTATTAGATTTGAATTCTCCGTCAGCAGGAAAATGTTGTCTAATTTGCTAAATTTTTCCCATATTCCAGCCGAATTGGTAGAATGCTTGTGCGCTTCTTTTAGCGCCTCCATGGCTTTATTAAGTTCCGCTATCTCTATATTACAGGGAGAAACGGGTCCGTTTGTCGCCATATCAATAGTTATTATTCCCTAAACACTCCCAACGGTGTTCAGGGTATTTTAGATTCCTTCACTCCCGTCTATAATACACACCTTCTATTAACTATTTTCTAAGATAGCACTACACACTTCCCCGGATAATAATTAATTGGTCACGGCACTTAATACCTTGTATTATAACCGATACCATAGCGTCTGCAAATGTATTACTGGAGGATACGGATTTCTTAATGGCTTTGTGCCGTATCTCCTCCAATATCCCTATTATTGATGACACACATCACCAAAATTATTCATTACTCCAACAGGGCAGACAACTAACCTCCCATTCACACACACTTTTATGGCTACTACAACTAGGCTCTCTCCCCGTTATAGTTTATGCAGGGAACCAACCCCGCCGGTATTTACCACCTAGGACTCACCCTTCGCAGGTTCCAGCCTGCGCAGGCTTACCTTCCGGGACTCGCCCTATATCAAAGTCAAAGTCACCATTATTAGTCAGTTGTACAACCGAATGCCTTCAACTGAAATGTGTCTTCCGCATTTAACCCAACCCCTCTGAATCAGAGAGGTGCGGGGGGCTGCCTTAATCGACATCCACGTCTTCGGCGCCCGGGGAACAGTGGGTTAACTGCCTTGTTCATGGGCAGAACGACAGATTTTTACCTTGTCAGCCTTAGGGATTCGAACTTGCAACCCTCCGGTTACAAGTCCAACGCTCTAACCACTAGGCTACCCACTGGGATTTACTATTGACTTTATAGTACTAGCAGGAACCAACCTACTAGGGAGTTACCCCCTAGGACTTACCCTACAGGTACCAGCCTGTATGAGTTTACCTTCCGGGCCTTACCATTTACTATAAATCTACGACCGGTCGTTACACAATGGGAATATAGAATTAAACTTTGGCTCTCCAGGTCCGTATCCCATAATTAGTTCAGCCAAAGATTCTCATCTCCCTCAAAATGAGTAGAAACAGATATAGGAACTAGCCTACCTTGTTTGTTGCCAGCTCTGCTCCACTGATCTGGACTCTTTGGATTGACTACAAATCGTGGTGAACTCCTGGAAAACTGGCCATCTGTTAGGTTCTTATTTTTCAGAGTAAATAACTCACGGACACTAGAGAAGCTTTAACCAAGTTTAATTCTTCCCAAAGGTTCTGTACAGCTGTAATTCAGACAACCCAACACTTCTCCCATCCAGATATATATATATATATATATCCCCCTGAAGACACTCCTCCTTCTCTCCAATCCATACATCTTATGGTTTAACAGGAAGAGGGTAACAGGATACCAAACCCTTATTACTCCCTTCAGGTGACCTGTCCTCACCTCCTGACCTCAAGCCCTCCTTCATCTAATCCACATATGTGCCAAGTCACTGTCTGCCACTGTCATAAACACTGGAAATACCAATGTTCTGTATCAGAAAGAAGTATAATTCTCTCTCTGTGTGTGCGTGTGTGTGTACAGGACACCAGCCAGTATGTGCTGAGGGAGATGCAGGCCCTAGAGTTTGAACAAAAGCACATTGACAGCAGGGCAGACATCGTGGAAAGGAGACTACGGCAACTGATGGAGTCAGGTGAAAGGGGGATGGAGGGAGGGGATGAAGAAAGAGAAATACCCTTGAATAATGGCTTTCAGTATTTTCAAAACGTCTCTTTATAATGATGCCCACTCTGTCTCCGTACATGTAGGTAGTGACAAGATGCAGGAGGAGAAGCTGATTCAGGAGTGGTTCACTCTGGTCAACAAGAAGAATGCCCTCATCAGGAGACAAGACCAACTACAGCTACTGTAAGATCCACCATCCCCACTGTGTTCTCGACCGTTACCTAGTGCTTTAAACAACACTGTTTTATTTTTTTTATTTAACCTTTATTTAACTAGGCAAGTCAGTTAAGAACAAATTCTTATTTACCATGACGGCCTACACTGGCAAAATCCGGACGACGCTGGGCCAATTGTGTGCCGCCCTATGGGACTCCCAATCATGGCCGGTTGTGATACAGCCTGGAATCAAACCAGGTAGTTTGTAGTGATGCCTCTAGCACTGAGATGCAGTGCCTTAGACCACAGCGTCACTCTGGAGCCCTAAACACTGACATACAGTGGGGGAAAAAAGTATTTAGTCAGACACCAATTGTGCAAGTTCTCTCACTTAAAAAGATGAGAGAGGCCTGTAATTTTCATCATAGGTACACTTCAACTATGTCCAGAAAAATCCAGAAAATCACATTGTAGGATTTTTTATGAATTTATTTGCAAATTATGGTGGAAAATAAGTATTTGGTCACATACAAATAAGCAAGATTTCTGGCTCTCACAGACCTGTAACTTCTTCTTTAAGAGGCTCCTCTGTCCTCCACTCATTACCTGTATTAATGGCACCTGTTTGAACTTGTTATCAGTATAAAAGACACCTGTCCACAACCTCAAACAGTCACACTCCAAACTCCACTATGGCCAAGACCAAAGAGCTGTCAAAGGACACCAGAAACCAAATTGTAGACCTGCACCAGGTTGGGAAGACTGAATCTGCAATAGGTAAGCAGCTTGGTTTGAAGAAATCAACTGTGGGAGCAATTATTAGGAAATGGAAGACATACAAGACCACTGATAATCTTCCTCGATCTGGGGCTCCACGCAAGATCTCACCCCGTGGGGTCAAAATGATCACAACAACGGTGAGCAAAAATCCCAGAACCACACGGTGGGACCTAGTGAATGACCTGCAGAGAGCTGGGACCAAAGTAACAAAGCCTACCATCAGTAACACACCACGCCGCCAGGGACTCAAATCCTGCAGTGCCAGACGTGTCCCCCTGCTTAAGCCAGTACATGTTCAGGCAAGTCTAAAGTTTGCTAGAGAGCATTTGGATGATCCAGATGAGGATTGGGAGAATGTCAGATGAAACCAAAATAGAACTTTTTGGTAAAAACTCAACTCGTCGTGTTTGGAGGACAAAGAATGCTGAGTTGCATCCAAAGAACACCATACCTACTGTGAAGCATGGGGGTGGAAACATCATGCTTTGGGGCTGTTTTTCTGCAAAGGGACCAGGACGACTGATCCGTGTAAAGGAAAGAATGAATGGGGCCATGTATCGTGAGATTTTGAGTGAAAACCTCCTTCCATCAGCAAGGGCATTGAAGATGAAACGTGGCTGGGTCTTTCAGCATGACAATGATCCCAAACACACCGCCCGGGCAACGAAGGAGTGGCCGTAAGAAGCATTTCAAGGTCCTGGAGTGGCCTAGCCAGTCTCCAGATCTCAACCCCATAGAAAATCTTTGGAGGAGTTGAAAGTCCGTGTTGCCCAGCGACAGCCCCAAAACATCACTGCTCTAGAGGAGATCTGCATGGAGGAATGGGCCAAAATACCAGCAACAGTGTGTGAAAACCTTGTGAAGACTTACAGAAAACGTTTGACCTCTGTCATTGCCAACAAAGGGTATATAACAAAGTATTGAGATAAACTTTTGTTATTGACCAAATACTTATTTTCCACCATAATTTGCAAATAAATTCATAAAAAATCCTACAATGTGATTTTCTGGATTTTTTTTCCTCATTTTGTCTGTCATAGTTGAAGTGTACCTATGATGAAAATTACAGGCCTCTCTCATCTTTTTAAGTGAGAGAACTTGCACAATTGGTGGCTGACTAAATACTTTTTTTCCCCACTGTATTATAGACACATTACATTGATCTAACCACAAGGCATTCTGCTCCACAGACAAGAAGAGCAGGACCTGGAAATGAGGTTTGAGATGCTGAACCGAGAGCTGAGAGACATGATGGCTATTGAAGGTAAGACTACAGTACCAATATACTGAACTACAAGATCCATGATGCCACTCTATTCTGTGATACAGCTCATTACTGTGGTCATAGTGACACTGCAAACCATACAATAACAGAAATATCTCTGCAAAGGAACTGAGAATAGTGTGCTGTTGCGTATTGCAGTGTTAGGTTCTAATTTCTGGTACAATGGATGGACTCAAAGAAACTCAAACTAGATTTATGCAACACACTGTGTTGCAACACACAAATTTGGACTCATCAGATCAAAAGACAGATTTCCACCCGTTTAATGTCCATTGCTTGTGTTTCTTGGCCCAAGCAAGTCTTATTCTTATTGGTGTCCTTTAGTAGTGGTTTCTTTGCAGCAATTTGACCATGAAGGCCTGATTCACGCAGTCTCCTCTGAACAGTTGATGTTGAGATGTCTGTTTCTTGAACTCTGAAGCATTTATTTGGGCTGCAGTCTGAGGCTGGTTACTCTAATGAACGTATCCTCTGCAGCAGAGGTAACTCTGGGTCTTCCTTTCCTGCGGCGGTCCTCATGAGAGCCAGTTTCATCATAGCGCCTTGATGTTTTTTGCAACCGCACTTGAAGAAACTTTGAAAGTTCTTGAAATTTCCCACTTTGACTGACCTTCATGTCTTAAAGTAATTATGGACTGTCGTTTCTCTTTGCTTATTTGAGCTGTTCTTGTCATAATATGGACTTGGTCTTTTACCAGATAGGGGTGGTATACAGAAGACAGCCCTACCTTGTCACAACACAACTGGTTGGCTCAAACGCATTAAAAAGGAAAGAAATTCCACAAATGAACTTTGAACAAGGCACACCTGTTAATTGAAATGCATTCCAGGTGACTACTTCATGAAGCTGGTTGAGAGAATGCCAAGAGTGCAAAGCTGTCATCAAGGCAAAGGGTGGCTACTTTGAAGAATCTCAATTATAAAATATATTTTGATTTGTTTAACACTTTTTTGGTTACTACATGATTCCATATGTGTTATTTCATAGCTTTGATGTCTTCACTATTCTACAACGTAGAAAATAGTAAATATAAAGAAAAACCCTTGAATGAGTAGGTGTGTCCAAACTTTTGACTGGTACTGTATATGTATACCTTCCGATTAGACTGAGTGCCGTCCTTGTATTTCTAGGATAAACAATCAGTCTCCGAGTCTGTACTGAGTCTGTTCCTCCTATTGGTATTGTCGTGGCCCAGCCTGAGTCCAGAACCTTGGTGCTCCTCCGGCCTTTCACAGGTCTGCTTATCAGTCAGGAGAGGCTTTGAGTTAATAGGAGGACACATCCCCGCAGTCTACTGCCATCCACTAGATAATTACACCTCTCATAAAGAGCTTAAACCTAACACTACTTTCAATCTTTAAGAATATATAGAAACTGTATATTCATACTAAGAGTATATAATGATATAAAACAGTGAAGATATAAGAACCGTAATTTATGATTTATCAGCTCCAACCCCAGACACATGGCTCCTATTCAACCCTTATGGACTCATTCTGGCACTCAGAGACAGCCCCCCTTTGTACTTTCCCTCTGCCCAAGTACAATGCACATAGATCATTCCATCAGTCTCCAACAGCTGTAAACTTTGGACGTGACTGACTCACACAATTAATATATGTTTCGTAAAGTCAGACTTCCCAACTATGCCGTGGTATCTGTCAACCTGCTGGTTTGAGGAAGTGATCTTTTCTTTAATTACATCATTTATTGTAATCCTTTATTTACTTCCATTTGAATCATGAGGGTATAGTTTAAAATGAAACAAATTGCAAAAATCTGGTCATGGAACTCAATTGCACGTTGGCAAAGCAACAACTGTCTTCTCTACTCTGTACCACCCTCAATCTCTTACCACCCTCTCCCTCTCTTCCTCTCCTCCACTCACTCTCTCCATATCTACCTCTCTCACTCTCTTCCTCTTCTCCACACACTCTCCCTCTCTTCCTCTTCTCCGCTCACTCTCTCCCTCTCCCATCTTCCTCTCTCCTTCTCTCCCTCTCTTCCTGTGGCCGTCCTCATGAGAGCCATTTTCATCATAGAGCTTGATGGTTTTTGCTATTGAAGATACTTTAAATGTTCTTGAAATGTTCCGTATTGACTGACCTTCATGTCTTAAAGTAATGATGGACTGTCGTTTCTCTTTGCTTATTTGAGCTGCTCTCAACCTCTATTCCTCTCTCCCTCTCTTCCCCTCCCTTTTTCCTCTCTCCCTCTCTTCCCCTCCCTTTTTCCTGTCCTCCAGAGTGGCAGAAGACAGCGGCCCATAAGCACAGGGAGCAGCTGCTACTGCAGGAGCTGGTGTCTCTGGTCAACCTGAGGGACGAGCTGGTCCACGACATGGACGCCAAGGAGAAAGGGTGAGACAGCCAGGGCTGCATCCCAAATGGTACCCTATTCCCTATATAGTGCACTGCTTTTGACTAAAGCCTAATTGTGCACAATATAGGGAATTGGGCGCCATTTGGGATGCATCCCATGGCACAGCTGAGTCACACAGCAAACACAGACGCTTAACACACTCTGCTAGACATTAACCATGGGTGTATTCATCTGGGAGGACGGTATGCTATGGGGTGAATGAGATGTCAGGTGTCTTTGTGAGTTTTGTCTTCCTCTGCCACAAAGTTGAACGTAAGTCTGAGAGAGTGACTGTTTGCTATGGGACTACTGTTCTAGCAGGTCTCTACCTGTTCTCTGCGCCTAGGGCTCTGGAGGAGGACGAGAGGCTGGAGAGAGGCCTGGAGCAGAGACGCATAGAAAGTACAGCAAGAAGAGCAAGCAGGAGAAGTGTGCACTGCAGTGAGGCCTGGTGTGGGACACACCTGAACCAGGCAGCCCGGTGGAAGGTCACACCCGAACCAGGCAGCCCGGTGGAAGGTCACACCCGAACCAGGCAGCCCGGTGGAAGGTCACCTGGATGCACATTGGGACTAAAGTTGTATGTGTGTGGATCATGACATCAACACTGCATGGAAGAGACTGAGAACTGTGTTATGGGACTGCACTAAGAGGACATAAAACAACGTTCACTCACCCCCCCCTCTCCATAACTGAGCCTCATTGCAACCTATGATTGGTTAGCAACAGTCACCCTGCTCTTCATTGGATTTAATTGTTTTGTGCATAGTGTGTGTACTGTTAGGTTTTAATTTTGAGTAAATATCTCACGGACACTAGAGAAGCTTAACCAAGTTTAATTCTTCCCTAAGGGTGGATACAGCAGGATTCAGACATGGCTTCCACTGTGGTAGTATTTATACCACACTGGGTGGAGTCTCCTCCTTATCGCTAAACATTGCATCAAGTGAAATGAGCCTTCAATGGTTTCACCCAGAATCCAACAGTACGTATGTTTGTATGTGTGTGTGTTGATGTGTGTGTTTGTTAGCGTGTGTGATTGAGAGTGCCAAAGAGTACACTACACTTTGTTACACAATCTATGACTATATGCTGTTATTTTGTGTTTTAACTTCAGGTCACAAAGACATATCCCTAACTAACTAATCACCAGATAAGTGCCTTACGCTTTTAGAAAAAATAATTCCAAAATGGTTCTTCGACTGTACCCATAGGATTTTGGGTTCCAGGTAGAACCTTTTTTTGGTTCCAGGTAGAACCCTCTCTGGAAAGGGTTTTACATGGAACCCAAAAGGGTTCTACATGGAATCAAAAATAGTTATTCAAAGGGTTCTCCTATGGGGATAGCCGATTAACAGTTTTAGATTCTAGATAGCACCTTTCTAAGATACTGTAGAATCTGTTACAGTAATCTATTATACAATTGGTTTCTTCAACTAGGTATTTTCCACTGAATGGGATATTAGGGAAGGGGCAGGGCTCCAGTACTTAGCTACGCCAAATACCTACATTAGACCCATGCAGCAGGTGGATTGATTCACCCCTTTCTGATTATTGACAATTACCATGGCGAGATGGACGTGAAGTGCTCAATTTGTGCAAACAAAGAATGCCAAAAGGAGCTTCCTCATTTATTGCAGTATGTTGGCTTGGACTGTGCAGACAGCACACAGCATCTGTTGTCTGATTCTTTATTGAGGTGAATGTATGTGGATGTCGACGAAAGAACAGACATTGTTGACAAGGTCTTGTGATTGAAGATGTTAAATGTTTACTTACGGTGCTCCAACACTCAAGCAGAGTGGGAGATCTTGGATGGAAGGGGGAAAAGGACAGAAGTCTAAACGGTAGCTACAGTATACTGCAGCTTGGTGTCTGAAAGAACAAAACAGTTTAAACGTGTTGGAAATATTTGATGCTTTTATTTATTAAATAGGTATTCGACAGATAATCCTAAATATCCTGCCTGTCAAATGTGCCTTTAACCAGATCCATAGTCAAAAAATAATGTCTGGAAGTAGGACTCAACTTCATGTTCCCAGTTCACAAATGTTTATGCAATGAGTTGAGTTACTGTTTGTGACATTAGTCTTGTAATGTTTTGTTTTCCATTGATTGGTTTTTGTTGTTTTGAAAGTTAAATAAAGAAGCGATGGAGTCTGAAAAGGATACATTTCAAGATGCTCTAAAATGCTAGAGAACAGGAATATTCAAACAGAAAACATCAGGCAAATGCATGTTTCTTAGTGTTTCCATCTTAACCTTACAACTATCAATTGCTATAGTCTTATGCACATGCTTTTTAGCCAAATCTGTAATATGCATTAAACAAATAATCCTCATGCATGATTAAAAAAATACACTTTACTTTAGCTAAAATATATTCTAGTATTAAAACTCCAGCACTTCGTTACAGCAGTATTACTACAGATTTGAGCCAGTTGCTGCAGCAACAGGAAATGTGAATTATTATGTGGATAATCATTAATGGACATTTTTTTTATGGGGTTTATACATTTAAAATTAGGGCAAATCAAGTCTGAAATTTCCAAGTGGAAATTACAAACTTTAGAAGCGTTTTTAAAACTCAATTACTCTACAAGTTTGCGTTTCCTGCTGTGCAGGAAAATTCTCCAACAAAAGAGTGATCAAATTAAGATCCTACATCTATATTATTGGCCAGGCAGGAGTGCACCAGAGGTTGGTATTTGCTTGACATCTGCTCCTCTACACTTTGTGTAATGTTAAGTTATTATGAGCGCAGGTGTTTCTTATTTCAGTGGGAGGAACTACTTAACAGAGTAAAAACATGATTCTGTCCGGAGTTATTTTGGGTGACACTGGAGAGTGAATTTCTTTTTAGAAGTGTTTGAATTTGTGTTCCAGCTTGCGCCTCCCCCTCAGCCTCACTGTTGTTAGTTACTGTGTTAATGTTGCTACCACTGTGTGAGTTTGAGATTTTACTTTCAGTTTTCTGAAATAGCTTTTCGGGAAGGTTTTGTTTGTTTTAATATACATTTTCACTATTTGTGATGTTTGGAGAATTAAAGGTATCTTGGATCACTATTTTTGGAAATGACATCCACCTTGTTTATTTTAATTCAATGTTTATCTGTTTCATTCATATGGATATCATACATTTAAGAAGTTATAAATCCATCAGGATGATCAGTTATCAGCATTATATAATATAAAGTACATTTATATTCTCACTTAAACCCTATATTGAATTTGGCCTTTACTGCTATAGCCGATTAGAAAAACATTGAATAACACATTCATAAATGGCATAACAAACAGTCAAAAAATAAATCATAAGGTTTAGAAGTGTCTGTCCTATATATAAGAGATATGATAAAGCTCTGGATTTAACCCCTTTTTTTTGTCCGCACAAAACTACTTCCATAATTCCTCCCATTAATTGTTTTAACCAGAACAGGGTTACCTTCAGACGAGTGTTTCGTGAGAGTCTCCCCTTTCCATAGTGGGGTCATATTAGTTTGTAGCCCAAACCGTTAGGACGCTACAGATGTTTTCGTGAGAAGACTGATTTTCGGGATATCTCCTGGTCTGACAAACAGCACTGTAGGTTTTCCACAGCCCACAGCAGATGTGGAAGGCCGACATAGGCAGATGTGGTGGATTGAGATGCAGTCCATACCCAGTGACCTCAGCTGAAATGCCCAATAATAGAGTTTAAAGTTGGGTATAGAAAGCCTTCCAAACTTTTTGGGACATTGAAATTCTAGGACGTTTCCCAAGAATGAAGTTGGGGGAGGAAGAGGAAGCATTGAAAACAGGAAATTAATATTGTGGATTTTGGTGGGGTTTTTTGTATTATGTTAATTATATTGACGTCAATCGATTCTTTAACCAACAATTTTACCTTGCTACACTTCAAAGCCGAAACATATCCATAACTGAATGTTCGTGCTTGACTTGGGCAGGAGCTTTCCGGAGCTGAGTACCGACACCTCAAATGTTCTACTGCTTGAGATCCTGTTCATCTAATAGAATATTATCTCAAAAGTATTGTGGAGCTCCTAAATATGATACGTTTCAGCAACCAAAATGAGTACCGGCACAGATTTCAGTTCAAGTCGAGCTCTGCTGAACGTAGAAATCTATTTACTACCATGAAAGCCATTGTTAGTGTGCCCATGAGTGGTTGCTATTTCCCTTCGGGGTTGTTTTTACTCCAAAACTATCTTTTGGTATTTGTTTCATTAGTCCATTGTTGATATAGTCCCAAAATGTTTTGCATGTCACCAATCAAGATGTCAAGATATATAACTTTCAAAATGGAGAAATACAGCCGGCTATTTCCCTTCATGTTGTTTTTACTCATTAATTTCCATTGCACTGAGAGTTGGTCCTCATTGTTAGTCTCAGCGTATTGCCTATGGGCACCATGATGATTCCGTTAGTTCAGGGCACGGAGCTCTAGATCTGGAACTCTAGGGGCCTGCCCAACAATAACAACAATGTTAATCGGAAGTATCCTTTCAAAGGTATGTTGTTTAGATTGGGTGCTGGGTCATGTGGTGTTTTCCTGTTATTACGGAAAAGAGATTGAATCTCGGGAATAATACAGGACTGCCCACTCCTGATGTGAAACTTGGTAACCCCTTAGTGTCTCGTGTCAAAGGATTATGGAAATTGCTCCTGGCCATAAAGAAATACGTACTTCCCTGACCTCTCAAATACATTTTTTTAACTATATTGTATGTATGTGAGCATATCTACAAAAAAAAATCCAGAGAGCTTGTGTGTAATGCATTGTATGCCACTGGTATGGTCTGAAACTAAGAAAGTTATTATACTTAATTATAAAGTGAGATAGTGCTGGGAAAAGTAATTGTTCCTGTAAACTATGAATAGATTCTTAATTTTGCTTAATCATTCAGGAAACAGGCTCGAACCGCACACATGGAGCATGTCTGACTTCACACTGCATCCCCAGTGCATGCTTTGTCAGCATGAGAAACAGTTCTATTACATCATGGACCAGAAACAAGCACCCTATCCTCTCTGCTTAACTCCCAAGTCCTTGCTGATGACAAGCATACCCATAACATCCCTGAGCGGTTTCCTTCCTCTCTGTCAACGGAGTTAGGAAGGATGCCTGTATCTTTGTAGTGATTGGGTGTATTGATACTGCCACACTCTGATCTGTTTCACCAGTCCCTGTGATTGTCTCCACCCCCTCCAGGTGTCGCTTATTTTCCCCCAGTGTATTTATCCCTGTGTTTCCCGTCTCTCAGTGCCAGTTCGTCTTGTATGTTTAGTCAAGTCAACCAGTGTGTTTTTCCCCGTATTCCTTTTCGATTCTCTTTTGCTAGTCTTCCCGGTTTTGACCCCTGCCTGACTCTGGACTACTTTCCCACCTGCCTGATCATCCTGCCTGCCCTGACCTTGATTCTGCCTGCCCTTCGGTACTTATTGGACTCTGAACTGGTTTTGACCTTTTGCCTGTACACGACCATTCTCTTGCCTACCCCTTTTTGGATGAATAAACATTGTAAGACTCCAACCATCTGCCTCCTGTGTCTGCATCTGGGTCTCGCCTTGTGCCTTGATAGATACACCATCCAAAGTGTAATTAATAACTTCACCATGCTCAAAGGGATATTCAAGGTCTGCTTTTTTATTTTTACCCATCTACTAATAGGTGCCCTTTGCGATGCATTGGAAAACTGCCCTGGTCTTTGTGATTGAATCTGTGTTCGAAATTCACTGCTCGACTGAGGGACCCTACAATTATCTGTATGTGTGGGGTACAGAGATGAGGTAGTCATTCATAAAATTATGTTAAACAGCTACACAAAATCTAAATTTAATCAATTTTAAATTCAGACTAACAAAACAAAATGTGGAAACGACAAGAAGTGTGAATACTTTCTGAAGGCACTGTAGAAGAGGATGTTGGAGCATTTGCCAAGTTATTTGATATCAGTGATTTCACCATGAAGGGCCGGCTTCCAGTCCCCCTCTATATCAATCATTGATTGCATTGATCTAATCGAGGACCTTAATGACAGTTTCAGTACATTCAGAGACAATGATCAGCACTACAGAGCTGGTTTTTATTCAACACCTTTTAGAATTCATGAGACACGCTTCTCCACTTCGACTCGTTCTCTCTCCCTCCCTCCAATGAGACATAACCAAGAGTAATGAATATACGTATGCCTACAGTGGCGATTTTAGCTTGTAAATCTTGGTGGGGCAAATTCTATTTTTTTTGTTGTTGATGCATGCCAGCAAAGCCACCACACAACACTAAACAATACATGAACTGCACTATAACTGTGACAAACGATACCCATAAAGCCTACATGAAACTGTCCCAACAGCAGAGATTTCTTTTCAGCACAATGTAGTGAATCCTTACCACCGCTACACCTGGCTATCAGTGGAGCCTTGTCTGGCAGCGAAACAGTTCATGCAGCCTCATTTACTGCCTTTAAAAAAACTTGCTTAAATAAATGTGGTTTCTACTGACAATTGAGATGTAAAAACTATAGCATAAGGGGACAATGAGCGGAAAGAGGCAATCCGTAATTTTGATTGACATTAATGAGCAAACTAAGACGGACGTAGTCAATATAACTATTTGTTCAGCACTTTTTAAATGTACAACGACAGAATTCAGAACATGGACCGTTCTTACAGTATTCTCCCTGTATACCAAGTCAGAACCGTAGGATAAATAAAGGGGGCATATAAGCAGACAATGAAAGCTCTTACAATATTCAATGATTACATTTATCTAAAACAGGCTATAGGCTACATGTGCACTACCAATTTAGAACAGTAGGCTAAATTATGATGGGGAAAGGGACCAAATTATTAGGGTGAGGCACATGGGCTACTAACAGCTTACTACACAACACACACTTAGTATTACTTTCTTAGCTACAGTATACACATCTCACTGGAATATTACTTAATTTATGCAGCAGAATACAATATGTTTTTGGACTCACCTTGTTGTGCTGTGCTCACTTGAACAACAACAAGGTTGTGCGGCGGTCCTTCTTGTGGGCAAACTTTGTCATCAAAGTCTAGCATTCTCTGGATTTGTGGTGTTTTCAAGACAACTGGGAACTCTGAACAAAACTAAGTTGAATCATGACGTCAGTGATCTTCAGGTCAGAGCTCTTGCTTTGCAGAGCTCTTGCTTTGCAAGATTGCTTTGCAGCGCTTGCAGTTAGCCACTGAGTCCTTCCAAACCACTCATTGTTGAATATGCGATTTCCAACTTGTTGTGTAATGTTTATGTCCAATGGTCGATGAGCACCGATATGTTTTATCTATAATTTCTCTTCATATGACAAGGATTTGCCAGTAGATTGTCAACATAATTCTTGAAGATGACTGCTTGTCTAGCTCGCTAGCTAAGATTTTGAAAGTATGATGTTGACATGATCAGTCCAATCAAAGATACAGTAGATATAATGTGATTTGACATCATTTTAACTGTGCCCAATGACCTTGCGCCTTATTGGATGGGCACTTCTAATGTAAATCTATGGCAGAACCCAAGGGGCTTGAATTTTCGAGTTCTCCCGTAGATTTTGCGGTGACGTAGTGTCCCCATGAGTGACAGAACACTGAGCCAATCACTGCGCAACTATAGAACATTACCAACCCCTACGCTCTGTATTTTCCGCTGGCTGCCCCACCACCACAGAAAGCACTGAGCCAGGCTGAAACACCTGCATTTTGGAGCTGCCTTACTCAAGAAAGCAAAAAAGAGACCATGTTTATATGCTGCTTAATTAACTCAATATATTTTTTTTGACATTGTTTGCAAACTGATATGTGATACGTATTGTCGCCAAACTAACATGTAAAACATTTGCTAAACAGGTGGGTCTCTCACAATGACCGGTCGCCACTGTGCCTACAAGACTATTTGGTCTGTAAAGTGAAATCTCATGTTAGATTGTTTGTTGTGTGCGATAGATGACAGTCGAAAAATATTTCAATGTTCGTAATACAACTAAAAAAGTATTTACAAGCAAAACCAGCCAAGATTACCGTTTGTACAACATAACTGTCACCGATGACAGTTGGCCCACATACTGCACATTTTAGCTGGCCCTGCCATCAGTAGATTTCTGCCTACGTCACTGAATTGAACTAAATGAAAACCTGGAGTGCATTTCAAGAAGCTATTCTGCATTAGACTTCTACTTCTTCTACTGTTTATGTTTACTCCATAATGGTTATTGCTATATCTCATAGTCTTATAAGCAGGCCACACATATCTGTTTTCTTTGTACTCCTGTGGAAAGCAGAAACTGACCAAAATAGCAAAGTCATGTGATTTAAAATCTGAAAGAAAGAAGAAGTGGGAGATATTGACCAATACTGGGCATGTGTTGATCAGTGGGAGGACAAGCATCCTTCGTAGGAAAACAGTAAGTCTGTACAGGATGACAGCAGAAAAGCCTGAATAATATGCCTCTTCTCAAGTCTTCTCTGCCTTCATATCACCTGTTATGAGCAGTTTTGTATGAGTGATTTTACACCTTTCTAACATGCTTGATGAAGCTAACAAACTGAAAATCAACTTCATAAATAATATTTGATTGGTTGATCATCATCATCATCAACAACAACAAAAACAACAACAGAGACAACAAAAACAGTGACAGCCACCCACTGACCCTTTCAGAATTATACTATTATTCTAATGTAAATTATTCTAATAGAAAAGTATTCTGCAAAATTAAATTATTTTGATAAAGAAGGTAGGACTAGGTGCACTGTGCACTTTTAATGGAGCTACTGCTATAGGATATTTGAGTGACAGGATGGAGGTTATCAAATTAACTTCAGGCCTCAGCACTCTAATCTTCCTTCTGTAATATTGTTATTTTACTAGGCGGTGGGTGGAGGAGGGAACTCAAGTAATGTAATAGCCTTCAGGCGTAGCGACATTTTTATGGTCAAGCTGAGGATTCCAGGCTGAAAGAAGTTCCAGCTTAGGTATAGACATCTTACAGACCAAATACAATGTGGAAAAAGTGGTTCCTGTTTAAACTTCCTCATAATAGCACCTTTCCATCGTCTTGAAGACAGCTTGTTCTGATGTATTTTGGCAGAACTTGAGAAGACTGGGAAGTGTGCGGACGATGTCGGCCGTCAGGTGGAATGTTGTAATTTGGTTATGCATATACTGTGGCGGCACCTTTGCGCAAACAACCTCGCGAGAAGGTAAGTCATTCATACAGGCGTTCAAGATGACGTCCGAATTATATACGTTGTTGCTTATACGTTGACTAGCCACACAAATAGTCTGTACTGTATATTTGATCATATTTTCAGATTAACAATTGTTTTCTTTTCAATTCTCCTGGTAGTAATATGCTACTGTATTGTACATTACACTGCTAAAATGAATCAAATTATACTTTTATTTATAATTTAAAAAAAATAGAAGAGAAAGTTTTGTATAATGTAAATAGATTGCCGCTATCTGTGCACTTTACAGTATTTACATTTCATGCCAGAACACCACATTCATTGACAGCTGCAATGGGCTTACATTATGGTTCATATAAACCACTTTTACTTCCAATCCTCTCCCTTCGTTCCCTGCCTCTGTCCCTTCTCTCCTCTTCCTTTCAGTGGAGCTCTTCAACTCGGTCAAACAGGCCACTCTGAAATGGACATCTTATCCAAACCCCAAAGCAGTAAGTAGAATGGCTACCCATTCTGCTCTCCATGTCTAGCAGAAACACTAGATGCTGTGGAGGTTTAGACCAGTTACTTTATAGATCATTAATGAAATACATTTTTGGCCCGGTTTCCCTGACACAGTTTAAGCACGAGAATCTCTTGTTGAAGATACTTTTTAGTCCATTACATGGTTAAATCTGTATGAGGGAAACTGGCCCCTGGTGTTTTTGGCACTGTCCTACAGTAGGCCTATGGCTGTATGTCTAATAACAAGCTGTATCATCCTCTCCTGTCACTACAGTGGAGTGAGAAATTACTGAAGATGGGTTCAGAGACCCAAGTCCCAGTCTATCAAGCCTGCGCTGTCAACAACAAACCCAGTTCAAGATCACTACTGACTAACTGGATTGCACGGAAGGATGCCCTGCACCTGCTATTGGACCTACAATTCGCCCAGGAAGAGGAGTCATCATCCAATCAGCTGAGTCCACTCCAGGTCCACCTTCTGGAGTCAGACTCTCCACTGTCCAAATTTAGTGAATCCCAGAATCCCCTCAATCTAAAAACATCACAGACTTTCAGCACCACAACAGAAGTGCATGAGATCAAGAAGTACCTTAAAAACAGCCAGGAATTAATGTTAAACACTGAGCCTCTCTCACACGACGGATTCCATCTTGGATTCACCTACTCAGGGCCCTGCGTCTTCCTATCCTCTGTCAGGCTGTACTACAGGAGATGTCCTCGTTTGGTCAGCCACCTGGTTGGGTTTGAGGGAGCGTCTGCAGGAGCGGGGCCATTGACAGGGTCCTGTGTTGAGGGTGCCGTGGGGGTAGAGGGGCAGGTGAAGCCCCCTCAGAGGGAGTGCCAGGTGAACGGGGCGTGGGGTCCACTGCAAGGGGGGTGCACCTGTGCACCGGGTCACCAAGAAAAGGTGGACTCTTGTGAAGGTATGTGAAGACAAACCCGAAACACACCACTATGATGACTTTGACTCTAATAGATACACAGTATATTTTTTGAGCCAGGAGTTTTTCCCGGTCAGGTCCCGTAGTCGGGAAAAGCTCCTGGCCCCATGCATCCTTAAGGGCTAGCCGTCTATCTGTGTAGTAGCCTTGACAGATTTATTTGGGTTTCTTCCAACAGCCTGTAGAGTTGGATACTACAAGGCAGCCAATGAGAGTGGGGGTTGTCGCTCGTGTCCTCCCAACAGCAAGACGGACGGGGAGGGTGCAGAAGGGTGTGACTGTCGTCAGGGTTACTTCAGCCTCCCGGGTGACCCGTATGTCATGGGGTGCACACGTAAGACACTCCGACAAGTTCCTCAAACCACATTATTTATGTCATTTCGCAGAAGTATCAAACAAGATGTGCTTATACAGTGTATTTTTATGGATGAGTTGTGTAGAATGCAGTAAATAGTTCAACAACTTGCTTCAACTGAATAAGGATGTGCCATATTGGAGGAGTCAGAGAGGGTCATTCATGAATCTTAATGACACAATGGGAAACATGTTTGTAGATGACAACCATGTTTCTTTCATTTCCTAATTTTCTTATGTTCTAATATCTTGAGCTGTTTGGCATTTAGTATTTCTCCTCCACAGGACCGCCCTCTGCTCCTGTAAATGTAACAGTCCAGCGCCTCAATGACTCAATACTGACTCTGCTTTGGGACCCTCCCCTTGACCTGGGGGGGAGGCAGGAAGTGATGTATGATGTGGAATGCTCAGAGAGAGAGGGAGGGAGTGATGGTCAGTGGGCGGTGTGTGGGGAGGCGGTCATCTTTCTCCCTGCCTCGGCGGGACTGACCGTCACTGCAGTCAACCTCACATGGGTCAGCCCACGGTCGGACTACTGGCTGTTGGTCCGGGCAAGAAATGACGTGTCATTCCACCAGGGGGCAGCAGCAGCAGCGTCATCAACAGCCCCCATAATCATTCATAGATGTGAGTCTGTCTGGATGATGTCATCACATGTATGGTCATTACTACTACCTCATTCTAACACAGCTGTAACTGCTGCTGTTGATACCACGGGTGGGTCTAATCCCAAATGCTGATTGGTTTAAACTAAGGAAGAACGTGTGAGTCATGATCAAGATAAGAATTGTACCATCCTACTGTGATCATACCCTTATCATATCATAATATTTCATAGTGAGTTCGGATGATGTCATCACATTGGGCATCGCTGTTACGGTATATAAACAAAACCGAAACGGCTGCTGCTAACAACGCTGCTTAAAGATCATGACTCAGAGCACTAACCGTGGCTGTTAAAAGCTTCACTGTGCTGATAAAACATGCCCTGAGCACACATGTGCAAGGTTATGGATAACAGATGCAGCTCATTTCCTTTCGATGTAGGACATGGAATGTCAGGACAGATATGAATCCACCCACTTCAAGTGATGTGAAAATACCCGTCTGTCTACAGGGAAATCTTTAGTGATAAACACCCCTGGTCCCATCCCCCTGGATCCCCGCCCCCATGTGGAGGGTCCCTCTCCCTGGGTGATCATAGGAGCTCTACTGGGAGTCCTTCTGCTTTTGATTCTGGTCCCTGCTGCTGTTTATTCTCTGCTACGCAAATACACCAAGCGTAGGTAAATACACCAAGCTCAGGTAAATACACCAAGCTCAGGTAAATACACCAAGCTCAGGTAAATACACATAGCTCAGGTAAACCAGAATATCCACCTGGGGACCAGAGGAGGCTGGTGGGAAGAGCTATAGGAGGACGGGGTCATTGTAATGTCTGAAATTGAATTATTGGAACCGTATCAAACACATCAAACATATGGAAATCACGCTATACTCCGTTCCAAAAATTCCATTCCAGCCATTACAATGAGCCCGTCCTCCTATAGCTCCTCCCACCAGCCTCCTCTGCTGGGGACAGAGCCTTTGTGGCCTTTGTGATCTAGCTTGGATGTAGAGGTTCATATATATATTTCATATATATATTTATTTTCCAGTCAAGACCAGGAGGTGGGGCTGCTGCCTTTTCACACAGGTGTGACCTATTGTCGTAACGAGGGCCCACACGCTGCCCCTCAAGAAGGCAACAGTGAGTCTAAAACTGCCAAGAATTCACTATAAACAGTAGACACAGTATTTGACTCAGATAGACAGTCCTGTCTATGTAGATAACAGTGTTGTGTCCACATTTGACTCCCCCTCTCCCCTGTCGTCCTTTTCTCCTCTCCTTTCTCTCGTCTCCTATAGTGGTGGTTGTACCTGGTGTGGTCCAGTTGCTGGAGAGTGTTGGTGACAGACTACTTACCAGTCTGAGGGATGTCCTGGTGGACAGGAACCAGCTGATCCTGGGAAAGGAGCTGGGAGCTGGTCAGTCAGGGAGACTTATCATATAACATTCTATTCTATTCTGCAGCCTGCTTTTCTATTCTATCCTGATAATGAAGCATGTTCCAGTGAATTATAATGTGTTTTCACTGTACCTCCAGGAGAGTTTGGCTCTGTCTACGAGGGGATCTTTACTCCAGAGGAAGGGATGGACATCAAAGTAGCTGTCAAGACCATGAGAGGTACGCATCATTCAGGGAATTATTCCCATGTAACATGAATGGATATCTTGAATTATCTCCATGTAACATGAATGGATATCTTGAATTATACCCATGTAACATGATTGGATATCTTGAATTATCCCCATGTAACATTATTGGATATCTTGAATTATCTCCATGTAACATGAATGGATATATTGAATTATCTCCATGTAACATGATTGGATATCTTGAATTATCCCCATGTAACATTATTGGATATCTTGAATTATCTCCATGTAACATGAATGGATATCTTGAATTATCCCCATGTAACATGAATGGATATATTGAATTATCTCCATGTAACATGAATGGATATCTTGAATTATACCCATGTAACATGATTGGATATCTTGAATTATCCCCATGTAACATTATTGGATATCTTGAATTATCTCCATGTAACATGAATGGATATATTGAATTATCTCCATGTAACATGATTGGATATCTTGAATTATCCCCATGTAACATTATTGGATATCTTGAATTATCTCCATGTAACATGAATGGATATCTTGAATTATCCCCATGTAACATGATTGGATATCTTGAATTATCCCCATGTAACATTATTGGATATCTTGAATTATCTCCATGTAACATGAATGGATATCTTGAATTATCTCCATGTAACATGAATGGATATCTTGAATTATCTCCATGTAACATGAATGGATATCTTGAATTATCTCCATGTAACATGAATGGATATCTTGAATTATCTCCATGTAACATGAATGGATATCTTGAATTATCTCCATGTAACATGAATGGATATCTTGAATTATCTCCATGTAACATGAATGGATATCTTGAATTATCTCCATGTAACATGAATGGATATCTTGAATTATCTCCATGTAACATGAATGGATATCTTGAATTATCTCCATGTAACATGAATGGATATCTTGAATTATCTCCATGTAACATGAATGGATATCTTGAATTATCTCCATGTAACATGAATGGATATCTTGAATTATCTCCATGTAACATGAATGGATATCTTGAATTATCTCCATGTAACATGAATGGATATCTTGAATTATCTCCATGTAACATGAATGGATATCTTGAATTATCTCCATGTAACATTAATGCAGCCTATTCCTTAGTACTGCATGTCTGCACAGGAGGCTGCTGAGGGGAGGACAGCCCATAATAATGGCTTGAATGGACTGAATGGAATGTTATCAAATACATGGGAACTGATATGTTTGAAACCGTTCCATTTATTCCATTCCAGCCATTAATGAGCCCGTCCTCACCTGTGGTTTGTAAAGCTTAAACTGTATGTATTCTCCCTATGTGGCTTCAGTTGGACTCCACAGTCAGGAGGACTTAGAGTCGTTTCTGAAGGAAGCAGAGATCATGCAGCACTTTGACCATAACAACGTTGTCAAACTTCTTGGTAATTCTGCCCTACTAGCTCACCTTACTCTGTAACGTATTTTAATGCCGACTTTAATACTATCCCTCAACATTCCATTCATCATCCAAATTCTTGTTGCAGTATTGGCATCCTCTGAAAGTATCTGTGTTTGTCCTGCAGGGGTCACTTTGGAGCAGGAGCAGGATTCTCCTCTGCCAGTCCCTCTGGTGATCCTACCCTTCATGAAGCATGGAGACCTGCGCCGGTTCCTCATTGCTACCCGCTACGGGGATATTCCCATGGTGAGACACACGCACACACGCACGCACACCCACACACAAAGAGGCATGGACACAAGGACGCACATCACACGTGCACAGTCTCTGACTAATATGTATAATCTAAATGAATACCTCTTCCCTCCTAACAGTTTGTGCCTCACCAGAGTCTTCTGCGCTTCATGGTTGACATTGCAGCAGGGATGGAGTATCTGAGTTCACATGGCTTTTTGCACAGGGACCTGGCTGCACGCAACTGCATGTAAGTCCACCAGGGGGTGCCAGTCAATCAGAGTGTACTTACACGGAAACCTCAGTTAAGGTCTCTTCGTTCAAAGAAAGACTGCATCTATGTCACAGGAGGTTGGTGGCACCTTAATTGGGGAGGACGGGCTCGTGGTAATGGATGGAGTGGAATCAGTGAAATTGTATCAATTACATCAAACACATGTGTTTGATGCCATTCCATTTGCTTCGTTCCAGCCATTATTATGAGCCGTCCTCCCCAATTAAGGTGCCACCGACCTCCTGTGACATAGATGCAGTCTTCCTTTGAACAAAGAGGCCACTGATCTATGTCCACACCAATGGTATTCAGCTAAGGGAATACTATACGATGAAACCTACCAACATGTTCATTGAGGATGGGTAAGGTTCTTCCAGGCCTTCGAGGACATGGTACCAAGCACAGACTGATATCAGGATAGTGGGATGGATGGATACACCAGTTGGTAAATCAATTGAAACAAAGCCTTGTAACAGTAAATAGGCCTACAGATCACCATGCAATAGTAAACATGTTTTCTTTGTAGCTGTAAGTACATATTATTAAATAGTGTATAACGTAGTTGACTATCAGTCAGACTTGCTGTGTTTGTATCTGTGTGTGTCTGCACTCGTGTGTGTCTTTCCCTGATTGGGGGATGGCTTGTGTGTGTCTTTCCCAGGTTGGGGGATGGCATGTGTGTGTCTTTCCCAGGATGGGGGGATGACGTGTGTGTGTCTGTCTTTTCCAGGTTGGAGGATGATGTGTGTGTGTGTGTCTTTCCCAGGATGGGGGGATGACCTGTGTGTGTCTGTCTTTTCCAGGTTGGAGGATGATGTGTGTGTGTGTGTGACTTTTCCAGGTTGGGGGATGACGTGTGTGTGTGACTTTTCCAGGTTGGAGGATGACGTGTGTGTGTGTGTGTCTGACTTTTCCAGGTTGGAGGATGATGTGTGTGTGTGTCTGACTTTTCCAGGTTGGTGGATGACGTGTGTGTGTGTCTTTTCCAGGTTGGTGGATGACGTGTGTGTGTGTCTTTTCCAGGTTGGTGGATGACGTGTGTGTGTGTCTTTTCCACGTTGGGGGATGACGTGTGTGTGTGTGTCTTTTCCAGGTTGGGGGATGACTTGCGTGTGTGTGTGGCTGACTTCGGCCTCTCCAAGAAGACGTACAGCAACAACTACTACAGACAGACAGTGGCTATCCGAATGCCTGTCAAGTGGATGGCCATAGAGAGCTTATCAGAGTCCATCTTTACCAGCAAGAGTGACGTGGTAAGTCACACATGACTAAGAGATGACTGGCATGACATCTGACTGACCCATCACTTGGACCAGCAGTGTGAGCTGACCCTGTGGCCTGACCAGGACAAAGCCTGTATGCTACACATTACTGAAGCTAGCAGAGGGGGATTATAAAAATGGCTGTAAATAACTGGCTGTTATATCAATGCATGTTTAAATTGAAGAAAGTGTGTGTGTGTCTGTGTGTGTGTGTGTGTGTGTGTGTGTGTGTGTGTGTGTGTGTGTGTGTGTGTGTGTGTGTGTGTGTGTGTGTGTGTGTGTGTGTGTGTGTGTGTGTGTGTGTCCCTTTACTACAGTGGTCATTTGCGGTCACCATGTGGGAGATAGTGTCCAGGGGAAGGACACCGTATCCTGGGGTCCACAACTATGAGCTCCTGGAGCTGCTGAACGCTGGACACAGACTCAAGCTTCCTGAGTGTGATGACAAACTGTGAGTCCTCACTTTATTATTGTCTAGTTTAATAGTATGACCTCACTTGTTATGGAATCAGTGAGGGAATGTAGCTCAATGCATGTTCACAAGAACTGATGCTAGTTTTGTGAACGTAGATATGGTAACCAGTAGCCTCTGTTTACAATGTAATGTGTGAGTACAATAATTAATTGAATTTGAATGTGTAGCTGTATTTAGTGAAAACTTCAGTTTACAGATTCACACAGAGTTGTTGACATTTGAACCCCACTGGGCAAAAACTGGTTGAATCCATGTTGTTTCCACGTTATTTCAACCAAAATATGTAATATGATGCCGTTGAATCAACGTGGAAAACTGATTGGATTTCCAAAAAGTCTCAGTAAAAATACTACTTGAGTAAAAGTCTAAAATATCTGGTTTTAAATGTACTTAAGTACAGGTGTGGAAAAAATACTAAATTGTCATACTTGAGTAAAAGTATAAAGTAAAAGTAAATGCTATACATCAAATTCCTGTATTAAGCAAACCAGACGGCACGATGTTCTTGTTTTTTTAGTTTACGGACAGCCGGGGACACACTCCAACACTCAGACATTATTTACAAACACAGTATTTGTGTTTAGTGAGCCCTCCAGATCAAAGGCAGTAGGGATGACAACACGTAATATTAATAGGTACGTGAATTGGACCATATTGCTGTCCTGCATGAGCATTCAAAATGTAACTAGTACTTTTGGGTGCCAGTGAAAATGTATGGAGCAAAAAGTACATATTTTCTTCAGGAATGTAGTGGAGTAAACGTAAAGTTAAGTTCAGATACTCCAAAAAACGACTTAAGTAGTATGTTAAAGTATTTTTACTTATTTACTTTACACCACTGATCAAAGCTAGATGTTGAACTGACGTCTGTGCCCAGTGGGACATAAAATGCTCCTGGTTTTTCCCAAAATATTTATTGGCTAGCTTCTGGACCTCCCCTGTAGTTCTGTAGCTTTAACTAATGGAATCAACGTGAGCCTTATTGGCACGACAGGCTATAACTGAGAGTTGGGCAACATGAAGAATGTACGCAGAGGTGATATTGTCTGTGTAATTAATTATATGTTCACCCTGCCTCTCCCTCTCCCCCTCCTCCTCTCAATCCATCTTCCTTTCTCTCTCTGATACCGTGTCTCACTTTTCCTTTGTTCTCTCTCCATCCCTCTCTCGAGCCATCTTCTTCTCTCCTTCTCTCTTCCTTTATGCACTGTCTGACTTATTCCTCTCTCTTCCTTTCTCTCCCTCTCCCTCCTATTCTCTCTCCCTCTCCCTCCCTCTTTCTCTCTACCTCTCTACCTACCTCTCTCTCTTCTTCATCTCGCTCAATTTCGTGAGATGAGGGAGAGATATTAGATATATATATATGCACTGTATATCTACTCATCTCTCTCCCTGCACCTCTCATCTCCCCCCTAGTTATGAGGTGATGCTGAGTTGTTGGCACAGGGAGCCGGGACACAGGCCTGGTTTCAGGGAGCTGGGGGAGACGCTTAAAGCCCTTCTGTTTGAGCTGCCCCCGCTGGAGGCCAGCCAGGAGGCCCACTACATCAACCAGGGCCTGGAGGCTGCCACTCACAGTCCGTGGGTTGCCGATGGATATGACAACCCCGGTTTCGAGGGGGGCGCAGTGGGGAACGTGTACCTTCCCACCCCTGTAGGGGCTGGAGCTAATGTTAAACCTCCACCCAAGAAAGATGAGGAAGGATATATGTTGTGTACAAAAAGTGAGTCTGCTGTGTAGACAGTGGATTAGGATGGCGTTATGGGTGTTTTATAGATGCTTTTTGTGAACGAGACTCTGCTTTTTAAATGCGTTCTCTGGTGTTTTTGTGTTTCAGTCAGTTTGGTGTTTTATGTTCTGTCAGCTACAGTTATAGCGTACAACAATCCAAGCGTGTTTTAATGTGTTTATTCCATGTGTTCTCTGTGGTTTGATACCACAGCACAAATCAACATATCAAATATCGATCAATTCAAATCACCTTGACACTTTTATATGTACAGTGTGTGTGTGTGTGTGTGTGTTGCAGACAGATTACAACAGCTGGGCATTACCTTCCCGACTGATGATTGGTGTGCCACAATGTTTCTCCAACTTCTGTAAATAATGTTTGATAATCCATTATATGTCAACTTGAATAAAGTTTTATACTTTTTTTTTATTATAATGAACATTGTTTTAGAAATGATCTTTGAAACCCATAACTATATAAAAGCATTAAATTTTTCCATTGAATTCAAATGTGCATGAAGAAAGAGTGATATTGTGCAAGAATAGAGTGTGATGTGTCACCAAAGACAGTACAGTATGAGGGTCTAACGGTCGTCTCGCGCCGAACTGCGCATGTGCAGGCCGTCAAATCAAAGGCACTCCGTTATAAAGTTGTTTTTCACGAAAATTTAAACGTGTCAGTTTGTCACTTTCGCTAGGTTGGAGTAGTATCGCGATGTTGCGCCACTGGGCTTAGAAACTCCGTGGCGTCACCATGTCTAGGTATGGTGCATTAATGACAACTGGGAACTCGAAAAGAAACGAGGTCGAATCATGACGTCAGTTGATCCTTAGATCGTTAAGGCGGAGCTCTAGAATGAGGTCCGAGTTCCCAACTTGGAATTCCGAGTTGGATGACGGTACAGAACGAATTCTCCCAGTTGGAGCTCGTTTTTTTTTCGAGTTCCCAGTTCTCTTGAACATACTAAAGTCGGAGATTTCCCAGTTCCTTTGAACGTGGCAGTAGACTTTGAACTACAACTCCCAGCATCAGACCCTTTCTAGATCTGTCTGTAGTGCCACGTCATTTGATGTCACTGCCGCACCTGCGCAGCCATCTTGTACTTCGAGCGAGGAGCGGACACAGAAAGAAATCAAAAGGATAAAATAGACCTGTCAAATCAGAAGAAAATAGGAATGTCTTTAAACTTTAGATATCCTCATAACGATTAGACACCCAAGAAGGACAAGGTTATGTAACAAAAAAAAAATAGAATACGTTGAAATAGACATTCAAGTGCTTCGGATATCCAGACCTACAAGTCATCTTTTGCTTGTGAGAGAGAGGAGGAAGAAAAACACATCCCGAACGTCGGTCAAATCATGAATCCAGAATAGTGAGTAGACCCGCCGCCCCGAGAACCACTCATATATTTTACTGTAATGGTACATGAATAAATCCAACAAGCTATTGTTGTGCGCGGGCAGTTCCATAACATTTGACTTATGTAGCTAGTTATTCCGCTAGCTAGCGTCAGCTGATCGCTTTCTGGTGCCAGCCAACTGTTTTATATAAACATAGCTAGCTAGTTATCACGTCATTGTTATACGCATTGTCAATAAATATAGCTAGGTTGCTTGTCCCTCAAACATCTGTCACTTGTGTGTGTGGCCCTGAAATGCTCGGAGAATTAGGACGTTGTGCTTAAACGTCACACCGGTGCTGTAGCGTGTCTTGCTTTGAGGTCGCTTTGTCAGAAACACACAGCTCTGGGAAGGCGCCTTGTTCTTTGTCTCTAGCTGCAACGTAATGTAGCTAACTAGCTAATAATACCTATGTTAATGTTAGGGCCAAACCCTAGGTGCTACTGGACCAGAGTATATGGGCTTGAGGAGACGAGATCTGCTCTGACGCACAGGATCCTCCAATTCAACGTCCCATTGACCAGCTGTGCAAACGTTATGTTAATTCCGTCCGGTACTCACCAGAATATGCAATTTCGCAGAACAACTATGGTCATTACTGCTGTTACTAACGTTATGTAAAAAAATAAAAATAAAACCAATGATATTTGGCGATACTGTAGTGCTGCTGGATCAGCCGCCCTGTGCGCGGCAGTAATGAGTGATTTGTATTGGAGGTGCTGAATGGAGAAGGAGCTGCATCCCAGTAAAGAGACCAGAGTATGGGGGACTGGGTGTGTCCAAAGCGCTCTGCTATAGATTAGACCAGGGATTGGGCAATTTTGATGGGGGTGGGGCTCATGGGTCTGCATACCCACATTGATACCCCCCACCTTGCCAGCAAAACATTTTAGCAGCCCCCCTCATGACAGCAAAGAGAACATTTACGTTTTAAAGTTAATTTCCTGCAATTCTACACATTTTGCCATTGGGTGGAGGCAAATGTTTGCAGTTTTTAATATGATTACTGATGATCAATCGGGCCCCACCCTGGTCGGTAATTCGGCCTTGCTTACTACAAGTTTAGATAGTTGGCCACTAGACTAATTTAACAATCTAGAAAATGTTAGCTGACACGGGCTAATTGAGGGACTGCTGATTCGCTTTCCATACACCCACTCCTTACCATACACCCACTCCTTACCATACACCCACTCCTTACCATACACCCACTCCTTACCATACACCCACTCCTTACCATACACCCACTCCTTTCCATACACCCACTCCTTTCCATACACCCACTCCTTACCATACACCCACTCGCCCATACTCCGGTCGCCATATTGGACTGCAGCTAGCCAAACTTGACTGAAGGTGGATTTGGAAGTACATACCGTGCGTAATGGCAGTAATGATGATAGTTGCTCTACATAATATTAAACATTTAGTTCTGTGTACAGCCAGAGGCACAGCTAAATGCCCTATGTAGAAGTAGTTCCTTGAACACAAATTAATATGGGTATCACCATGATGTGATCATTTCTTGCCTCAGGAGTGTCTTTCTCCACACTTTCTCTATATTGGGCCTAAGCCTACAATCCTAAGCTATCCTAAGTAGTGTTGCAAGGTCTACCGGTACCACCGCATTATCACGGTACCGAAACATAATTCAACTTATGGTACCAACATTTTAGAGTACCGCTTCGTATGATACTACCACATTTTTCAGCCCTACCGATCGAAAGAACCTGCTGGCGCAGGTTTTGTTTATGTCTGTTTTGTTTATAAATTCAGTTGAATTTAAGCAACAGCTATTGGTCTCCTTGTATGCGCAGGTCCAATAATATCCATTTCACTTTCATGCGCATATCACGTGTGGCACTTGTAATCATCAAGCTACATCCTCTACCAGCCCTCACTCACCTGCTTCTCTCCATCCGCTCTTCATGCGCATCTATCAGTTTTTAAAATATAATTTAGCCGTGATGGCGAGCGGGGATGCTGACCCTGATGAGTCTTCTGTTAGATTTGTACATTTGTTACATTGGAGCAGAGCGAGTAATGTTGATACATTGTATCATTTCATCGCCTGTTATTACTCAGACTGGTCTGTGCTCTTGGTTGACTTTGCAAGTTCACTGTCATGCAGCCTCTGAGTGCTAGAGAGGGAAACTGGAGCACCGTTCGCGACAGGCATGCTTGCAGCTTTACAGCAAAGAAAACTGCTCGTCTCTAGCCTAAAGGGTTCAAATATGACCCGTATTACCAGAGGTCTTGTCTCTAGCCTAAACTCTTAAAATATGACCCATATTACCTATCGGGATAAGCACACATTTAATATAATTTCACAAACAATGTCGCGGTTCCTTTTAAACTAATCCTGGGTCGTCAATTATTGGTTTGATAACAAACAACGTTGTTCAGTCATGTTACCAAGCTAGCCAACAACCCGGTAACTTGACAGTAGGTCTAGGCACATTTGATTGGCCCAGGAAAAAGGAAATGGGTCTGCTACTCTTGATGTGCTTTAAAAAGTAGTATTCATATACGCCTAATAACTATCAAAAATCTATTTCTTACAAGAGCTCTTTAAATTCTGTTTGGTTCCTAATGTCTTAAAAGTTGGGAGCTGTGTGTGTGTGTGTGTGTGTGTGTGTGTGTGTGTGTGTGTGTGTGTGTGTGTGTGTGTGTGTGTGTGTGTGTGTATTTGCGGGAAAGAGAGTGGTGTGTGTTTTTGAGAGAGAGGGAGACCAGGTAGAGTGTGAGGAACGGAGGGAAAGTGTGTGTGTGTGTCTGTTAACTGAAGGGTAGTGAAGGTTTCATGTAGTGTTTTCCCCTTACTGCTACAATAACATGCAGATCATTATGTATACTGAACGAAAATATAAACGCAACAATTTCAAAGATTTTACTTAGTTACAGTTCATAGAAGGAAATCAGTCAATTGAATAAATAAATTAATTAGGCCCTAATCTATGGATTATGGAACTGGGCAGGGGCCAGGGCATAGAACCGCCCACTGGGGAGCCAGGCCCAGCTAATCAGAATGAGTTTTTCTCCACAAAAGGGCTTTATTACAGAAAAAAATACTTCTCAGCAACCCCCCTCCCCCCCAGTATTTTATTATACACTGAACGGTGTGAAGTTAAATTCAATGTGTTGTATTAAGTATGAATTTCAGTGACAGGTTTTTGCGTAGCACATGCGTAAAATGTTTAGAAAACGTTTTACACCCCCCGTCTGGGGGATGGGGCAAACAGGACCCTAAGCCACTGATTCAAATTTTTTCGCCCCGTAGTATTGCGATACTACTCTGTATCATATCGTTAGTAAAACTTTGGTACCGTGACAACACTAATCCTAAATTGAAGAAATGAATGCAACTTCACATCAGTAGTAGGGCTTATTACTGGAGTCAAGTAGCAACACTGTTTAGAATGTCTAGTCTTTGGTCTAATGTTGGATGCTTTCATTTCAGTGACTACCTGTTCAAGCTCCTCCTTATTGGTGACTCCGGTGTGGGAAAGTCCTGTCTTCTGCTCCGGTTTGCTGTAAGTAAACTTACTGTATATACTATTACTGTACACAGTTATTTAGTAAGTGGTGTACTGGTGCCTTCTGTCATGCAGGTTCCTGGATCTGTCTAACTGTTCTCTCTCTTCTTCCCTCCCTCCAGGATGACACCTACACAGAGAGCTACATCAGCACCATTGGTGTAGACTTCAAGATCCGCACCATTGAGCTGGACGGCAAGACCATCAAACTACAGATTGTGAGTCTGACACAAAGAACACCTCTACCTCTACCAACACCTCTACCACTACCAACACCTCTACCACTACCAACACCTCTACCACTACCAACACCTCTACCACTACCAACACCTCTACCACTACCAACACCTCTACCTCTACCAACACCAACACCTCTACCACTACCAACACCTCTACCAACACCTCTATCACTACCAACACCTCTACCACTACCAACACCTCTACCAACACCTCTATCACTACCAACACCTCTACCACTACCAACACCTCTATCACTACCAACACCTCTACCAACACCTCTACCAACACCTCTATCACTACCAACACCTCTACCAACACCTCTATCACTACCAACACCTCTACCAACACCTCAACCTCTACCAACACCTCTACCAACACCTCTATCACTACCAACACCTCTACCAACACCTCTACCTCTACCAACACCTCTACCACTACCACTACCAACACCTCTACCACTACCAACACCTCTACCACTACCACTACCAACACCTCTATCACTACCAACACCTCTACCTCTACCAACACCCCTACCTCTACCAACACCTCTACCAACACCTCTACCACTACCAACACCTCTACCACTACCAACACCTCTACCACTAACCAACACCTCTACCAACACCTCTATCACTACCAACACCTCATCACTACCAACACCTCTACCACTACCAACACCTCTATCACTACCAACACCTCTATCACTACCAACACCTCTACCACTACCAACACCTCTACCACTACCAACACCTCTATCACTACCAACACCTCTACCTCTACCAACACCTCTATCACTACCAACACCTCTACCACTACCAACACCTCTACCACTACCAACACCTCTACCTCTACCAACACCTCTACCAACACCTCTACCTCTACCAACACCTCTATCACTACCAACACCTCTACCTCTACCAACACCTCTACCTCTACCAACACCTCTATCACTACCAACACCTCTACCACTACCAACACCTCTACCACTACCAACACCTCTACCACTACCAACACCTCTATCACTACCAACACCTCTATCACTACCAACACCTCTACCACTACCAACACCTCTACCACTACCAACACCTCTACCACTACCAACACCTCTACCACTACCAACACCTCTATCACTACCAACACCTCTATCACTACCAACACCTCTACCAACACCTCTACCACTACCAACACCTCTACCACTACCAACACCTCTACCACTACCAACACCTCTACCACTACCAACACCTCTACCACTACCAACACCTCTATCACTACCAACACCTCTATCACTACCAACACCTCTACCAACACCTCTACCACTACCAACACCTCTACCACTACCAACACCTCTACCAACACCTCTACCACTACCAACACCTCTACCACTACCAACACCTCTATCACTACCAACACCTCTATCACTACCAACACCTCTACCACTACCAACACCTCTACCACTACCAACACCTCTATCACTACCAACACCTCTACCTCTACCAACACCCCTATCACTACCAACACCTCTACCACTACCAACACCTCTACCACTACCAACACCCCTACCTCTACCAACACCTCTACCAACACCAACACCTCTACCACTCTACCAACACCTCTATCACTACCAACACCTCTACCACTACCAACACCTCTACCAACACCTCACCACCAACACCTCTACCACTACCAACACCTCTACCACTACCAACACCTCTACCACTACCAACACCTCCACTACCAACACCTCTACCACTACCAACACCTCTACCACTACCAACACCTCTACCACTACCAACACCTCTACCAACACCTCTATCACTACCAACACCTCTACCACTACCAACACCTCTACCACTACCAACACCTCTACCACTACCAACACCTCTACCACTACCAACACCTCTACCACTACCAACACCTCTACCACTACCAACACCTCTACCAACACCTCTACCACTACCAACACCTCTACCACTACCAACACCTCTACCAACACCTCTACCACTACCAACACCTCTACCACTACCAACACCTCTACCAACACCTCTACCAACACCTCTACCACTACCAACACCTCTACCACTACCAACACCTCTACCACTACCAACACCTCTACCTCTACCAACACCTCTACCAACACCTCTACCAACACCTCTACCAACACCACTACCAACACCTCTACCAACACCTCTATCACTACCAACACCTCTATCACTACCAACACCTCTATCACTACCAACACCTCTATCACTACCAACACCTCTACCAACACCTCTACCACTACCAACACCTCTACCACTACCAACACCTCTACCACTACCAACACCTCTACCACTACCAACACCTCTACCTCTACCAACACCTCTATCACTACCAACACCTCTATCACTACCAACACCTCTACCAACACCTCTACCTCTACCAACACCTCTACCAACACCTCTACCACTACCAACACCTCTACCAACACCTCTATCACTACCAACACCTCTACCAACACCTCTACCTCTACCAACACCTCTACCACTACCACTACCAACACCTCTACCACTACCAACACCTCTACCACTACCACTACCAACACCTCTACCTCTACCAACACCTCTACCTCTACCAACACCTCTACCTCTACCAACACCTCTACCAACACCTCTACCACTACCAACACCTCTACCACTACCAACACCTCTACCAACACCTCTATCACTACCAACACCTCTACCACTACCAACACCTCTATCACTACCAACACCTCTACCACTACCAACACCTCTATCACTACCAACACCTCTACCTCTACCAACACCTCTACCTCTACCAACACCTCTATCACTACCAACACCTCTACCACTACCAACACCTCTACCTCTACCAACACCTCTACCAACACCTCTACCTCTACCAACACCTCTATCACTACCAACACCTCTACCTCTACCAACACCTCTACCTCTACCAACACCTCTACCTCTACCAACACCTCTACCTCTACCAACACCTCTACCTCTACCAACACCTCTACCTCTACCAACACCTCTACCTCTACCAACACCTCTATCACTACCAACACCACTACCAACACCTCTACCTCTACCAACACCTCTACCACTACCAACACCTCTACCACTACCAACACCTCTACCTCTACCAACACCTCTATCACTACCAACACCTCTACCACTACCAACACCTCTACCTCTACCAACACCTCTACCTCTACCAACACCTCTATCACTACCAACACCTCTACCACTACCAACACCTCTACCACTACCAACACCTCTATCACTACCAACACCTCTATCACTACCAACACCTCTATCACTACCAACACCTCTACCACTACCAACACCTCTACCACTACCAACACCTCTACCAACACCTCTATCACTACCAACTCCTCTACCACTACCAACACCTCTACCACTACCAACACCTCTACCACTACCAACACCTCTACCTCTACCAACACCTCTACCACTACCAACACCACTACCAACACCTCTACCACTACCAACACCTCTATCACTACCAACACCTCTATCACTACCAACACCTCTATCACTACCAACACCTCTACCAACACCTCTACCACTACCAACACCTCTACCACTACCACTACCAACACCTCTACCAACACCTCTATCACTACCAACACCTCTACCACTACCAACACCTCTACCACTACCAACACCTCTACCACTACCAACACCTCTACCACTACCAACACCTCTACCACTACCAACACCTCTACCACTACCAACACCTCTACCACTACCAACACCTCTACCACTACCAACACCTCTACCACTACCAACACCTCTACCACTACCAACACCTCTACCTCTACCAACACCTCTACCAACACCTCTACCACTACCAACACCTCTACCACTACCAACACCACTACCAACACCTCTACCAACACCTCTATCACTACCAACACCTCTATCACTACCAACACCTCTATCACTACCAACACCTCTACCAACACCTCTACCAACACCTCTACCAACACCTCTACCACTACCAACACCTCTACCACTACCAACACCTCTACCACTACCAACACCTCTACCACTACCAACACCTCTACCAACACCTCTACCAACACCTCTACCACTACCAACACCTCTACCACTACCAACACCTCTACCACTACCAACACCTCTATCACTACCAACACCTCTACCACTACCAACACCTCTACCACTACCAACACCTCTACCTCTACCAACACCTCTATCACTACCAACACCTCTACCTCTACCAAAACCTCTACCAACACCTCTACCTCTACCAACACCTCTATCACTACCAACACCTCTATCACTACCAACACCTCTACCACTACCAACTCCTCTACCACTACCAACACCTCTACCAACACCTCTATCACTACCAACACCTCTACCACTACCAACTCCTCTACCACTACCAACACCACTACCAACACCACTACCAACACCTCTACCTCTACCAACACCTCTACCACTACCAACACCTCTACCACTACCAACACCTCTACCTCTACCAACACCTCTACCACTACCAAGTATCTGATGGGCTTAATGCACCACCCCTTATGACCTGTGGAACTTCTCAAAGTAATGTTATTTTTTCACCTCAAACAGCAAGCAAACAAAGTCTGTTTTTACATCCATTGAGAATTACAATAGCTCCTCATAAAATAGGCCTACGTGATTAATTCTTATCCCAAGCGCAATAAAGGGAAAGGGGGGTACCTAGTCAGTTGTACAACTGAATGCATTCAACTGAAATGTTGACCCAAGTCAATAGATACAATGTTTCAAGTTTATTGCAGACAGGCCATGTGATTTATATAATATTTATTTTGATCAGGATATTTTCTACCTTCAATGGGTTTATTTGTTGGCTTCATAGGCTATTTTTACATAGTTGGCAATAGAAGTAAGTTTTTATGTTTATAATTTTCATTTAGATTTGGATAGAATGTTGATTACCCACATGACAATGATTTAGAGATACGAAGACGTTATTATAAATGAAATGAAGCTGTATATGCATATGAAAACCATAACTGGCACGCAGATTGGTAGAAATGGTAAGATAAATGGGCATTTCACATGAGACAGTATGCAGACTCTTTGTGTAGGCTATTACCGGCAACTTCAGGAGAGTAACGGCAGAGTCTGCAAAAGCCAGTAGGAGCGGAAGGAGGATGGTCGGGACAGGTTAAGGTTTTTTCCTTCTGGTTATCTTGATCTCTGGCTCCCTCTTGAGTCATTTGTGTCTTATTTCATCAAACAGTGAGCTTAAAACATCAGACAAGCTCAATGCATATATAGTTGATTTTATTAAAACAACACCACCGTCGCCGCCACCGCCTTTATTCCAGTAGTGGCACCCATTTCCTGATGTTATAAAGGCTTGACTAGATTTGATAAATGGTTCAGTAACCTAGTTATGTTGCTTAGTTTTACCTCCTGTGTTTGCTCTGTAGTTTAACACCTCGCCCTATGGCTAAACAACTGGGATCCAGTTCTGTTCCCAACATGCCTCTTTAGATGCAAGGACAGGAACTATAGATGTTAGTGTGCTATTCTATTGACCATACATACCTAGTGCTAATCCAGATGCTTTCAGGACAGGAATGATGTGAACTTGGATGATGACAGGTGAGTGTGTGTTTAGTAATTTAAATGAACCTAGTCTGTTTCGTTTGTTGGCATTAAACAACTCTCTCTCTCTCTCTCTCTCTCCCTCCACCTCACTTTTGTCATTCTCCACTCCCACCCTCTGTCAGTGGGACACTGCTGGTCAGGAGAGGTTCCGCACCATCACCTCCAGTTACTACAGGGGTGCCCACGGCATCATCGTGGTCTATGATGTCACAGATCAGGTGGGTTATTAGTTCAGAGGCGATCTGTGCTTAGACCTAGTCCTACTGGGTTTGAACAATTCTTAATCAAATGCTGTACTTCCCAAGTCCTTTTGACATACTAAAATGTTGTTTGGCATGGACATATTAGTCCTCTACCTGTTTCTCACATGCCTGTAGGATAGGCAGTCATACACTGTCACTAATCTCACTCTCTGTCTTGTGTAACTCCGTTCTGCTCTGTAGGAGTCGTACAACAATGTGAAGCAGTGGCTGCAGGAGATCGACCGCTACGCCAGCGAGAACGTCAACAAGCTGCTGGTTGGGAACAAGTGTGACCTCACCACCAAGAAAGTAGTGGACTACACAACAGCCAAGGTACAGCTACCGTACAACACCTACAAACCCAGATGAAATGCACTCCCAATGAGTAGTGTTTAAGAGATTTCAGGCTACACAAATCAATTATCGAATTTCTTTGTTTTGAGCGCTCAATATCTCTAGAAATCTTTTCTTCTTTTTTCCATTGGTCAGATAAAAATAAAAAAATACTTTGAGTCAAAAGTTGAGATATAATATCATCCAAAATAATATTGTGATATGCAATTGTATAAATATTTTCCCCCATCACTAGTGCATATTAAACTCGCAGACAAAATTACAGACTATACCGCCAGTACTTTTTGGCAATTAAACACATACAATACCAACATTTTTAACCCCACCTGCAGTATCATATTGTTTTATATTTGATGAACATACTACTGTTTTTTTTTAACACCATGGACAATACAACAACAGCTGGGCATTACCTTTTATGTTCCATGTGTTTGGTATATAAACTTTTTCAGGACCCTGTCTTTCAAAGATAATTTGTAAAAATCCAAATAACTTCACAGATCTTCATTGTAAAGGGTTTAAACACTGGTTTCCCATGCTTGTTCAATGAACCATAAACAATTAACGCACCTGTGGAACGGTTGTTAAGACACTAACAGCTTACAGACGATAGGCAATTACGGTCACAGTTATGAAAACTTAGGACACTAAAGAGGCCTTTCTACTGACTGAAAAACACCAAAAGAAAGATGCCCAGGGTCCCTGCTCATCTGCGTGAACGTGCCTTAGCCATGCTGCAAGGAGGCATGAGGACTGCAGTTGTGGCCAGGGCAATAAATTGCAATGTCCGTACTGTGAGACGCTTAAGACAGCGCTACAGGGAGACAGGACGGACAGCTGATCGTCCTCGCAGTGGCAGACCACGTGTAACAACACCTGCACAGGATTTGTACATCCGAACATCACACCTGCAGGACAGGTACAGGATGGCAACAACAACTGCCCGAGTTACACCAGGAGCGCACAATCCCTCCATCAGTGCTCAGACTGTCCGCAATAGGTTGAGAGGGGCTGGACTGAGGGCTTGTAGACCTGTTGTAAGGCAGGTCCTCACCAGACATCACTGGCAACAACGTTGCCTATGGGCACAAACCCACCGTCGCTGGACCAGACAGGACTGGCAAAATGCGGTTTTGTCTCACCAGGGGTGATGGTCGGATTCGCTTTTATTGTCGAAGGAATGAGCGTTACACCGAGGCCTGTACTCTGGAGCGGGATCGATTTGGAGGTGGAGGGTCCGTCATGGTCTGGGGCAGTGTGTCACAGCAACATCAGACTGAGCTTGTTGTCATTGCAGGCAATCTCAACCCTGTGCGTTACAGGGAAGACATCCTCCTCCCTCATGTGGTACCCTTCCTGCAGGCTCATCCTGACATGACCCTCCAGCATGACAATGCCACCAGCCATACTGCTTGTTCTGTGCGTGATTTCCTGCAAGACAGGAATGTCAGTGTTCTGCCATGGCCAGAGAAGAGCCCGTATCTCAATCCCATTGAGCATGTCTGGGACCTGTTGGATCGGAGGGTGAGGGCTAGGGCCATTCCCCACAGAAATGTCCGGGAACTTGCAGGTGCCTTGGTGGAAGAGTGGGGTAACATCTCACAGCAAGAACTGGCAAATCTGGTGCAGTCCATGAGGAGGAGATGCAGTACTTAGTATCTGGTGTGGCCACCAGCTGCATTGATTGTTACTTTTGATTTGGACCCCCCTCCTCCCCTTGTTAAGGGACACATTATTCAATTTCTGTTAGTCACGTCTGTGGAACTTGTTCAGTTTGTCTCAGTTGTTGAATATTGTTATGTTCATACAAATATTTACACATGTTAAATAAACGCAGTTGACAGTATAATATAATATATATACGTTTGACCCCTATCTATTCTGTCCCTATCTGCTGCCTGCAGGAGTTTGCCGACTCCCTGGCCATCCCCTTCCTGGAAACGAGTGCCAAGAACGCCACCAACGTGGAGCAGGCCTTCATGACCATGGCTGCTGAGATCAAGAAGAGGATGGGCCCCGGGGCCACGGCTGGAGGGGACAAGCCCAACCTGAAGATAGACAGCACCCCTGTCAGGCAGTCTGGAGGGGGATGCTGTTAAACTGGACTCTGTTCTGGATGCTCTCTTCACCCTCCTTGCACAGGGCTTCACTTCCTCCACCTCTTCATCCCTCAGCCTCCCTCCCATCTCCCGTTCTCTTACTCTTGCCGCGGGATGGGTGGTTGGATAGGGGGAGAGGAGAGGATGGCGGGGAGGAGTTGAGGGGTGAGAACTGAGGACTGACTTTAAGACCGTATCTCCCCCCCATAAAGTGAAGAGAAATAGTTAGGTGGGGGAACTTTTTCATTTTTTTAGAGCGATGAGTCAGGAAGGTAAACAGATATGAGAAAAGATTGGTATTGACTTAGAGGGGAACTGGGTGATAGAAGATTCGGTTTTAGATTCCGGCGAGCGCTTATCTCTCTCCCTCTCCTGTTTACACACACACGCACACAGAACAGGGGGCGGAGTGATTCTCCCATAGGAAGTCGTCACAGGTGAGGCTCTCTTTCCTTTAGGCTATGTCTGTCATTGCAACCCAATGGAAGTCCTATAGCAAAATTCAGTTTAGAGTGCTACAATAATCTGTGATTTATGTATTGTTCCTGTTTTATCTCAGACTGCTGGGGTGCCTTGTAGTCATGGCGACGCGTCACCATCTTAAGTCTGTCTATAGGTATCAAGTGAGTGACATGTTCAATCTAGCCTACGGTCTACGTTCCACATGCAATAGTAACACTAATGCACTATTTATACTCATGTATCCATCCATCCATTGTACGAACTGAATTGGCATTGGAGCAGACTGCAGACAGTCATGCACCACTACCAGCCTACCAACAACTGAGTCATCCATCATATTAATCGATGAGGATACGGGTATTATAGAAATAGAATGAATAGACCGGACTCTGAAGGAAGGCATCAGCAAAGAGGGGAGAGACATACACTTTGGCAGATACTGGACACTTTGTGTGGAGAAGAGAGTGCTGGGAAGGATAGCTCTGACTCCTTGTAGAGCCTGAGCTTTAGGTCGATTCGACACAGAACAGGAGAACGTTTGGTAGAACTTGGAATCACTCCATCCTTCCTTCCTTCCCTCCGTCCCTTTTTCCCTCTACATGCAGATGGGAGGATGTAGTGAGAGAGACTTGGTTTTTGAGTGCTTTAATATACTGTATGGTGTTAGTTAGCTCACATCACTGCTCTTGTTAGGATTTCACATGTAAAAAAGACAACAAAAAATACGACACATAAATATTTGAAATATGCTTATGTCATGTTTGTATGTCTTTAAGTTGTCAGGACTCTATATTACAGTATGCCCAAGGTGGTTCTTCAACATAAACAGACAGTACACACATACTGAGAACGGGGCATGATGTAGTACTAGATTAGTGGCGGGAGTATGTAGGAGCTTGGGCAATGCAACCGATATTCAACTAATTAACAGGACGTATGAAACAAGAAATGGGCATGTTCTGTCTTCATATTCAGAGATTATTATTCATATTATTTTATTGTTATTACAATGATTTTATTATTTGATATTTGTATTTTCTGTAGTTTTTTTCTAATTGAAAAAGCTTGTAAAAATTGCTTGAAATGTTGTTCATCTTGGTCGGGTGGAGTTAGGGAGTTGTCTCTGAAAGCTACTGTTCCCTCCTGTGCCTCACTGGACTCCTAAAGATACTGACCGCGTGCATAACTTCTATAGCATGTCACACCACAGGTTCTTTACACCTTGGCCATGACCGACTTCTCAGACCGTGTTGCCATCCACCATTTGTTGTCACGTGTCCCACAGTGCATTTCTTTTATGGTTGTCATGGTTTCATGTCAGTTAGTGTGGTCATTATGAAGCGTAGCCAGGCCATCATGGTTTAAACGGCCTAAGACATCCTGACCTAGCTAATTATGTTCCAGAGGAGTCCCTATTCAAGACCAAAGTCTCTGTACAGTACTATGACCCCATTCCAACTCTAGATCAGTGCATGAATGGTGTTCTTCAATGTTCTTCATTGTCAACTGCTAGCTAGTTCCAGTAGCCTCTATATAGCGTAACACATGGGAGTGTGTTTGGCTGGTCAGAATGTGTTTAATAGGCCTGGCTGTTCTGACTGAGTCCTTGTTCTACAGGAACCTGCCCCGCGCCGTTCCCTTCCCAGTCTGTCCTCATGGTTCTCATGGCTGTGTGTTATTTCTCAGAGGGAATTCCTATGGAACTATGGAACCTAGCAGAAATGTGAAGAAAACCCTCCAACCCCTGACCTTAACCAACCCCTGACCTTAACCAACCCTTGACCTTAACCAACGCTAGTCTTGAATTAATGTAATGCACTACAGTACGGCTAATACTACTAATATGGCCTCTAAGCTTTTGCTCTCTTGACAACAAAGAATATTGGCCTTTGTCGGTTGTTACAACCAGTTTTCGATCCATTTTTCTGTAGAAGTAGTCATGGTTACAACGGGACTTTAGGAAAATATATTCTCTGGCTTTGGTTGGAATTAG
Organism: Brachymystax lenok tsinlingensis; assembly: GCA_030435695.1. Taxonomy (NCBI): domain Eukaryota; kingdom Metazoa; phylum Chordata; class Actinopteri; order Salmoniformes; family Salmonidae; genus Brachymystax; species Brachymystax lenok. Next base: position 17,862,900 of record CM059798.1, read on the forward strand.
GGTGACTACTGTTAGCCAGGACTGGACCCATAGACTTGTTACAGCACTATAGTGGGCAAGTTGTGGAATTGACATATCCATTTTGTCCTCTTGATTGCCCCTTGGTCTTGCCAGTCTGACATGGTGCAGTAGGCAGTGTGTAACTGTTCTAACCTTCGACCTCTATATCTTTATTACTATGTGAAGAGCAGACGGGAAGGTTTCTACTCTAACGACAACTATGTAAGTGTGTTGTACGGTGGTGTTATATGGTCATTGAGCCTGGTTCAGTTTGGCTTCATTGGGTTTGAGCATGTTTTGTCGTCATGGTCACGTTACTGTCTTAGAACAAGTCCTAGATTCTGGTTCATTGGGTTGGAGTGAGTTTGACCGTGCTTGAACGTTCATGGGTAGCAGGGACTGACTGGTTTTGGCATGCAGACAGGATATGAACTCCCATCACCCTCCTCTTTAAGCCAATCAATATATTACAACAATGTTCTCTGAATGGCTCCTACTACTCATTGATGAATCTGGCTTGGGCTTTGGGAGCTTTCCCGATCGGTCTTCGGCAGATAGTTGAAGTTAAGGTGGCACAGACGCGGCCTCCCGGCTCAGAGCTCCATGTAGTAACTTGCAATTGCAGCCTCTAAAAACTGTGATGTCCAATGTATACTGACGAGTTAGTGAGCGCTTTGCTGTCTGCAGAACACAAATACCAACCAGTCTGGCATTAATGTCTAGAAGAGCGACGCGAGGGCTGAAAGCAGTATCTGTTTGTGTGTGAACAGCAGGTTAACAGAAAGTATGTGTTGTAGATGTGATTTTTAGGGTAGTAGATCCAGCAGCCGTCTTAGCACTAACGTTAGTGTTTGTCTTTTTGGTAGAGCCTTTACAGATGTTGTTTGGCCTGTGACGCGATGCAAGACTCAACCAGACTGGATTGTGTGCCAGCTCTCATTTTATGCTCATTCAGTGTGGTGTGATGAATTTGAGGATCTGGTAGGCCTAAGTAATCGCTGGTAGGAAGGGAGGGAACAGTATTGTGTGGGGTCGGGGACGGTCTGTGTGCGTGACATTCCTCCTCTCTGAGCGCAGGCCGGCTTTTCTCTCCTTCTGCGAATGAAACGATTGTTTGCAACTCTCCACGCAGACACACGCACACTCGGTCACACAGACTCGCTAAATTGGATGTTTCACGCCATAGCAGTGCCCTTTTGATTTGTTCTGAATGTGCTTTTCCTACCAAGAATTCTTGATATTCTACTGATTTTAATATATTAATTGAAAATATACTGTGGTAATATTGTGTCCGGTCCATCGACGGATATGAGGGAGGGGTTTATGAAGTGGGGGTGGAGTTAGGGGCGGGCTTTGTTTGGGTACGTACTCATGAATGTGATTATGATGGAACTGCTAAAAGCTTTTCTTTTTTAGTTTTTGTGTCATTTGCACACTTCTTTGTGGCTCTCCCATGGCTTAATAAAGGAACACACATGTTCTTTAATACCGAGCGTCATGCAGGTCCCCTCATGATCCTCCCTTTTATTTTCAGTTTTTCCACTTGTCCACTTTGGTGCTCTCTGTCTCACTGCTGAGTTTGATCATGATGTTTTTTTTATGTAAATATTATAAATATATATATAATAAAATGAATAAAAAAGATCAATGTCAACATGGGTAAACTGTCCCTTATTCCCCCCCCCATGTAATGTGTATTATTATCAGTACACCAGTGTTGTCAGATTTATGAAAGTGTGTGTTTATACGTACAAGTCAATGTCAACCATGTGTGTGTCTGCAGGATGGTACTGTGCTGGAGGTGCCGCATGAGGTCACTCCCTTCCCTGAATCACCGCCGGAGGGCAGGAACAGATCCAGTATCTGCCTGGCAGCCTGCCTATCAGCTCTACTTTGTCCTTGATTTGACACACTCTCTCACACACACACAAGCATAAATAAACGTTGAGAGTGAAGAAGACCCAGGCAGCTGCTCATCTAATGGTGTACCCTTTTACTCTACATGAGAGGGAAGTAATGTGTTCAGTATGGAGCTGCTTCAAATGGAATCATTCACAATGAATATTGCTAGAGAGTGCTTTGGGCAGGGAAGTGACAGCTCTAATATAAAGTCTTAGGACTGCTGCTGCAGACAGGTTGTTTTCAGTAGGAAGACCCTCTCAGCAAAAACATACCAGCTAATTCCATTCTAGCACTAAAAACATACCAGCTAATTCCATTCTAGCACTAAAAACATACCAGCTAATTCCATTCTAGCACTAAAAACATACCAGCTAATTCCCTTCTAGCACTAAAAACATACCAGCTAATTCCATTCTAGCACTAAAAACATACCAGCTAATTCCCTTCTAGCACTAAACACATACAAGCTAATTCCATTCTAGCACTAAAAACATACCAGCTAATTCCCTTCTAGCACTAAAAACATACCAGCTAATTCCCTTCTAGCACTAAAAACAGACCAGCTAATTCCCTTTTAGAACTAAAAACAGACCAGCTAATTCCCTCCTAGCACTAAAAACGTACCAGCTAATTCCATTCTAGCACTAAAAACAGACCAGCTAATTCCATTCTAGCACTAAAAACATACCAGCTAATCCCATTCTAGCACTAAAAACATACCAGCTAATTCCATTCTAGCACTAAAAACAGACCAGCTAATTCCATTCTAGCACTATTTTGATTACATATTGAAGCTATATTTAGCATGTCAATCTGAAAGTCGCTGCAATTGAGAATTGAAGTCGTGTGTGTGTACTGAAATGAATATTTGTATGTTGAATTCAATTAGGTTTTGTGATACATGCCAAGTACATCATTATTTTCAGTCATCTGCCAGACATTGGTCTAGACAACTATCCTTAAGTAGTGTTCAGGCTTAGAATTAAGACATTGTCCAAAATCAATCCAATGATATGTGCACTGATCTGAGTGTGTGATACAGTCATTGAACCAGGGCCTGTATTCACAAAGCATCTGGAGTGCTGACCTAGGATCAGTTGTGCATTTTAGATCATAATAAATAGATTGCATGGACGGGGGTCCTGATCCTAGATCAGCTCTCCAGGACCCTGAACTATGTGGAATCTCTCATGACTAAACTGACCCATTGTCCTTCCTTCCTTCCTCCCTCCCTCCCTCCCGATCTTCTCCTGTTGTGGTGGCAGGGAGCTGGTGACCTTGAGTGAGTTATTTATAGTGTGGTGACGCCGCAGACTGGGAGCAGGGTACCAGACACAACTCAGGGGGAGACCGAACAGACAGAGAGAGAGAGAGAGAGAAACAGAGATGGAGGTTCTGTAGGTTGAAATCAAACCTCACTGAATGGGTTTCCTCAAGTGAAGGATGAAAACCACTCATGTCATCAGTTAGCTGTTGAGGATGCTGTTGATTGGCTAATGGCCTGGTAGGAAGTCAGCCATCTTGTTGCTTCAGACCCATCCTGATGAATCCGATCTAATGAGTCAATCACCAGGATAGAAACAGGTATCAGATCTAGCTCTAACATTGAGTCAATGAGGAACCAAGTGCTCAAAAAAGACCTGTAAACACCATCATACACAATGGATGGTTTCATCATTAGATCTAATTAATCTGGATTGACTTAAACTAGTAGCCTGACTACCCATCCACACTGCTCCGGCCAAGCGCCACGCCCTCTAGTGTTTATTTTCCAAAGAAACCATAGCCAGTTCATCAGTTCAATTCATCAGATTATGAAACTATTAATTCACACTTTTTATCTATAATCAGTAATCCAAAAATCACCAAACACTTGTCACGTTTTCATTTTTCAACACCTTTTATTTACATATTCCCCAAATACAACTTAAATGCCATTTATGCTTCATCTGCTTCCATCACGTTTACCTCTTCAGTTCAGTCCATCTTCATTTCAACAGTCTTTCCAATGATTATCCCTTCATGTTTCCTTTTAGACTTTTCCATAGTCCACCCTCCCTCCACCCTGCCCTCTATCTCACCCCCAGTGGCAGGCTCAGTCGACGGGCCCCTGAAAGATGAGTTTGATGTGCCCATGCTCGCCCGTCAGCCAGGTGCCACAGAAGGGGCATGCGGCGTGGAAGGCGTGTGTGCCGTGCGGCAGCGGGATCTGGCTCCAGCCCGCCACTGTCTTTTCCGAACACACGTGGCCACAGGGGCAGAAGGCGTGCGTCGGGGGGCCTGCGTCCAGGTACAGCCCACCCTCACAGCCCAGCCACAGGGGCACGTAGGGGCCCACGCGCCGGCACATGGGGCACTCCCTTTCCCCGGTGCTCGCCGGAGCCGTCCCTCCGGGGCCCACGTTATGGCCCTTGTCTTTCCGGTAGCCCCAGTTGTGGTAGCCGTGGACGTGACCACAATTGACGTAGACCCAAGGCTGCTTCTTGTCCACAATCTCTCGCTGGGCCAGGCTGGGGAAGGCCAGAGTGTTGAAACCCACGGGGCACTGGGGCCGCGCGGCATTCAGCTCCTGGCGGAGTGTCTCCAGCTGCTTGAGGGTTGGGGTGCGGCGCAGGCCCGACGGGCTACGCCACAGAAGGGTGGCGCCGCACAGGTCGATCAGAGAGCCGTCCTGCAGGGTGTTGGACTCGTTCTCCACCTGGAGAGAAGGAGGGGAGGAGGGATAGTGGCAGGATTAGTAAACAAGCCCAGAAAATACTGTAACTATTTGCATGTTGTTTCCTTTTTCGTTGTCTGGAATTTTGTTTCCCTTCCCAACAACCACTTGATGGCACTGTGATCATCCCATAGACATTAAAGCCATGATTCACATACCATCAAGAGTCTAATCAAATGATTCACATACCATCAATAATCCAATCAAATGATTCACATATCATCAATTATCTAATAAAATGATTAATATACCATCAAGAGTCTAATCAAATTATTATAATACCATCAAGAGTCTAATCAAATGATTCACATACCATCAATAATCTAATCAAATGATTCATATACCATCAAGAATCTAATCAAAATGCTAACAATTGATTAACAAAACACAATTCAATAATTCTCAAATTTGAGAAACCCTGAAACCTATCAGATGTCTAGTTTGACTATGCACTCCATTATTTAACCCCTCGGAAACACACATAGTAGTGTGATAGTCTTGATAACCAGAAGAGGTTTGAGGCTCTTTCCTTTATCAATTATTTTACTTATGAATATCATAAATTATCTCACAATTCCTAGTCTAGGTGTCCTTGAGATAACTACAGGCATAACAGTAGTCCTGATAATCACACAGGTGTGAGGCTTTATACCCCCCCTTACCACTGATGACCCCCCTCTCACCAATGTTCCCCTCTGCTGGGCCGAGCGTGTCTCCCGCAGGGCAAAGACGTTCCCACACACCGAGATCTCCCGCCACACGCCAGGCGCCGGCTCAGACACAAACTCCCCCGCCGGGTGCATCACCAGCACGCCATTGGTGGTCAGGCCGTCCATCAAGCCATCCGACGTCCGCCATTTGGCAGCCCGCTCCTGAGAGACCCGCCCCCGCACACAAAGAGACAGACAAAGAGCCAAGGTAAGGGATAGTGATGATAGAGGCAGATAGAGAGATCAAGAGGGGAGGGAGGTAGAGTGAGAAAGAGAGAGGAAGAGAAAGAAAGAGAGAGAGAGGGTGGGTGGGGCAAATAGAGAAAGAGGGGAAGAAAATAACAGCTAACGTTGCTTTTTGCACTTCTATATTTAGCACAGAGTATGACTGCTATACTGAGATGCACACACACGCATAAACATTGCAGGGCAATCCAAGCAGCGGCTGTGTTCTCTGATATTCTCTGTCAGTGGACATAGAATTCAAAGCAGTCACGACTGCAAGCCATTCAACCAGTATTATTGTATAAGCTTTACAGTAAATGTACATCCTTATATTTTTTTCACAAATCCCCCTCTCTCTCCATCCATCCCTCTCTCTCTCTCTCTCTCTCTCTCTCTCTCTCTCTCTCTCTCTCTCTCCACCTCCACATTAGCAGTGTGCCGAGCCACCTGTCTGACCCCGCTATCTGCCAAGGACATTGTGTGTGCCAGTTATAGTATAGAGGAGGTTATTCAGCCTGCATTTCATTGACAGCAGCTAGCAGCTCTTAAGCTATTATCCGGATCTCCAGCTGTATTTTTAGCATAGCCGTGCACTGACGACATGCTACGCTGCTACGATGAGTTATAAAAGTCTCTATAGTTAGGTTAGGTTAGTCATCCGGATGTTATGTCACAATTATGTCATGACTTGGTAACATTGTCCTTGTGGGTCGACTTTTTAGTGTCACAATATGTGACGTCACGCAATAATTGTCATCAATGTCATCATTATGTGTTAGCTGGAAGGCATGGCAGGAGGCAAGATCTGGGGGGGCACATTATAGCCAATGAGAGGGCAGCTATGCGTGTGAACAACAGGCACAATGGGCACAATTATCAGTACACATGTAACAACCTAAGCACCAGGAAACCTCTATTTGATCAAATAAGCCACACATTTTTTCTTAACCAAATTCGACATGCTCTCAAATTCCTCGCTTGGTGAGCGAAAAAAAACTACAAAACGCCACCTGCTGGAGAAGACAGATTTTGGGCCCAGATGTCCCTCTCGCTTCACCTCTTCCTCTCTGGCTGTAGTCAGTAAAAAACATTTTCCGAATAAACAATGCCTTCTTGTGTTATATTCACTAAAACACATCTAATGTATCACCACTGCATGTATCATAATTAATAACTGCATTATGGTGTATTAACTATCCTGTCATTGGTCACTGTTGGCACAGGACGCAGTATTCATCCCTGGGACAATCTTTTAAAAAACATTACCACGTTCCTTAATCCAATCCAATATGGCCGCCCTTCCTGCCCCTCATAATCAAGTGCTAGTGGAGGTCAGTGGCAGACAGGCAGTGTGGCAGGCAGGCGGTGTGGCAGGCGGTGTGGCAGACAGGCGGTGTGGCAGACAGGCGGTGTGGCAGGCGGTGTGGCAGACAGGCGGTGTGGCAGGCAGGCGGTGTGGCAGGCGGTGTGGCAGACAGGCGGTGTGGCAGACAGGCGGTGTGGCAGACAGGCGGTGTGGCAGGCAGGCGGTGTGGCAGACAGGCGGTGTGGCAGACAGGCGGTGTGGCAGGCAGGCGGTGTGGCAGACAGGCGGTGTGGCAGACAGGCGGTGTGGCAGAAAGGCGGTGTGGCAGGCAGGCGGTGTGGCAGACAGGCGGTGTGGCAGGCAGGCGGTGTGGCAGGCAGGCGGTGTGGCAGGCAGGCGGTGTGGCAGACAGGCGGTGTGGCAGGCAGGCGGTGTGGCAGACAGGCGGTGTGGCAGTACAGTGTGTCTGACTATGACCCTGGGGCTTGCTCCCATCGACGGAGATGAGTACTGCTGGACTCCTGCCGCCAATGTCTTCCACAATGACAATGCCTCCCTCCCTCCCTCCCTCTCTGTCTCTCTCTTCCTCCCTTCCCTCCCACTGGCCTCCCTGTCTCTCCCCTTGCCAACTCTCTGTCTCTCCGTTTACAAATTAATCTTGCAGAACCCCTTCAATAGCTCATTCCATGGTATGGGCGAAAGGAGGGGGGGGGACTGAGTGCCTCTGCCAGAATGGATCAAAAGCTTATTTTGTCAATGAGTAAGCAAGCAACCCCCCCTCCACTTCACGACACTGGACCACTGCACTGTGATTTTATGCTAGTCGATTGTTGTGTTTGCTGATTGGAGCGGTTTCAGTAAACAAACACTCACACTCGCACTCACATACGCACATACACTTTCTGTGCACATACACACACATACAGACAGACACAAGTGTTTGCACACACACATAACATGCATTCATATCAATTTAATCACAGCTCCTTGATTCCACCAATTCCCATTTCCCTGCAGTTTGTGTGAATGTGTGTGTGTGTGTGTGTGTGTGTGTGTGTGTGTGTGTGTGTGTGTGTGTGTGTGTGTGTGTGTGTGTGTGTGTGTGTGTGTGTGTGTGTGTGTGTGTGTGTGTGTGTGTGTGTGCGTATAGCATCCAACAATGCTGTCATAAATCCAATCCATTAAAAGAGTTGTGGCCCTTAGAGCCTGACAAAGCAAATGCGGCTTGGCTGTCCCGGACGTGCGTTTATTGATAATTACCGTTAATAGTACTGTTGATCTTTAAACAAAGTGCAGGCCGGAGCTGTTTCTGTGGCTGGGCACAGGGCCAACCGTGAGAAGCCATAGCACTAAGGCGAAAAAGATGCCCGAGACCAGAGGAATGTGTGTCTGTCACGTGTGCTCCCTCTCCGGCCTCTAGGTCACCAGGCTGCTCGTTATGGCGCACACTGGTCACCATCGTTACGCGCACCTGTGCGTCATCAGACTCACCTGGACTCCATCACTTCCCTGATTACCTTCCCTATATCTGTCACTCCCTTTGGTTCCTTCCCCAGGCGTCATTATTTCTGTTTCATGTCTGTGTGCTGTTAGTGTTTCTTGTTTTGTATTTTGTTCCGTTTAAAATACTCACTCCCTGAACTTGCTTCCCGACTCTCAGCGCACATTGTTACAGTGTCAGTGGAGGCTGCTGAGGGGAGGACAGCTCATAATAATGGCTGGAACAGAGCGAATGGAATGGCATCCAACCATGTGTTTGATGTATTTGATACCATTCCACTGATTCCACTCCAGCCATTACCACGAGCCCGTCCTCCTCAATTAAGGTGCCACCAACCTCCTGTGGAGACCAGAGGTGTGTGTGTTTGTGCGTAAGATGGGGACAACAGAGTGCTAATGGGTTTGTCCAGTACAGAAGGCTGTGTATGAATGTATACCTCGACAAAACATTCCCAAGAAGCAGACCACATGGTGAAGATTCACACAGCCACCAACTCCTCCACACCACCACTTCCTCCCCTGATTCATCTCCACAGTATATCACACATAACGATGACATCAACGGGGTGTGATGTCGCCCATGTTGTCACTCACACTGTGGTCGTCACCGCGATGACTCACCCCCAGGAAGATGTTTTTGGAGGAGTCGAAGCCGGCGGCGTAGATGCGGGCCGTGTACGGGGCGCTGCGTTCGCACATGATACGGCACGCGTAGCGGGATATTGTGCTCTGGGCCGACTGCCCTCCTCCACCGCCCCCCTCGCCCACCGCACCCTGGCCCTGCCCCCTGGCCCCGCACCCTGGCCCCGCCCCCCTGGCCCTGCCCCCCACCACCACTGGTGCTGTTGCCTGCCGTGTCCGTCACCACAAAGTCAATCATGTTCTCTGTAGAACGCCCGATCTGTCAAGGGAGATAGAACATAGGAGATAGAACATAGGAGTTATAACATGGGAGTTAGAACATAGGAGATAGAACATAGGAGTTAGAACATAGGAGTTAGAACATAGAAGTTAGAACATAGGAGTTAGAACATAGGAGATGGTTCATAGAATTATAGAATAAAGTACAGCAGAATAGAGTGGAGCAGTGTGGAGTAGTGTAGAGCAGTGTGGAGTAGGGTGGAGCAGAGTGGAGCAGGGTGGAGCAGAGTGGAGCAGTGTGGAGCAGGGTGGAGTAGGGTGGAGCAGGGTGGAGCAGAGTGGAGTAGTGTGGAGCAGGGTGGAGCAGTGTGGAGCAGAGTGGAGCAGTGTGGAGCAGGGTGGAGTAGGGTGTAGTAGGGTGGAGTAGGGTGTAGTAGTGTGGAGCAGGGTGGAGTAGGGTGTAGTAGTGTGGAGTAGTGTGGAGTAGGGTGGAGTAGGGTGTAGCAGTGTGGAGCAGTGTGAAGCAGGGTGTAGTAGGGTGGAGTAGGGTGTAGTAGGGTGTAGCAGTGTAGAGTAGTGTGGAGCAGGGTGTAGCAGGGTGGAGTAGGGTGTAGTAGGGTGGAGCAGGGTGGAGTAGGGTGTAGTAGTGTGGAGAAGGGTGTAGTAGGGTGTAGCAGTGTGAAGCAGGGTGTAGTAGGGTGGAGTAGGGTGTAGTAGGGTGTAGCAGTGTGGAGTAGTGTGGAGCAGGGTGTAGCAGGGTGGAGTAGGGTGTAGTAGGGTGGAGCAGGGTGGAGTAGGGTGTAGTAGTGTGGAGTAGGGTGTAGTAGGGTGGAGTAGGGTGGAGTAGGGTGTAGTAGTGTGGAGCAGGGTGGAGTAGGGTGTAGTAGTGTGGAGTAGTGTGGAGTAGGGTGTAGTAGTGTGGAGCAGGGTGGAGTAGGGTGTAGTAGTGTGGAGTAGTGTGGAGCAGGGTGGAGTAGGGTGTAGTAGTGTGGAGAAGGGTGTAGTAGGGTGTAGCAGTGTGGAGCAGTGTGGAGCAGGGTGTAGTAGGGTGTAGCAGTGTGGAGTAGTGTGGAGCAGGGTGGAGTAGGGAGGAGTAGTGTGGAGCAGGGTAGAGCAGGGTGGAGTAGGGTGTAGTAGGGTGTAGCAGGGTGGAGTAGGGTGTATTAGGGTGGAGCAGGGTGGGGCAGGGTGGAGTAGGGTGTAGTAGTGTGGAGCAGGGTGTAGTAGGGTGTAGTAGTGTGGAGTAGTGTGGAGTAGGGTGTAGTAGTGTGGAGCAGGGTGGAGTAGGGTGTAGTAGTGTGGAGTAGTGTGGAGCAGGGTGGAGTAGGGTGTAGTAGTGTGGAGAAGGGTGTAGTAGGGTGTAGCAGTGTGGAGCAGTGTGGAGCAGGGTGTAGTAGGGTGTAGCAGTGTGGAGTAGTGTGGAGCAGGGTGGAGTAGGGAGGAGTAGTGTGGAGCAGGGTAGAGCAGGGTGGAGTAGGGTGTAGTAGGGTGTAGCAGGGTGGAGTAGGGTGTATTAGGGTGGAGCAGGGTGGGGCAGGGTGGAGTAGGGTGTAGTAGGGTGGAGTAGTGTGGAGTAGTGTGGAGTAGGGTGTAGCAGTGTGGAGTAGGATGGAGTAGGGTGTAGCAGTGTGGAGTAGGGTGGAGTAGGATGGAGTAGGGTGTAGCAGTGTGGAGTAGGGTGGAGTAGTGTGGAGTAGGGTGTAGCAGTGTGGAGTAGGGTGGAGTAGGATGGAGTAGGGTGTAGCAGTGTGGAGTAGGGTGGAGTAGGGTGGAGTAGGGTCATGAATATAATAAAATGTATATGAGTGGAAATATGTCTTTGGGGAGGAGGGTAGAAAGACCGAATTCCATTTCAATCCCACTGAAGTCATGATATTGTCTGGGGCACAGTGGACAAATGCCCACAACACTTCAGTAAACAAGTCCGTCCCAAGCCCAATTCCACTTCAAAAAGTTCAATTTCCTATCAGCTCCCTCCCAGGCTGCCAGGAAATAAAATGGCAGCCTCATCACAGCCCCTGGTTGGAGAGAGAGCTGACAGAGGGACAGATGGGCTCACTGCAGCCTTGGAGCATTTCAGCCCTGCAGCCTGCAGCCCCTCGGATCCATTCAGTCTGCAGGAGTTGGGACTCCACATTCATCACAGGGATGAGAGATAGACAGCGGATGGGAGGAGAGGAGAGGAGCAGACACCACCACAGTCTTCTCATGACTCTGCATTTCTAAGAATCCCTATGGCATCTGCTAACAAAGGACATTTTCCATGAACTGTGACATCTGCTCACAGTGAGTGTGTAGGTAGACTGGTCCCAGATCAGTTTGTGCCGTATAGCCAACTCCTACGGACGTTGTTATGCTATAAAATACAAACTGATCTAGGACCAGGCTAGTGAGTAGGCAAGAACAGGGGAGTCTGCAATAAGGCTGTGACTGTGTTGATCCCAAATGGCAACACATAGGGAATAGGGTGTCTCATACTCTGTTGTCAGTTTCTAGGTCCTTGTTGTGCTGAAGCATTGGGGCTCTGGCTGAGTTGGCATGTCATGTTAAAGATGACTCACCTGAAACATATCTGTGTTGCTGTCCTGGGTGTATTCTACAATGACCGAGTGACTCCTGGACAGGGTGTAGGAGATGCTGTGCTGGCTTTTGTTGCTGAGAGCCTGTTGATGCAGAACACACACATATACAGGAAGCAGGTCATATAGCCAGCTACTTAGGAAAGGGCATTCCTGTATGAAAATGCATTAGTACCATACACGGTAAGAGTTAATAAAGGTAGTCGTATATATGTACTACTCATTCCTACAGTAAACATTTTATAGACAGTGTTTAATACTGTGGAAGACTGTATAATTATAATGTGACCTCTCACCTTTGACACCAGAGGGGTAGAGACATTGTGGATGACATCAGGTTTGACCCCGTTGGCTTTGGGTCTCTTGTAGAGGGCCAGGCGACTTCTCCTCCGTCCCTTGTCCCCATTAGCCAAGGAACCATTGTGCCTGAGTACAGTATGGGCCATAATAGAAAACACGTATCCAATATACAACATGGACAAAATATACACTTTTATTAGATGGTGCCTATATTTCCCATTCAGTTGGGATTGAGGCTTGCAGTTTTATCCTATAACATATAGTGGGATCTACACACCAAATTATGTGAAATGAGAAGTTGACTTTAGACTACTTTTGAGGTATTAAAACATGTGACAAACTTCTCAGAAGCACAGACGTCGTTTCAACGTTTAGTTTCGATTTACATCTGGTTGAGTTGTCAACTAATGTGAATTATACGTGAAATCAACAAAAACAATTACCATGTCATTGGATTTAGTTTAAAAGTTGAGAGAACATCATCACATAGATTTTTGGTTGTTGAATTGGCGTGAAAACAATGTTGATTCAACCAGTTTTTGGCCAGTGGGTTTATTTTGGGGTGAATTATCCCTTTAAACCTGGACCAAATGTATTGAATCTCAATCCATAATCCTTGGGTTCTAAGGGGAATATTCCTAATTTAGGTTAGTCTGCGTGAATTCTATTAGCTGTCTATGTCATGATTGGATAGGGATCACAAAAATGTCTGCTGCTGGCAATACACTCTGCGTCTCAATCCAATACATCCGCCAATGGCGGCATTCCTCATCTACAGCGGTACGACCCCCACAAGACTCGTCTGATGTCAGTACCGTTGGTGTGACAACTTCTGTTTGTATCGTCCGAACCGTTTGGCCTACAAACTAATGTGACCCCACTGTGGAAAGGGGACATTCTCTGTCTCTCATTGAGGGTTTAATTGTCCTTCTCTGCCCCATCGCTCCGATAGTGGTGGATCTCTGTCTCTCATTGAGGGTTTAATTGTCCTCTGCCCCATCGCTCCGATAGTGGTGGATCTCTGTCTCTTATTGAGGGTTTAATTGTCCTACTCTGCCCCGTGGCTCCGATAGTGGTGGATCTCTGTCTCTCATTGAGGGTTTAATTGTCCTACTCTGCCCCATCGCTCCGATAGTGGTGGATCTCTGTCTCTCGTTGAGGGTTTAATTGTCCTACTCTGCCCCGTGGCTCCGATAGTGGTGGATCTCTGTCTCTTATTGAGGGTTTAATTGTCCTACTCTGCCCCATCGCTCCGATAGTGGTGGATCTCTCCCTCTTATTGAGGGTTTAATTGTCCTACTCTGCCCCGTGGCTCCGATAGTGGGGGATCTCTCTCTCGTAGAGGGTTTAATTGTCCTACTCTTCCCCGTGGCTCCATATTTTATTGCCTTCTTTGTAAGGCTGTCAAATGAGCTCTTTTTCACTAGCTGCTGAAATGGATAGAGAGGAGTCTTTCTGGCTTTGTAAAGTAGGTAGGATGAATAGGGATTTCTTCTAATTGCTAGGGAAAAAAATATTTTTTAAGGTACACACAAGTCTATTGTACACACAACCACTCAGACTTAAAACCCCATATAAAATAAGTTTTCCTCGGGGCATGGTGTTTGTCAAACAGTCTGGAATGGGATGAATGGGATGGCAAATGGACCAACTGTTGTACATATCAACCACTGTTGAAGACACATAAGCAAACACACACACACAACCTCACAGCCTCACATGCACTCACAACCACAACCTTCACCCCCACCTCTCCACAGCACACATCAGAGGGACAGGTAGATAACCCACCCTAGAACCATGAGCTCCCCATACTTGACGGGCTCCTTGTCCCCGGTGAAGAGTCCGTCGTGGGGCGTGGAGCATGAACCCAGGGGGCTCTTGTTGCAGGACGGGCGCAGCTCCAGAGAGGGTGGGGGACACAGGGCCTCCGAGCTACCCTCCAAAACCATGCCCACCGGCCACAACGTGGGCTCACAGCTGGGAGAGAGAGAAGGGGGGAGAGAGAGAAGTGAGGCGAGAGAGAAGGGGGGAGAAAGAGAAGGGAGAGAGAGAAGGGGAGAGAGAGAAGGGGAGAGAGAGAGAGAAGGGGAGAGAGAGAGAGTGAGGCGAGAGAGAGAAGGGGGAGAAAGAGAAGGGAGAGAGAGAAGGGGGAGAGAGAGAAGGGAAGAGAAAGAGAAGGGGGAGAGAAAGAGAAGGGGGAGAGAGAGAAGGGGGAGAAAGAGAAGGGAGAGAGAGAAGGGGGAGAGAGAGAAGGGAAGAGAAAGAGAAGGGGAGAGAAAGAGAAGGGGGGAGAGAAGGGGGAGAAGGGGAGAGAGAAGGGGAGAGAGAGAGAAGTGAGGCGAGAGAGAAGGGGGAGAAAGAGAAGGGAGAGAGAGAAGGGGGGGGAGAGAGAGAGAAGGGGGAGAGAGAGAGAAGTGAGGCGAGAGAGAAGGGGGAGAAAGAGAAGGGAGAGAGAGAAGGGGGGAGAGAGAGAGAAGGGGGGAGAGAGAGAGAAGGGGGGAGAAAGAGAAGGGGGGAGAGGGAGAAGAAGCTAGACAATCAGTAAAGCGAGAATGATACAACTGCAGACCATTACTGATGTATCATCACAGTATCAAATAGGGTCTTCCCTCCCTCCCATCATCCACCTGTCAGGTGTCCTTTGAATGGGGACAATGTCATGAAAAGTCTCAATTAATTTCAAATGACTGACATGAGGGGGAATGTCAGTTAGTCCTAATGCAAAGGGCCTCTCAGCATGACAGCTTGTCAAGTCAGGAAAACAACTAAGTTCCTCTTGGCATCCATTTGTGTTGGTTAATTACTGTCTCAAGCCCCCTGCACCTAAAATAGCTGACCAATAGGCTTAATCTATGTAATGCGGCCCTCATCGAAGACGCTGCATTTGTGGTCAGACTCAGACAGTCATCCTGATGTTGTTGCTATACTAGGTCGCCTAATTGTAATTCTGCATTATGTGACTGAACAGAAGTACTGTCTCTTCTTTGCTGACTTGGTGCATTTACATAGTCCACGACAGGCAAAACTAATGGGACTGGATGTGGGCCTAGCATTTCCACACAGGCAGCTAAACAAACACCTAAATCTACAGCCTCAGTTTGTACCGCACTGTGTATCTGACTGACATATCATACCATTGTTCTAAATTAACTTGTGTTTCCTAGTGCTTTTAAAGTTAGCAACCAAATAACCATCAACCAACATTCCGTCATGTCCGAGATTCTTAACGAACCCTGTGAGAGTTGCAACCTTATTGGTTTTCATTTCTTACTAAAGGTTTATGGGTGTCTGGCTGCCTGTGACACTTCCACGGTTCGATTGGGGGCCCTGTCAAATGAAAACAAGCACTTGGCATTAAAGGAATTGGACTAAAAAAACATTTTATGCAATTATATAATACCACAGGGTTACATATTTTGTGGCGCTTTACAGTAACAAGCATCATATTTTATGAATTAGGAATGTATTTAGTAAATGACTCACAATATTAATTTACATGTAGATCCTTTGACATTTTCAAATATAGTTACACAGGTAAAACAAACCTCTACATTGCTATCTGTGTTGGCAATGAGACAAACACAAATTCTATGCCAATGTTTAATATAAAACCTCTATTATTCATCAGAAGTGGGCGAGACCACCTACACCACGAACCCAATGAAGCCAGTGACATCACACAGCCAGCCTTATAGACTAATGCCTTGTTCCCTATTTATGGATCATGCAGATGGTATATGTACACAATAAATCAAACACAGTGCTGCGGTTATCAACAGACTGGAATTCCAACTCTCCAATATGTTATCTTCCCCCAGCAGCAAACATATTGTACGTCTGATCATAGAATTAGATTTACTAGAACTGGCCATTTCCATTCTATTTCTATGTGACTGATATCCTAGATAACCCTGAGTTTGTGCGTTCATCCCTCAAAATGAATGGCCAGACCAGACAAAGAGCATGGGAACTACAGCTGCACCGGCGAGTTGTCAATTGCATCATGATGTGAACATCAGACTTTATTCAATATAAACACGTCTAATCGGAAGCCAGCAGGGAGAATATCCCCTCGTAATCAGATGATGGACGACATAGAGCAGATTTAGTCAGCCGGTCACCATTTCATTACGGCTCTCCATTGCTATAGCTGGGAGATGGAGTGGTAGAGGCATGGGATGGAGAGAGAGAATGGACAAAGGGGAGGTAGAACTAGAGAGAGAGAGAGAGAGAGAGAGAGAGAGAGAGAGAGAGAGAGAGAGAGAGAGAGAGAGAGAGAGAGATGGAGAGAGAAATGGAGGTGTTGAAAAGGGAGAGGAGGAAGAGATGGAAAAAGAAAAGGCATGGCGGCATGGATGGATGGATGGATGGAGGAGGAGGAGGAGTGGGAGGAGATGTGGGATGGAGGGGTTGGAGGGCAAGGAGAGGTGAAGAGAGAAAAGAGAGGTAGAGACATAAAGCCTTGTTCTGATGTGTACAAGACAGACACAAAGCCTTGTCCTGATGTGTACAAGACAGACACAAAGCCTTGTCCTGATGTGTACAAGACAGACACAAAGCCTTGTTCTGATGTGTACAAGACAGACACAAAGCCTTGTCCTGATGTGTACAAGACAGACACAAAGCCTTGTCCTGATGTGTACAAGACAGACAGACAGACAGACAGACAGACATAAAGCCTTGTCCTGGTGTGTACAAGACAGACAGACATAAATCCTTGTCCTGATGTGTACTAGACAGACAGACAGACAGACAGACATAAATCCTTGTCCTGATGTGTACTAGACAGACAGACAGACAGACAGACATGATGCCTTGTCCTGATGTGTACTAGACAGACAGACATAAATCCTGAGACTAAGACTAAAGGCAAAATGGAAAACCAGAGATGGACAATGAGAACAGGAGAGATAGAGGCCGACAGAGGGTGGTACTGAGAGAGGGGCTATGGTTTACAGTGTGTGTGTGTGTGTGTGCAAAGGCAAAGGGGAGTGTGAGAGAGAGAGAGAGAGAGAGAGAGAGAGAGAGAGAGAGAGAGAGAGAGAGAGAGAGAGAGAGAGAGAGAGAGAGAGAGAGAGAGATGTGTACGCATGCGTGCGGGTGCAGGGGTTTGGCAGGGTGATGGATTGCTTGTTCTCTGCCATGCACGTTCTAATCAACCCAACGCCACAACCTGGGGGTGGAGATAGAGAGAGAGAGAAAGAGGGTGGGAGGGGGTTATAGAGAGAAAGAGAGAGAGGGGTGAGAAACAAAGAAAAGCAGTGTGACAAAGGAAGACAAAGGGACATGGAATAATAGAGAGAGAGAGAGAGAGAGAGAGAGACAGGCAGACAGGCAGACAGGCAGACAGGCAGACAGGCAGACAGGCAGACAGACAGACAGACAGACGCAGTCCACAGTAAAAGACTGGGATGGTGGCTATAAGAGCTGAAAACTAACTAACACTGATAGTACACTGGTCAATAGACACAAAGGAAAACCTGTTTCAAGGTTTCCATTGCAGTTATTACACAGGGTATCACAATGTTATCTAACGTTTATTATATTACCTTTGGTTGGTTTTATTAACAACATTTTTCAACCGTAACTCCCCCTCTCTGGCTCTCTAAATTTCTCCCTCCCTCCCTCCTTCCACCACAATTCACCCACAATTATCTCTCCTACTGCAGGGGAAGGGTTAGTGTAAGTGTGTGTGGGTGAGAGAGAGAAAAGAGAGAGAGAGAGAGAGAGAGAGAGAGAGAGAGAGAGAGAGAGAGAGAGAGAGAGAGAGAGAGAGAGAGAGAGAGAGAGAGAGAGAGAGAGAGAGAGAGAGAGAGAGAGAGAGAGAGAGAGAGAGAGAGAGAGAGAGAGAGAGAGAGAGAGAGAGAGAGAGAGAGAGAGAGAGAGAGAGAGAGAGAGAGAGAGAGAGAGAGAAAAAAGAGAGAAAGAAAGAGAAAGAGAGAGAGAGAAAGAGAGAGAGAGAAAGAGAGAGAGAAAGAGAGAGAAAGAGAGAGAAAGAGAAAGAGAAAAAGAAAGAGAGAAAGAGAGGGGTGTAGCTCTTCCATTCCATCCAGTTACAAATGAGCAGAGAGCTAAATATATACACCAGGAAATGATCTCAGGAATAAATTATGAATTCCTGGCAACACTGATCATATTTTTCTCCTCTTTAGCCATTTCAAAAACACATTTTTTAATATTCTTCCATATCTGATTTTTTTTTGCCACTATCATATCAGTAGTACACAATTATAGAGGTAGGGATATCAGTTCAGTTATTGTTTGTGGTTTATCATTCGTAGCAGTGGTACTGATGTTTGAACAGTAGCGCCACTATCATTGCTTGTAGTACTAGGGTTATTACTGTAGTGCATTCCATGTTATTGACTAGTGACAGCTTCTCCCTGATGCTGAATATCACAGTGAATATATCTGAGCTGCTGACAACAATACTGTCGTTGTGTCTCCGATTCCAGAGGCAAAGATGGAAACAAGCGAGGGACTTAGGCGTAGTACCTTGCTAAGAAAAGCAAGATGTTTGGCATGAGATAAACAATAAATCTACTGTATATTGACGTTCATATCACTACCTCGATTCCTGATTTTGCCCAATGCCAGCTGAAAGAGGCTATCTAGCCTACACTGTGTGCACAGGCACATGAGAACATATTATGATATTGGCTCAACTTGTGTTATGGCATTGATTGCGGTCATGGTCTATGGTAGCCAAGGCGTCACCTGTTATCGAGGCAGACACCAACACATCCTGATAGGACCGGTGTTGTGTACTAATGGCCCTACCTGAGACTGTCTGTGACCGACCGGTGTTGTGTACTAATGGCCCTACCTGAGACTGTCTGTGACCGACCGGTGTTGTGTACTAATGGCCCTACCTGAGACTGTCTGTGACCGACCAGTGTTGTGTGATGCAGTATGTGTTATGATGGAGTAGAGTGTCCTTCAGTCCTGTCTGGCCCTCAATGGCCCTGTCTGGGTATACAGTCAGTGGAGGGGACAGCATAGCACCTCAGAGAGAAAGCGAGAAAGTGTGCGTGTGTGTGTGTCTGTGTTCCCTCTCTCCTTTCATCAAATTTTATGAGGGTTCCACCTAATCAGGTTAGGAAAACCACTCAATGTTGTACACTAGATAATAGAAGGAGACAAATCCTCATTTCACATTAAGCTGACACACAGACCGTAGCAATAGAGGATGCCTTGGAAAACAACAACAACAGTAACATCCATTACCAGGGCCAACATCCATGCCATAGTATACCTTAGTTAACGGTCTATCTCTATCCTCTTGGAAAGGGTCCCTCTTTCATTGATAACACTATTTATTTCCCTTCAAAGTTGCATTACGGTCTCTTTGTCAGGTCTTTTTAGGTGATACATTTTTTTGGTTTAAAGTTTAAAGGTTTTTGTTTACACATAGGGATTCAGAGTTGCAGCACATTCTCTTCCTTTGAGACTACTCTTTGTCAGGTTCAACTGGGTTCATATCTCAAATGGTTCAAATGGGTTCATATCTCAAATGGTTCAACTGGGTTCATATCTCAAATGGTTCAAATGGGTTCATATCTCAAATGGTTCAAATGGGTTCATATCTCAAATGGTTCAAATGGGTTCGGTCTACACTTGGCGTAAGGTTCCCCTAAAGACTTCATAATATTTTGCCGGTAGGTAAAACATTTTTTTTAATCTCCTCTCTGTGTTATTGCCACCTCCACCTACCTGCTTGACCCCTCTGGCTCTACAGGAAGACACAGGTGGGCCGCTCTGTTACCTCATCACCTCTCTACCTCTACCACAAACACTCTCCACAGCCATTCTGACTCACCCTCTCTCTCCCCTCCCTCCCTCCCTCCCTCCCTCCATCTCTCTCTCTCTCCCCCCTCCCTCCATCTCTCTCTCTCTCCCCCACGTGTCACAGCAGAGAACCAGCTAGCAGTCTGTATGAGTAAGCATCAGTCATGCAGGATTCATCTGTGTGACTGCAGATAGTAGACAATAGTCCATTTAATAAGACATTTTAAGTGGGATTCTGTTTTAGTGTGAGGAACTTACTCATAGAGCGGTGCACAATTGGCCCAGCGTCGTCCGGGTTAGGGTTTGGCCGGGGTAGGCCGTCATTGTAACTAAGAATTTGTTCTTAACTACCTGCTTAAATACATTTTTTAAATGATGGTTGTCTGTATTTGCTTTTTTAATTAAGTTGTAAACAGTATTAATTTAGTTGTAAACAGTATTAATTTAGTTGTAAACAGTATTAATTAAGTTGTAAACAGTATTAATTAAGTTGCAAACAGTATTAATAAAGCTGTAAACAGTATTAATGAAGTTGTAAACAGTATTAATAAAGCTGTAAACAGTAGTAATGAAGTTGTAAACCGTATTAATGAAGTTGTAAACAGTATTAATTAAGTTGTAAACAGTATTAATTAAGTTGTAAACAGTATTAATTAAGTTGTAAACATTATTAATGAAGTTGTAAACAGTATTAATGAAGTTGTAAACAGTATTAATGTAGTTCTAAACAGTATTAATGAAGTTGTAAACCGTATGAATTAAGTTGTAAACAGTATTAATTAAGTTGTAAACAGTATTAATGTAGTTGTAAACAGCATTAATGTAGTTCTAAGCAGTATTAATGAAGTTGTAAACAGTATTAATGTAGTTCTAAACAGTATTAATGAAGTTGTAAACCGCATTAATAAAGTTGTAAACAGCATTAATGTAGTTAACAATAGTCCATTTAATAGTCCATTTAACTTCATTAATGCGGTTTACAACTTAATTAATGCGGTTTACAACTTCATTAATACTGTTTACAACTTTATTAATACGTTTTACAACTTCATTAATACTGTTTAGAACTACATTAATACTGTTTACAACTTCATTAATACTGTTTACAACTTCATTAATACTGTTTAAAACTTCATTAATACTGTTTACAACTTCATATATTAATGTAGTTGTAAACAGTATAATAAAGTTGTAAACAGTATTAATGTAGTTGTAAACAGTATTAATAAAGTTGTAAACAGTATTAATGTAGTTGTAAACAGTATTAATGAGGTTGTAAACAGTATTAATTAAGTTGTAAGCAGTATTAATTAAGTTGTAAACAGTATTAATGAAGTTGCAAACCGCATTAATTGAGTTGTAAATAGTATTAATTAATTTGCAAACAGTATTAATGTATTTCTTAACAGTATTAGTGAAGTTCTAAAACATATTAATTAAGTTGTAAACAGCATTAATGTAGTTGTACACAGCATTAATTAAGTTGTAAACAGTATTAATGTAGTTGTAAACAGTATTAATGAAGTTGTAAACAGTATTAATGACGTTCTAAACAGTATTAATGTAGTTGTAAACAGTATTAATGAAGTTGTAAACAGTATTAATGAAGTTGTAAACAGTATTAATGAAGTTGTAAACCGTATTAATGAAGTTGTAAACCGTATTAATTAAGTTGTAAACAGTATTAATGAAGTTGTAAACCGTATTAATGAAGTTGTAAACAGTATTAATGTAGTTCTAAACAGTATTAATGAAGTTGTAAACAGTATTAATGTAGTTCTAAACAGTATTAATAAAGTTGTAAACAGCATTAATGTAGTTAACAATAGTCCATTTAATAGTCCATTTAACTTCATTAATGCGGTTTACAACTTAATTAATGCGGTTTACAACTTCATTAATACTGTTTACAACTTTATTAATACGTTTTACAACTTCATTAATACTGTTTAGAACTACATTAATACTGTTTACAACTTCATTAATACTGTTTACAACTTCATTAATACTGTTTAAAACTTCATTAATACTGTTTACAACTTCATATATTAATGTAGTTGTAAACAGTATAATAAAGTTGTAAACAGTATTAATGTAGTTGTAAACAGTATTAATAAAGTTGTAAACAGTATTAATGTAGTTGTAAACAGTATTAATGAGGTTGTAAACAGTATTAATTAAGTTGTAAGCAGTATTAATTAAGTTGTAAACAGTATTAATGAAGTTGCAAACCGCATTAATTGAGTTGTAAATAGTATTAATTAATTTGCAAACAGTATTAATGTATTTCTTAACAGTATTAGTGAAGTTCTAAAACATATTAATTAAGTTGTAAACAGCATTAATGTAGTTGTACACAGCATTAATTAAGTTGTAAACAGTATTAATGTAGTTGTAAACAGTATTAATGAAGTTGTAAACAGTATTAATGACGTTCTAAACAGTATTAATGTAGTTGTAAACAGTATTAATGAAGTTGTAAACAGTATTAATGAAGTTGTAAACAGTATTAATGAAGTTGTAAACCGTATTAATTAAGTTGTAAACAGTATTAATGAAGTTGTAAACCGTATTAATGAAGTTGTAAACAGTATTAATGTAGTTGTAAACCGTATTAATGAAGTTATAAACAGTATTAATGAAGTTGTAAACAGTATTAATGAAGTTGTAAACAGTATTAATGTAGTTCTAAACAGTATTAATGAAGTTGTAAACCGTATTAATTAAGTTGTAAATAGTATTAATGAAGTTGTAAACCGTATTAATGAAGTTGTAAACAGTATTAATGTCATTGTAAACAGCATTAATGTAGTTCTAAGCAGTATTAATGAAGTTGTAAACAGTATTAATGAAGTTGTAAACCATATTAATGAAGTTGTAAACAGTATTAATGAAGTTGTAAATCGCATTAATGAAGTTGTAAACCGTATTAATTAAGTTGTAAACAGTATTAATGAAGTTGTAAACAGTATTAATGAAGTTGTAAACAGTATTAATGTCATTGTAAACAGCATTAATGTAGTTCTAAGCAGTATTATTGAAGTTGTAAATAGTATTAATTAATTTGCAAACAGTATTAATGTAGTTCTAAACAGTATTAGTGAAGTTCTAAAACGTATTAATTAAGTTGTAAACAGCATTAATGTAGTTGTACACAGCATTAATTAAGTTGTAAACAGTATTAATGCAGTTGTAAACAGCATTAACGAAGGTGTAAACCTTATAAATTAAGTTGTAAACCATATTAATGTGGTTATAAACAGTATTAATGAAGTTGTATATTTACTCTATAGGAGGAAGAGGAGGAGTAAACAGTGGAGAAGGAGAAACAAAACAGACAGGCTCCCTGTAGGCTCTATTTAGGACACAACAAGAGAACAGCGAGGCCTCTTTAACAAGACTACTGTACATCATGGGGAATAGGAGACTGGTTATGGTGCACACAAATTGAAAATGAGTGTGTCTCAAAACATGTTGTTGAATCATGAGTGTGTGTGAGTGAGTGAATGAGTGTGTGTGTGTTATACTGTGCACACAGCACACAATTAAGTATATGGCAAATTAACACTGATTTCTTAGACTGAGGCTTGAGTTTATTTCTAGATCTATTAAATGTACAGATCAACCTACATATACAGCTTATCGTAAGAACTTCACAATATGTTTGTGTGTTGGACAAGAGGTCCTAAAGGAACCAAACATGCTAAATAATTGTTCTTACATAATATTGACACACTTCCAGGTTCCACAGTGTGTACTTGTACTCCAAAGTATGTAATGGTCCCCATTATCAGCATGCCTGTCTCATCAAGCAGGCCTCCCCAAAGAACATAATTTGTCAAGCACCAATAACCAGAATAAATAAGATATGCACAAAGCCCTTTGGTTCTGCAATACGGCTAAGCTAGACATATTTTGACATGTAATGTAAACCAACTAGCTACACACTGATTTGAGCGATGAGAAAATGAACATGGCTGATTCTGTGCCTTCAACTGACAGATTGCAGAGGATTGCGTCTCCCTCTGCCACACTCACAACGCTCGTCTATGATCGCTATATCCAATGAGATGCAGTTGTGTTAAAAAGGACTTGTCATTTGGCTTGAAATAATCATAGCCGTAACAGTATGGCAAGATGACATTTCCGTTGGTTATAAATATTGTAGCTATAACAACCTTTGTTTAATGTACGTATAGGTTTGCTGAAAGAACCATCACTGACAAAAATATATTAAGCTATATGAAAACATGTTGTTATGTTATTATAACATAAAAAATGTAATTAAATGTTATTATGGTGGAAAGTGGATGGTCTGTTTATTACAGTATCTTTAAACTTAATGAGGTTAGTGTCTATTTTAATAGCCTATCCATTGTAATATGTTGTTCTTTGTTCAACGTTTCTCGGCTCCATAGCACAGCAGTCTTTGAGGCAGGGAAGTACACAAGGGAATCCACTGCACAGACAATAAATACTACAATGTAAGACATCACCACGCACGCAAGAACACACGCACGGACAACAAAATAGGCTATCCTATCTCCTAGCATCGTGTCATGAATGTAACAACAGAAGAAAAAAAGCACACGACCGGCCAATTGTCACCCCACTTCAGCACCCAAAAACACATTGATGGCCAGTAATTGAACAGGTAGACAAATTAATCAATAAATACCCGCTGATGTTTTCCGAAGTAGGTCCGTTCGATTTTTTTATTCCTTTTTAGATTGTGTCAATCCCCGTGTGGCCTCAATATCGGGCGTCGTGCCGTTGTTAAAAGACCACCTGCTAAGGTAAATTGGATGGAACAACCATTGGACCGGACAGTCGGCATTGCCTCTCCGTTGTCATCGGGTACATTGGAGACTGCGAGATGCTCTTTCCCCCTGGAGACTAGTCGTGGTCCAGACACCCGGTTGTCACGCCCATCTCTCTCTAGCGCTGCTCTCCTTTGGAAAAAACTCAGTAGTCACACGGATCCACCATCGCCCACATTAATGCGTCTCTGCAGTTGGTCAGGATTCCGCGACTATTGCGTAACGCCGTCTTCAGATTCGCACTACGTGCTGGCTCCAGCTATCTTCTGAGCCCTGCCAGCACGAGTGGTACTTGTACTGTACAGTAGGTAAGCTACTGTAAAAAGGGCGCACTTCAGGCAGGTACAGTAGCATAGGCAGGGTGTAGATTAGTCTGTGAATGACAATGTTTCAGTTTTTTTCAGAAACACCTCACTGCTCTATATTCTTGGGATATATGATAAGTGGCTGTACATTTGAAGAATGAGCAAGCTGTTGACTTGCTGAGAAACATATGCTACCTCTCCCCAACGAAAAAAAGGTAATTTAGTGCTACTTAAGGGTAAATCGGTAAATTATATTAATAATAATATATATAAACAAAATATTAAAGTTGGCCTAGAATAAAATTAAGAACATCTGCATGTAGGGTTATGATTTGCGTTAGCTTAATAACACGTGAAAAATGGAATAAACTGCTGTAAGACAAACATTCCTTAATGTTTTTGTGTTAATTGCCTGTCATTAGCTCCTATTACTCGGTCCTAATAATAAGTCCGCTGACATCCGAAGGGGTCGCGGGAAGGCGTGCGTCTAACGCCACGTGATGACGTTCAATTACAGCGCCCAGGATATCCTATGTGACATTTTTCTCAGCTCGCGTTTCTCAATATTTTTCACCAATTAAGGGGGTCAAGGAATTTTCACGCCACAATATCTTTGTTCAAACACAACCATTGACTCTGTGCCCTCGCCATGGTAGAGGATGACGATTTAACGCCAAATCTGATGTCAAACCAAATGTGGAGCAGCAATGGCGAGTTTGTCCCTCCTGACGGAATATGCTGGGTGTCTGTTTTGTCATGTTTGCTGCTGGCCTGCTCCTACGTTGGGAGTTTATACGTGTGGAGAAGTGATTTGCCAAGGTAAGCCTCGTATTTCTTTGCTTTCTTGATTCGTAGAAGATGCTGTAGACATACGGAAGTGGTAGTTAGCCAGCTTGTCGGCGGATGATAGCTACCTAGCATGGCTTTCGTGCAGGGCAATTCCATGGTAACGGAATTACGCCGGAACTCCGATCTTTCACCTGAAAGTATGCCAAACCAAAAACATCGATTTCAAAGTTGAACAAGCCATACCACTGAACAATTTACATAGTAATATCAACAGAAAAGCCCGAAGGCCAGCAGATGGCGTTATTGAGTCGTTTACATATCATTAGTATATTTTCTAAAGCATACTGGAAATGTAACTATTTTCTTTTAAACAATGAGTCATTTTGTTTACAGTCTTAAGCACTTATCAGAGAGACCTGTCTCGATTCTGCGCTTTCTTTTACTAACAAATGGAAAATGATTAAATTCTGAATTCTATCACTACTGGTAAAATGCTAGCTCAGAAAAGATTCTCCAAGCAGATGGATATTATTGTTGATATTAACAGGCTGAATAATAAACTTGATTTAAATGAAGATGAAAAAGCAGAGCTTGCAAAATGCCAATGTGATCTGGACTACATATACAATGATAAGGCACAGGGTACCTTCATCTGTTCAAAGGCCAAATTCTTTGAAAAAGGTGGAAAAAAACCACATCTTATTTCTTTAATTTGGAGAAGAGTAGGCAGACTAGGAATAGTATTACATCCATTCATGTAAATGGCACTATATCTGATGATCTTGAAGTGATTCAAAAGAAAATACTCTTTCTACAGTTCACTATATCAATCTCATCTTTCAAAAGGCGACTTGGATACATTTTTGCAGATGATACTGCCCTTTTCCAAAAGGATAGAGCGGCTATTCCCTTGGCTATTGACAGAATCAATAAATGTTCTACGGCCTCTGGGTTGACTCTCAACCTTAACAAATGTGATCTCATGCCAATTCATTGCTGTGACTCTGTCAACATTGCCTCCATACCTGTTAAATATTTAGGAATTGTTATCACTAGACACGTTTCAGATAGAGAATCTTTAAACATCGATAATAGGATTAATTCCATGAGAGTTTAATGAAGTCAGTGGCTGCAACGTGATTTCTCAATTTTGGGTCGTATTCTTTTGTCCAAGACTGATGGTTTATCTAGGATTATTTACCCAATTCAGTCCCTTTTTCTTTCTTCTAATAACATAACAAGTCAATTGTTATATTTAGATTTGTTTGGAGGAATAAAACGCATTATATTCGGAAATCACAATTAGTGAAAGACTATGATCGTGGATGTTTACAGGCTATTGATTTTGAGTCGTTAGTGGGTGCTTTTAGAATTAAATGGTTGAAATGTCTGTCTGTCTTATCCTACCTCTATGTGGTATCATATCCCAGTCTGTTTAATAAACTTGGTGGACTTGAAATCCTAATGAAATGTTATGTTGACCCTCTGAAATGACCTGTGAAATTGTCTAAGTTTCACCAGCAAATTGTATTTTTCTGGAAAATTGTGCATGAATATAATTTTTCCGCCCACAAAACATTGATTTGGAATAGTAGAGTTATTAAAATGAATAGGAAATCCATTTTCAAAGGCCTTTGGTTTGACGAGGGTATTAATTCTGTATGTGATTTGGTAGACAACACTGGGGAGTTTTTGCCGTTTGATGAGTTCATTGGTAAATTTCAGGTTAATATTACTCAGAGAGAATATATGAAGGTTTGCGAAGCAATTCCACTTCCTTTACTTGGACTTATTAAGAACACTTTGTTATATTATGAGGTTGTTCCCTCTTTTCCAAGTTTACAAATTAATGACTTGAATCTTTTGGATAAAAAATGCAACAATAAGTGGATACGATTGGCAGTTAATGAAGTCATTTTTGGTGATTATAATTCAATGTATTGCTATGGAAGTGACCAACCCATGCTATGGGCAAAAGCGACTACCTTTTACCTTACTTGTCCAGTTATCCCAAAAGTTAAAGAAACTCATTTTAAAATGTTTTCATCCTTTGACCCTGTTAATGATTTCTTGCACAAATGATTCAATTTTGACAGAATGCCTTGTGTTTTTTGTTGAAATGTTCCATATTGACTGACCTTCATGTCTTAAAGTAATGATGGACTGTCATTTCTCTTAGCTTATTTGAGCTGTTCTTGTCATAATATGGACGTGGTCTTTTACTAAATAGGGCTATCTTCTGTATACCCCCCCTACCTTGTCACAACTGATTGGCTTAAATGCATTAAGAAGGAAATAAATTCCACAAATTAACTTTGAACGAGGCACACCGGTTAATTGAAATGCATTCCAGGTGACTACCTCATGAAGCTGACTGAGAGAATGCCAAGAATGTGCAAAGCTGTCATCAAGGCCAAGGGTGGCTACTTTAAAGAATCTCAAATATAAAATGTATTTTGGTTACTACATCATTCCATATATGCTATTTCATAGTTTTGATGTCTTCACTATTATTCTACAGTGTAGAACATAGTAAAAATAAAGAATAACTCTGGAATTAGTAGGTGTGTCCAAACTTTTGACTGGTACTGTATAATAATTAGGATGGTCAATGTCGGATTGGCATTGACTAAAATACAGTAAAATAGAATACAGTATATTTACATATGAGATGAGTAAAGCAGTATGTAAACATTATTAAAGTGACTAGTAGGGATGTCCCCCTGCTCAAGAACGCACATATACATGCCTGTCTGAAGTTTGCCAATGAACATCTGGATGATTCAGAGGACAACTGGGTGAAAGTGTTGTGGTCAGATGAGACCAAAATGGAGCTCTTTGGCATCAACTCAACTCGCCGTGTTTGGAGGAGGAGGAATGCTGCCTATGACCCTATGAACACCATCCCCACCGTCAAACATGGAGGTGGAAACATTATGCTTTGGGGGTGTTTTTCTGCTAAGGGGACAAGACAACTTCACCGCATCAAAGGGACGATGGACGGGGCCATGTACCGTCAAATCTTGGGTGAGAACCTCCTTCCCCCAGCCAGGGCATTGAAAATGGGTCGTGGATGGGTATTCCAGCATGACAATGACCCAAAACACACGGCCAAGGCAACA
The DNA here is from genome assembly GCA_030435695.1 of Brachymystax lenok tsinlingensis. Classification (NCBI taxonomy): domain Eukaryota; kingdom Metazoa; phylum Chordata; class Actinopteri; order Salmoniformes; family Salmonidae; genus Brachymystax; species Brachymystax lenok. The sequence goes on from CM059798.1 coordinate 17,891,826, forward strand.
AAGGAGTGGCTCAAGAAGAAGCACATTAAGGTCCTGGAGTGGCCTAGCCAGTCTCCAGACCTTAATCCCATAGAAAATCTGTGGAGGGAGCTGAAGGTTCGAGTTGCCAAACGTCAACCTGAAAACCTTAATGACTTGGAGAAGATCTGCAAAGAGGAGTGGGACAAAATCCCTCCTGAGATGTGTGCAAACCTGGAGGCCAACTGCAAGAAACGTCTGACCTCTGTGATTGCCAACAAGGGTTTTTCCACCAAGTACTAAGTCATGTTTTGCAGAGGTATCAAATACTTATTTCCCTCATTAAAATGCATATCATTTTATAAACATTTTCACATGCGTTTTTCTGGATTTTTTTGTTGTTATTCTGTCTCTCACTGTTCAAATAAACCTACCATTAAAATTATAGACTGATCATTTCTTTGTCAGTGGGCAAACGTACAAAATCAGCAGGGGATCAAATACTTTTTTCCCTCACTGTATATACACATACATACACTCTATACACACGTACACCTGGATAGTGTGTTGTAGTACACTAGTGACCGGAGGGGGCACACGTATTGTGAAATCTGTTGTAAACTGTATTTTAATGTTTAAAAGTTGTAATATAATGTGTATTACTGCCTTAATCTTTGCTGGACCCAAGAAAGATTAGCTGCTGCCTAGGGGTGAAAGCTTATTCATTATGCAAACACTACATTCCTAAAGAAAATATGTACTTTTTTACTCCCATACGTTTTCCCTGAGACCCAAAAGTACTAGTTACATTTAGAATGCTCATGCAGGACAGCAATATGGTCCAATTCACGTACCTATTAATATAGAACGTTGTCATCCCTACTGCCTCTGATCTGGTGGTCTCACTAAACACAAATAATGTGTTTGTAAATTAAGTCTGAATGTTGGCGTTTGCCCGTCTGTACGTAGAAAAAAAAAAAATGTGCCATCTGGTTTTCTCATTGAAAGGAATTTGATGTATAGCATTTACTTATACTTAATACTTTAACCAAAGTATGATGATTTTGTACTTTTTCTACCACTGTACTTAATTACATTTAAAACCAGATACTTTTAGACTTTTACTCAAGTAGTATTTTCCTGGGTGACTTTCACTTTTACTTGAGTCATGTTCTATTAAAGATTAACTGAAAGGCTAAAACAAACCATCTTCTCATATTTAAATCCGGTCTACACCTGTTGGATTCAGCGCATTTGACAAATAGAATGTGGTTTGATATGTATTTAAAGGTGCAATATGCAGACATCGCTCCGCCGTTTCCTGGTTGCTAAAATCAAATAGTTAAAATGTAAATTTCAGTTTGTGTCAAAACAAACAAGTATAGTGTAGAGAATCATTGTACCTTAAACCACTGTGAAATATATTTTCCTTAACCAAAAATATAGTATTTTCAGTTGTTTGAAGCTGGTGTACAAAACCTAAAGTAAAAGATGCCAAAACTAAACTTTAGAACGGGTAGCATAGAAATGGAACAGATCTACCACTTCTTAGACTGGTTTTCAATGGGAATAACAGTGTCGCATACATTCCCTTTGGACAGTAAGATGAAATGACTCTATCGCCATCTGCCGGCTTTTGGGCTAGTGCAGATGCAAAGTTTAGTAACAGAATTACTGTAACATCTCCCAAATGTTTATTCTGTTACCAAACGTATCTGTTTTTATAAAGTGTTCAGTGTAAATTGTTAAAATTAGTTGTGCATAGAGTTATATGGTTTGTTAAACTTGGAAATCAATGGTTTGTGTTTGGTATATATTTTAAAGTGAAAATTCTGAGTCTGTGTAATTCTGTTACCATGGAATTTCCCTGCAGCAGTCTGCTATCCTTTCATTATTTGCTGGTAAGTTAGCAAGCAAACTAAACCAGAGGGCTTATTTGTTTAGTTTCCTGCTTAACTGCAGTGTTCTTGCTCCTTGAGGGGCTGGTTTGTTTACATAATGTAATGTTGGCATGTGCATCTCTTGTGTGTGCATCACGTGCCTGCCCCCAGGGACCACCCGGCCGTTATCAAGAGGCGCTTCACCAGTGTCCTGATCGTGTCTGCCTTGTCGCCTGTCTTCGTGTGGACATGGAAGGTGTACACTGGTGTAATGGTGAGTCTCTACGCCGCACTGTCTCAGCTATAGGCCTACTGCTATAGGCCAACTGCTATTAGATGACAAAGCTCATGATTGGAATTGACAGCGGAGTCTGTTGATGGTTTCAAGTGCCTTTGGATAGCAGTCTGCTGTAGTTTTATATGGGGAAACAATGGGTTATAGTAGCTTAGTGCGTCACATTTACCTACTGTGTTAGAAAAGGTAGAGCAGCTTCCACCAATACAGAACAACTACACATCGTAGCCAGCTTTCCAAGAAACCTCTTGCCCTGGCCTATAATGGACTTGATACATTGCAATCCAGTATATGGGCACAGATGCATGACACAACCAGTTCCTTTAAGGCTGGGACACAGCTGATTACAGCCTATTTCCTGGTCTGTTCATGGAGTGTTATGCTATGTTATACACATGAAAACATTTCCATGAATTCCATCTCTACTTCTCTTGTTCCCCTATAGCCCGGCCCCTCGTTGCTGGCTCTGATGGGCATTCGCTTCGAGGGCCTCATCCCAGCCATCATACTGCCTCTGCTGCTCACCATGGTAACAGACACAACAGACTGTTGTAGATATACTTTTGGTATTGTCTGACCTATAGTAGTTAACCTCTGACCTTTTGCTCTGGTAGGTTCTGTTTCTTGGCCCTCTCATCCAGCTGGCTATGGACTGCCCCTGGGGCTTCATGGATGGGATACGAGTGGCCCTTGGTGAGAGACTGTCAAGAGATGATTATTCACCCAATATGGTTATTACTGCATTATCCTGGAGACCACCTCTCTCTGTGCCCCCCTCCCCCCCACTCCAACAGACCCATGGTTCTGGGCTCTGTGCCTCAGGGACATGCGCTGGCTAAGGAACCAGGTGGTGGCCCCTCTGACTGAGGAGCTGGTGTTCAGGGCTTGTATGCTGCCCATGCTGGTACCCTGCGCCAGCCCCTCCACTGCCATGTTGACCTGTCCCCTCTTCTTCGGAGTAGGTAAGTCCCATCATCATACAGCACTTCGGGATTGTCTAGATCTGGTTTGCATTTAGAAAAATCTGCTTGCCTCAACCCCAACTGAACTGAACAAGTAATGTATTGGATTTAGCAGCTTTTCATTCCATTAAATTAGAGCAACCCCTTTAATGTGTGTGTCATGTCAGTTAGTGTTCGTATTGACTCGCACAGACATTATCTGCCATTTTGACCTACATAAATATTGATGCAAAAGCTGTGCTGCACACCAGGGGTGCTACAGCTGCAGCCAACACATACAGTGCCTTCGGAAAGTATTCAGACCCCTTAACTTTTTCAAATTTTATTACGTTAAAGCCTTATTCTAAAATGGATTAAATAAAACTATTTTCTCAGCAATATATACACAATACCCCATAACAGGTTTTTAGAAATGTTTGCTAATTTATTACAAACAAAACAAAAATACATTATTTACATAGGTATTCAGACCCTTTATGAGATTCGAAATTGAGCTCAGGTGCGTCCTGTTCCCATTGATCATCCTTGAGATGTTTCTACAACTTGATTGGAGTCCACCTGTGGTAAATTCAATTGATTGGACATGATTTGGAAAGGCACATACCTGTCTATATAAGGTCCCACAGTTGACAGTGCATGTCAGAGCAAAAACCAAATCATGAGTTGAAGGAATTGTCCATAGAGCTCCAAGACAGGATTGTGTTGAGGCACAGATCTGGGGAAGGGTACCAAAACATTTCTGTAGCATTGAAGGTCCCCAAGAACACATTGGCCTTCATACTTAAATGGAAGAAGTTTGGTACCACCAAGACTTCCTGGTGCTGACCGCCCAGCCAAACTGAGCAATCAGGGGAGAAGGGCCTTGGTCAGGGAGGTGACCAAGAACCCGATGGTCACTCAGACAGAGCTCCAGAGTTCCTCTGTGGAGATGGGACAACCTTCCAGAAGGACTACCATCTCTGCAGCACTCCACCAATCAGGCCTTTATGGTAGAGTGGCCAGACAGAAGCCTCTCCTCAGTAAAACGCACATGACAGCCTGCTTGGAGTTTGCCAAAAGGCACTTAAAGGACTCTGACCATGAGAGACAAGATTGGTTTCTGGTCTGATGAAACTGAACTCTTTGGCCTGAATGCCAAGCATCACGTCTGGAGGAAACCTGGCACCATCCCATGGTGATAGTGGCAGCATCATGCTGTGGGTATGTTTTTCAGCGGCAGGGACTGGGAGACTAGTCAGGATCAAGGGAAAGATAAAGGGAGTAAAGTACAGAGAGATCCTTGATGAAAACCTGTTCCTGAGTTCTCAGGAACTCACCTTCCAACAGGACAACATGGGAGTGGCTTCGGGGCAAGTCTATGAATTCAACCCGATCGAACATCTCTGGAGAGACCTAAAACTAGCTGTGCAGCAACACTCTCCATCCAACCTGACAGAGTTTGAGAGGATCTGCAGAGAAGAATGTGAGGAACTCCCCAAATACACGTGTGCCAAGCTTGTAGCGTCATACCCAAGAAGACTCGAGGCTGTAATAGCTGCCAAAGGTGCTTCAACAAAGTACTGAGTAAAGGGTCTGAATACTTATGTAAAGGTGATATTTCAGTTTTTTTTGTTTACATTTTGTCGTTATGGGGTATTGTGTGTAGATTGAGGAAATGTAATGAATTTTAGAATACGGCTGTAACCTAACAAAACGTGGAAAAAGTCCAGGGTCTGAACACTTTCTGAAGGCACTGTAGTTTTGTGTCTTGACTCTTGACTAATACTTTTCATGCAACTGGACCCCTGGCATATCAATGTAAAGCGCGAGAGAAAAGCACTCTGCTTTTCTCTGGTCGTTTTTGGGCTTCGCTAAACTCATTTAGGTGCTTTGAGCATCTGGACATAAATCCAATAAATTATTAATGTTATAATTATTGATATTATTATTTCATATTACAGAAAGGCAGTAGGCTTGACCTGATATGTAATTGACCTGATGTGTTCTTAATAATATAGAGGCTTAAACCTCTGTTATTGACCCGATATGTCTTTAATAATATAGAGGCTTAAACCTCTGTTATTGACCTGATATGTCCTTAATAATATAGAGGCTTAAACCTCTGTTATTGACCTGATATGTCCTTAATAATATAGAGGCTTAAACCTCTGTTATTGACCCAATATGTCCTTAATAATATAGGAGAAAACAAGACGATTTTCAGTCAGACCAACTGTCCTCATTATACAACTGCAGCTGCTGCTGGAAAGCTAAATGTTTTTTTCTGCCACAAAAAAAATTATTCAAACGAGTTTTAGCTAGATACATTTTTTTGAAATAATGAACCCGTAGCTCTCACCAGTACCTCAAAAATTATGCATGTGAATGTGGTAAACAAAATGTAAATGGCAAATACATTTGGATGATGACGTCTTTTGTTTTCCATGATGTCGTATTGTTTTCAACTCTGTCCATGATGTCGTATTGTTTTCAACTCTGTCCATGATGTCGTATTGTTTTCAACTCTGTCCATGATGTCGTATTGTTTTCAACTCTGTCCATGATGTCGTATTGTTTTCAACTCTGTCCATGATGTCGTATTGTTTTATCCGGAAACTCTATAAAGATGTTGTCTTCACAGCTCACTTTCATCATGTAATCGAACTGCTGCGTTTCAGACAGGGCACTGTGTCTGGGATCTTTCTCGCTGCAGGTAAGGACCAACCGATTAACTTCCCCTTTTCTACTTTGTCTCCCATGTGGTAGATGCCTCCCGTAGCCTAGCTATGTGTTCTTCTTTCTTTTTCCACTGACTGTAAAATAGACTGTATAGGATTATTAATGGTTTGTGTTAATGTTTGTGTTGCAGTGTTCCAGTTCTCCTACACCGCTGTCTTTGGAGCTTACACTGCCTTCATATTTATCAGAACAGGTGGGTACTAGCTAGGTCTGTCTGGGTCTGTGGTTACTAGCTACACTACATGACCTTCATGAGGTCTGTGGGTACTAGCTACACTACATGACCTACATGAGGTCTGTGGGTACTAGCTACACTACATGACCTACATGAGGTCTGTCTGGGTCTGTTGCTACTAGCTAGGTTTGTAGGTACGTCGGTCTATAGGTACTAGCTAGGTCTGTGGGTACTAGCTAGGTCTGTCTGGGTCTGTAGGTACTAGCTAGGTCTGTCTGGGTCTGTGGGTACTAGCTAGGTCTGTCTGGGTCTGTGGGTACTAGATGGGTCTGTGGGTACTAGCTGGGTCTGTAGGTACTAGCTGGGTCTGTGGGTACTAGCTAGGTCTCTCTGGGTCTGTGGGTACTAGCTAGGTCTCTCTGGGTCTGTGGGTACTAGCTAGGTCTCTCTGGGTCTGTGGGTACTAGCTAAGTCTCTCTGGGTCTGTGGGTACTAGCTAGGTCTGTGGGTACTAGCTAGGTCTCTCTGGGACTGTGGGTACTAGCTAGGTCTCTCTGGGTCTGTGGGTACTAGCTAGGTCTCTCTGGGACTGTGGGTACTAGCTAGGTCTCTCTGGGACTGTGGGTACTAGCTAGGTCTCTCTGGGACTGTGGGTACTAGCTAGGTCTCTCTGGGACTGTGGGTACTAGCTAGGTCTCTCTGGGACTGTGGGTACTAGCTAGGTCTCTCTGGGTCTGTGGGTACTAGCTAGGTCTCTCTGGGTCTGTGGGTACTAGCTAGGTCTCTCTGGGTCTGTGGGTACTAGCTAGGTCTCTCTGGGACTGTGGGTACTAGCTAGGTCTCTCTGGGACTGTGGGTACTAGCTAGGTCTCTCTGGGTCTGTGGGTACTAGCTAGGTCTCTCTGGGTCTGTGGGTTCTAGCTAGGTCTCTCTGGGTCTGTGGGTACTAGCAAGGTCTCTCTGGGACTGTGGGTACTAGCTAGGTCTGTCTGGGCCTATTTCTTTGTGGTCAGATTGGTTGTTGTGTGTATGCGCAACCATTTTGTCACCTTGAATATTTCTTTCTATTGGTTAATATTTACTGAATATTTCTACGTACTCTTTTCTCTCTGTCCTCAGGTCACCTGGTGGGGCCGGTGCTGTGCCACTCTTTCTGTAATCACATGGGCTTCCCTGCCCTGAGCACGGCCCTGGAGCACCCCCACCGCCTCACCATCCTCTCCTGCTACCTGCTGGGGGTCCTCCTCTTCCTCCTCCTCCTCTTCCCCCTCACAGACCCCCTCTACTACGGCCTGCCCACCCCCGTCTGCACCCTGGCCTCTGTCCCCAGCTCCCTATGCATCTCCTGATCCCACGCCCACCCACCACACACCCCTCTGTACTTGATGGACCGGTCCGTTGATTCTACCACCCATCAGCAGCCAAAAGGAGGAGCAGTCCAAGTGGTCCTAGCACTAGGGGTGTTTTAGCTCTTTGGTCATGCCCACTTGGATGGGCTCTCTCTGGGGGGAGGTGGGAAGGGTTAAGGCTGTGTCAGGTATGGACACTCAGTACTATCGGCTGTCTCTACTATGTATGCTGCTAGGGGCAACAGGGTAACTTAGACAGCCATTCCCTATGTTCAGGTTATATTGGCGCTCAGTCAGTCAGTTAGCCAGTCAGTCAATATGTGGTCTGTAGTGTAGACTCAACAAAGGAACCGTAGCTGGCCAAGACGTGAGGTGCTGTAGTAGTAAGACATTCTGGTGGTCAATAACGTCAGTGTTTTCATCGGTTCTAGATGCTGAATGAGTTATTTATTGACACATCTGCATGTTTCTATACTGTAGTGTTTTATTGGTGGGGGATAGTTGGGTTGTTACTGTTGGACTGTAGTTGTCTATGATAGTTTAGCCATGGTTCTAAAGTCTTCCTCTCAGGCTGATGTTTGAATTGGCTGCGAAGCCTTCCTCTCAGGCTTTTAAGACACCAGACGATTAGTGTTTGGCGAGATCATAAAGTGTACAGTCTTTACCCAGCCCTGAATTCAGTCATTCACTCTAGTTGACGCTCATTCCAAGCATCCATTCCAAGTCATGCCGATAGAAGCCTATAATCATTAAGCTAACATTACCATTCTTAGGGCCAGGAGTTTTTCCCTGGCTATGTGAACCTGATCAGGAAAAACTCTTAGCCCCTACCATTCGCTGCAAACAGTTTGATCTTTTACAAGGGTTATCCATGTTCATGGCTCTTTGTTCTGGAACTGCTTTTTTAATTTGAGCGATTGAAGGGGGAAGTGCGTTAAGGTGGGGTGTGATGAATGACAGTTTCCCCCTTAAGGGACTTGAACCCATGTAAGATTTAGGTGTACTGTAGTATGTATGTATGTAGGTTTGAATGCTATCTAACCACTACTTTGCATGCTGCTACATGTTGCAATATTGATGTTAGACAAGATGACAGGTCTATATTCTTCTACAGATGGACACACACACACCAAGCTACAGTGCTTTTCGAATGTATTCAGACCCTTTGACTTTTTCCATAATACGTTATAACCGTATTCCAAAATGTATTAAATAATTTTTTTGCCCTCATCAATCTACACATAATACCTCATAATGCCAGAGAAAAGTTTATTTAATTTTTTTTTTACACATTAATTACGAATAAAAAAACATACCTTATTTACATAAGTATTTAGACCCTTACATAAGTATTTAGACTCGAAATTGATCTCCGGTGCAATGGAAAAAACCACCAAGACTCTTCCTAGAGCTGGCCGCACGGCCAAACTGAGCAATCGGGGAAGAAGGGCCTTGGTCAGGGAGGTGACAAAGAACCCGATGGTCACTCTGACAGAGTTCCTCTGTGGAGAAGGGAGAAACTTACAGAAGGACAACCATCTCTGCAGCACTCTACCAATCAGGCCTTTATGGTAGAGTGGCCAGACGGAAGCCACTCCTCAGTAAAAGGCACATGACAGCCCGCTTGGAGTTTGCCAAAAAGGCACACAAAGGACTCTCAGACCATGAGAAACAAGATTCTCTGGTCTGATGAAACCAAGATTGAACTCTTTAGCTTGAATGCCAAGCGTCACGTCTGGAGGAAACCTGGCACCATTCCTACAATGAAGCATGGTGGTGGAAGCATCATGCTGTGGGGATGTTTTTCAGCGGCAGGGACTGGGAGACTAGTCAGGATCGAGGCAAAGATGAACAGAGCAAAGTACAGAGAGATCCTTGATGAAAACCTGCTCCAGAGCTCTCAGGACCTCAGACTAGGGCGACGGTTCACATTCCAACCGCACCACGATCCTAAACACAGAGCCAAGACAATGCAGGAGTGGCTTTGGGGCAAGTCTCTGGCCCAGCCAGAGCCCGGACTAGAACCCGATCGAACATCTCTGGAGAGACCTGAAAATAGCTGTGCAGCAACGCTCCCCATCCAACCTGACGGAACTCGAGAGGATCTGCAGAGCAGAATGGGAGAAACTCCCCAAATACACGTGTGCCAAGCTTGTAGCGTCATACCCAAGAAGACTCGAGGCTGTAATCACTGCCAAAGTTGCTTCAACGAAGTACTGAGTAAATGGTCTGAATACTTTTGTAAATGTGATATTTCATTTTAAAAACAATTTATTCAGCGAAAGATTTTACCTGTTTTTGCTTTGTCATTATGGGTTATTGTGTGTAGATTGATGAGGGGGAGGGGGACTATTTCATAAATTTTTGAATAAGTCTGTAATGTAACAATGTGGGAAAAGTTGAAGGGTCTTACTACTTTCCAAATGCACTGTATTACCCAAAGAAGGTAATGTACAGACACAGACAGTGTTACATCACAATGTTTACTCACTCGCTCACCGCAAATGATACTTTGCGTTGTTTGTGAAAATACGTTATTTATTTGACCAGGTTGTGACCATTGTAGTCCATTGCACTATATAGACAGGGTGTAGTTTAGATTCAGGGTAGGTTGTTGATTTTTATAGGGAATTGTAATGGAACCTGGTGTAATAGTATATAACAGTTCCACCTGACTAGAACATAAATGTGGTGTGGTTCATGAACCAGCAGATTGAATCACACTGAATGTATTTCAACGGGATGTCGAGGCAGATGAAGTCATTGGTCCGATTTATAAACAGACTTCACTGTGTAAATTGGAACCATATCTCTGGAGAGTCCCATGCAGGAGACGCTAACATTCACTGACAAAGATAGATCTGTGAAGCTATGTACCACAGCAGTGAGGACTGTACTGTATAAGCTATGAAGGAGTTACCTTATGGTTCTTTAGCAATAACTCAGTTGATGGAAAAGGACCAAAATCAGGGAATTATCTGAAATGGGTGTGGATGTGAATTGAAAAAGCTAAAAAGCCCATTCTTGTTGCTTAGAGGTGCTTGGAGATATCAGAATAATGATCAGCATTATTTTGAATAGATAGTTTATGTTTGGGCCTAACCTCAGATGAGCCATGTATCTCCTAGTTGAAGGTTCAATAGACATCCTCTTCAATAAACCTGCATGGTGCGTCCAGACCATCTGTAATGACCTGAAATGTACGTCAGAGGGCGCAAGAGTACCATGTCTGGGCGTACTACTTTCGTAATGTGAAGCACAGGAACCTGGGACTTTCACACAGGCTGTTCATTGGGTTTCTCTTGACGGGTAGTCATCCGTCACTTTTTATTCAGTTTTTTCCTCCCACAAGCCTTGATCCAATAGACAGGACGGATATAGGCTTAGAGAAGAGAAAGTGGGTTTGAACCCAACAACTTAGTGATACAGATCGCTAGCTACCTTCGCTCTGTTGAGTAATCTCTCAGATCAATTAAACAAAGACTGTAGGATCTAGCCTCCCTTTTTAGAGTCAAACTCTAAACTGTCTTGATGTCTCCCTCTCACAAAAAAATGCATGTGAATGTTTTGACTTGAGGCAATGGCCTAAGGCATCACTTTGGGAGTCCAACCAATAACTTCAGTTGAGTCAGAGACTGTTGTTTCCCCCTACAGCGACGAACCATGTGGTTCAGTAGCTGATACAATGACTTTGTTGTCACACATACAAATTTATACATGACGAGGCTGTGTCAAATTCTTATTATGTAGGCTCAGGAGACCGTACATTTACAGATTAATATTGTCAGGAGATGGCACATCTACGGAGTAGAAAGAGATGTTTCATCAATACAATCAAATTTCATCTAGCATCTCATTCTCCCACATCATCAACGTTGTCCCCTTTTGGAAAACATACATTTTGTCACTGGCTCAAATTGTCTGAATCCTGCCTTGTCACGGGTTAGGCTGCTTCTCAACAGAATGTTCTTATTTTATTTTCCTGATATTGACTTGAATTGAAATCCGGTAAAAATACGTAGGCTACATTTGCAAGGCACTTGGGAGAAACGCTGACTCCCCTCTCCTGCTTGACAACACTTTTCACTTTGTCTTTTTAATTTTTTTCTCTCTAAAATGTCCGAGCCAAACAATCCCGTCTACAGTACTCTCAAAGTAGTGACTTCCAGTACATACATAAAGCGGACGCACAGCGGTAGAGACAGGAATATATATTTTTGCAACTTAGTATGAAGCTCTCTTTTACTAAAATGACACAACAGAAGAATGATATAGTATTTAAAAGATTGGATTTTTCATAGTAGTTGAATATGTGCTTTGACTCTGACCTGGTTGTGAAGACAAAAAGACGATGCAGATGTTTATATTGAATACTATATTTTGATATCAAATCTATTTTGGTGACATCGACTTGACTCTACTGATGTGTATATTGTTTTTCGGCCACAGTGTACAAGGCAATTTTTTGGGAGACTTACCAATATTGAACAGACTGTTTTATGATGCCAATCTTTTATGAGATCGTATAGAAATCACACACTGCAAAAAGCAAAAACTATTTGGAAATAAACAAGCAAATTTTATAAAACGTCTCTGGTATTGTCTTTGTGCCCAGTGTTTTGCTTTTCACTTAAATCATTTGACTCAATTGTTGAATTCCTGGATCAGTCCCCAGTTATTGAGTGCTCAATGTACTGGCTAACGATTTCTATTGAGTCTGTGTGTCTAACTGATGTCGAGTTTCCAAACATCTCTATGGTTTGGAACAACATGTCAATGTCTGAAGCACACAGAGTTATGTAGTGATGAATGTGAGCCAACCACATCAAGTAGACCCATAGTCCATGTGGTATTCATCATCACATTCTTATGTTACTGATACAATTTGTCTTGATTTTCTATGAACTGCAAGGTAGGTATTTCTGCATCGCTTGCTGTTTGGGGTTTTGGGCTGGGTTTCTGTACAGCACTTTGTGACATCTGCTGATGTAAAAAGGCCTATAAATACATTGATTGATAGATCTTTTATCAGTAAACCCATTGTGGAGTTGTGTAACTAGAATCCATGCCTATTTATTCCTGGTACACACCTATTACCCCATTACACTCCAGAATAATTATCCTTGCCATTGTCAACACAAGAAAAGCCCAGCAAATTATATATCATTAGTTAAAGGCCAGGCTCCATTCAGTGGTGCTGCAGACACTTTTTTTACACAATGGAAAGTTGTCTCTTTGTGCTGGGTCTCCTGGGAGGCATCATATTTGAAAAGACGAGTAGACACACAGAGATGGCATGGAGCTGAGCCATGGCAGAAAGGAGATGTGAGGACACTGTCGGCTGAAACTTTAGCTCGCTGTAGGTAGTATTGATTATAGTCTACTAGCTCCCCAAACTCACTGTGTGTGTGTGTGTGCGCGCGTGCGTGCGCGTGTTTGTGTGGCACACTGATTCATCAGTGGCACAGTCGCACTAGTATGACTCTCCATTCCTATTATATTTTCTGATCGTTTTCTACTTCCTCTTCCTGCATTGTCCCCTGTGACATCCTTCACATCTCTTTGTGGTTTCATACACTTTGCAGAACTGTCTTTTTCTAAAGCTGCCCTTGTTCAAGGGCTGTGAATCAGGCTTTGTGAAAACATTACTCACTCCGCAACAAAAATATATTTTTTATCTGAATGTTCGGCGTGGGCGCAAGTAAACAGCTTCCCTAATTCGATCATCAGTGCATCCTCCAACCTTGATCTGTATGTTCACATCTAAATTAATTAGTGCTAGCCGGGAAACTAGCTTTCGATAGTGTGTAAATGTGTGTCATACGCATGGATGTAGCTCTACATAAGACTCCCATCATGGATTTTTATGTCTGCATCACATTCAATTCCACTTAGGCTGCGTTTAGACAGGCAGCCCAATTCAGATATTTTTTTTCAGATCAGCTCTATGAAAAAATATGTGATTGGTCAAAAGACCAATTAGTGGAAAACTGGGCTGCATGTGTAAATGTCTCCTATGGCAGCAGCATTAAATGAGATGATTATGGAGTCTAGCATTACTTCATTTAGTTTCCTCCTCACCAGGATCTGGATATGACTATGAAGTAACTCAACAAATTATGACGTATCAATATTGAATAAACGTTTTTACACCAATGATTTGCGTGATGGCAACTGGCGGAATGTCATCTGTAGGTTATCATTTATACTTGTTCCTGATGTATGGGTCTGGATTGATATTGTTTTACTGGCCTGTCCTCACAGCTTCCAGATGTAATGTTTCTCTGTTTTGGTCTTTAAATCCAGACCCAGTCCCTCTTAAATGTAACTCTCAGGTTATTGCAGTTAAACAGAGGGTGAAGGCTTCGCTTCTTAACAGCTTCTACCCCCGAGCCATAAGACTCCTGAACAGCTAATCAAATGGCTACCTAGACTATTTGCATTGTCTCCCCCCTCTTTTACGCTGCTGCTACTCTCTGTTTATTATCTATGCATAGTCACTTTAACTCTACCTTACACTACTGTTCAAAAGTTTGGGGCCACTTAGAAATGTCCTTGTTTTTGAAAGAAAAGCACATTTTTCTTTGTCCATTAAAATAATATCAAAATTATGAGAAATACAGTGTAGACATTGTTAATGTTGTAAATGACTATTGTAGCTGGAAACGGCAGATTTATTTTTATGGAATATCAACATGGAGGCCCATTATCAGCAACCATCACTCCTGTGTTCCAATGGCACGTTGTGTTAGCTAATCCAAGTTCATCATTTTTAAAGGCTAATTGATCATTAGAAAACCCTTTTGCAATTATGTTAGCACAGCTGAAAACTGTCGTCCTGATTTAAAGAAGCAATAAAACTGGCCGCAATAGAGTGTCTAGCTTGAGAAACAGATGCCTCACAAGTCCTCAACTGGCAGCTTCATTAAATAGTACCAGCAAAACACCAGTCTCAACGTCAACAGTGAAGAGACGACTCCGGGGTGCTGGCCTTCTAGACAGAGTTGCAAAGAAAAAGCCATATCTCAGACTGGCCAATAATAAAAAAAAAAGATTAAGATGGGCAAAACACAGACACTGGACAGAGGAACTCTGCCTAGGAGGCCAGCATCCCGGAGTCGTCTCTTCACTGTTGATGTTGAGACTGGTGTTTTGCGGGTACTATTTAATGTGAGGCATCTGTTTCTCAACCTAGACACAACCTAATGTACTTGTCCTCTTGCTCAGTTGTGCACCGGGGCCTCCCACTCCTCTTTCTATTCTGGTTAGAGCCAGTTTGTGCTGTTCTGTGAAGGGAGTAGTACTCAGCGTTGTACGAGATCTTCAGTTTCTTGGCAATTTCTCGCATGGAATAGCCTTAATTTCTCAGAACAAGATTAGACTGACGAGTTTCAGAAGAATGTTATTTGTTTCTGGACATTTTGAGCCTGTAATCGAACCCACAAATGCTCATGCTCCAGATACTCAACTAGTCTAAAGAAGGCCATTTGTATTGCTTCTTGAATCAGTTTTCAGCTGTGCTAACATAATTGCAAAAGGGTTTTCTGATGATCAATTAGCCTTTTAAAATGATGAACTTGGATTAGCTAACACAATGTGCCATTGGAATACAGGAGTGATGGTTGCTGATAATGGGCCTCTGTACACCTATGTAGATATTCCATTTTAAAAAATCTGCCGTTTCCAGCTACAATAGTAATTTACAACATTAACAATGTCTACACTGTATTTCTGATAAATTGTATGTTATTTTAATGGACAGAAAATGTGCTTTTCTTTCAAAAACAAGGACATTTCTAAGTGACCCCAAATTTTTGAACGGTAGTGTACACGTAAATATTACCTCGACTAACCGGTGCCCCCTCACATATAGACTAGCTATTGTTATTTTACTGCTGCTCTTTAATTATTTGTTACTTTCTATTTTTTACTTAACCAACATTGCAGTTTTAAGAAAAAGTGTTAAGGGCTTGTTCCTAGCAGTTCAAATCCAATGGAGAAGAGACCCATGGTAAGTAAACTAGTCTTCCAGATAATATTAAACTATTATCTGCCATCAGTTTGATATTGAGGGTAAACTGCATTACATAGCAGTGTGTGTGAGACAGTGAGAGGGAGAAAACGTGTGTGTGTGTGTGTGTTCTGTGCCAACCAACATCTGTGTGTGAATAGAATTTTAAACATGGTATTATTACTTATTCTTCCCTTCTCAAGGGCAACTGGAGCTGTTGTGCATCATGAGGGCCTGGGAGGAGGATTTTCTCTTCCAGTGGAACATGTCAGCCCCCTGTTAGAAGAGAATATACACAGGTAGTTACTATGCAAGGCTAGAAGACAGACTGGAGAGAGGCTTTCCACTCCCTATCAAATGATCCATAGCCTAATTAGTATATATTTAGTATTTATTAGGATTCCCAATTAGCTGCTGCCGAGGCAACAGCTACTCTTCCTTGGGTCCAAACAGGAAACAACAAATAAAATACAAAAATATACATAAATATACAAGGCACAACATTTACATTACAATTTAGCCATTCAGCTGACGCTCCCATCCAGAGGGACCCACAGCTAGTGCTTCCCCTTTCCTTTCATCTGGAGATAGCCAGGCAAGACAAACGCATACACTACATGACCAAAAGTATGTGGACACCTGCTCATCGAACATCTCATTCCAAAAGTCGGCCCCCCCTTTGCTGTTATAACAGCCCCCACTCTTTTGGGAAGGCTTTCCACTAGATGTTGGAACATTGCTGTGGGGACTTGTCAGGGCTCTGTGCAGGCCAGTCAAGATTTTCCACGTCCATTTCGACAAACCATTTCTGTATGGACCTTGCTTTGTGCATGGGGGCATTGTCATGCTAAAACAGGAAAGGGCCTTCCCCAGACTGTTCCAACAAAGTTGGAAGCAAAGAATTGTCTAGAATGTAGCGTTAAGATTTCCCTTCACTGGAACTAAGGGGCCTAGCCCGAACCATGGAAAAACAGCCCCAGACCATTATTCCTCCTCCACCAAACTTTACAGTTGGCACTACGCATTCGGAACGCATTCGGAACATTCGGAACGTGTTTCCACTGCTCCAGAGTACAATGGCGGCGAGCTTTACACCCCTCCAGACGATGCTTTGTGCATGGTGATCTTAGGCTTGTTTCCAGCTACTCAGCCATGGAAACCAATTTCATGAAGCATCCAACGAACAGTTCTTGTGCTGACGTTGCTTACAGAGGTCAGTTTGGAACTCGGTAGTGAGTGCGATTTTTACGCACCGAGCTTGTGTGGTCTACCACTTCTCGCGGCAGAGCCATTGTTGTTCCTAGACGTTTCCACTACACAATAACAGCACTTACAGTTGACCGTGGCAGCTCTAGCAGGGCAGAATTGTTATTTTTGACTTTATTTATAGATTTTCAGATATAACAACAAAAACAGTACAACCCCAACCCCTCATTCTCCCATCCATCCATCCCATCCATCCAACCATCCATCCCCTCCCTCCAACACCACCCCTCCCTCCAACCCTCCACTCCCTCCCTCCCTGTCTCCCTCCCTCCCTCCAAACCACCAACCCACCAAGGCATCTATTAAAGTAAGTTAAATAGGAAAGAAAAACAGAAACAAACAGTAATAGAAACGGAAACAAATGGCCACTAGAACAGACATGACTGCTTACCAAACTATGCAAGTTACCCTAAGTAAAAGACAGGCTCTCCACATATTGTATTAATGGGGACCAGGTTAAGTCAAACTTTTTTTCGGGACCCATGTACACAGTGTACCTTCTCCAGAGGTAGAGATGACATCACCTCCTTAACCCACTGCATAAAGGAGTGCGGCTTTGCAGACTTCCAGTGAAAGAGGACAAGGCGGCGGGCTAGCAGCTATCGCATTTGCCTGATGCGTGGTAGCATTCTGGTCTAGGGAAAGTACCCCAAAAATGGCCATGACCGGGTTGGGGCTAACAGTTGTATTACACCTATGTGAGAATTCCTCAAAAATGGGGTCCCAGAGGCCACTCAAAGATTGTCATGACCAAAACATGTGTCCCACAGTCGCTGGACTCTGGTGGCATCTCAAACACTTTGTCAACATTTGGGTATATTTTAGCCAATCTGTCATTTGAGTAATGGAGACTGTGCAAAACCGTAAACTGAATAAGCCCATGCCTTATGCAAAATTATTATGTGTGGATACACTCAATACTTTGTTGCCATATATCATCGGGTAGCTCGCCGCCTATGTCTTGCTCCCATGGAGATTTTGTATTTGCAAAGGAAGGCGGATTAATGTTCTCTATTTCGTATTATCTGGAGATTGTGCCCTTCAGATATGGGTTAAGATCTAAGCATGTTGGAAATGTTTTTTGACAAAGCTGCGAGTTTGCAGGTATCTAAAAAAGTTGGTATTGGAAATATTATGGTCAACCCTCAGAGTATCGAATGAGACTAATGTGTTATCAACAAATGGGTCACAAAAAAACACCAGACCTGGAATGCCGTGTCAATCTGTGATGCTGGGAAGAGATGATTAGATGTTAATGGAGAGAAGCCGCTTGCTCATTTAAGGATAAAGTGACTTCGGAATTGGGACCAGATTTTAAGGGAGTTGTTAACAATGGGGCTCAAAACAGGTGCCAAGGTTCATGGGCTTTGGGGAGCGCAGGAGCGAGACTGGAGAAGTTGGAAGGCTTGACTGTAACTCCATGCTGGCCACCCTTGTTTTTAAATGTAGAAACCCCCAAAACACATTTATATATATTTGCTGACCAGTAGTAGTGTAAAACTTTGGGAAGGCCCAGCCTGCTTGCGGGCCTAGGTCTCTCTATAGAGTTGAAGTCGGAAGTTTACATACACCTTAGCCAAATACATTTAAACTCAGTTTTTCACAATTCCTGGCATTTAATCCCAGTAAAAATGTCCTGTCTTAGGTCAGTTAGGATCACCACTTTATTTTAAGAATGTGAAATTTCAGAATAATAGTGGAGAGTGATTTATTTCCTTCATCACATTCCCAGTGGGTTAGAGGTTTACATACACTCAATTAATATTTGGTAGCGTTGCCTTTAAATCATCTCGGGTAGCCTTCCACAAGCTTCCCACAATAAGTTGGGTGAATTTTGGCCCATTCCTCCTGACAGACCTGGTGTAACTGAGTCAGGTTTGTAGGCCTCCTTGCCTATGCTTGTTCAGTTCTGCCCACAATTTTTCTATAGGATTGAGGTCAGGGCTTTGTGATGGCCACTCCAATACCTTGACTTTGTTGTCCTTAAGCCATTTTGCCACAACTTTGGAAGTATGCTTGGAGTCATTGTCCATTTGGAAGACCCATTTGCAACCAAGCTTTAACTTCCTGACTGATGTCTTGAGATGTTGCTTCAATATATCCACATAATTTTCCCTCCTCGTGATGCCATCTATTTTGTGAAGTGCACCAGCCCCTCCTGCAGCAAAGCACCCCCACAATATGATGCTGCCACCCCTGTGCTTCACGGTTGGGATGGTGTTCTTCGGCTTGCAAGCCTCCCATTTTTTTCCTCCAAACATAACAATGGTCATTATGGCCAAACAGTTCTATTTTTGTTTCATCAGACCAGAGGACATTTCTCCAAAAAGTACGATCTTTGTCCCCATGTGCAGTTGCAAACCGTAGTCTGGCTTTTTTATGGCGGTTTTGGAGCAGTGGCTTTTTACTTGCTGAGCGGCCTTTCAGGTTATGTCGATATAGGACTTGTTTTACAGTGGATATAGATACCTTTTTACCTGTTTCCTCCAGCATCTTAACAAGGTCCTTTGCTGTTGTTCTGGGATTGATTTGCACTTTTTGCACAAAAGTACGTTAATCTCTAGGAGACAGAACGCGTCTCCTTCCTGAGCGGTATGACGGCTGCGTGGTCCCATGGTGTTTATATTTGCATACTATTGTTTGTACAGATGAACGTGGTACCCTCAGGCGTTTGGAAATTGCTCCCAAGGATGAACAAGACTTGTGGAGGTCTACAATTATTTTTCTGAGGTCTTAGCTGATTTCTTTTGATTTTCCCATGATGTCAAGCGAAGAGGCACTGAGTAGGCCTTGAAATACATCCACAGGTACACCTCCAATTGACTCAAATTATGTCAATTACCTATCAGAAGCTTCTAAAGCCATGACATCATTTTCTGGAAATGTCCAAGCTGTTTAAAGGCACAGTCAACTTAGTGTATGTAAACTTCTGACCCACTGGAATTGTGATACAATTGTTGGAAAATTTACTTGTGTCATGCACAAAGTAGATGTCCTAACCGACTTGCCAAAACTATAGTTTGTTAACAATAAATTTGTGGAGTGGTTGAAAAATGAGTTTTAATGACACCAACCTAAGTGTATGTAAACTTCCAACTGTATATACCTTTCTCATTCGTGGATTTGACTTATTCCAAATGAAGCTGGAAATATAGTTGTCCAGTTGTTTGAACATGAAACATGGAATAAGTACAAAAACCTAGGTAGTACAGTCATCTTAACGGAATTAATGCGACCTGTTAATGAAATGGGAAGAGACGACCACCTTATGAAATCCTGCTTTGAGCTCTCCAGGAGTGTTTTGAAGTTATGTTTAAACAGAGCCTAAAATGAGCGTGTAACTTTTATCCCCAAATAAGTAAAGACCTGAATTGGCATACCCAATTCCTTCTGCTAACTGATTCATGGGGAGGAGCACACTTTTTGTTAGGTTTAACTTAGAACTATAGAATGTCCCAAAACCTTGTATCATGCCAAAGAGATGGGGTATAGACTCCACAGGGTTAGAGATGTATTAAAGAGATGGGGTATAGACTCCACAGGGTTAGAGATGTATTAAAGAGATGGGGTATAGACTCCACAGGGTTAGAGATGTATTAAAGAGATGGGGTATAGACTCCACAGGGTTAGAGATGTATTAAAGAGATGGGGTATAGACTCCACAGGGTTAGAGATGTATTAAAGAAGATGGTCTGCCTATAAGGACACCTTGTGAGTTATGTTGCCCGTCAATATTCCCTTAATCCTCTCCTCAGCCCGCAGGGCGATTAGCAAGAGGCTCAATAGCCATATCAAATAGGAAAGGGGATAAACAGCAACCCTGCCTGGCCCACCTGTGGAGAGGGAAGTAGCTGGAGGTAACATTGTTGGTGCGAACAGAAGCCACTGGGGACGAGTACAACATCTTAATCCAGGAAAGGAATGACGGGCCAAACCCAAATCTCTCTAGTACTGTAAATAGATATTCCCACTCAACCCGGGCGAAAGCCTTTTCAGCATCAAGAGAGATAACAACCTCTGGCTGTAGAGTTGAGTGGGCAGAATAAAGAACATTAAATAGCAGGCGCATATTACAGAACGATTGCCTACCTGAGAGAAATCCTATTTTGTCAGGGTTAATTATATTAGGCATCTGTCTCTAAACGGCGTGAGAGGACCTTAGTGAGAATTGTATAATCGCAGCACAAAAGGCTTATTGGGCGGTATGAGCCACAGTCTAGGGGATTCTTGTCTTTTTTAAGCAAAATCGAAATAGTCGCCTGGGTAAGTGTCTGTGGCAGTCTCTTACTAGAAAGGATTTCCTTGTACATTGAGCTGAGGATAGAGGATAATTTAGAGGAGAATGCTTTATAAAATTCAATAGGGAAGCTATCAGGCCCAGGGGCTTTATCGCTCTGCATGGACTGGATTGCCAGAGTAGCTTCATCAACATGGATGCCTCAATAAGTGATGGTTTGTTCAGCTGATTCTAGAAATGACTTGATTACTGCACCTGATTTTGAAATTACATTGTTGGGCTTCAGTCTGGATCTGTCTAGACTTGGATGCAATACACAATTGAAATCTCCGCCCAATATTAAATGATGAGAGTTAAGGTCGGGAAGTGTTGCGATGAGGTCAGAGAAAAGTTGAGCGTCATCCCAATTAGGACCATAGAGGTTAGCCAGAATAACCTGTATGCTAAACAATTTCCCCATCACTATAATATATCTGACATTAGTATCTGAAATTACTTTGGAGGAGACAAATGGGGTGCCTTTTCTGATAAGGATGGCTGACCCTCTGGCCTCAGTACCAAAGTTGGAGTGAAATATTTGGTCTACCCATCCTCTCTAGTTTATCATGGTCGCTGGACCGGAGATGGGTCTCTTGAAGAAAAACAATATCGGGACTTAAGATGAGCATACGCTCGGCTACGCTTGACCACCTGGTTAATTCCTTTCACGTTCCAGCTGATAAAGAATGTGGAGCCTAGAGTATGTGAATTAGGCACAGTCATAGTAATCAGTAATGTTAGTACGATCACATGGCCAGTGTACTGAAAGGTCAGAGTAATAAAATATCAAGAAAACCTTGGACCCCTAAGCTGGCCTTCCCCCTGTTGGAAGGCTGTATCTACCTCTCCCAGACTAGAGCAAAATGCTACCACGTTAAACTGAACCTCAGTAGAGCTCTATCCAGGGCCAACATAATCAAGTCTACACCTAGGGAAGGGGATTCTGGAGGGAACCACCTCAGCCATCCAAGGTATCTTATGCAATATGCATATTTAAAGGATAGTAAAACAATATATAAAAAGGGAGGTATAGGTACATGTCCCCCCCTCGACCAACCCCATCCACTTGGGATGACTTAAAACATATATAGATATATATATATATATATATATATATATAGATATACAGTATGTGTGTGTATGTATGTATGTATGTATGTGTGTATATATATATATATATATATATATATATATATATCAAATCAAATTTTATTTGTCACATACACATGGTTAGCAGATGTTAATGCGAGTGTAGCGAAATGCTTGTGCTTCTAGTTCCGACCATGCAGTAGTATCTAACAAGTAATCTAACAAATTCACAACAACTACCTTATACACACAAGAGTAAAGGAATGAATACGAGTATGTACATATAAATATATGGATGAGCGATGGCTGACCGGCATAGGCAAGATGCAGTAGATGGTATGGAGTACAGTATATACACATATATATATATATATATATATATATGAGATGAGTAATGTAGGATATGTAAACATTATATAAATGGCATTGTTTAAAGTGGCTAGTGATACATTATTTCATCCAGTTATAATTATTAAAGTGGCTAGAGATTTGGGTCGATGGCCGAACGGCATAGGCAAGATACAGTAGATGGTTTAGAGTACAGTGTATACATTTGATATGAGTATGTCGGATACGTAAACATTATATACAAAATTGTTTAAAGTGGCTAGTGATACATTTGTTACATCCAATTCGTATGTTTAAAGTGGCTAGAGATTTAAGTCAGTATGTTGGCAGCAGCCACTCAATGTTAGTGATGGCTGTTTAACAGTCTGATGGCCTTGAGGTAGAAGCTTTTTTTCCAGTCTCTCGGTCCCAGATTTGATGCACCTGTACTGACCTCGCCTTCTGGATGATAGCGGGGTGAACAGGCAGTGGCTCGGGTGGTTGTTGTCCTTGATGATCTTTTTGGCCTTCCTGTGACATCGGGTGGTGTAGGTGTCCTGGAGGGCAGGTAGGTTTCCCCCGGTGATGCGCTGTGCAGTCCTCACTACCCTCTGGAGAGCCTTACGGTTGTGGGCGGAGCAGTTGCCGTACCAGGCGGTGATACAGCCCGACAGGATGCTCTCGATAGTGCATCTGTAAAAGTTTGTGAGTGATTTTGGTGACAAGCCGAATTTCTTCAGCCTCCTGAGGTTGAAGAGGCGCTGTTGCGCCTTCTTCACCACGCTGTCTGTGTGGGTGGACCAATTCAGTTTGTCCGTGATGTGTACACCGAGGAACTTAAAACTTTCCACCCTCTCCACTACTGTCCCCTCGATGTGGATAGGGGGGGTGCTCCCTCTCCTGTTTCCTGAAGTCCACGATCATCTCCTTTGTTTTGCTGACATTGAGTGAGAGGTTATTTTCCTGACACCACACTCCGAGGGCCCTCACCTCCTCTCTGTAGGCCGTCTCGCCGTTGTTGGTAATCAAGCCTACCACTGTAGTGTCGTCAGCAAACTTGATGATTGAGTTGGATGCGTGCTTGGCCACGCAGTCATGGGTAAACAGGGAGTACAGGAGAGGGCTGAGAACGCACCCTTGTGGGGCCCCAGTGTTGAGGATCAGCGGAGTGGAGATGTTGTTTCCTACCCTCACCACCTGGGACCGGCCCGTCAGGAAGTCCAGGACCCAGTTGCACAGGGCTGGGTCGAGACCCAGGGTCTCGAGCTTAATGACGAGCTTGGAGGGAACTATGGTGTTAAATGCTGAGCTGTAGTCGATGAACAGCATTCTTACATAAGTATTCCTCTTGTCCAGATGGGTAAGGGCAGTATGCAGTGTGATTGCGATTAAGCGCTGCGTCTGTGGACCTATTGAGACGGTAAGCAAATTGGAGTGGGTCCAGGGTGTCTGGCAGGATGGAGGTGATATGATCCTTGACTAATCTCTCAAAGCACTTCATGATGACAGAAGTGAGTGCTACGGGCGATAGTCATTTAGCTCAGTCACCTTAGCTTTCTTGGGAACCGGAACAATGGTGGCCCTCTTGAAGCATGTGGGAACAGCAGACTGGGATAGGGACTGATTTAATATGTCCGTGAACACACCAGCCAGCTGGTCTGCGCATGCTCTGAGGACACGGCCAGGATGCCATCTGGGCCGGCAGCCTTGCGAGGGTTAACACATTTAAATGTTTTTCTCACATTGGCTGCGGTGAAGGTGAGCCCGCAGGTTTTGGTAGCGGGCGTGTCGGTGGCACTGCATTGTCCTCAAAGCGAGCAAAGAAGTTGTTTAGTTGGTCTGGGAGCAGGACGTCATGGTCCGCGACGGGCTGGTTTTCTTTTTGTAGTCCGTGATTGACTGTAGACCCTGCCACATTCCTCTTGTGTCTGAGCCGTTGAATTGTGACTCTACTTTGTCTCTATATTGACGCTAGCTTGTTTGATTGCCTTGCGGAGGGAATAGCTACACTGTTTGTATTCAGTCATGTTTCCGGTAGCCTTACCCTGGTTAAAAGCAGTGGTTCGCGCTTTCTGTTTTGCGAATGCTGCCATCAATCCACGGTTTCTGGTTGGGGAAGGTTTTAATATTTGCTATGGGTACAACATCACCAATGCACTTGCTAATAAACTCGCTCACCGAATCAGCGTATACATCAATGTTGTTGTCAGATGCTATCCGGAACATATCCCAGTCCACGTGCTCAAGCAATCTTGCAGCATGGAATCAGATTGGTCGGACCAGCGTTGAACAGACCTGAGAACGGGCGTTTCCTGTTTTAGTTTCTGTTTGTAGGCTGGGAGCAACAAAATGGAGTCATGGTCAGACTTGCCGAAAGGAGGGCGGAGAATAGCCTTGTATGCGTCATGGAAGTTGGAATAACAGTGGTCCAGGATTTTACCAGCCCGGGTGGCACATTCGATATGCTGGTAAAATTTCGGGAGCCTTGTTCTTAAATTAGCCTTATTAAAATCCCCAGCCACAATAAATGCAGCCTCAGGATATGTGGTTTCCAGTTTTACATAGAGTCCGATGAATTTCTTTCAGTGCCGTCGATGTATCAGCTTGAGGGGGGATGTACACGGCTGTGATTATAATCGAGGAGAATTCTCTTGGTAGATAATGCGGTCTGCATTTGATTGTAATGAATTCTATGTCAGGTGAACAAAAGGACTTGAGTTCCTGTATGTTGTTATGATCACACCACGTCTCGTTAATCATAAGACACACACCCCACCCTTCTTCTTACCAGATAGAAGTTTGTTTCTGTCGGCGCGATGCGTGGAGAAACCAGGTGGCTGTACCGACTCGATAACGTGTCCTGAGTGAGCCATGTTTCCGTGAAGCAAAGAACGTTGCAGTCTCGGATGTCTCTCTGAAAGGCAACCCTCGATCGGATTTCGTCTACTTTGTTGTCAAGAGACTGTACATTGGCGATTAAAATACTCGGGAGAGGTGCACGATGCGCCCGTCGACGTAGCTTGACCAAAAGACCGGCGCGTTTCCCTCTTCTCCGGCGCCGCCGTTGTTTTGAGTCGCCGGGTACTATCCAGTCTATTGTTGTGTTTGGGTTAGCAAACCGAGAATCCTCTTTGGGAAAGTCGTATTCCTGGTCGTAATGTTGGTAAGTTGACGTTGCTCTTATATCCAATAGTTCCTCCCGGTTGTATGTAATAAAACTTAATATTTCCCGGGGTAATAATGTAAGAAGTAATACATAAAAAAACAAAATACTGCATGGTTTCCTGAGAACGTGAAGCGAGGCTGCCATCTCTGTCGGCATACATACATACATACATACATACATACATACATACAGTTGAAGTCGGAAGTTTACATACACTTAAACTCGTTTTTCAACCACTCCACAATTGTATTGTTAACAAACTATAGTTTTGGCAAGTCGGTTAGGACATCTACTTTGTGCATGACACAAGTCATTTTTCCAACAATTGTTTACAGACAGATTATTTCACTTATAATTCACTGTATCACAATTCCAGTGGGTCAGAAGTTTACATACACTAAGTTGACTGTGCCTTTAAACAGCTTGGAAAAATCCAGAAAACTATTTTATGGCTTTAGAAGCTTCTGATAGGCTAATTGACATCATTTGAGTCAATTGGAGGTGTACCTGTGGATGTATTTCAAGGCCTACCTTCAAACTCAGTGCCTCTTCGCTTGACATCATGGGAAAATCAAAAGAAATCAGCAAAGCAAACTTCCACAAGTCTGATTCATCCTTGGGAGCAATTTCCAAATGCCTGAAGGTACCACGTTCATCTGTACAAACAATAGTACGCAAGTATAAACACCATGGGACCACACAGCCGCCATACCGCTCAGGAAGGAGACGCGTTCTGTCTCCTAGAGTTGAATGTACTTTGGTGCAAAAAGTGCAAATCAATCCCAGAACAACAGCAAAGGACCTTGTGAAGATGCTGGAGGCAACAGGTACAAAGGTATCTATCTATATCCACTGTAAAACAAGTCCTATATCGACATGAAAGGCCGCTCAGCAAGGAAAAAGACACTGCTCCAAAACCGCCATAAAAAAGCCAGACTACGGTTTGCAACTGCACATGGGGACAAAGATCGTACTTTTTGGAGAAATGTCCTCTGGTCTGATGAAACAAAAATAGAACTGTTTGGCCATATTGACCATCGTTATGTTTGGAGGATAAATGGGAGGCTTGCAAGCCGAAGAACACCATCCCAACCGTGAAGCACGGGGGTGGCAGCATCATGTTGTGGGGGTGCTTTGCTGCAGGAGGGACTGGTGCACTTCACAAAATAGATGGCGTCATGAGGAGGGAAATTATGTGGATATATTGAAACAACATCTCAAGACATCAGTCAGGAAGTTAAAGCTTGGTTGCAAATGAGTCTTCCAAACGGACAATGACCCCAAGCATACTTCCAAAGTTGTGGCAAAATGGCTTAAGGACAACAACGTCAAGGTATCGGAGTGGCCATCACAAAGCCCTGACCTCAATCCTATAGACAATTTCAGTCTAGAACTGAAAAAGTGTGTGCGAGCAAGGAGGCCGACAAACCTGACTCAGTTACCTGACCAAACCTGCCAAAATTCACCCAACTTATTCTGGGAAGCTTGTGGAAGGCTACCCGAAACATTTGACCCAAGTTAAACAATTTAAAGGCAATGCTACCAAATACTAATTGCGTGTATGTAAACTTCTAACCCAGTGGGAATGTGATGAAGGAAATAAAAGCTGAAATAAATCCTTCTCTCTACTATTATTCTGACTTTTCACATTCTTAAAATAAAGTGGTGATCCTAACTGACCTAAGACAATTTTTACTAGGATTAAATGTCAGGAATTGTGAAAAACTGAGTTTAAAAGTTTTTTGCTAAACTGGCTAAACTGTATTTGGCTAAACTGAGTTTAAATGTGTGTGTGTGTGTGTGTGTGTGTGTGTGTGTGTGTGTGTGTGTATATATACATATACAGTCGTGGCCAAAAGTTTTGAGAATGACACAAATATTAATTTTCACAAAGTCTGCTGCCTCAGTTTGTATGATGCAATTTGCATATACTCCAGAATGTCATGAAGAGTGATCAGATGAATTGTAATTAATTGCAAAGTCCCTCTTTGCCATGCAAATGAACTGAATCCCCAAAACACATTTCCACTGCATTTCAGCCCTGCCTCAAAAGGACCAGCTGATATCATGTCAATGATTCTCTCGTTAACACAGGTGTGAGTGTTGACGAGGAGAGGCTGGAGATCACTCTGTCATGCTGATTGAGTTTGAATAACAGACTGGAAGCTTCAAAAGGAGGGTGGTGCTTGGAATCATTGTTCTTCCTTCTTCCTGTCAAACATGGTTACCTTTAAGGAAACATGTGCTGTCATCATTGCTTTGCACAAAAAGGGCTTCACAGGCAAGGATATTGCTGCCAGTAAGAGTCCACCTAAATCAACCATTTATCGGATCATCAAGAACTTCAAGGAGAGCTGTTCAATTGTTGTGAAGAAGGCTTCAGGGCGCCCAAGAAAGTCCAGCAAGCGCCAGGACCGTCTCTTAAAGTTGATTCAGCTGCGGGATCGGGGCACCACCAGTACAGAGCTTGCACAGGAATGGCAGCAGGCAGGTGTGAGTGCATCTGCAAGCATAGTGAGGCGAAGACTTTTGGAGGATGGCCTGGTGCCAAGAAGGGATGCAAAGAAGCCACTTCTCTCCAGGAAAAACATCAGGGACAGACTGATATTCTGCAAAAGGTACAGGGATTGGACTGCTGAGGACTGGGGTAAAGTCATTTTCTCTGATGAATCCCCTTTCCGATTGTTTGGGGCATCCGGAAAAAAGATTGTCAAGAGAAGACAAGGTGAGCGCTACCATCAGTCCTGTGTCATGCCAACAGTAAAGCATCCTGAGACCATTCATGTGTGGGGTTGCTTCTCAGTCAAGGGAGTAGGCTCACTCACAATTTTGCCTAAGAACACAGCCATGAATAAAGAATGGTACCAACACATCCTCTGAGAGCAACTTCTCCCAACCCTCCAGGAACAGTTTGGTGACAAACAATGCCTTTTCCAGCATGATGGAGAACCTTGCCATAAGGCAAAAGTGATAACTAAGTGGCTCGGGGAACAAAACATCGATATTTTGGGTCCATGGCCAGGAAACTCCCCAGACCTTAATCCCATTGAGAACTTGTGGACAATTCTAAAAAGGCTGGTGGACAAACAAAAACCCACAAATTCTGACAAACTCCAAGCATTGATTATGCAAGAATGGGCTGCCATCAGTCAGGATGTGGCCCAGAAGTTAATTGACGGCATGCCAGGGCGGATTGCAGAGGTCTTGAAAAAGAAGGGTCAACACTGCAAATATTGACTCTTTGCATCAACTTCATGTAATTGTCAATAAAAGCCTTTGACACTTATGAAATGCTTGTAATTATACTTCAGTATTCCATAGTAACATCTGACAAAAATATCTAAAGACACTGTTTCTGTGAGCACGGTCAAGGGTGGGGGCGTAATCGAGGCGTAGAATTT
Organism: Brachymystax lenok tsinlingensis; assembly: GCA_030435695.1. Lineage (NCBI taxonomy): Eukaryota > Metazoa > Chordata > Actinopteri > Salmoniformes > Salmonidae > Brachymystax > Brachymystax lenok. The sequence continues at coordinate 17,920,699 of CM059798.1, forward strand.
CATGTAGCATTTTAGCTATGGATATAGGGTAGGCTGCATTCCGCCTACGCCTACAAACACTTCCAAGGTTGAGTCCCTCTCTCACACCCCAAAATGCAACCGTTCCCCCAGCACTGTCTGTTCTCGAGGTCCTCAACCTTGGAAGTGTTTGACGACATCTGATGATAGTCGGGTGACTTGCTCTTCCAGTGTCACCACTTTGCCAGAGTAAATATTTGCGCCATCTTCCAGGCTATTCAGACGGGTGTCATGTCTCGCCAAGTCTTCGCTAACAAAATCGATCTTTATGTTGACCTTGGTGGTGATAGCTATTTGTGCGGATAGGTCAGTGGATATTGACTCCACCTTAGCCAACACAGTCTTTTCAAATGTAATGATAGCCGCCATTACCATGGCTAGGTCGGGGGGATCAGAGTCCGTGTCAGGTGAGCCCGAGGCTTCAGCAGAGGCCTGCTCCTTTGTGGCCCGCAGCCGTTGTTGTCTCGACATTTAATGATTAAAAATGTCAGGAAAAAAAGCCAGATTAGTAAATTAGGTTCGATTCCAAATGAAATGTTACAAAATTAACACGGTGGGGGAGGTGTTGGTCAAGTATTAATAGTAAATTGTTTGCCCTGGATTGGAGCACCGAGACATGTTGGACCTTGTTGGAAAGGTGGCATCCTATGACGGTGCCACGTTGAATGTCACTGAGCTTTTCAGTGAGGCCATTTTACTGCCAATGTGGAGATGGAGATTGTGTTGCTGTGTGCTCGGTTTTATACACCAAATCTACTACTTTGAAGGTGTGTCCACACATACTTTTGCATACATAATATATCACAGTTGTATCAAAACCACCTATCACATACAAAATGCATAAACATTTCTGTGTGTCTCTTCACAGTCCCTGTCGTGTCGCAAGGTGTTCTTTTATCTGTTTTCTTTATCTGGTTCAATCTGTTTTTATTAGTGAGTACCTCAAGGACCCATAGGGTAATGGAGGAGTGATTGTTGTGGGGGGCGTTTCAAATCGCAAGTGTACAGAGAGCATCCCAGGACTCAACCCTTGGGCAAAGTGCTGCTGGTCGTGAGGGTATGTCAGTGTAAGGTGGTGTGGTATTAACAAAAAATGCAGTATTGAATGGGTGTGCTGTTGGTCCTGTGAAGGCTATGATGGGTGGCGTGACATCCTGACATGGACTCAAGTCCCTGTAGAGTAGCTGTCTAGGTCACTGTACTGTGCTGTGATGGGGACTGGTGTCCTGTGGCGCACACACACACACCCTCTCTCCCTCCAGCGGTGTTATGAGAGTGTGACTGTGTGAGGATGGAGCCTCATATCCACCACACTGGGTCACTGTGACCCGCGGACTAATTACAGGGGCAACACCTGCTCACTGTAAAATCAGACTGATTAATCCGAGGCGCAATCCAAATTCGACTGACCTCTGCACCATCATGAAGGGAATATGAAATAATGTTATGACAGACACACACACACACACCCTTATGCAAGTAATAAGTATGTCCTTCCTCCCTTTGTTTCTATAGAATGATATGCATACGGCGCACATTCTCTTTCTGTGGTATTATAGTCGATTATTCCATGAAGTTACTGCTATTCTCAGTATCTTCCATTTTGAATGATTAGGTTTTAGTTGGAACGTCTAGAGTTTTTTTCTACTCAGGTTAAACGGTCAGCTCAGGAAAAAGCTTCTGTTCCTATGATGTAATTACACAACAATCTGTCCATTAATATTCCAATAAAAGTAGAGAGTATGATGAAATGGCTGGCAGTTATATAGCCAGTGACTTGTAATGATGTTACCTGTGGTCATCCTACTAGTGAGAGATTTCTATGCAGCCTCCAAGAGGCTCATCATAGTGAAACTCACCAGCTGGTTGAGCAGAGCTTCATTGTATCTCCTCTCTACATACATGTGTTCTGTAGCATGGTGTCTATGAGGTCACGTCTCTGTCCTCCACACACAAACCAGTCTCACCACAACGTTCTGGGCTGGATGATATGAAGACCAGAGTCTCACCACAACGTTCCAGGCTGGATGATATGAAGACCAGAGTCTCACCACAACGTTCCGGGCTGGATGATATGAAGACAACCAGAATCGGTTGGCTCTTAAGGGGGAGGTTTATCCATCCGGCCAGTCTTGTTCCTGCGGCATTGTGCTGTTTTTATAATTACCTCCTCCTGTAAGCAACCAGGGTGGACAAACTCTAAACAGCCTTTAGTTACAGGAGAGGACTGTCCTATGGGGTCTATACATTCACTATGCATACCAGTACATTCACTATACATACCAGTACATTCACTATACATACCAGTACATTCACTATACATTCCAGTACATTCATTATACATTCCAGTACATTCACTATACATACCAGTACATTCACTATACATACCAGTACCATCACTATGCATACCAGTACATTCACTATACATACCAGTACATTCATTATACATTCTAGTACATTCACTATACATTCCAGTACATTCACTATACATTCCAGTACATTCACTATACATACCAGTACATTTACTATACATTCTAGTACATTCACTATACATTCCAGTACATTCACTATGCATACCAGTACATTCACTATGCATACCAGTACATTCACTATACATACCAGTACATTCATTATACATTCTAGTACATTCACTATACATTCCAGTACATTCACTATACATTCCAGTACATTCACTATACGTACCAGTACATTCACTATACGTACCAGTACATTCACTATACATTCTAGTACATTCATTATACATTCCAGTACATTCACTATACATACCAGTACATTCACTATACGTACCAGTACCATCACTATGCATACCAGTACATTCACTATACATACCAGTACATTCATTATACATTCTAGTACATTCACTATACATTCCAGTACATTCACTATACATTCCAGTACATTCACTATACGTACCAGTACATTTACTATGCATTCTAGTACATTCACTATACATTCCAGTACATTCACTATACATTCTAGTACATTCACTATACATTCCAGTACATTTACTATACATTCCAGTACATTTACTATGCATTCTAGTACATTCACTATACATACCAGTACATTAATTTAGCTTCTGATGGGTCGGTCTAGACGTCCTTGCTGACATGGGAATTAAATGGCAGACCTGCCAGGCTTTTTGTTGTTTAATAAAGGAATGATTATTCTCAGGAGTTTTATCTGACCTTGTGAACTGACTGGGGAAAATGCACTTTTAAATGTCCTAATTATCTAATTTCTGATTATGTAAGGTATACTGTATAGGTTGTGTAGTTTTTCCATGAAAGAGTCCTGCCCTAGGGATGATAGACAGGAGCTTTGTTTCTGTCTCTCTCCCTGACACCCTGTTTCTCTTGGTCTTGGAAGTAATTTTATACAATTTGCGAATCCATCGCAGAGGAGAGTGATTTGAATGTTTTAGTTGTCTACCCATCAGCCAGACAGAGAGTTTGACTTTAGTTGACCATTTATCTATGCAAGAAAGCCAAACGCTTCTGTCTCAGGACATCTATCAGAAGGGGAGAGAAAGTGTGTGTGTGTGTGTGTCTGCCATTGCAGTCACAGCCAATGTTTCATATGGGAGGTGCATCATCCAGGCAGTAAGTGTCCGTATTCATCTGGCCTCCGAAGCTCAGACAATCTCTCATCTATCTCTCTCTCTCCATTTCCTAGGGCACAAATAGTTAGAATGTTAAGAATTATTATGAAAATAAACCGAAAAACTGAACAGACCCACACACACTTGATAATGCTCTCTGCAGCCTCACAGTTATTCTCGTCTCTGTTATCTTCTTCCAATGTAACTTTTTACTGAGCTCACCAGAAAATATCCTCTCCAATTCAACACACATTTCTATACTGTCGTATACCGGCTCTAATATGTACACGGGGTCTCCTGTCCCGGTTCAGCTCCCAGAAATGATAATGTTGAAACCCCCCTGGTACACATGTTGTAACCCCCCTGGTACACATGTTGTAACCCCCCTGGTACACATGTTGTAACCCCCTGGTACACATGTTGAAACCCCCCTGGTACACATGTTGTAACCCCCCTGGTACACATGTTGCCCCCTGGTACACATGTTGAAACCCCCCTGGTACACATGTTGCCACCCCCTTGGTACACATCTTGTAACCCTGGTACACATGTTGTAACCCCCTGGTACACATGTTGTAACCCCCTGGTACACATCTTGTAACCCCCTGGTACACATGTTGCAACCCCCGGCACACATGTTGAAACGCCCCTTGTACACATGTTGAAACGCCCTGGTACACATGTTGCAACCCCCTGGTACACATGTTGTAACCCCTGGTACACATGTTGCAACCCCTGGTACACATGTTGCAACCCCTGGTACACATGTTGAAACACCCTGGTACACATGTTACAACCCCCCTGGTACACATGTTGAAACCCCCCTGGTACAGATGTTACAACCCCCCTGGTACACATGTTGCAACCCCCCTGGTACGCATTGTGCCATGTTGCAAACCCCCTTGTACACATGTTGAAGGAGAGTGGAAGCAACTGCTGTCAACGGCTCTTTCTCCATGTGTGTGGCTGTGAAGTGAGTGGGTGTGTGTGTGTGCGTGTGTGTGTGTATGCATGCATGCATGCCTGCCTGCCTGCGTGTGTGTAAGCCTTTCCTGCGCACTGCGATTTCAAACTCCTCTGCGACATGGTGGAACCATGCACTAGTAATGTGAGGACAATCCTTTCCCTTCGTCCAATAGGAACCCAAGTACCAGAGATAATTGTAAAACCCATAATTAATTGTATATTGTGAAACCTACAGCTATGCCCATGTGTGTAACATGTCAAGACCCATTTAGTGTTGATCTCGTGCACAAGTGCCTTTTTGTCCTGGACGCCAAACTGTCACCACTGCTCTTAGGTCAATATTTCATATCGCTCAATTTATTTCACAATCCCACTACACAGCATAACCAGCCTTGCGATAACCTGAGTAGATACATGTGTTGTCTTTAATACTATTCGCTGGAGAATGTCGAGACAGTCGAATCCTTTGGTCTTGGCATTGGCATCCCATACCCCAGATGAACATCCCCAGGGATGTGCATTGCAAAGAAATACAAAAAAACGGCAGCCTGTAGAGTGAAATGCCTTTGAGCGGATTGGGTTTAGATGTGATTCAGTATCCTGTGAAACTCTTTGACTTAAATGACAACGTGCGTCTCTAGCTCAGATGGACAAGACCATATCAAAGAAAAACTGATCAGATCTGATGAAATGTTCCTCTTTGTTCTGAGGGAGGGAACACGCAATGCATACATATTGTATTGGGGGCAGGCCAGACATTCTTGTTAGGTTGTCGCACTCGCACAAACACACACACAAAACAAACGGAAAAAACACAGGTATCAGCACTGGGGACAAACAAGGCCCACAATGTGTTGTTTTATTTTAGGTCTTCAAACTGCAGTCAACTCAAGATAAATGACTCCTTCCAAATGACTCCTTCCAAATGACTTCTTCCAAATGACTCCTTCCTATTCCAATTTGTTTTAATCTATAGCTATGGACGGTTCAGTTCTGAGAGCACATGACAGTATTGTCACTATGACATCACATGCCAGTGCATGTTAAACCACTTGAATACATGCTATCTTAGGACAGGAGAGAATATGTATGTGCAGTCTATAATGGAGTGATCTCATGTAGCTACTTAACTCTTCTCAACTCAGTGCTTCATGGCTGTTGTAGAGCGTGACAGCTTGTCATAAGATTCACAGGACCCTCTCGTTATGGAACACCGTGATGTTGACCTGTCAGTGTTGATAACACTGCGTGTGTGTGTGTGTGTGTGTGTGTGTGAAAGTCTGTGTAAGTGTGTGTCAGCCATGCCATATCTCCAGTAACACCCTACCCCCGTCAACGTCAGCTAGAGAAATGTTGTATTCACACCAAGACAGTCTGCAGTCTAGTCAATATGGGTTTTGGCTACATCGGCTAAAGCATTTCCCCATTTCCTCCTATGACCATAGCCAAGGTACTGTCTTATAGAGAAGTCTGCAACACGGCTGAGGTATTGCCCTTCCATTCTAATACAAAAGGCCCCTTGTGACTGCAGTTTCTTCTTCTTATAGCAATCAGAGACAGCTGGGTCAAACTCTGAGTGAACACAGCAGCTCCTCCTCTCAACCCCCCTCTTCTTGCCCCCCAGTGGGGGCCCCATACGGTGAGGAATGTAACACTTGGAGGTGTCCTACCACTCCTACGTGACATTCTTTTTCCCCTGACCCGAGCCTAGGGTGCCTGGAGTGGGGAGGAGGCGAGGGGGGTACTGGGTTAACATCTGGACTAGATTAGGTCTTGGGGATGGTGCTGGTTGTGTGTGTGTGTGCGTATGTCCGTGTGTGTGACAGACAACCAGGCGTGATAGCCTGTGATAGTCGTCACTCCATCTCTCCTGGAAGCTCAGATGAGACGGACCGAACAAATCCCCATCTTCCCTTTGAAAGGGCACATACCAGCGCACAACAGGAAATCACTATAGAATCTGCCTTTGAAGGACAGACATTAGATGGTAGTAGTGGTATTATGGTTTTATCATTGAAATTGTTCTCGCCTGCTAAGGAACGGGGACATGAGCTTTACTGTCTGTGAGGTTGTGCTAAAATGAAATTAAATGAAAAACCAAATATATTCCTAGATGGTTGGTGGGTAGGATGATGACCTCACTGTAACTATGGTAATAGGCAGGGGCGTGTAACATGGACCTCCATATGTATTATGTGAAAATAACATTATAGGGTACTATACGGTGCATTCGGAAAGTATTCAGACACTTTGACTTTTTCCACATTTTGTTACATTACAGCCCTATTCTAAAATGGATAAAATAGTGTTTTTCCCCCTCATCAATCTACACTCAATACCGCATAATGACAAAGCGAATTTTACAAAGGTATTCAGACCCTTTACTCAGTACTTTGTTGAAGCACCTTTGGCAGCAATTAAAGCCTTAAGTCTTCTTGGGTATGACGCTGCAAGCTTGGCACACCTGTATTTGGGGAGTTTTTTTCTCTGCAGATCCTCTAAAGCTCTGTCAGGTTGCATGGGGAGCTTCGCTGCACAGCTATTTTCAGGTCTCTCCAGAGATGTTCGATCCGGGCTCTGGCTGGGCCACTCAAGGACATTCAGAGACTTGTCCTGAAGCCACTTCTGCGTTGTCTTGGCTGTGTGCTTAGGGGTCATTGTCCTGTTGGAAGGTGAACCTTCGCCCCAGTCTGAGGTCCTGAGCGCTCTGGAGAAAGTTTTCATCAAGGATCTCTCTGTACTTTGCTCTGTTCATCTTTACCTCGATACTGACTAGTCTTCCAGTCTCTGCCACTGAAAAACATCCCCACAGTATGATGCTGCCACCGCCATGTTTCACTGTTGGCATGGTGCCAGGTTTTCTCCGGATGTGACGCTTGGCATTCAGGACAAAGAGTTTAATCAGACCAGAGAATCTTGTTTCTCAGGGTCTGAGTCCTTTAGGTGCCAAGCGGGCTGTCAAGGTATTTGCACAATTTCTTACACTCTACTCAACAAATTGGATGCAGTCTATCACAGTGCCATCTGTTTTGTCACCAAATCCCCATATACTACCCACCACTGCAACCTGTACGCTCTCGTTGGCTGGCCCTCGCTTCATACTCGTCGCCAATCCCACTGGCTCCAGGTCATCTACAAATATTTGCTAGGTAAAGCCCCGCCTTATCTCAGCTCACTGGTCACCTTAGCAGCACGCGTCCAGCCGGTATATCTCACTGGTCACCCCCAAAGCCAATTCCTCCTTTGGCCGCCTTTCCATCCACTTCTCTGCTGCCAATGACTGGAACGAACTACAAAAATCACTGAAGCTGGAGACTCATATCACCCTCACTAGCTTTAAGCACCAGCTGTCAGTGCAGCTCACCGATCTCTGCACCTGCACATAGCCCATCTGTAAACAGCCCATCCTACTACCTCATCCCCATACTATATTTATTTATCTTGCTATTTTGCACTCCAGTAACTTGCACATTTATCTTCTGCACATCTACCATTCCAGTGTTCAATTGCTATATTGTAATTACCTCTCCACCATGGCCTATTTATTGCCCTACCTCCCTTATCTTACCTCATTTGCACTCACTGTATATAGACTTATTATTTTTAATTTTTTTTTCTACTGTATTTTTGGCTGTATGTCTGTGTATTCCATGTGTAACTCTTTGTTGTTGTATGAATCAAACTGCTGTGCTTTATCTTGGTCAGGTCGCAGTTGTAAATGAGAACTTGTTCTCAACTAGCCTACCTGGTTAAATAAAGGTAAAATAAATAAAATATAGTGGAAAACGTCTGCCCCCCCCTATCAAGATAGGCCGGCCAGTATTCTGATAGGCTGAGCTGAGGTCATGCTCACATTCGAAGTCAACGCGACATCAGCAAAGAGACCTCTGTCATTAAACAGATCTTAAAAAACGAACGTAGAAACATTCTACATTGTCACACAAAAATTCCTGTAATGAAATTGTCTGCCCTGCTCCTCTGCCTGTTTCGCTGTGATGAGCGATCCACTCTTCTCTCCCCCCACGCTCTCCAGAGAAAAATGCGTTCTGATCGTATAACATTTCAAAATGCAATTGTGGGAAAACACAGCTTTTGAATCTTTGTCCCCGTCGATGCTCTCTGTAGGTATATATTTTTTCTTCTCAACATTCAATATTGATCTTAATAGCAACGATTCTACAACCAATATATGACATAGCTTTGAGATATGCCCCAGCCATTGCGAGGTTTATAGTTTTCATGGGTAGTAGTTTACAACTGCTACGTTTTTTAGGACATTACATGTACTGTTGGATGAGTACATGGCTACTAGCAGTGGGTATTATATTTATAGTTAGTGGTCTATTTAATGTGTTTCGAGTTTCCACTTCCGCAGGTGTTGAACCCCAAATTAATTAGCCTATGATATTAGTTAGTGCACATAAATATGTACGTAATTAATCTCTATTGAACCCCCAAAAAGAGGATATTCTGGACTGTAAAATATAGCAATTATGATGTAATTGTCAACTCAAAATGAATGTCAAGTCACTGGATTAGGTTGCACATCAAAATATCTTCAGTCATGCATTCCCGTTTGGGACTTGTTAGAGGAAACAACGTATTTCTTGAATACCTCAGTAGTGTATTTATTACACTTCGTAATAAAGCACTAGGAATTATTTTATAAGATGATTAGCCACCAACTGACACCAGGGGAAAATGTTAGCCCTGTAATAATTAACACTTATGGTAGGTGTTGATTCAGGGAAATATGGCAAGCACATCATTTGCAATGTACAATGCCTTCAGAAAGTATTCACACCCCTTGACTTTTTCACATTGTGTTGTGTTACAGGTTGAATTTTAATGGATTAAATTGAGATGTTTTGTCATTGGCCTACACACAATACCCCATAATGTCAAAGTGAAGTTATGTTTTTAGAAAAAAAATTGAAATGAATTACATATGAAAAGCTGACATGTCTTGAGTCAATAAGTATTCACCCACTTTGTTATGGCAAGCCTCAATAAGTTCAGCAGTAAAACTTTGCTTAACAAGTCACATAATAAGTTGCATGGACTCACTCTGTGTGCTATAATAGTGTTTAACATGATTGTTGAATGACTACCCCATCTCTGTACACCACACTGTAAGGTCCCTCTGTCGAACAGTCAATTTCAAACACAGACCAGGGAGGTTTTCCAAAGCCTCGCAAAGAAGGGCACCTATTGGTAGATGGGTAAAAAAAAATCATTGAATATCCCTTTGAGCATGGTGAAGTTATCAATTACACTTTGGATGGTGTCTCAAAACAACCATTCACTATAACGATGCAAGCATCTTTCCTAACTCAGTTGCTGGAGAGGAAGGAAACTTTACGGATTTCACCATGAGGTCGATGGTGACTTTAAAACAGTTTAATGACTGTCAATGGAAAAAACTGAGGATGGATCAACAACTTTTTATCTACTTCACAATATTAACCAAATTGACTTTGTGAAAAGATGGGAACCTGTACATAATAATAAATATTCCAAAACATGCATCCTGTTTGTGTCACGATCTTCAGGGACGGACCAAGACGCAGCGTGCCGGGTTGAGTTAAACATGTTTATTTAGGTTAACTCACAGAAACAAACCAACAAAAACAGAGATCGGACAATCACTGTGTGGCGCATAACCACCTACAAAAACAAAGTCATCTTCCCACAAGGAAAGGAGGAGAAAAAAAAGGGCTACTAAAGTATGGCTCCCAATCAGAGACAACAATGGACAGCTGTCCCTGATTGAGAGCCCTACCCGGCCAACAACAAAGAAATAGAAAAACTAGAACATAGAATGCCCACCCCAAATCACACCCTGACCAAACCAAAAAGAGACATAAACAGGCTCATACAGGTCAGGGCGTGACAGTTTGCAACAAGGCACTAAAGTAATACTGCAAAACGTGGCAAAGCAATTAACTTTTTGTCTGGAATACAAAGTGTTATGTATGGGGCAAATCCAACACAACACATTACTGAGTACTATGCTATATATTTTCAAGCATAGTGGTGGCAGCATCATGTTATGGGTATGCTTGTAATTGTTAAGGACTGATAAAAAATAAACGGAATGCACAGGCAAAATCCTAGAGAAAAATCTGGTTCAGTCTGATTTCCACCAGACACTGAGAGATTAATTCATGTTTCAGCAGGACAATAACCTACACTGGAGTTGCTTACCAAGAAGACAGTTACTGTTCCTGAGTGGCCGTGTTACAGTTTTGACTTAAATCTACTTTAAAATCTATGGAAGACCTGAAAATGTTTCTCCAGCAATCATCAACAACCAATTTGACAGAGCTTGAAGAATTTTGAAAAGAATAATGGGCAAATGTTGCACAATCCTGGTGTGGAAAGCTCTTAGAGACTTACCCAAAGACTCTCAGCTGTAAGCTCTGTCAAAAAGGGGGTGCGCAGTGATGTGGCTAATGCCAGGCCCCGAATTCTTGTCCCAGTGTGGCCCTGAATTCTATCACATATTGGCACAGGTGATAAAAACTGAATTGAAGTGCTATATAACCTGAGGCTAATATACTAAACAAAAATGTTACCGGAATAATTTCAAAGATTTTACTGACTTACAGTTCATATAAGGAAATGGATTTCACATTATTGTTGGTCACAGATACCAAAAAACAATTGCTAAGGGCGTGGATCAGAAAACTGGTCAGGGTCTAGTGTGACCACCAATTGCCTCATGAAGTGCAACACTTATCCTTCACATAGAGTTGATCAGGTTGTTGATTGTGGGCTGCGGAATGTTGACCCACTCCTCTTCAATGGCTGTGCAAAGTTGCTGAATATTAGCTGTAACTGGAACATGCTCCCTCAAAGCTTGAGACATCTATGGTACTGTGCTGTGTGACAAAACTGCACATTTTAGAAATACCTTTTATTGTCCCTAGCACAAGGTGCACCTGTGTAATGATCAGCTTGTTGATAAGCCATGCCTGTCAGGTGGATGGATTATCTTGGCAAAGGAGAAATGCTCAGTAGGAGGAATGTAAATACATTTGTGTACAAAATTTGAGAGAAATATGCTTTTGTGTGCGTGTGGAACATTTCAGGGATTTTTTATTTCTGCTCATGAAACATGGGACCAACACTTTACATGTTGTTTATACCGTTTTCTTTTGTTCAGTGTATGATTGTAAATGTCTCCTTTTCTGTCTACAACTGTTTCACACAACTACACAAATAAATCAAAAATAATTCAAATTTATCACAATCATTGTTTATGCTGATATTGTATTGAAGAGAATTTGATAGGAATTTCCTGATTTGTTGATTTAATATTTTCACAAAATATGGCTCCCTGACAGTTAAATAAACTGTCTGCAGACAGTTCAGAGATAAGATTTGCCTTCGCAACCCACTTTTAGCAGAAGTTCTGATGCGTAAACTATGTCCTTCAATACCGTGCCTTCGGAAAGTCTTCAGACCCCATCACTTTTTCCACATTTTGTTACGTTACAGCCTTACTATGAAATTGATTAAATTGTTTTTTTTCCATCATCAATCTACACACAATACCCCATAATGACATCACAATACCCAATAATGACATCACAATACCCCATAATGACATCACAATACCCCATAATAACAAAGCAAAATCAGGTTTTTAGAAATGTTTTATTTAATCCATTTTAGAATAAGGATTGTAACGTAACTGTAACGTAACAAAATGTGGGAAAAGTTATACTTTCCGAAGACATTGTATGTATACGTCTTTGGAAATCTACACCAGCTTCAGAACATAGAGACCACCCAACAGTAAAAACTATAGTAAGTTATCCATACAGCTTCAGAACATAGAGACCACCCAACAGTAAAAACTATAGTAAGTTATCCATACAGCTTCAGAACATAGAGACCACCCAACAGTAAAAACTATAGTAAGTTATCCATACAGCTTCAGAACGTAGAGACTACCCAACAGTAAAAACTATAGTAAGTTATCCATACAGCTTCAGAACGTAGAGACCACCCAACAGTAAAAACTATAGTAAGTTATCCATACAGCTTCAGAACATAGAGACCACCCAACAGTAAAAACTATAGTAAGTTATCCATACAGCTTCAGAATGTAGAGACCACCCAACAGTAAAAACTATAGTAAGTTATCCATACAGCTTCAGAACGTAGAGACCACCCAACAGTAAAAACTATAGTAAGTTATCCATACAGCTTCAGAACATAGAGACCACCCAACAGTAAAAACTATAGTAAGTTATCCATACAGCTTCAGAACGTAGAGACCACCCAACAGTAAAAACTATAGTAAGTTATCCATACAGCTTCAGAACATAGAGACCACCCAACAGTAAAAACTATAGTAAGTTATCCATACAGCTTCAGAACATGGAGACCACCCAACAGTAAAAACTATAGTAAGTTATCCTAGGATACTTTAACATTGTTTGGAAGAATTTGAGGAAATGTTTCCGGCCTAATGGCGTATACATTTCCTCAAGTGTATGTGCCTGACACACTAAGCACATACTGTTATATACCTAGGGCCACAAGTTTTTTCTTGTAACAGACATATCACTAAGGTGTCATTTTGGGTGACGTACAGTATAATGACTTTGGATACATGTCAACATTTTGACATATTTCGAACGAGAAATGTCTGTTTCCTCACGTGACCTAACAAGGACAAATTCCAGATCCTAGTAGCCTTGTCATCTGGTGACCTTTGACTTATAGGTCCTGTCTCTACTTTCCCCCCTGAGCTCCGACAGACACACAGTAGAATCTCCCATGATGCTCTGCCTGTTGGAATGCTCTCACACACATTGGACAGACACACAGACCATGTGGCCATAAAGGCTTCTAGCTTGTGTGTTTGTGTAGGATCTGATAACCTCACAGGGTCAACAATGTGTGGCGACTGACACAGAACTGTACCATGGACCCCCTCCCTTCCCCCTCACCCGATACACACACCACTACCACCATTAGTCAACTCATTAAACCAGTGTTTGGATAAGGGGCCAGAGGCAGCCCCTGTTCTCACTTTTCCCACATCTGTCCCAGTCTCTTCCACTAACCTTCCATTCTCAGGCTCTGCTAACCGGACAGCAGCGGGACACCTGGGAATTCTGGAATGAGCCATGGATAGATTGCTCATTCTACAGGTTATAGACTTGCTAGGCTAAGAGTTTTCTCATTTTGTCAATCCCCACTCTTTATTTGGCCCCTACTGGAATGTATTAGGTTCCTTGTATGGCTTGGTGATGTTCATTGAGATTCCTCTCCTGTTGTTGTTCCTGACGCCTACGTCGGTGAGGGTATATTTTCTCAGTGAGATTTTCAATGGCTTTTGGGGAGGAAAGTTCTCTAGCAGTCTTTCCCAATAAATCAGTGCTTTTCTTGCTACACAGTCACTGCACCCCATAGACCCATAAAAATGCAGACCAATGTATTAGAAATATACTGTATATCCCTACTGCTCCAGTGTAATGACGAAGGTAGCCATATGTTACGTGCATTTGCAGGATTTACATAAGATGATTATACCAATGTCAAGGGCCTGCAAGGCTACAGAGTAGGGCTGTGAGTGGAAAGAGATACATTCTGATGAAGTAATTGGACTTCAATGGCAAACTAATCAGTGTGTGTGTGTGTCAAGGTTGTTTGCGAACGACATCTAACAGATATCCGACGAGACGATGTGTGGGCTCTCATTTATTAATGATCTGTTTGCACTATCAATTCTACATCGTTAAAGAGCCATATTGACCATGGTGTGAGTTTCTCCCTTAATGAGGCATAAGTCTTCCAACCGTGTCTCCAATTTGGTTCATTACCCGGTTTCTCATGAATTCTTTATATGATATACAGAACTGATGAATAAAGCAGTCCATTTTGGGGGATGGCTAATGTCTATCCTATAGAAGCATCCATATGTATGTAATAATAATCTATTACTCATCTACTGTAGCACCCATATTGAAAGGAGTCACTTTTAGTCAATAGCGTTAATAGTGTACAATGTGTAAAATGTTGACGTAAACACATCAACGGCAGTTCCGTATTACAAACAGCTGTTTCCGCTGCCATGGTTCGTTACGGCAATAGACACATCTGCATTCATTAGCTGGGCTCTCCGAGATATGAGTCGGTCCAATCACTTTTTCTCTCAACCTGCCACATTTCAATGAGTCATCACGATTACGCAAGCTGAGACATATAAGTCAAAATGACTCTGGCTAATGAACAGAGATTTGCCTTATGGGTCACTCTAAAGGACATTGACTCCAAGGCCAGTATCCAGATTCTCCAAGATAAAAGACTTAGGTCGATTGTTTGTTGTGGTTTTGAAAAAGCTTTTAGTTTTCTTGTTAAATGGTGCCAGTACTTAGGCTGTGTTTGCCATCAACATGACCGGCCTGTTTCCAAAACCAGTCGAACCGTGGGAATACACTGAGTTGATAGAAGTGAGTTGATAGAATCTGCACATACTATAGTTGAAAGTCTCCAGAGCATTAGTGAGGTTGGGCACTGATGTTGGGCGATTAGGCCTGACTCGCAGTCGGCATTCCAATTTATCCCAAATGTGTTCGATGGGGTTTAGGTCAGGGCTCTGTGCAGACCATTTCAAGCTCTTCCATACCGTTCTCGACAAACCATTTTTGTATGGACCACGCACGGGGGCAATGTCATGCTGAAACAGGAAAGGGCCTTCCTCAAACTGTTGCCACAAAGTTGGAAGCAAACAATTGTCTAGAATGTCATTATATGATGTAGCGTTTCGATTTCCCGTCACTGGAACTAAGGGGCCTAGCCCGAACCCTTAAAAACAGCCTCAGATCATTATTCCTCCTCCACCAAACTTTACAGTTGGCACTATGCATTCGGCCAGGTAACGTTCTCTTGGTATCCGCCAAACCCAGATTAATCCGCCAGACTGCCAGATGGTGAAGCGGGATTTGTCACTCCAGAGAACGTGTTTCCACTCCAGTCCATTGGTGGCGAGCTTTACACCACTCCAGCCGACACTTGGCATTGCGCATGGTGATCTTAGGCTTGTGTGCAGCTGCTTGACCATAGAAACCCATTTCATGAAGACGAACAGTTCTTGTGCTGACGTTGCTTCCAGGGGCAGTTTGGAACTCGGTAGTGAGTGTTGCAACCAAGGACAGATGATAGTTATGCGCTTCAGCACTCTGAAGTCCTGTTCTGTGAGCTTGTGTGGCCTACCACTTCGCGGCTGAGCCTTTGTTTCCACTTCACAATAACAGCACTTACAGTTGACTGGGGCAGCTCTAGCAGGGCTGAAATTTTACGAACTGACTTGTTGGAAAGGTGGCATCTTATGAAAGTCACTGAGCTTCAGTAAGGCCATTCTACTGACAATGTTTGTCTACAAAACGAACAGACAAACAGAGAACACAGGTATAAATACACTGGGGATAATTGGGAAGATGGGCGACACCTGGAGACAAGCACAAAGACAGGTGAAACAGATCAGGGTGTGACACGAAAGTAAGAAACATAAGAGCGACACGGCCGAGGGGAGAAGCTGTGATCGGTGATGTGATCTCTTCGGGTTAGCGTCCGTTCCCACTCTTCCGCCTGCCCCTGCGGTGACGAGTGCAAGATGTTCCCATTCGGTCTTAGAATGATAGTCTATTAATAGAGTCCACACAATCCCTAAAACATCACTGCTGTGACTAACTGTCCCCAAATTCCTCTGTTGGTCACAGTGTCACACAGAGTGGGATGGGGACAAGAAGGGGGTCCCTTAGGGTGATAGTTCATCCATCTATCCATCTCTCTCTCTCTCTCTCTCTCTCTCTCTCTCTCTCTCTCTCTTGCTTTCTTTTCACAGAGTGGGATGGGGGCAAGTATGCACTCCCTAAGGAGGAGGAACAGTACTGTACATCCATAATCCCTCTCTCTTTTTATCTCTCTCCCATTCCTTTGCTCCCTAAATCCTGGAAAAGAAGATGTCTCTGAGAGATGTCCACAGCGTTCCACAGGCATTCATCCTCTCAAGGGTATTTGGCTTCTTATTTGTGTTGTTCTAGTTTGTTTGTCCTCTTCTTTGCCTACACTTCTTCGGCTTGACACGAACACAAAAATTCCACAGATTCTCTGACAGTGACAGGGAGAGTCACAATCCAATTTTACATTGGCTTGGAGCGGAGTGGGGCCTGCCTGTATAATATTCTTTAGTCAAATGGTGTTTTTTTTCCTTTTAAGGCATGCAGCCTTAAGAACTACTGACAGACTGGGAGATGTGAGTTTGGCTCTGCTCCACGTGTCTTCAGCACTTGATCCTCTGGTCTCCTATTTGGAACAGGATGATCAATCGTTTGTTTAGGCTGGAAGTCATACAGTATTTGGGACCCAGGAAGAGATTGGGAGTTTTGTTTTAGCTGCCTATCACTTTCTCAGACTCTGTTGTCATTTCACGGTTTTGTTGGAGTGTTTTTTGCACAGCCATTTTTTGTTGTTGAGATGTCTGTATAGTACAGGACTGGAATTGCTCAAATCCAACAGGGTAAATCCCCTCCTCTCACTGAAAATTATATTGAAATACCACATCTACTCAATTCAAATATCTAACTCAGCAGAAGTCAAATTGAAGTTTTTCCACCAACAGCTTCCGGCAGTGTATTTTTGTAAAACGTCTCCAATTGTCCCTTAACTCAAGGTTTTCAAGACATCCTTAGGATGTCTCTTCGCGGCAGGTCGGTCTAAATTCCCCCTAACAGTGGGAGTTATAAGGAACGTTTCCTCTCTCACACAACAGCTCAGACAGGGGCCACTATGAGTGTTATACAGGCCCCTGCTATTCTCTTAAATCACACCAACATGCTGAAAGCATTCGGCGCCTGCAGATGGATCATGGGGCCCGTCTATAAAACCATGTGAGAATGACTCACCTCTTTCCTGTTCTCTATCTACTCCTGTAGGCCTAGATTTGTCCCACCTGTCTTACCGCACTTCTGTTTCATGGACATCAATGTACATTTGTACAGCACGAGATCAAAATAGACCTTACTCATACTAGATTACCAATGTCATAGACATCATTGGGTTTTTATTGGGGTTTACAATGATGTGATTACACATTTAGACAGTTTAATTGAAAATGTTCTGTGGCTTGAGAAGCAATGGCCGTGTTCCTCACTCCAAGGACCTCGTGTTTTTTTTTCGAATGTTTAAGTGTTGCTTTGAATGATCTCCCAGAGTACCGTAGCCCCTTGAGGAGAAAGGCGTACCCTTTTTCTCTGCCCAGTTTACAGACTACTAGAGGGTACGGCAAACGGCGGTGCGGTGGGTCAAAGCTATGGTCACGGTTGTGTCGTCGGGTGTGTCGTCAGGTGTGTCGTCAGGGCTCTGTGTGGGTGGGTGTTCTTGTTTGGTATTGATGGAGTCCTGGACGAGACTCAGCTGGAACCTGACGGACTCTAAAAATACCCTGCAGTGAGAAGAACTACACACACACACACACACACACACTTTAGGCTACCAGGCCCCTGCTCCTCCCGTTGACTGAGCCTTCTGTCCACGGTCTGACCCACTAACTTCCTGTTGTATTTTGGGGAGGCTCAGTCAGAGCGTGAGAATGTTTTGGGCCAGGCCGCCATGACCCAATGGGATATCAGTGGGGGACGGTCCACACTCACACACACACACACACACACACACACACACACACACACACACACACACACACACACACACACACACACACACACACACACACACACACACACACACACACACACACACACACACAAACATACTCACACGTGCACTCACACACACCCACGTCTCAACGTCTCAATCCCTCATTCTAGTGCCATATCCATGTCAGAAAACCTCTGGAATCAATTTGTACCATAGAGTGCCAGTATTCCTCTGTCCTCTATCCTATCCTGTAGGTCGAAGGCATTGAGAATTCGTGGGACAATGGACCGTATATCTTATGACACTGATCTAAGAGCATTGCTTGCATTCCTGGACGACGTCTTAACGGCTAGAAAAATAACCTGAGAGAGATTCAATTAGTTATTTTCTCTCCAAACAGCTACTTAACATTCTGGAAAGATCATTTATTGAGCTTTTCCCCCTCAAAGAAACCTGCATGTTTTAAATGAATGTGTGAGATACATTTTAATACCTGACCATGCAGGCATAATGGGATTGGAATATTGAACAACCCTCAAGTTTGTAAAAGAAAGAAAGATGAAAGGGAATGTGTTGATGAGTGTTTTTTCCCCGGTCTGTGATTTTGACGAGAGAAAATAATTCCAATCTTGTTCTCACCAATTACTTAACCACAACGAGTTAGGCTAATTGCTTCCTTGTGCGTACAGGGGGAGAGCCATAGCCGGTGACATGGTGCCTTATGAACACATACAGGCATGAAGGGAAGGTCACTGTGAGACAGAGACAAAATGGCCCCCGTCAGTACATCCCATCATCATGCCTGAAGAAAGATGCCTCCCATAAACAACTTAAAGGAAACCAAGTGGGTTCAATAAAGGAAATACTCCAGATTTAATGAATTAAAATAGGGTCTAGGTCTGAGAATAAACACTGAGTTGACCTCCTTGGGGGGTATGTTTCATCTATGGTCCCACAGCCTGCCTGGCTGAGCTCCAGGGCTCCCACACCACAGCCCTGGATCTTGCCCCAGAACGTTCTCCCTGAGCTGGGTACGGCCTGGCCCGGTTATCCCTTACAAGCCCTGGAAGTCTCATATCTTATATCCTGTGAGTTGCAAGGGTTTGGGGGTTTTGAGGCTGAGATTCTTGGTGGTGATTAGTGGTTGTCAGTAAGATGGCTAGGCTGAGTGGTGGTTGTGTTCTGTGGTTGGCTGTATGTCTCTCCACTGTAATCTGAGGGATTTGTGGTTGCGCCACACTACACACACGTGTGGAGCAATCCCCCACCATTTTGTATGTTTGTGATACCTTAGAATTAATTGCGAACAGCAATGTTCTCAACAACAGTACAAGAACAATTTTGTCGTAATGATAGTCAATTTTATTCTCTCTTGTAAATGGAAAGGAAATGGATCTTTATCTTACTAGGTTCGTAAGATGCCATTATTTCACAAAAACTGTTTTACTCACTCCTGCAGGCGGAGGAGAACACGGAGAACAAGTTTACACTTCCTGTTCTCACTCAGTTCAGTAAACAACCAGGTGCTCTCAAGAGCATACCACCAGATAGATACGGATACATAACACGTAAACAGTATCGGTCAGATTCGGGTATTCCCGCTGTGTCCAACATCCAAGAAGTATTCATACATTCTGAATTGAGTAAACAACCCTACAATCAGGGATCTATTGTATATTTTGAATTCCTGTAGTGTCTGATTGTTATTCAGAAGTGGGTTTCTGGCAAAATGTCAATACCAACTGATTTGTCCATGTCAGAAAGGTCAGGGAGGCCTGCTCTTAGGGAATTGTTTACCTTAGTTGATTTGTTGAGCTTGTGCCCAAGGAGCATGTGTGTGTCTGTCTGTCTGTCTGCCAGCCGAGGCTGGCCCTACTCTGTGCAGCGTCCACTTCAAGGAGACTGTTATGACAGAGCGCCCTGTCAGCCTGTTTAGTTGCTGTGGCAACAGTTGAGAGAGAGGCAGTAGATCAGATGCGGAAATAGCTGATTGTATGTACAGTGCAGATGATGGAGAAGACTGGATCGAGAATTTTTACAAAAATCTGACAAATTCTAAACATTGTTGATAAAAAGGTTGGCCAAAATAGCAATATTCTAGTCGAGCACAAAGTCAAAACACCCATTAATTAACTGAAAAGCAATATTATATAGCCCACAAACTCACACAGCTGAGTAATCTATATACAGAGCTAGCATCTATGCTACATGTTGACAAACAGACAACCTGTGGTGTAAACCATTTAAGGGTTGAATGGCGGGAACCAGGTTACCGAGATTTACCGGGATTTACTGGGATTTACAGCCCAAAACGACTCCCTTTTCCCGGGATAATTAACTGCGAGAAATCGTTAAATTATAATAAATTAATTACGTAAAAGAACAGCATGGTGTGAAATGGAACTGTTAAATTATATGCAATGTCTTCATTTTGGCTTCTTTATGGCCTCTGCATGACGAATCAACGCTCAGGATGGGGACAGACAGCCCATCTCAGGGTGGGGACAGACAGTCCATCTCAGGGTGGGGACAGACAGCCCATCTCAGGGTGGGGACAGACAGTCCATCTCAGGGTGGAGACAGACAGCCCATCTCAGGGTGGAGACAGGCAGTCCATCTCATGGTGGGGACAGACAGCCCATCTCAGGGTGGAGCGCAGTTCACAATGCATGTAGACCTATCATCTCGTCATGGTCACTTTTTTTCTTGTGACAGGTAGGGCTACATTTGCTGCAGCATAGCCTAATTTACCCATCTCCATCTGGCTTTCAGGGTCACCTTGTTATTTAATTGTGAAGCTTTTATTTTTTAAATTGCAGTTTTAAAACATCCTATCACTTGAATATCGTTGCTTTGAATCAGTGCAAGCGCGAGCACTCTCTCGCTGTCTTTCTCTCCATTCAACTCCATTCAAATTGCATCCAAACAGATAATCATGTTCTAGATTGTTAGCCTATACGGTGCATTTGGAAAGTACTCAGACCCCTTGACTTTTTTTCACGTTTTGCTACATTACAGCCTTATTCTAAAATTGATTAAATACATTTTTTTCACCACCTCATAAATCTACACACAATACCCCATATTGTCGAAGCAAAAACAGGTTTTTAGACGATTTCTAAAACAGAAATATCACATTTACAAAAGTATTCAGACCCATTACTCAGTACATTACAGCCTCAAGTCTTCTTGGGTATGACGCTATGATTATACAAGCTTGGCACACCAGTATCACACCTGTACCATTTTTCTCTGCAGATCCTCTCAAGCTCTGTCAGGTTGGATGGGGAGCGTCGGTGCTGAGCCGCTCAAGGACATTCAGAGACTTATTGAGCCACTCCTGTGTTGTCTTGGCTGTGTGCTTAGTGTCGTTTTCCTGTTGGAAGGTGAACCTTCGCCCTAGTCTGAGGTCCTGAGTGCTCTGGAGCAGGATCTCTCTGTACTTTGCTTCGTTCATCTTTCCCTCGATCCTGGCTAGTCTCCCTGTCCCTGCCGCTGAAAAACATCCCCACGGCATGATGCTGCCACCACCATGCTTCACCGTAGGGAGGGTGCCAGGTTTCCTCCGGACGTGACACTTGGCCTTCAGGCCAAAGAGTTCAATCTCGATTTCATCAGATCAGAGCATCTTGTTTCTCATGATCTGAGAGTCTTTAGGTGCCTTTTGGAAAACTCCAAGCGGGCTGTCATGTGCCTTTTACTGAGGAGTGACTTCCGTCTGGCCACTCTACCATAAAGGCCTGATTGATGGAGTGCTGCAGAGATGGTTGTCCTTCTGGAAGGTTCTCTCATCTCCACAGAGGAACTCTGGAGCTCTGTCAGAGTGACCATCGGGTTCTTGGTCACCTCCCTGACCAAGGCCCTTCTCCCCCGATTGCTCAGTTTGGCTGGGCGGCCAGCTCTAGGAAGAGTCTTGGTGGTTCCAAACTTCTTCCATTTAAGAATGATGGAGGCCACTGTGTTCTTGGGGACCTTCAATGCTGCAGACATTTTTTGGTACCCTTCCCCAGATCTGTGCCTCGACACAATCCTGTCTCGGAGCTCTACGGACAATTCATTCAACCTCATGGTTTGGTTTTCGCTCTGACGTGCACTGTCAACTGTTTGTCCTTATATGGACAGGTGTGTGTCTTTCCAAATCATGTCCAATCAATTGAATTTACCACAGGACAGGTGGACTCCAATCAAGTTGTAGAAACATCTCAAGGGTGATCAATGGAAACAGGATGCACCTGAGCTCAATTAGGAGTCTCATAGCAAAGGGTCTGAATACTTATGTGAATAAGATATTTCTGTTTTTTATTTGTAATAAATTTGCAAACATTTCTAAAAACCTGTTTTTGCTTTGCCATTTTGGGGTATTGTGTGTAGATTGAAAAGGAAAGTGTTTATTTTGTCCATTTTAGAAGAAGGCTGTTACGTAACAAAATGTGGAAAAAGTCAAGGGGTCTGAATACTTTTCCGAAGGCACTGTATACTGTAGATGTCCTAGCCTACCTCCTTCAGGTAATACATTCAATGTAGTATTAGCCTTCTATTTAGCTAATTAATTATGAGTTAACTTATAGCATCTGTCTCTTGGCAATACGCATGCACCTGTGCTCCTCTGGCCTCTCCTTAAAAAAACTCTCCTTAGCTCTTGGAGTCCCATACAGGAAAAGCTAGACTGGGATAGCTTGCTGGACATCATTTTAGAATTTTATTGCATTTCTTATACCAATAGACTAGTCGAAGAGGGACGCACGCTCTTTTTTACTAAACGTTAAATATAGCAGTAGTTTGAAAGAAGAGCAAACACACGATGGTGGTGGGCTTTAGCAGTTATTTATTGAGACCCATAACCATTCAATCTTCGTGAAGAGAAGTGAAAGCCTTCTGAGTCTAATTCTAGTCCTATATTATCCATGGATGTTATTAGAATGATGCAGATAAGGACAACGAAATGTATGTAATTGAACTGTTGAATGCGAGGAAGGAATGAAGCAACAATAGAGAGAGATAGAGGAGGTAGGCTAATAACATTAGAGGTATATATGCGTCAGCCTACTAATTATACAAATAGGCCCCATCATATTTCAAAATGTAAATCAAATTCGCAAGCCTATACTTTGTAGGCTGCAAGTGCTGTACCAGAATCGCAGGTTCTCTTCTGTTTTATCATGGTTTGAATGATGTTCATAATAATACATTATAATACAATACAGTACAGTAATACAGTTCACACTCAAAAAGATTAGCCTGATATATTTACCCAATACAGCTAGCTACGTCAATGGGCTTTTATGTGTTTTCTGTTGTGCGTAATGTGCAGTAGCCTATATAATACATGTATTGGATAATGGCACGGTCATTTGTGCTTTTTTGTGCTTGGGCTCATAAAATGTATTTAACATGTGGCTAATCAGGCTCAGCTAGCATCAGGTTAGAATTGTCATGGTGATCAAAGCTCTAATCCAATCCAGACATGCTGTATTTATATGCTTTGTTATGCTTTTGAATGACACTTCCGGTTTTGGCGGGAAACCCGGGAGAAAAGTGATTTATTCTCGGGATGGGACATTTGTAATGTACCGGGAAAATATTCAACCCTAGTACATTCTGAACAAATATAACAATTGCAAATTGCCACGTTTATCAAAACAAAGACATCATTTGCATAAACTTTAGCGTTTTTGGTGAATTATGAAAACACCCCCAAAACGGAAGAAACCAAGTACATCTACGACGCACGCTCATCTAGAGAGCCCTTTCCCAGCAGTGGTGAGTAGAGACAGGTTAGTATTTACCGACAGATAAGACGAAGATAAACATTTAGTTACCAGACCTTTTATAGGCAATAGTACACAATGTTTAACGGCACTAGCAATAGCTTAGTTTCCTGTTGTTTTTTTTAGCAATTGTGGCAACCGGAGGGTCCTAGATGCCATTGCCTGTCATTGTTCCCTTAAGCAAGGCACTGAACCCCCCCACAAAAACTGCTCAACGGGCTCCCAGCAGGGATGGATTGGCCATCTGCCATTTCGGGCAAATGCCAGATGGACTGGTCCATTTTTAGCCCAGTGGGCCTGTCTAACTTGAGTATTTTGTGTGCACTTCCTGTGGTAATTAAGAGATAACACATTGCTATATATTTAGCTACATCACACCCTGCTTGTGTGTTTGAAAGAGACCGGAATAAGATTATTGGAAAAATGTCTGATTGTCGCCTGTCACGATCTCCGTACGGGACAGACCAAGGCGCAGCGAGGCATCCAGTATACATGTTTCTTAAACGAAAACGTAACACACGTAACTGGGCAAATATACAACAAAATGAATGAATGAATGAATGAATGAATGAATGAATGAATGAATGAATGAATGAATGAATGAATGAATGAATGAATGAATGAATGAATGAATGAATGAATGAATGAATGAATGAATGAATGAATGAATATCGTAACGAAACATAACACGTGAAAACCACTAAAGCTATGTACAAACAATAACCCACAAAACCTATACGAAAACCCCAAACATATATATGGTTCCCAATTAGAGACAACGACACACAGCTGCCTCTAATTGGGAACCATTACCCCAACATAGATATAGAACACCTAGAACATAAAAAACCCTACACCAAAACCAAAACAAAAACACGCCAGCCTGTCATCTCAGGCCTGGACGTGACATCGCCCCAATAGTCAAGGCTCCCCATTGTGAAGTTGCATTGGCTGTTATGTAAACTTCACAAGATTACCCTGTTATCCTACGCTGTAAAAAATAATCTGGATGTTTTTACGGTAATTTACCGGCAGACAGTGACCTGTAAGTTCCTGTAAAAAAATATGACCTTAAAATCCAAATAAACTTTGATTTAACAGTACAGTACTGTAAACTTTATAAATGTTAAAGCGTTCAGATTCATATGGGTGGGCCTCCAAACACTGGACATATAACTCCATTGGTCGGATAAAGCTGTTGGAGCCTTGCCAACTGGCTACTTGAAACGACATACGATTGTTAGCCTTGCATGCAGCAGCCAATATTTATGTTAATATGCAGCAGTGGTGAAGTGTATCATAATTGCAGGTGAATAATCCATTACTGAGGAAGCATTAATCATGCCGTCTTTGTTCCCGGATGACTATAATTGCATGGTTAGACCATAATTGCATGGTTAGACGATACTACCTGATTTTTCCAGCTCATTGAAATGCTTTGCACAGGTGATTGCACAACGCAGGGTAAATACACTGTCACAATAATGCAAACAAAACACAAAAGCTTAGCATGTCAACTCAAATCTATAGGATGCAGCACCATTATTCTGTCTTGACGACAAACTATTCTCACTTGCACATAAATAATTACAGAATTTTGATTTCATTGTCATTCACTAACATGGGCACTTACTCGATGTAGACATAATTGTCATTCAAACGTAGGTTCTTGCTTATTAGACCCAGATTTAATTGCCATTCAAAGGAAGATGCTTTGTGGATATGCAGCAATTGTACAGAGTGAGTGTACAGGGACAGAGGGACCCACACGCTGGGAGATGCTCTATCTACAGGTCTATAATACTGCAGGAGCATAATCATACGCCTGGCGCACTTTAATGTGTTTCTACGTGACATGAATCAGCTGCCGGTTACACAGTCCAACAGGAACACCCACATTGATCCGTGCACGTGGCTCTTGAGCGGAGACATAATGTCCTCCTTTGCGCACGTAATGTCCTCTTGTAGCAGGCGACTGCGAAATACCTAGACGGTGATCAATCCGATTCTGTTCAGTAAAAATCGAACCAAAACGTTGCCGAGGCAGCACATACTAAAACTTTTGATGCTGAAAATGCAGGGATAGGACTAGATTATCTTCGTGGTGTGGATGTGGCGTGTGTGATGAGAGGGTTTTTGATGTGTTGCGATTCATCCTACGGATAACATCAGTGAACATCTGCTGATGTCTCGACTGAAGAAGAAATAACTCATGTTAAAGGGTGGATTGTGGTTAATTGCTTAGGTTGTGGGTCTGTTCTGTCCGTCTGTTCTGTCCGTACAGCTACATTATAATCTTTAGCACTCACATCCCTAATTATCCATGTAATTACTACTTTTCCTCTGTAATGAAGCAACAAAATGTGTAATTGAGCGTGTGCATCCATAACGTTCCCCTTAATAACACGGTCCTGGGAGCATTCTTCAAAACCTGCTCCTTTCAAAGTGGTCACTCACCTTTGCCTCACACTTCTTTTACCCCATCTCTACCTTCTCCCCAGCAGATGAATGAATCACAGGCCAGTAGAGATGTGCGAAATGTCACGTCGCCTACCAATCACCATCTAGAACACCTCTCTGAGGTGAAATGTCACGTAGCCTACCAATCACCATCTAGAACACCTCTCTGAGGTGAAATGTCACGTAGCCTACCAATCACCATCTAGAACACCTCTCTGAGGTGAAATGTCACGTCGCCTACCAATCACCATCTAGAACACCTCTCTGAGGTGAAATGTCACGTCGCCTACCAATCACCATCTAGAACACCTCTCTGAGGTGAAATGTCACGTCGCCTACCAATCACCATCTAGAACACCTCTCTGAGGTGAAATGTCACGTCGCCTACCAATCACCATCTAGAACACCTCTCTGAGGTGAAATGTCACGTCGCCTGCCAATCACCATCTAGAACACCTCTCTGAGGGGAAATGTCACGTAGCCTGCCAATCACCATCTAGAACACCTCTGTGACATTTTCCTCTCTGCTATGTTTCAAGTATATTCCATAGACTGTTGCCAACAATACAGTAGCTACCTGTTATGCTTACTGCCTTGATCATTCTTTGTGTAGTAATCACCCTGATTAGATTGAACAGAACACACAGCGTAGCTGAAAACAACCGGTGGTTAAGGGTGTGTACTAGTGAAGTAGTTTGCTTCAGTTGCCCTATCCGGTAACTCTATGGACCCAGGAGTATCAACATCAGGCAGGTTGCAGCTTTTGACTGACCACATCTATCTATAGTTCCAGATTGTTTTTATATGTGTTCGTTTCAGTCCCCTACCCGACTCTATGGACTCAGTATTTCAGCTTGGGTTAGTTGGAGCAATGCGGATCCTAACTTTAACCCAGATCAAATCCCCACCAGCTCAAGCTCTCAGTCTGCTTCCCAGACACCCCAGACCTCCAGTCATCCCTGGGCAGCTGGGGCCCCTGTGGGCCCTCTGGGTGTTTGGGCTCCTGTGTTTGTTGTGAGTCAACCGACCGGCCCATCTCATTACAGTCGCATTAATCTCACTCTTTTCCCTCAGCCTCAGCTTCAGCCTCAGCTTCAGCCTCAGCCACTAGCCCGTCAGGCTTCAGCTACCCACCTCAGACATGGACAGAATACTAAATCACACTGCTGACACCAAATACACAACAAGCAGCTCAGAAGCGTAGCCCCCTTTCCAGCTCTGTGCATCTCTCTCTCTCTCTCTCTCTCTCTCTCTCTCTCTCTCTCTCTCTCTCTCTCTCTCTCTCTCTCTCTCCCCTGTCTCTCTGTTTCTCATCCTCTCTCTCTGTCTCTCATCCTCTTGTATAATACATTTTAGATCCCTCTCATTTCTCTGTCTCTGTTTCCTGCTCTATCAGCGTTCCTCTGTTCAAAGACTCACCTATGTATTGCCCATCCTCTACAGATATGCAAAGCCCTGACAGGTGTCATGGTTAAACAGGCTACCCACAGCTGGTCTGTTCCACTCTAGTCTGGCAATAATGAGAAAAGTCGGTCATTCAGCGCTGATAGTCAGTGCACCATGCCAGCAGCAGGTCCTGCCAAGCCACGGCTCTCTACCTCTCTCTCTCTCGCGCGCTGTCGTTCTCTCTTCCTCTCTCTCTCTCTTTCTCTTACTCCCCCTCCCCTTGGTTCTTGCTCCACAAGTCTGCAGCTAGATGATTAGTGAGTTTGCAGGACGTAGCTCAATCCCGTTGGCATTACTTTTGGTCTACAACAGATGTGTTAGGTAAACTTTAGAATTCGGTTAAACGGTTTGTTCTGAAATGTGGCATTGTTAAACGGCCATAATAACAATATTGAATATATTTAATTCAGTGTGCACACTGATTAGGTACAATCCATTCATTTAGTTGGTTTCATTGTTTTGTTAGTTTGCAGGGTAGTTAATTTGCTTGTGCACTGTTTATGTATTTGTTTATTGACTCATGTCAACTATAATGGA
Organism: Brachymystax lenok tsinlingensis; assembly: GCA_030435695.1. Lineage (NCBI taxonomy): Eukaryota > Metazoa > Chordata > Actinopteri > Salmoniformes > Salmonidae > Brachymystax > Brachymystax lenok. Next base: position 17,949,193 of record CM059798.1, read on the forward strand.
GGTGTACACAGTCTGGGTTGATTATGTGAGAGCCTAACTGCTACGGTCCTTATCATTACAGAGCACACAACCAGTCCTCCGTCACAATCTCAATCAAAGCCCTCCCTCTGGCTATAAAAACAAAGGAACAAGTTAAACTGGGGTTTTCCACATTCTGCAAATTAAAGTCCCTGTATCAAGGTTCCTAATGTCTGTAAATAACTCCCCCAGTGGGTTGTGTGTGTGTGTGTGTGTGTGTGTGTGTGTGTGTGTGTGTGTGTGTGTGTGTGTGTGTGTGTGTGTGTGTGTGTGTGTGTGTGTGTGTGTGTGTGTGTGTGTGTGTGCGTGCATGCGTGTGTGGCAGACCTCCCATACTGCACCATGTTGGCTGTCTGTTTGTGCTCCAACTCACTCTGCTGCAAGGCAAGCAGCAGCCTCTTGAAAAAATGATAGCCTGTGAGGGAGTAAGTCTGGTGGAAGAGAGAGACAGAGAAAGAGAGAAAGGAGGAGGTTAGTGGGAAGAAGAGAGAGATGGAGAGAGAGAAAGAGAGAGAGGGGGTTAGGGGGAAGAAGAAGAGATACAGGGAGAGCGAAATAGAGAGAGAGAAAGCGAGAGGGAAAAAGCAAGAGAGAGAAATCTCCAGGGCCCGATCACCCCTCCCTGTCACTGAAAGAAAGTGTCCCCAGAAAGATCAAGCTTTCTCCGGGGACTGTGTTTGATATTTAAAAAAATTCCCCCATTGATGTCTGTTTAGTTTTCTGTCATTTGTGTCCCCTTTCATTTAATTTCTCCCCTTCCACATTTGGGCTTGACACAATCTTTTATAATTCTGCTTTTGTTGGTTTGAAGGAGAGGGAGTTGTTTGATTTATTTGAGGTTTTTGGTCAGTTGCTCCGTTGCTCCGTTGCTCGGCAGGGACGTGGGCGGAGACTGAGAATATGATTGACAACTGATAACGAGGGTAGGGCACTAACCCAGGCAGAGAAAGTGGGTGAGAGATTAGGCAACAACGTTGCAAGATCTTTGTCCCACTTACTTCCTTGTCCATCTCTGACACATTCCATCAGAATGTGGAACATTGTGTAATAACGTATAACAAATCATATCTTGATGCATCAGTGGATTGCATTCACAAGAGTAGACAACAGTTCTACCCTATTACAGTCAGAACATTTGTTTGCTTATCATACTGCCTCTCCATATAAAATTATGTTTTTCAGCTCATGCACATACCTACAGAACACCTTAAGCAATCTCCAGAGTACCATAAAGAGAACATCAAATCAAGGTGCAGGAATCCAGTCCATAGGAAGATACTTACAGTATTTTGTTGGATGTCTTTCTCCATCATTTATTTGAATGAATGCATGAGAAACACATTGCATGAGGGGTTGAAACAGGGAGATGTATAGAGAGGGAGATACAGACAGGGAGGTACAGACAGGGAGATACAGACAGGGAGATACAGACAGGGAGGTGCAGACAGGGAGATACAGAAAGGGAGATGAATGGAGAGGGAGATACAGACAGGGAGATACAGACAGGGAGGTGTATAGAGAGGGAGATACAGACAGGGAGATACAGACAGGGAGATGTATAGAGAGGGAGATACAGACAGGGAGATACAGACAGGGAGATGTATGGAGAGGGAGATACAGACAGGGAGATGTATAGAGAGGGAGATACTGACAGGAAGATACAGACAGGGAGATACAGACAGGGAGATGAATAGAGAGGGAGATACAGACAGGGAGATGAATGGAGAGGGAGATACAGACAGGGAGATTAATGGAAAGGGAGATACAGACAGGGAGATGAATGGAGAGGGAGATACAGACAGGGAGATTAATGGAAAGGGAGATACAGACAGGGAGATGAATGGAGAGGGAGATACAGACAGGGAGATACAGACAGGGAGATGAATGGAGAGGGAGATACAGACAGGGAGATGAATGGAGAGGGAGATACAGACAGGGAGATACAGACAGGGAGATGAATGGAGAGGGAGATACAGACAGGGAGATGAATGGAGAGGGACATACAGACAGGGAGATACAGACAGGGAGATGAATGGAGAGGGAGATACAGACAGGGAGATGAATGGAGAGGGAGATACAGACAGGGAGATGAATGGAGAGGGAGATACAGACAGGGAGAGAGAGAGTAAGAGAGAGTGAGAGAATACATTTTCATAAGAGAGAAAGATGAAGAGCGTGTAAGAGAGAGATAATTATCGTTTTTTCCTTTTGTACTTTAACTATTTGCACATTGTTACAACACTCTATATATACATAATATGACACTTGAAATGTCTCTATTCTTTTGGAACTTTTGTGAGTGTAATGTTTACTGTTCATTTGTATTGTTTATTTCACTTTAGTTTATTATCTATTTCACTTGCTTTGGCAATGTAAACATATGTTTCCCCAGCCAATAAAGCCCTTTGAATTGAGATTGGAATGGTGGGATGGAGTGAGTTTTAGAAGGCCTGTGGTGTGCTAGTATCCGGGGGTTAGGGTTACACCACTCAGCTGTAACAATAGAGACATTCAACCCTGTGGTGGGAGGCTCAGTAGTCTCACTGACTGTCTGACCCTAGCATGGTTAGAGCAGGCCTCCCCACGGTTTAACATAGGGGGCTTCACCCCTCAACACACACAGCAAGTCATCTAACAGTGAGACCTTGAGTCCTGGTAATGTGACCAAAGGACACTTTTACCTTGTCTCCTCTTACCCTTTCATCTCTCTCTCTCTCTCTCTCTCTCTCTCTCTCTCTCTCTCTCTCTCTCTCTCTAGCCATCTCCCATTCTCTCTCTCTCTCTGTCGCCATCTCTCATTCTCTCTTTCTGTCTTTCTTTCTCTCTCTTTCTCTCTCTACCTGGGAAGATGCTGGGTAGGAGAAAAATAGTAAAAAAGAGTAGAAGAATCCGGGACATTAGTGTTCCCAGGGAGGAGAAACTGCAACAAGCCTGTGAGTTCAGTAGGAAATATCAAGCATGTTTCAGTCTAGACGTGCAGAGGCCTCCTAGTGTATTCTGGGGTTTGCCTCAGTTTTGACAGATCAAATTCACAGTGTGGTAGGTATTCTTTTGACAAAGAACAATAATCATCATGCTGATATCTCTTATAGAAAGCAAACATTTCCAAGTGAAAACATCAATTAAAGGATGGCAGATCACCAACATACAGCATCCACATTATGAAGTGGTCTGACAAAACTCCCTCTGCTGACAAGTTCCTAATATGGATGCCATATCAGCATAAACCCCCATAGCCATGCCTGTCCACAACCACTTTGAATTCATTAGAACAACAAAGTGTACCTCCATGCTCTTTTCCTCTCTGTTCATTAGCTCCCACCACGTGGATGGCAATGCTGAGTGTCCTGTCAATTGATTAGGAGCGGAATCATGCTCTGGCTTTGAACTCCTGTGTGTGTGTGTGTGTGTGTGTGTGTGTGTGTGTGTGTGTGTGTGTGTGTGTGTGTGTGTGTGTGTGTGTGTGTGTGTGTGTGCGTGCGTGCATGCTTGTGTGTGTGCGTGGTTGTAACTGATAGCTGCTGGTGGATCAATGAGAGGCCTGTAGGGTTCTTAGCTGAGTATAGTATAACCTAGCTGTGGCTTATTGAATCAGACCCGGGTCGGTAGCCTCAGGCACAGTCTTCCCAATGGAAGTCTGGCTCCAGCCACCACGCCGTACAGCCACAACCTGTTGGTTCTGACACAGTCTGACTGTTGATTTCTGTCCACCGTTCTCTCCCTTTCTGTTACTCCCCTCTGTGTCTTTGTTTGACAGAGACAGAGTAACCCAAAAGTGCCAGAACCATGGATAGAAATCAACAGTCAAAGTCAGACGTTTTCAAACCTGACATGTTGGTGAGAACTTCCAGAACTCTGGTGTCATGGAGAGTACGCAGGAGGAGAGGTGTTAGACTGCCGAGCTGAGTAGGAGCTGCAGACCAAGAGAACACACAAACACTCGTCAGGTTTCTGGACTGAGCAGGATGGAGTGTTAGGGTCTGCTTACCATAGTTACAGCATGGTAAAAGGGTCGCTAGCTTTCCCCTGTCAACATCCGTGTGTTTAGTATGCTGTGAAAGTACTAAGAAAGTTACAAACCGGAAAATACAAACATAGTGTAGTTGGAGCTACTTTGTCATTTTTGAAAGCATGAAGCAGCATTAGCATGAGAGAAGGAGCGGAAGCTAAATTACTATACATTAGATCATTGTTTTGTCCAACAGAGTTCATTTTAATTTCAGCTAGTTAGCTAGACACCTCTCCTACTCCCTCTTGCTGGCTACCGTAACGCTGCTTCACCCCTCATAGAAATGACACAGTAACTCATTTTGTAGCCGTTTGCGACCATACACAATAGTGACCAGGGGTGTATCGCTACGGAAACCGTTTACCGTTTAAGAACCAAATGGAAGCGAACAGAGCAAAACAAGAGTTTCTATTGGACAAATTCAGGTAGGCCCCTCCTTGTTTCGTTCTGTTTGCTTCTGTTTAAGAAACATTTTGCAATAGAATCGGCGGAATGAATACACCCCAGGACATTGTTTCCTAATGGAACCCAGAGAAGGTCCAGCTATACTGAATATAGACTGTTATTCAAAGGCATGAATGTTACCTGGATTCAGTGTCCCAAAGACAGGACACGGAACAGTTGCACAACAGCCTTTGTGTGTGAGGGGAGGACGACAAGTGTTTTGTCCACGCTCCTATTAATTCCATTCTGTTCAACAACTGTTTCTACTCATGTAATGTTATCTTACCTGTATCAGCTCAGCGGGTTACAATTGCAAATCTTTACGGAGAGACTGCCTGCCTGCCTACCTTTGTTAATGGGAATGGTAGCCTTGGCTTGTCAAGGTCCAGCAGAGAATAGACTGACCCACTTTTTTCCTTTTTCCCTCCATTTATCAGCCACCAATCGTGTTCTTTCTGGAGCTAATGGTAAATCTGGCAGTGGCATATCTCCAGCACTCTGTGAGTGAGTTTTCAGTTATCAGCTCTGAGCGTCTTGAGAGAACTAGTTATGAGCGCCAAGACTCCTAAACATCTAGTCAAATGGCTACCCAGACTACTAACCGGTGCCCCCTGCACATTGACTCTGTACCGGCACCCCCCTGTATATATTGCCAGAGCCAGAGTCTCTTCTCCATCTGCAGAGCTGCAGCTCCTTCCTTCATGCATTCCACACTCTCAGTCCCCACGTAAGGGTGGGCATCAAAGGGGCAGGTTGTCCATCTGCCCCTCAACCACCCAACCCTTCAACCACCTGCACCTCTCTCTGGATCCAGCCCTCTCCCTGGATGGAACTAATTCAGTGGACCGTTTAATAGGTACATCACCCCGTTCACGAAAATGGTTTGCCCATACAGATGGTGAGTCACTTGGCCGTGGCTTGCAATATAGAGCATGCATTAAGTTACTGTTCGATTGAATGTTAGAATGGGCAAAACGAGTGACCTAAACGACTTTGAGCGTGGCATACGAATGTTCACAACATTAGGAACACCTTCCTAATATTGAGTTGCACCCACCTCCCTTTTTGCCCTCAGAACAGCCTCATTTTGTCAGGGCATGGACTCTGCAATGCTTCCCACAGTTGTGTCCATTTGGCTGGATGTCCTTTGGGTGGTGAAACTGTTGAGTGTGAAAAACCCAGCAGCATTGCAGTTCTTCACACAAACCAGTGTGCCTGGCACCTAGTACCATATCTTGTTCAAAGGCACTTAACTCTGTTGCCTTGCCCATTCACCCTCTGAATGGCACACATTCATAATCTATGGCTCAGCTGTTTCAAGGCTTAAAAATCCTTCTTTAACCTGTCTCCTCCCCGTCATCTACACTGATTGAAGTGGATTTAACAAGTGACATCAAAAATGTTCATAGCTTTCACCTGGATTTACCTGGTCAGTCTATATCATAGAAAGAGCAGATGTTCTTAATGTTTTTTTCACTCAACCCCCCACGAGCCGTATGTTTGACACCCCTGGTATAGAGTAATGCAGGGAACGTGAATCGTGCTGGAAGGCTCTAGAAGGCTAGCCTAAACAGAAAACCCTGCTCGGCTTCAGCCAGCCTGTGGCTCGTGACAGATCCTCCAACTGGCCTTTAAAACACACACTGCATAGTTCCTGCTTCCCACGAGGAACAGCCACAGCCATGGTAGCATAATCACATATAACCAGGACATAATCACACTCAGCATTGCCTCGCCGTTCAACAATACATGGCAATAGAGTCGGCTAGTCCTGCTCACTGTTTCAGTGACTTGTATATACAGCTAGTATCAGACATTTCTCACTTGCAGTCCATCTATGGTGTGTGTGGTATGGTTTGCAGTGGTTTTCAGGTATTTTCCCCCTTTCCCTCTCTGTCTCAGCTGTAACGATAAGTGGATGTAAATTACTCCAGCGGGAGAGGGGTTACTGGTAAAGAGGTCGAGGGTCAGCGTGGATAAAGTCTGTCAGTCTGTGGGAAAATAGAGGTGGGAGTTGATACCGCTTATCTCCATCTCTGTGCAGTGACGGAGCACGACTCAGTCTGGACCGACCCGGCCAGCGCCCTATTTTATCACTGACTCTATAAGCAAAATCCACAAAGCATATCTAGCCATAATTCACTCTCCATACTCCACTCCATCAAGTCAGGAATGCCAAGAGAGCCGTTCCAGGATTCATAGACAGTGACGTATCTTCCTCGAGCCAGCAGAAGCCACAGGGATCAGTTGTCGTCCCTCTTGAAGTGAAGTGACTGTTTATTGGAAAGGTTGTCTGACTCAGTTTAGTATACCTTGACACTAATTGGATACAGATTTTGAGGAAGTCTCTTGGATGCCCCCCCTAAGATAAGCAGTGACGTCTCTAAATTCATAAATAAAAACTCTTTTTGATCTTGGATATGTCACAGTAAGTCACCCGCTGTACGACTCGACTAGACGTCAGATTGGTTGTAATCGTATACTGTAGCTACCACGGTGGATACTGAAGCTTCTCTGTTTACAGTGGAGGTTTTAAAACATCCTATATGGACATACACTCAGCTGGAATCTGCACTCTTCCATTTCTATTTTCCCCATTGATAATGGAAGACCCTGGCTGTGACCCCGTTCTCAGAGGGTGTCTCAGGGAGAGAATATTAAAAGGCACTTACAAATGTGTGAAATAGACAAATCTTATTAAGGGAAAGGGGGGGTACATAGTCAGTTGTACAACTGAATGCCTTCAACTGAAATGTATCTTCCTCATTTAACCCAACCCTCCTTAATCAGAGAGGTGCGGGGGGCTGCCTTAATCAACATCCACGTCTTTGGTGCCCAGAAACAGTGGATTAACTGCCTTGTTCAGGGGTAGAACAACACATTTTTACCTTGTCAGCTCAGGGATTCGACCTTGCAACCTTCCGGTTACAAGTCCAACGCTCTAACCACTAGGCTACCTGCCGCTATAAGCACCCATACTGTCCTTTCCCACATGGACAAAAGGAACACCTATGTGAGACTACTATTCATTGACTACAGCTCAGTGTTCAACACCATAGTGCCCTCAAAGCTCATCACTAAGCTAAGGACCCTGGGACTAAACACCTCCCTCTGCAACTCGATCTTGGACTTCCTGGCGGGCTGCCCACAGGTGGTAAGGGTAGGTAACAACACATCCGCCACGCTGATCCTCAACACGGGGGCCCACCAGGGGTGCGTGCTCAGTACCCTCCTGTACTCCCTGTTCACTCATGACTGCATGGCCAGGCACGACTTCAACACCGTCATTAAGTTTGCCGACGACACAACAGTGGTAGGCCTGATCACAGACAATGACGAGAAAGCCTATAGGGAGGAAGTCAGAGACCTGGCCGTGTGGTGCCAGGACAACAACCTCTCACTCAATGTGATCAAGACAATGGAGATGATTGTGGACTACTGTCAGGTCTCTTGTGTAGCTGGTGCATAAAAGTCAGTACTGAGTGAGCAAAGCACTTTGCTCAAACAATGAATCAAACAAAACGCTAAACGCGTAATACAATAACACACGCAAAACAGGCGAGGCATAAATAAAAAGCACCAGCCGGAACGAAACGGCTTAACAATAAACAATCACACACAAGGACATGGGGGAAAACAGAGGGTTAAATACACAACAGATAATGATGGGGAATGCAAACCAGGTGTGTGAAAAACAAGACAAGACAAATGGAAAATGAAAAATGGATTGGTGATGATTAGAAGACCGGTGACGTCGACCGCCGAATGCCGCCCGAACGAGGAGGGGAACCGACTTCAGTCGAAGTCGTGACAACTACAGAAAAAGGAGGACCAAGCACACCCCTTTTCTCATCGAGGGGGCAGTAGTGGAGCAGGTTGAGAGCTTCAAGTTCCTTGGTGTCCACATCACCAACAAACTAACATGGTCCAAGCTGCATGTGACAAATAACCTTTGATGTGATTTGATTTGATTATTCTTCAGTGCTCCTACCTCTGCCTTTGAGAAAGAGTAAACCTAAACCTGTGGTATGTGTGGTATAGGGAACAGGGACTTTCTCTAAGCAATTATTGTCCTGTGTGGAGATGTGGAGAAGTTCTCTGGGGGTGTTGGGGAAAGGTGGATCTGTAGGGAGAGAGCTATCGCCATCAGTATAACAGATAGTAGAAGAAGAAAAGAAAGGGGGGATAGTGTTAAAGGTCATGGCCCTCCTCCTCTTCTCCTCTCCTGATGTCCTGATTACCTCAGAGAACGAGATAAAGAGGGGGTTCAGACCAGACCAGCAACAAGCAGACAGCTGATTGCAAAGCCAGACACACTGCTGTTGAGGAGGGGATGGAGAGAGAGAGAGAGAGAGAAAGAGAGGGGGAGAAAGAGAGAGAGGGAGGGGGAAAAAGAGAGAGAGACAGAAAGAGAGGGTGAGGGGGAGAGACAGAGGGAGGGGGAGAGAGAGACAGAGAGAGATGGAGGGAAGGAAGGGAAAGAGAGAGAGAGAGAGAGAGAGAGGGGGGGGCACAGAGAGAGAAACAGAGAGAGACAGAGAGAGAGAGGGGAGAGAGAGAGAGGGGGGCAGAGAGAGAGAGAGGGGGGCACAGAGAAGGGGCACAGAGAGAGACGGTGGGAGAGAGAGAGAGAGAGAGAGAGAGAGAGAGAGAGAGAGAGGGAGAAAGACTGCCCCAAGTGATACACCATACCTCCTCCTGTCTGAAAGCTTATAGCTGGGTGGATCTGGATGTGGTTTTGTGGTATATGTATGCATGTTAGTGTGTGTGTGTATGCCAGCATGTGTATGCGCAAGCGTGTGTGTGTGTGTGTGCGTGTATATGTTAGCTCTTGTGCTAGCTAGTGTTTGTTTGTCAGTTTCTGTGCGTGTGTGAGTCAAATTCTGCACGTGTTCATTTCTTAGTAGTTCTTCCTTTCCCGCTGGAGAGACACCGCTAGCACAACCAGGGGTACACCAAGGGCTTTCATTGTACCATGCACAGTTCAATGTTTCTCACCTCAGCCCACGAATGCACAATCATAATAAAAACTCACAGAGGTGTAGGCCAAACTTATTGATACAGATCTCAGACGCACTGTATTGAATATTTCTCCTGTAGTAATGTGTAGATTTTGTAATTGTACCCGCGGGCCAGGGTGCGTGACTCTGGTCTCAGCCAGTAAAAGCAATCATACAAGCCAAAGGAACTGATTATGAAGGTGCTGTCAGCCAAGTGACAAGGTGGAGAGAGGATATTGTTCTCCTAAATGACATTCACTTTTTGTGTCATCCGCAAATGGATCCACAGGGGAGCAATGTCGAAAGGACATATAATAAGTGCCTTTCACTGTCTAACTGATGGGGTTTTGTACTATACAATTACAAGCCTTGCAGAGAGCACTTCACTCATTACCATATATCTCTGTTGACTGACTCAAATGAAATCAATTCATACATCAATTAAATTACACTTGGCTCTCGCCCCAGCCGGCATAAAATGCAATTTTGGCGGACACCTTGGCCTGTAAATGAACTCCTAGCTGAGTTGAACGATACTGACACCGCCCAATAATTTAGTTCTTAGTTTCTACAGATTTTGTTTGAGTCTTGGGCTCCTTTGGGCTACTATTGTTGAGTAGTAGAGTGTGAGCTGAGCCTTTTGTTCTCCGTCAAGAAACAAAAAACGTGTTATAGAGAAGAAAAGTGGGTGGAAGAGTATCATGGAAGTGCATTTATAATTCAAGGTCCTCTCGTCAAAGAAATCCACTCGGACATACTGTACACCAAGAAGAAATACAGCCCTTTTTTGTCAAACTCAATTCCAAAAGGAGGACAGACGCCTTTAAAACGGCCTCGAATTGCTTGAGTTACAATGTAATGTTCTGTTCACATTCTGTAGGATTAAAAAGTTATCTTCAAAGTACTGTGCTGTTCGTTTTAAGTTTGGGAGACATTTCTGAAGATATATTTTTTTTTAGACATATTTTAGGCTAGCTCTGTTCTTCTCCCTCGGTTGCACTTCTTGTTCAATTACTACTTCTCTCTAATCTTTATCTGCATTTCCCCTCTCTGTATGTCGCGCTGAGAACTGAGGTCAAAATGAACCGCTGCAAAGAAGAGTAAATTCTTCAGGGAAAATGATCAATTCCACTTTTCTTTAGTGGGACTGCTTCCTGAGCTCTATAAGCCCACCACCCTGAGATGTTATTCAAGTGTATTCAGCCTCTCGCTCGCCTCCCTGTCCACTTTATTAAACAGTGAAGACTCCAGAGCTACAGTGGTCTGGCCTTGGTAGCTTATGTTGTGGAGCAGACGTAAACTCTGGAAATATGTTTGTTTGGACAGCAGGAAGTTGGTCTGGTGACTTGGGAAATGTTCAAGCATCTTTTTTTTCTTTGACAGGAAATGCTCGACCAATACGAGAGGAAATTGATGTTCAACTCTCAAGACGCCACTGGTAATGTTATATGGTAAACATTGATTATGAGGAGGCTAGTAGATAGTATGGTTCCTTGTTTATTTTTCCTTATTTTTTAACCACACCAGACAAGAAGTTCCTTCATGGGAAAAATTAAGTTAATTGAATTGAATTTTCCTTATCGCATCCATCTTAAATTATCTGCCTTTACTGTAATAATAGCACTACGCTCTTTGAAAAGAAGGTGCTACCTAGAACCATAAAGGGTTTGTCAATTGTCCCCATTGGAGAACCCTCTGAAAATAACTATTTTTGGTTCCAAGTGGAACCCTTTATTGGTTCTATGTGGAACCCTTTATTGGTTCTACGTGGAACCCTTTATCGGTTCTACGTGGACCCCTTTATTGGTTCTACGTGGAACCCTTTATTGCTTCTACGTGGAACCCTTTATTGCTTCTACGTGGAACCCTTTCACCAGAAAAAGTATCTAACTACAACCTTATTCACCACCAAAGGGTTCTACCTGGAACCAAAGGAAGAACCCTTTTTTTCTAAGAGTGTAGGTATCTGTCAGGTATATGGCATTCTAAACAGTTTTTTCACTGTGTCCTCGTCCGCCCTACGCTCAGGCAATTTCCTGGTGTAAATATAGTAAATGGTAAATTGGGCTTTCCTGTCCAATAGGTCATTACTTTTGCTGCTAAAAGCTCTAACGACCGACCCTCATCTTCTCAATCACTCCTAATACAGCCTCCAAATTAGCCAGGCAGGAGTGGCTGGTATAAAAGTGTGTGTGAGTCTGCGTTAATGCCTGTCTGTTGTGTGGTTGGATTGATGTGTGTGTGATGGTGTAAATGTATCAACCGGTGGCTATGTGTACGATGTATGTTTGTGTATATGGCGAGAGTCACCCTAGTATTTGTTTGAGGGTGTCTTATGCTGTTACGTGTCAGAGAATGGATCTATGTGTGTGTTTGTATAGGGAGAGGGATGTATACAGAGCCTTCAGAAAGTACCTGATTCTATCAGACCTCGGGTTAACACCCAGATGCAGACAGTTCGAAATAACAAAATGTTTATTTATGACACAGGTGGCAGGCTAATGACAGGTCCCGGGCAGGCAGACGTCAGTAATCCAGGGCAGAGTCTGTAAGGTACAGAACGGCAGGCAGGCTCAGGGTCAGGGCAGACAGGCAGGGGTCAGTAATCCAGGGCAGAGTCTGTAAGGTACAGAACGGCAGGCAGGCTCAGGGTCAGGGCAGGCAGGCAGGGGTCAGTAATCCAGGGCAGAGTCTGTAAGGTACAGAACGGCAGGCAGGCTCAGGGTCAGGGCAGGCAGGCAGACGTCAGTAATCCAGGGCAGAGTCTGTAAGGTACAGAACGGCAGGCAGGCTCAGGGTCAGGGCAGGCAGGCAGGGGTCAGTAATCCAGGGCAGTGTCGAGAGGTACATAATGGCAAGCAGGCTCAGGGTCAGGCAGAATGGTCATAAACCGGGAGAACTAGAAAACAAAAACTAATTAGAAACAGGAGTACGGGAAAACCGCTGGTAGGCTTGTCGAAACAAGACGAAACAAGACGTCTTCAGACGCTGGTAGGCATGCATCTTAGTTAAAGAAGTGGTCATGTGTTGCATGCCCAGTCCTCTCTTCACAGCCAGTCAAGCCAACTTTGAAATTTGACGTTTGAGAAACATTGATGAACGTCCAATCCTGACGTGAGACTGTGAGAGCTGGTAGCGTTTTCTCCGCTAGCCATCCGTTAGCTGTCTCCACTAGACATTAGCCAAGTGTTGGCTATGGGCTCAGATAGCCAGTTATCATACCACCTCCTCGCTGACGGAAAACACGTCACTCATTGTGCGCGCCACAAAATCTGGCGGGAAAATCCATCCCGACTGGGAAAATAAATACCAATGAATACAGCGGGCAGGTTAGGGGCGCACTGTTGTTACTGTTGCATAACATTGGATGTCCACTATTGTATTATTGGAGCTTTTGATCATTCAATTTTATTTGAAAGTTACATATTGCAGCTTTAAGCACATTTTTACTACTGAACGTATTTTGGCTTGCCATAAAAAGGGTGTTAAATACTTATTGACTCAAGACATTTCAGCTTTTCATTTTTTATTCATTTGTAAACATTTCTAAAAACATAATTCCACTTTGACATTATGGGGTATTGTGCGTAGGCCAGTGACACAAAACCTCAATTTAATCAATTTTGAATTCAGGCTATAACAAACAAAAAGTGGAAAAGATCAAGGGGTGTGAATAGTTTCTGAAGGCACTGTATGTGTGGTGAGGACTGGGAGGTCACAGGGTTGGGTGAAGACTCTACAGAACACCATTATATGAGGGTCATTGGCAGGAGCTCTCTGTTGCATTTCCCAGGCACTTCCTCTGTGCTGGGTGTTTAGAGTAGAACAGAGCAAGGGGCGAGGAGGAGGTGATGAAGTGGTTAGAGGGAAATTCACGTTTTCAACACAGAACGTCCAGGATAGTCCTTGATCCTCATCTCAGATGTGAAGTGGACAACAGCTCTGTTGAAACTGAACAGAGAGACAGAAAAAGAAAAAGAGGGATGGATTTATGGGTCTTGGCACACCTCCAAAGTGGAGTAAAAACTGCTTCCCCTCTTATAATGGAGGGCTGTAAGTCCAGGGCAGACGGAGATTAGACAGCAAGGCTTGGAACCCTCTTACTTTATTAGGAATAGCAATCTTATCTTAGCATGAGAGCACAATTTGTCAAGGCCCTCAGCGAGACAAATAATGGTAATAATGTCTCGTTAGGGATTGTTGATAGTGAAGGGACCGGGGGTAAACTTACCTTAAACTGTCATAAATTGGCAGCTGCAGAGCAGAAAACTGATAAGAAGAAAGGAATGTCCCTTTAAACTGTCAATTTCACATTACAAAAAACAAATGACCTCAATCATTCAATAATTTACCTTTAAAATTTGGCACAAAATCTCCACTCCTTAGAGAAATTGGGTAACTTAATACCCTCATCAAAAACTTGAAAGAACTAAAGACAGTACCCTGTGGTACCCCTAAAATTGGCCTCACTGCAGCTGGTCTGCCTCGTCTTGTAATGCACTGTACAACACTGAGGAGAAAAACATAAACGTTCCTCATTGGTCAAAGTGGAGCGTTCCAAGGGCTTACCAGAGGGTAGTAAACAAGGGGGCAGGGGAGAGGGGGATATTTTTGGTCCCAGCCCAAATTGTTGTTTTCCATCACAAGCCAGTGTGCCAAATGTCCCGGCCCAGGGGGAGTGCATGTGACCCTCCTGAACTGATATTGCGGTCACATCCCCCTTCAGATAACAGAGACCTAACGAGAGTCAAGTTTGAATCAGTGGGTGTCTGCCTGCCTGTGAGGAGAGGACCGGGCGTGCAACACATGACCACTTCTTTAACTAAGATGCATGTCTACCAGCGTCTGTACTGTATGTGCATCCAAACCATCTGTCAGCTTTTTTATAACCAATATTTTTATTGACATTTCCTATTATGCAACAAGTAAATTTACTTTCGTGAACTAACACTCACACTTATCTTTTTTACGACTAACTAGCACTGACCTTTGCTGATAGCTACTATATTGAGGAAAAATATACTCAAAAAGATCATCAAGGACAACAACCACTCGAGCCACTGCCTGTTCACCCCGCTATCATCCAGAAGGCGAGGTCAGTACAGGTGCATCAAAGCTGGGACCGAGAGACTGAAAAACAGCTTCTATCTCAAGGCCATCAGATTGTTAAACAGCCATCACTAACATTGAGTGGCTAATGCCAACATACTGACTTAAATCTCTAGCCACCTTAAATAATAGGAATTGGATGTAACAAATGTATCACTAGCCACTTTAAACAATTTTGTATATAATGTTTACATATCAGACATTACTCATATCAAATGTATACACTGTACTCTAAACCATCTACTGAATCTTGCCTATGCCGTTCGGCCATCGACTCAAATCTCTAGCCACTTTAATAATTATAATTGGATGAAATAAATGTATCACTAGCCACTTTAAACGATGCCATTTATATAATGTTTATATATCCTACATTACTCATCTCATATGTATATACTGTACTCTATACCATCTACTGCATCTTGCCTACGCCGGTCAGCCATCGCTCATCCATATATTTATATGTACATACTCGTATTCATTCCTTTACTCTTGTGTGTATAAGGTAGTTGTTGTGAATTTGTTAGATTACTTGTTAGATACTACTGCATGGTCGGAACTAGAAGCACAAGTATTTCGCTACACTCGCATTAACATCTGCTAACCATGTGTATGTGACAAATTAAATTTGATTTGATTTGATTTAAGTACAACAATAGACCAGATACATCACTCCGATAACAACAAAATAAATCACATGTAGACTTTGAGTTGCTATGAGTGCTTGCTGTGGATTGCATGACTTCACTGTTTAGTGCTGGCTTGTCTCAGTTGCTGAGCTATATGATACCCACTGTTGAAAGCGGTTCCCTTCTAGCTTACAGTTGCATTGTGTTTAACGGTGTGGTTTGTCTCAGAGAATCTGTGTTAGCATCATAATGTGTGGTCCTAGATCACCATCTGGGATACATTCGCCCATAGAATGGTACTATATTGTGGATATCTGTGCAGTAAACAGAGCTTTGAACAAGGAATGAGCGGCAT
The DNA here is from genome assembly GCA_030435695.1 of Brachymystax lenok tsinlingensis. Taxonomy (NCBI): domain Eukaryota; kingdom Metazoa; phylum Chordata; class Actinopteri; order Salmoniformes; family Salmonidae; genus Brachymystax; species Brachymystax lenok. Next base: position 17,964,757 of record CM059798.1, read on the forward strand.
CCAAGCAGCAGGTAAAACTCTAGATGCACACACACACACACACACACACACACCAAAAACCCTCCAAAGCACTCCACACACTGTCCAAAGCCTTGCATCGTACTCCAGATGTTGCATTGATGGTCTCTTCCTGAGCAGGGGCAGACGGGACTCATCCTGTCTACGCATGGAACACTACAATACCAGAACCTACACTGTAAAAAAAAAAATTTTTAGTTACTCAACTTTCAGTCAAAGTGTTACCTGAACTTAAAGTGTTTAACTTGAGAAAACTCTGTAACACATTTGGTTAAGGACACTCACACATTCTAATAATTATTTTAACATACAATGTTTTCAATTGACATATTTCACACACATTGACATATACTGAACAAAAATATAAACGCAACATGCATGCATTTAATTGATTTTACTGAGTTACAGTTCATATGAGGAAATCAGTCAATTGAAATAAATTCATTAGGCCCTAATCTATGGATTTCACATGATCGGGAATACAGATATGCATCTGTTTGTCACAGATACTTTAAAAAATGTGCTCACAATGGTCCTCAAGATCTGGTGCCGGTATTTTTGTTAATTCAGATTGCCATCGATAAAACGCAATTGTGTTCATTGTCAGTAGCTTGCCCATACCATAACCTCACCGCCACCATGGGGCACTTTGTTCACATGCTGACATCAGTAAACCGCTCACCACATGACGCCATACTCGTGATCTGCGGTTGTGAGGCCGGTTGGACGTACTGCCAAATTCTCTAAAACGACGCGGTTTCTCTGTCAACAGCTCTGGTGGACATTCCTGCAGTCAGTATGCCAATTGCACACTCCCTCAAAACTTGAGACATCTGTGGTATTGTGTTGTGTGACAAAACTGAACATTTTAGAGTGGCCATTATTGTCCCCAGCACAAGGTGCACCTGTGTAATGATAATGCTGTTTAACAATCTTCTTGATATGCCACACCTGTCAGGTGGATGGATTATCTTGGTAAAGGAGAAATGCTCACTAACAGGGATATAAACAAATTTGAAACAGTGACTCAACCCACTCAAGTCGAGTATAGCGGGGAAAAAAGCCTGGCACGACGTGATGCACCCCTCCTAGGGACGGCATGGGAGAGCGCAAGCAAGCTAGTGACTCAGCCCCCATAATAGGGTCAGAGGCAGAGAATTCCAGTGGAGAGTAGATTCATGTTCTGATACATTCATTCACTCCTTCTTCTAGTGCTTCTTCTCATGCATCTAGTGTTACACTACAGTATAACTATACAATTCGATTTTGTCTTCACTTTCCACTCATTCTCAACATGCCTCCTTGATAGTTTCAGAACTTTCAGAACTTTGTCAATGTCCTTGTCCTAGTTACCAACAGGCCTCCTTGAAAGTTTGTAACTAGGACATTTGGAAACTTCTGAAGAGGACTATTTTAATGGTAGTAGCGGTTCAAAGTAGCAGGGTTCCATAGAAGTCAGGAAGGGAACACACACTGCGACTGTGGCTGAGAACAAGGGTCCATGAGGGAGGAGAGAAAGAGAGGATTTACAGATTGCTTGTGGATGAGGGCCAGGAAAAACTGGCCTCATAGGTCTTAGCCATTTTATAGTGGACGCTTCTGGGGAGACTGGGAGCTGGAATGGTTTTAGCCCAGCTTCCTCACTCCCGGCCTGGGACCACCGATTGGTCTAGCTGGGGCCTGGGGATGTCACTGAAATAAATAACAGTCTTTAGACACATTGGTGAGCACAGATACAGACACACACACACACACATACTCAGATGTGCACATTCACACATGAACTCAGCAAAAAAAGAAATGTCCCTTTTTCAGGATCCTGTCTTTCAAAGATAATTTGTAAAAATCCAAATAACTTCACAGATCTTCATTGTAAAGGGTTTAAACACTGTTTCCCATGCTTGTTCAATGAACCATAAACAATTAATGAACATGCACCTGTGGAACGGTTGTTAAAACACTAACAGCTTACTGACGGTAGGCAATTAAGGTCACAGTTATGAAAACTTAGGACAATAAAGAGGCCTTTCTACTGACTCTGAAAAACACCAAAAGAAGGATGCCCAGGGTCCCTGCTCATCTGCGTGAACGTGCCTTAGGCATGCTGCAAGGAGGCATGAGGACTGCAGTTGTGGCCAGGGCAATAAATTGCAATGTCCGTGCTGTGAGACGCCTAAGACAGCGCTACAGGGAGACAGGACGGACAGCTGATCATCCTCGCAGTGGCAGACCACGTGTAAAAACACCTGCACAGGATCGGTACATCCAAACATCACACCTGCGGGACAGGTACAGGATGGCAACAACAACTGCCCAAGTTACACCAGGAACAGACAATCCCTCCATCAGTGCTCAGACTGTCCGCAATAGGCTGAGAGAGGATGGACTAAGGGCTTATAGGCCTGTTGTAAGGCAGGTCCTCACCAGACATCACCGGCAACAATGTCGCTATGGGCACAAACCCATCGTCGCTGGTCCAGACAGGACTGGCAAAAAGTGCTCTTCACTGACGAGTCACAGTTTTGTCTCACCGGGGGTGATGGTCAGATTCGCTTTTATTATCGAAGGAATGAGCGTTACACCAAGGCCTGTACTCTGGAGCGGGATCGATATGGAGGTGGCCGGTCCTTCATAGTCTGGGGCGGTGTGTCACAGCATCATCGGAATGAGCTTGTTGTCATTGCAGGCAATCAAAACGCTGTGCCTTACAGGGAAGACACCCTCCTCCCTCATGTGGTACCCTTCCTGCAGACTCATCCTGACAATGCCACCAGCCATACTGCTCGTTCTGTGCTTGATTGCCTGCAAGACAGAAATGCCAGTGTTCTGCCATGGCCAGCGAAGACCCCGGATCTCAATCCAATTGAGCATGTCTGGGACCTGTTGGATCGGAGGGTGAGGGCGAGGGCCATTCCCCACAGAAATGTCTGGGAACTTGCAGGTGCATTGGTGGAAGAGTGGGGTAACATCTCACAGCAATAACTGGCATATCTGGTGCAGTCCATGAGGAGAAGATGCACTGCAGTACTTAATGCAGCTGGTGGCCACACCAGATACTGACTTACTTGTCTGTGGAACTTGTTCAGTTTATGTCTCAGTTGTTAAGTCTTGCTATGTTCATACAAATATTTACACATGTTAAGTTTGCTGAAAATAAACGCAGTTGACAGTGAGAGGACGTTTCTTTTTTTGCTGAGTTTATGTATGCCTAATATATGCACACACACACATACACAATATCTCAATAACACTAAATACACTGTAGCTATTAAACTTTCTCACACGATCTCCTTGTGCCTCGACTCCATTCAACTCTCCATCTTCCCAGTCCACTAAAGGTTATGCTTCTTTTATAGATAACAATACATTTCAGTGGTTAAAGAAATGATTGTAATCAGCAGAGTAAGTGTCTGTGTCCATTCTCCATTCTGAATGATCTATAAAAAAATTAAATAATCTTGTGTCGTGAGGATGTCACAGTGACTGATTCAACTCTCAAATGGTTTGTGTCAGACTCGGCTCAATGCTTATAATTAGTGGATCTTGTGATAAATTCCTTGACATTGTGGAAGGGTTTTCTAGCCTAGCGAGGGACTAAAAGGATAGTTGTTAGATGCCTGTTTGCAGACACCCTATTGAGAGTATTTAAAGAGGAACTAGCGAGGGCAGGAGGGCCTGTTAGAGGGCAGGAGGGGATTTTAGAGGGCAGGAAGGACTGTTAGAGGGCAGGAGGGACTGTTAGAGGGCAGGAAGGGGGTTTTAGAGGTCAGGAGGGACTGTTAGAGGACAGGAGGGACTGTTAGAGGTCAGGCGGGACTGTTAGAGGTCAGGAGGGCCTGTTAGAGGGCAGGAGGGCCTGTTAGAGGGCAGGAGGGACTGTTAGAGGACAGGAGAGACTGTTAGAGGTCAGGAGGGACTGTTAGAGGGCAGGAGGGACTGTTAGAGGGCAGGAAGGGGGTGTTAGAGGGCAGGAAGGGGGTGTTAGAGGGCAGGAGGGAGTGTTAGAGGGCAGAAAGGACTGTTAGAGGGCACGAGGGACTGTTAGAGGTCAGGAGGGACTGTTAGAGGGCAGGAGGGACTGTTAGAGGGCAGGAAGGGGGTGTTAGAGGGCAGGAGGGACTGTTAGAGGGCAGGAGGGACTGTTAGAGGTCAGGAGGGACTGTTAGAGGGCAGGAAGGACTGTTAGAGGGCAGGAAGGACTGTTTAGAGGGCAGGAGGGACTGTTAGAGGGCAGGAGGGACTGTTAGAGGGCAGGAGGGGGGTGTTACAGGGCAGGAGGGGGGTGTTACAGGGCAGGAGGGAGTGTTAGAGGCAACTGTTAGAGGGCAGGAGGGCCTGTTAAAGGGCAGGTGAACCTGTTAGAGGGCAGGAGGGAGGTGTTAGAGGGCAGGAGGGACTGTTTAGAGGGCAGGAGGGACTGTTAGAGGGCAGGCAGACCTATTAGAGGGCAGAAGGGACTGTTAGAGGGCAGGAAGGATGTGTTAGAGGCTACTGTTAGAGGGCAGGCAGACCTGTTAGAGGGCAGGAGGGTTGTTAGAGGGCAGGAGGGGGTGTTAGAGGGGAGGGATGTGTTAGAGGGAAGAGGGCGGTGTTAGAGAGGGGAGGGCAGTGTTAAAGGGGGAGGGCAGTGTTAAAGGGGAGGGATGTGTTAGGGGGAGGGATGTGTTAGAGGGGGAGGGATGTGTTAGAGGGGGAGGGATGTGTTAGAGGGGATGGGTTAGAGGGGGGATGTGTTAGAGGGATGTGTTAGAGGGGGAGGGATGTGTTAGAGGGGAGGGATGTGTTAGAGGGGAGGGATGTGTTAGAGGGGGGATGGGTTAGAGGGGGGATGTGTTAGAGGGATGTGTTAGAGGGGGAGGGATGTGTTAGAGGGGAGGGATGTGTTAGATGGGGGAGGGATGTGTTAGATGGGGAGGGATGTGTTAGAGGGGAGGGATGTGTTAGAGGGATGTGTTAGAGGGGAGGGATGTGTTAGAGGGATGTGTTAGAGGGGAGGGATGTGTTAGAGGGATGTGTTAGAGGGGAGGGATGTGTTAGAGGGATGTGTTAGAGGGGAGGGATGTGTTAGAGGGATGTGTTAGAGGGGAGGGATGTGTTAGAGGGATGTGTTAGGGGGGAGGGATGTGTTAGAGGGGGGAGTAGTGATCAATAAACACCATTTAACATCTAAACACTTGGAGCCATATAACTCCCATAAAACTGAGTTCTGCCCGAGGGGGACAAATGGACTCAGGTCACTGCTTGGTTAGAGTTTCACGGCACTGCAGCTCAAGCTGTCGACACGTGTTGGAGGAGGGCTCGACACCCCTCTACCCCCTCCTATACCTTCCTCCTAAAAACCTGGTCCTTTTTCTATGGCTCAGAGGAACCCAGATGTGCGTTTTATCTTCCGTTCCATCAGAGAAGTGTACCTTTATGGCTTTGAGACCCTGACAGCCTTAGACCCAGCTCCTACACCCCAATTCCCACGAACCCTCAACCCACAGCAATTTCAATGTGTGTGTTTTATCGTTCGGTGCATCAGAGAAGCCTTTACTGACTCTTTTTAAAAGGTGAAGAGCTTTTTAATGAGCTCATAGTGATTCTTCTACGTCCTCCTCAGACTGATACCTCATCCTCAGACTTCTACCTCCTCCCGAGACTGCTACCTCCTCCCCAGACTGATACCTCCTCCCCAGACTTCTACCTCTTCCCCAGACTGCTACCTCCTCCCCAGACTGATACCTCCTCCCCAGACTGATACCTCCTCCCCAGACTGATACCTCCTCCCCAGACTGCTACCTCCTCCCCAGACTGCTACCTCCTCCCCAGACTGATACCTCTTCCTCAGACTGATACCTCCTCCCCAGACTGATACCTCTTCCTCAGACTGCTACCTCCTCCCCAGACTGATACCTCCTCCCCAGACTGATACCTCCTCCCCAGACTGATACCTCTTCCTCAGACTGATACCTCCTCCCCAGACTGCTACCTCCTCCCCAGACTGCTACCTCCTCCCAGACTGCTACCTCCTCCTCCCAGACTAGACACCTCCTCCCAGACTGCTACCTCCTCCCCAGACTGCTACCTCCTCCCCAGACTGCTACCTCCTCCCCAGACTGCTACCTCCTCCCCAGACTGATACCTCCTCCCCAGACTGATACCTCTTCCTCAGACTGCTACCTCCTCCCCAGACTGCTACCTCCTCCCCAGACTGCTACCTCCTCCCCAGACTGCTACCTCCTCCCCAGACTGCTACCTCCTCCCCAGACTGCTACCTCCTCCCCAGACTGCTACCTCCTCCCCAGACTGATACCTCCTCCCCAGACTGATACCTCTTCCTCAGACTGATACCTCCTCCCAGACTGCTACCTCCTCCCCAGACTGCTACCTCCTCCCAGACTGCTACCTCCTCCCCAGACTGCTACCTCCTCCCCAGACTGCTACCTCCTCCCCAGACTGCTACCTCCTCCCCAGACTGATACCTCTTCCTCAGACTGATACCTCCTCCCCAGACTGCTACCTCCTCCCCAGACTGCTACCTCCTCCCCAGACTGCTACCTCCTCCCCAGACTGCTACCTCCTCCCCAGACTGCTACCTCCTCCCAGACTGCTACCTCCTCCCAGACTGATACCTCTTCCTCAGACTGATACCTCCTCCCAGACTGCTACCTCCTCCCCAGACTGCTACCTCCTCCCCAGACTGCTACCTCCTCCCCAGACTGATACCTCCTCCCCAGACTGATACCTCGTCCTCAGACTGATACCTCCTCCCCAGACTGCTACCTCCTCCCCAGACTGCTACCTCCTCCCCAGACTGCTACCTCCTCCCCAGACTGATACCTCCTCCCAGACTGCTACCTCTTCCCCAGACTGCTACCTCCTCCCCAGACTGCTACCTCCTCCCAGACTGCTACCTCCTCCCCAGACTGCTACCTCCTCCCCAGATTGATACCTCCTCCCCAGACTGCTACCTCCTCCCCAGACTGATACCTCGTCCCCAGACTGCTACCTCCTCCCAGACTGCTACCTCCTCCCCAGACTGATACCTCGTCCCCAGACTGCTACCTCCTCCCCAGACTGATACCTCCTCCCCAGACTGCTACCTCCTCCCCAGACTGCTACCTCCTCCCCAGACTGCTACCTCCTCCCCAGATTGATACCTCCTCCCCAGACTGCTACCTCCTCCCCAGACTGATACCTCGTCCCCAGACTGCTACCTCCTCCCCAGACTGCTACCTCCTCCCCAGACTGCTACCTCCTCCCCAGACTGATACCTCTTCCTCAGACTGATACCTCCTCCCCAGACTGCTACCTCCTCCCCAGACTGCTACCTCCTCCCCAGACTGCTACCTCCTCCCCAGACTGCTACCTCCTCCCCAGACTGCTACCTCCTCCCCAGACTGCTACCTCCTCCCCAGACTGCTACCTCCTCCCCAGACTGATACCTCTTCCTCAGACTGATACCTCCTCCCCAGACTGCTACCTCCTCCCCAGACTGCTACCTCCTCCCCAGACTGCTACCTCCTCCCCAGACTGCTACCTCCTCCCCAGACTGATACCTCTTCCTCAGACTGATACCTCCTCCCCAGACTGCTACCTCCTCCCCAGACTGCTACCTCCTCCCCAGACTGCTACCTCCTCCCCAGACTGATACCTCCTCCCCAGACTGCTACCTCTTCCCCAGACTGCTACCTCCTCCCCAGACTGCTACCTCCTCCCCAGACTGCTACCTCCTCCCCAGACTGCTACCTCCTCCCCAGATTGATACCTCCTCCCCAGACTGCTACCTCCTCCCCAGACTGATACCTCGTCCCCAGACTGCTACCTCCTCCCCAGACTGCTACCTCCTCCCCAGACTGATACCTCGTCCCCAGACTGCTACCTCCTCCCCAGACTGCTACCTCCTCCCCAGACTGCTACCCCACAGTTTGGTTGGAAACACAGTCTCCATTAACTCGTGCCTTGTTTTCATTACAGAACCCTGAGGCTCTTTTCTGTGTAGGGCCTAGGCCACTTTCTCTGCTTCCATATCAAAAGGAGCATTATTAGCAAGGTGAGTGGAATGATTGTTGCTATCATAGTTGTATATGCAATGTGAGCTAGGCTGGTATCTTCTTTCTTGCTTAAGGCTCTAGAATCAGTGTCGGATGACACATTTTATGAGCGAAAGGACAGAAAAGCGAGTGGGGAATGCAGTATTTACAAAATGCATTACATGTGGGTGTGTGCACGCACACACACACACACACACACACACACACACACACACACACACACACACACACACACACACACACACACACACACACACAAAGAAGAACAGACGCAAGTATCATTCAGATAAACAGACACCCCTTGAGGATATCCATTCAAACCTTTCGTTAACTTCCATTTAACAGACATGCTCGTTGAGCAAAAAGTGTTCCTGTTCTCTCTGCAAAGACAGAGGTAAGAAAGACGGACCAAAGAAAAGAGAGAAAGCTTCAGCTATGGACTGAAAGGAGACCAAGGGGAACAGAGTGGTGGGCTCCTGGAACACAGACAGGTCTTTGTCTGATAATTCTCCTGTTTGTGGAATTATTGAAGAAAACAAAAACATTTTGAAGCATCATAACTGAATATCTGCCTTGAAGGCCTGGTGGGATGGTGTGTTTTTGTGTGTGTATGTGCCTGTGTGTGTATGTGTATGTGCATGTGTGTGTGCCTGTGTGTGTGCCTGTGTGTGTTTGTGTGCCTGTGTGTGTGCCTGTGTGTGTGTATGTGTGCCTATGTGCTTGTGTGTGTGTGTGTGTGTGTGTGCCTGTGTGCGTGTGCCTGTGTGTGTGCCTGTGTGCTTGTGTGTGTGCCTGTGTGTGTGTGTGTGTGTGTATGCCTATGTGTGTGTGCCTGTGTGTGTGTGTGCCTGTGTGTGTGTGTGCCTGTGTTTGTGTTGTTGCAGGGTAGGGGATATGGGGGGTATGGCTGGGTCCCAAGCTATTTCCATAAACTTACTTATGAAAACCTTACGACACACTCTTAGAAAGATAAATATACACAGTGCACCTCCCCCAGCCCTCCCCGAGACACTCACAGACACACACACACACATATTGAGAACCCCCGCCTCTTCCAAAAACATATAATTATTTTTTCAATTCCCTCCCTCTTTCCTTCGCTCATTCCCCTTTTGCCCTCCCTCCCTCCGTCCCTCCCTCTGTCCCTCCCTCTCCCTCTCCCTCTCTCGCACCCTCTCTCTCTCTCCCTCCCTCTCTCTCTCTTCCCACTCCCTCTCTGAAATCTAGGAACAATCTGCAAGCACTCAACACCGGCACAGAACTCTGTTAGCAAGGAAGACTGAGGTAGTTGGAGAGAGAGAGAGAGTTTGGAGAGGTAAAGTGCAGATGAAGAGAGAAAAGTTTGGATGAGAAGAAAAAAAACAAGAAGAAACAAATAGTAAAAAGTTGAAGAGGAGAAAGAAAAAAGAAGAAAAAGCGAAGATTTGAAAAGCTGTGGAGAGTGAACTAACAATGGGCTCCCCAGTGCGCTGTGCTGCTGCTGTAGTCGTCTCACTACTGGGTCTCCTCTACTATAGTCCCCCTGTACGGGGCCAGAAGCTACAGGAGAGGGACGCTCTGTGCAACAAGGACGGCTGCTTCGTGGTCTACTTTCAGCGCAAGACCTTCCTGGACTCCTGGAGGAGTTGCAAGGAGAAGGGAGGCAACCTGGCCACAGTCAAACTCCAAGAGGGGGCTGACACTATCGCTGCTCTCTTCTCCAGCGTGGAGCTACGGGGCCCCAGAACCAAGGTCCGGGTGTGGATCGGTCTCCAGAGACAGCCTCGCCAGTGTACCGCCTCTCGCCCTCTCCGTGGGTTCTCCTGGATTACGGGTGACCAGGATACCCAGTACACAAACTGGCTGAGGGACGACTCACCCAGTACCTGTTCGGCCCCGCGCTGTGTGGTTATGACCTATGGCACAGCCGCCCATGAGCAGCATGATAATTTTAAATGGCTGGACGGCTCGTGTTCGGTGCCCGTGGATGGCTACTTGTGCCACTACACCTTCATGGGCATGTGCCCCGCTATTTGGAGCGAGGGGGGCGGCAACGCCCTCTATAGTACCCCCTTCAGTCTCCTCAGTAGCCTCCTTACCCACGTGCCCTTTGGATCTGTAGCCACGGTGCCCTGCCCGGGGGGCACCGAGGAGGAGCAGTCAGTGCTGTGTATGCTGAGGGAGGATGGCACTGTGGGGTGGTCAAGGGAGACGCCCCTCTGCTCCGACACCACAGAGAAGAGCTGGTGTGATCGGGACAATGGAGGCTGTGAGCATTTCTGCCAGGAGGCCAGGGAACACTACTACTGTGAGTGCTCAGACGGCTTCCAGCTCGGTGACGACGGGCAGACATGTGTCGCTGTCGACCCGTGCCACAGTGCCTCCTGTGAGTTCGAATGCCTACCGCTGTTGGACGGCTACCGCTGCGCCTGCCCCGAAGGCTACATGCTGGCCCCGGATGAGCGTGGTTGCCTGGATGTAGATGAGTGCCTGCAGAGTCCCTGCGAGCAGCTGTGCGTCAACGCCCCGGGGACCTTTGATTGCCGCTGCCGCCAGGGCTACCGGCCGGACCAGGAGGGCGACTGCGAGGACGTGGACGAGTGCATGGAGGACCCCTGCGAGCATGCCTGCGAGAACACGCCTGGCTCCCACGTCTGCCACTGCCACCTGGGCTTCTCCCCCCTGCCCGAGGACCCCTCCCACTGCCAGGACACCGACGAGTGTCAGATCCCAGGGACATGTCAGCAGATGTGTGTGAACTACGAGGGGGGCTTCGAGTGTTACTGCGAGGTCGGCTACGAGCTACTCTCTGACCAATTCTCCTGCAGGAAGATAGGGGAGGACTCACCCACTGTAGCCACGCCCTCGTACCCCTGGGTCACCCGCCAACCTGGTTCCAAGTGGGACCCCCAGCAGACCAACACCGACTGGCCCCCAGAGGAGGAAGAGTCCCTGGACTGGCTCACAGACCCTCCCAGGCTGGAAAGTGACATCATCTGGGTCACCAGCGCACCCCAGGAGGAGCCAGTCCTAAACCACAACCCATTCCTGCCCCCCCCCACGGAAGAGCCCGAGGAGGAGGAAGAAGAGGAGGAGGAGGAAGAAGAGGAGGAATATACACCCGGCTGGGACATCATGAATTGGAATGTCCCAGCCAAGGTCCAGCCAGAGTTGGAATCCACGCCCAGTCTCTCTCCCAGCCCCACATCTGACACAACCCCCACCCCAACTCCCACATCTGACAGGTATTGGTTTGAGGAGGATGACGAAACCACTACCAGTCCCTCAGTCCTCACCACCTCCATTATCTCGGGAGGGGCATGGAACTGGTTCAGGATCAGTTCCACCCCCACCAGCCAGGACCAAGGACTTACCACGTGGCAGGAGCCAATCACTGACCAGTATGTCCCCGCATCCAACTATGATGAAGCTGATGAGAATGAGGAAGTGGGTGGAATTGACGATGGGTGGGTGACATCCCCCCCAGAGATGAACCAGGACCCAAGCCAGCACACCCCCTCCCTGCCTCCTCCCCTGGCTCCCCAAACCCCCCTCACCCCCGACCAGGGCATGGTGGAGGTGGAGGTGGAGAGGGAGGATGAGAGGGAGCCGCCCCAGGAGGACATGGTGGAGGTGGAGGTGGAGAGGGAGGATGAGAGGGAGCCGCCCCAGGAGGACATGGTAGAGGTGGAGGGGAAGGATGAGAGGGAGCTGCCCCAGGAGGACGTGGTGGAGGTGGAGGGTGAGGATGTGAGGGGTCGCCCCAAGAGGACGTGGTGGAGGTGGAGGGGAAGGATGAGAGGGAGCTGCCCCAGGAGGACGTGGTGGAGGTGGAGGTGGAGGGTGAGGATGTGAGGGAGCTGCTCCAGGAGGACGTGGTGGAGGTGGAGGGGGAGGATGAGAGGGAGCCGCCCCAGGAGGATGTGGTGGAGGTGGAGGTGGAGGGTGAGGATGTGAGGGGGTCACCACAGGAGGATGTGGTGGAGGTGGAGGTGGAGGGTGAGGATGAGAGGAAGCCGCCCCAGGAGGATGTGGTGAAGGTGGAGGTGGAAGGTGAGGATGTGAGGGGGTCGCCCAAGGAGGTCCTGGTGGAGGTGGAGGATGAGAGGGAGCCGCCCCAGGAGGACCTGGTGGAGGGGGAGGATGAGAGGGAGCCTCCCCAGGAGGATGAGAGTAGCCAGAAACAGGATGGTGTCAACTGGCTGCTGGTAGGCCTCCTGGTGCCCCTCTGCATCTTCATCGTGGTGATGGTGGCACTGGGCATCGTCTACTGCACTCGCTGCGCCGTCACGCCACGCAACAAGTCCGCCACCGACTGCTACCATTGGATCTCCGGGGCGCACGACAAGCAGGGCGCGCTCACTCCCAGCAAGGGGATGCAGTCACATGTTTAAACAGACGAAATGAGGAAAGACTTGTAGATAAATAAACTGTTTTTATAAATAAGAGGAGAGGATATGAAGAAGGTAAGAGAGGACTTGGGTGGTTGTTTTACTGTATGCGACTCTGTGAAACACTTAGATGTTTCTGCGGAATACCGGTTGAAAGAGAAAAGAGAAGAAACAGGAAGCAATACAACAACAAAAAAACACTGATCCTTTTCTTGGGGTGATTTGACATTATTGTTGCTTACACTGATCTCATAGGACAAGGTACATGATCACTATATGATTGCACTATAGGGTCATAATAGAAACCATCCATTACGTCATCTGGTTATATTTACAGATGCTGTGGGAAAACACTGTTAACGTATCACCAGTGCCATCTGAAAACCAAAGCCAAAGACCTATACTGCAGCTTATAGCATTTTTTGTTGTCCATGACATCTGGGTTATCTGGGTTTTGAGCTCATTCCCCAAAGTGTGGCATCACAAATGACTATTTTTGTCAACTTTGTCAAAGAAGCATGTTCTTATTTACCTCAGACGTTGGTGAATGAAGGCGGTTGTAATTCACGCCGCTTTGCAGGACAACAGACATTTCAGCAGTTGAACCAAACTATACAAGCATGATTGTCATGACGCTGCCGACTGTCATAATGCTGTTGACTGTCATGATGCTGTTGACTGTCATGATGCTGTTGACTGCATGACGCTGTTGAGAAAAAGCAATCACTCGGATATTACTTTTATGCTTCTGCTTTTTTAAGTACCGGAACAAATCAATTCACACCACAGACCAAATTTGTTTTATACAGTACGCGTGTATATATGTGTTTGATTGATTGTTTTTGTATATGTATAATTTGTAGCAATGGCGTTTCCAGAAAATGTGTTAGTGTCATGATTCCTGATTCAATGAAGTGCCTTTTGTTTCATATAGACCACAGAACTCTTAGTAATTTCATGCAATGTCTGTCTAAGAGGATGGTTCCTTCCATTCAACTTCAATTAAACTAACTCTCCTAGTCATCTCCCCCATGCTCCTCATGTAGATTAGAGTGCAGATGTAAGATGTGTTTGTATTACAGACTACAAGGACTGAAATGGGGGTCACAGGCTCCCGATTGACTTTACCATTGGCCTTTTCAGTGAACTAGAGATCTTTCAATCACTCCCCAGTCCCATGTCACATACTGTAAGTGTTCATCACGCCACACTCCCTCTTGTCACAGGCCTGGCCTTAGCTTGATATGGACTTCCTTAATAGCCATGTTGGGACAATACCAACATTTACAGTTTGAAGTCAATGCACCCTCTAGCAACTTTGACAGTAACTGCAGTCCCTATTCAAAGGATGGCTTGCACTTGGAAATGACAGACAATGAAACCAATCTAAGATGTGCCTTCTGATCTAAGGACTGTGAAAAGCTTTTTTCATTTTTGTTACCGTTACGTTTTAAGTAATTGTTAATTAAAATGTTATGATAAGGGTTCTTTTGATGTTCATGTCTTGTGTTTTAATGGTTCATGGTCCAATCACTTCATGATGTAATCTTGTCTGTTTTAGGAGACATGCAGAAATCTCAGTTTGAAATTGATTCCTTGTGCACAGAGAGTATATGGAAGCAGCACTAAATCGAAGAGGCCCTATTGGGTGTTTAAATAAACACCTTAAGACGCCCTTCCGCGCAGACAGGAGCGGCGGGAGGGTGTGTGAACGTAGGAATATCACAGCTCTGCAACAAACACAATGTTTAGAATCCATCAATCAAAGCCCACAGGGGTGGGAAATTATTCATGAAAACTCTCCCACAACAATCTCACTGTATTAGGCTACACTATTCCCCAATACCTAGGAATTGTTATTCAAATCGATGTGGCACATGTGCCAAATACAACAGGTGTAGACTTTACCGTGAAATGCTTACTTGGGAGCCCTTTCTTAGCAACGCAGAGTTCAAAAGATAAATGGTTAATAAAATATTCATCTTATCTTATTAGGCAAAACCAGTCCCCAATACCCAGGCTGCATTGTTTGTGTGTCATCATAGCTGGCAGGGTTGGATCCTTATTGCATATTAACGGAATGTGTTGATCACAACCAGACTGGGACGCAGTGTGGAGCTCTAAGGGGGTCTCTTTGTGTTCAATCCCTGATCCACCCGCTCACCTCTCACTGGAGGCCTGCTTCATGGCATGCTGCTTCATGGCATGGCACCTCTCACTGGAGGCCTGCTTCATGGCATGCTGCTTCATGGCATGGCACCTCTCACTGGAGGCCTGCTTCGTGGCATGCTGCTCTTCCACCGGAGGTTATCTGATACCAGAGACCATAGAGATCTTTATTCATCTCTGTGCCACAGACTGCAGCCAGCCAAAGGCCTGCCTGTGAGGCCAGGTGGTGATCACTCACAGGGGATAGATGTGCCACTGACTACAGAGATTTTATTTTTGTTCATATTTTTATTCCTTTCTGTGCCACAGACAGAATGCAGTCAAACGATGCCCTGTAAGGTGATTGCTCATGGGCCCTTCTGTGTGTTCAGGGTCAGGCTTAGCCACTCAGACACAGTGGGGTTGTGTTGCTAGGGGTTGTTAAGGGGCGCCTTGATGATGTAAGCCCCATAGGGACAGATCTGGTCAGCTACTCTGCCTGCCTTCCGCCATGCTCTGGCGCATCTTTCACTAATCAGTTGATGACGTAATAGGAGGGCCATCTGGTCATTGGACACACAAGATTTATATACCGTGAAACGGTGACGTCAGCAACAGTTGGCTTCGCCATACGTATATTCCTGGTTACCAAGTTGGCCATCTCCAAAAGCATGTGCGTATCAGGGGAATAGTGGTGCGCTGGAGCTCTGTCCGGCAAGTTTAATATTTAATAGACCACAGAACGTGGTCCTCATTCATTGGAGTACATTCTGAAGTTCAGGATGGCAACTTCAACATTCGATAGTCTGTAATGCTGAATACAAATTGAATACAATCAGAATACAAATTGGCTTTGAAACTGAGTTATTGAAACATGACAGTAAGGTATTTGTCACTAAACTGTAATCATACATCAAAGTAGAGTAGAACTTAAGTCAAATCAAATCGAACTTTATTAGTCACATGCTCTGAATACAACCTTAACCAACAATGCAGTTTTAAAAAAAAATGTGAGAGAGAGAAAAATAACAAATAATTAAAGAGCAGCAGTAAAATAACAGTAACAAGGCTATATACAGGGGTACCGGTACAGAGTCAATGTGCAGGGGCACAGGTTAGTCGAGGTAATTGAGGTAATATGTACATGCAGGGACGTGCACAGGAATTTTGAGGGGCAGTTGCTCTGACCTGAAAAAAGGGCACCCCTCCCACCCCCCAAAAAAACACACAAAAAAAACCTCACGGGCTATATGAAAGACTGAGAATAACAGGGTCTTTATTAAAATATATATACACAAAGAAGTAAAACACTGAAATACAGCACTCAATCACCTTAACTACTACTAATAATAACACAGAAAAACATGACTTGAGTCATGAAAATCCCTACATCAATATCCCTATCAATATCCTATCAAGTCACTGATAGGTTTCTCCAAATTTACATACTAAACATGCAAAGCTTCAAAAAGGAGAAGCCGCCTATTAGGGGCCATTTCAACAAAAATCTTCAGAACTTCTTTCTTGTCGATTCCTATGTCCTTCTCTATGGCCAGCAGGAGGATGTCAGACAGCCGCTCTTGACCACACTGATTTCTGAGCCTTGATTTGACCAGCTTCAGCTTAGAAAAGGAACGTTCTACCGCTGCAGTGGACACGGGTAGATATTTTGGCATATATTTTGATTAGTTTGAATAGTGTGGGGAATATGACGTTCGCATTGTTTTCCTTGAATACTTCGAGCATAGACTTGACTGTCCTCTTGGGACACTTGTAAGATGCATGGAAGACTCTCAGCTCTGTTTGAAGGTTGGTCTCTTCCCCCTGAAGTCCATAAAACTCACATAGTGAATGTGCTGTATCAACACCTTGGCCAATATCCTTCCACTGCTCTGGGTCAGTGAGTCTCTGCAGTGACATCACAATGTCCCGAGTCTTCCCTTCCCCGTGAAATCTTCTCTCAAGCTCCTGTCTCAATCTGTCCAGAAAGGTATAGTGTGTCCTTCCCCTGTAATATTCCTCCAAGGTCTGGACTGCATCATCTTCTCTTGCTGATTTGGAAGTGTATTTCAGCTTTGCAGGGACTTTTCTTTGTCTACCTGGAATATTTGTGGGAATGCTTATGTCATTTTCCTCTGCAATTGTTGTGGCAGTGTTGTATATTTGTGAGAATTGGTTGTCTCTCCTCAGTTCCACTACTCGCGTCAAGACACCATCTAACACAGAGCAAGCAGCAGCCAAGTCCAGGTCATCCTGCTGGAGTACTTTTGAGGCAACTGATGTCTCCATGAACACTGGCGCTAAGCTATTTCAAGACACAGCAAAAATTCAAAATCTATGCTGCTCAACAGCATTTTAGCTTCTCCTGCAGCCAGATCGGGGGGGTCACACTCTCTCAGATCTCTCAAGTACTGTAGGGCAGCAGGGAGGACCTTCCTAATTGTCTTTAAAGCATTTTCCCTGCAGCTCCACCGGGTGTCTGAAAGCCTCTGTAGTTCAAGGACACGTTGGTCTGGATTCATGGCTTTTGAGTATCCACAAATGCAGCATGGCGCTTTGTAGAGTTGGCAATGAATGTGTACAGCCTCTCAACGACTGTGAAGAAATCCACAAAGTGCTTGTTGGATTTTGCACTCTCAACTAAAACGAGATTTAAACAATGTGCATGGCAGTGCACATATAATGCTCTCTCATTTTCTCTCTGAATCCGGGACTGCAGCCCATTGTAGCGTCCACTCATATTGGCAGCTCCATCATATCCCTGTCCACAGACATCTTGAATGTTGAAGTTGTTTTGCTCAAGTAGCTTCATCACTACATTCTCCAGTGCCTCTCCCGTTGTTGATGCCACATCACATAGTTGGACAAAGCGTGCCTTTATAGTCATGTTGTGGACATATCGCACAACAAAGGACACCTGCTCAATATGTGACACATCAGTGGTCTCGTCCAGCAAAATAGAAAATTGTGATGCTTCTGTCACTTCCCTTCTGTATGATTCGTTTCACATAAAGACTAAGTGCTTTTATGAGGTCGTTTTGTGTCCTATTGGACAGAGAGACACCTGGCACCTTTGGTTTGATGCTTGTTTTTCCTGACTGCATCAAGATGAAGCCTGAATGCACGCTGTCATATTGGCCAAGCAAATGCACCATGTTCAGAAAATTTCCTCTATTTGAACTTGACATGCCTTCTTCATTTCCCCTAAAGGCCAAAGCTTGTTTTGCCAGATATAATGTGATGTCTATTAAACGGAACATAATATCTCTGTTTTTCTGCCTCTCTCTTTCTTTGGCTGCTTCCATCTGAGAATCAGCTACTGCAAAAGCCCTCTGCAGTGTATCTTTTGTAAAGGCATTCCACCTAATCATGCTTAGCATATGCAATTCACTGCTGCGGTGCTCTCTTAATCTTCACTTTGGCCTGCCTCCACAAGTTTATCCTACAGACTTCCATCCTGTCCTGCTCTGAAATCTTTCTCATTCATAAAATTCCTGCAGCTAAAGCAATGCATGGCATCATTCAGTGGAGAATATTCCAGCCAGGGGTCATCGTTATACCATTGGGCTTGAAAAGAGCGCCCATCTGGATTTTTAGGAACTTTACCATAGGACTGGCAAGGCCCGACTGAATTGGAAAATGTGATGAAGGTCTGATCAGATTAAGATTGCTGCTTTGTACATGAGCTGGATCTGTGGGCCAACCTCAGCAAAAATCTAAATCTGTTGACTCTGCCCCACTCGTCATCTCAATATCTTCCCTTGCTGATGCTCTCGTCTCCCTCATCTCATCCTCTTGCTCATCTATCATTTCCCTATTTTGCCAGTCTGTCCTGGATCTCATCTGGGATTGGCTCTGGTTTTCTGAATGCAGCTGATGCACTGGGCTCATCATCTGTCCAATTACATATTATTGTTATTGCCATTATCATTATTATTTTAATGCCCACTAATGGTATTTATGTTCTGCTCAGGCAAGATCTTTGAAATGACCTCTAAAATAGCCTGTTTTTTTTTTAGATTACAATTATTTAACCCTGGCTGTACTTTCTAGCATGGTCCTCTCATCTCATATTTGGTGATCATCACTTAAGCCTACCTGCCCTATGTGCCTCCTCCTGGTCCACATTTTCCTCACATAGTCTGGAGGCTTGTGACTGCTCCTCCTCATCTTAAATGTGATGTAATTATGAAACATTGCCATTAGTAGGCTAAAATATGAGTCTGATTAATTAATCACCCGCCTACACAATGTCATGTCATCTTTATCACAGTGCAAAGTCTCTGTCTCACCTGCTGGTTGGCTCTTTTCGCAGCCAACCCTGCAGTGATGTGCTGCCCTTTGCTGCCTCCCTGAATTGTCTCTCCCTCTCCTGAATCCGCTCTTTTCAGTGGGCATCTTGGCTTCAAACAATACCCAAAATAGTGATAGGATTTAGGAATTTAACCATTTTGAATAAAATAAATAATGTGATGCATTACTTCCATCATTCATTCTTCTTGCTAAAACGAAATGTGAGAAACTAACTATCAGCAGACATGTAGCTTAGTTTGCCTAATGCCTACCAAAAAAAGAGTAGCCTAGGCTGCTTGTCTGCAAGCTATCTGTCTGATTATTTAGGCTAAACGTGGCAAACTCAGCCTGGATTTATGAAGATTTTAATTCATTTCATAAAACTTGATGATGATGATCGTTCGTTTGCTATACATCACAAACTCACCTTTTCCGACAACGTTGAGTCGTCTCACCCGACAACCGCGACAATCTCCATCTAGGGCCGCTCATGCAGGCTCAGCTCAGGTGCCGGTCGCGTGCAGCGCTGCAGCCAAGTAAACAGAGTTTGCCCTTCCCCTACTGACTTTCACTTTCGGTGCCCGAATGGAAGTGAATGAGACTTTGCGATGTTTTTTTTTTATCTAGGCCTACGTGAAATTCTGCATCCATTGTACGATTTATTTATTTATTTTTTCCCTCGGAAGGGCAACGTGAGTCGAGAAGGGCATATGGGCAGTTGCCCTGGCAACCTGAGCAACCCCCCTGTGCACGTCCCTGTGTACATGTAGGTAGAGGTAAAGTGACTATGCATAGATAATAAACTGAGAGTAGCAGCAGACAAAAAATGTGGGGGAGGTCAATGCAAATAGTCCGGGTAGGCATTTGATTAGCTGTTCATGAGTCTTATGGCTTGGGGGTAGATGCTGTTAAGAAGCCTTTTGGACCGAGACTTGGCGCTCGGGTATCGCTTGCCGTGTGGTAGCAGAGAGAACAGTCTATGACTACTATGACTAAGGTGGCTGGAGTCTTTGGCAATTTTCAGGTCCTTCCTCTGACCGCCTGGTATAGAGGTCCTGGATGGCAGGAAGCTCTCAACCTGCTCCATTACAGCGTGCTTAGCCCTCCTTTACTGTAGTCCACAATCATCTTCTTTGTCTTGATCACGTTGAGGGAGAGGTTGTTATCCTGGCACCACACTGCCAGGCCTCTGACCTCCTCCCTATAGGCTGTCTCATCGTTGTCTGTGATCAGTTCTACCACTGTTGTGTCATCGGCAAACTTAATGACGGTGTTGGAGTCGTGCCTGTCTCATCGTTGTCGGTGATCAGGCCTACCACTGTTGTGTCATCGACAAACTTAATGACTGTGTTGGAGTCGTGCCTGTCTCATCGTTGTCGGTGATCAGGCCTGCCACTGTTGTGTCATCGACAAACTTAATGACGGTGTTGGAGTCATGCCTGTCTCATCGTTGTCGGTGATCAGTTCTACCACTGTTGTGTCATCGACAAACTTAATGACGGTGTTGGAGTCGTGCCTGTCTCATCGTTGTCGGTGATCAGTGGAACACAAGTTGAGCGTACACTTTTCTTGTCTCTAACTGGTCGTTATTCATGTCAAAACGTCTTAAGGGCGTCGTCCGCTTCCAAAATGAAATGAAATCCAGACACACATGCCCTCAACCATGTTCAAAAAGTAACAAACCTGCCAATGTTCATTTTTTCATAGCCCCAACCTTCGCAAAAATAATAAAAACTCCCATTCATGCTGTTAATGCGCTGGCCTTGAGTTATTGAAATGTGAAGCTATTTTCTGACTGAGGGAGAACCTGTAGCATCAGTTTTCCTCATTATACATTCCTAGGTCTTAAAGTTGAAGTCAGAAATGCATTGAACAGAGCACAAAGAAGGATTGGTGCCAAATAGGTATGAGAGAGAAATCATGAGCGTGTGTCTGCATCTGTGTGTCTGCATCTGCACATACGCAGACTATTGTCAAAAATGTGTTTATTTTTTTATTTAACAGTGACGGCCTACCCCGGCCAAACCCTAACGACGCTGGGCCAATTGTGCGTTACCCTATGGGACTCCCAACCACGGACGGTTGTGATACAGCCTGGGATCAAACCAGGGTCTGTAGTGAAGCCTCTAGCACTGAGATGCAGTGCCTTAGACCGCTGCGCCACTCGGGAGCTAAATTAAAGCCATCGATTTGCAACCATCACTAGCAAATAATACCAGACTCCTGCTTGAATGGCCAGCTCTCCATTTCCTTAAGTCAAGTCAAGAAACAAGTCAATTGCAAGTCAATTCAGATGTAATACGTGGCGTTTGTATTAGTAGTGATGGGGAACTGCATAGTCACTACAGAAGCTCTAGAGCAGTGCCCAGTTATAGCATTGTTTTATAGCATTTTATTACTCTCTAAATGGTTAAATGAGTGAGAACTAGATGTAGTTGTTGCAATAGTTAGTGACATACTTTATACTGTCCTCCAACATTATTTAGCCATATTCAATTATTTACAATGCGCTAATATCACAGTGGACAGCTTGTGTTACCATACACAAGCTCACATTTTCACCTCACACAATTGAGTGAAAATAGACATAATTCTTTACCTCAGATTGGTGACATTAATATAAAAGAATATAGTCATCAAGAGGCCACTAAATCGATACAGATATGTGCTTAACCCCCCTAACCTCCATTTCCTCTCCCCTGTGCCTCCCCCTCCTCCCCTCATCTGACAGAGGATCTGTCTCTCTGTGACTCCCTCAGTACTTTTCAGAGCCACTGTGGTGCTCAGTTTCCATCATGTTATCCACCTCTGTTGCTGTTGTCTTGTGTTGTGTTAGGTCGATGGGGTGAAGTAATTAGGAAAAAAGTGAGTGAATATCGATGGGAGTGTCGCTCTGTCTCACCCCCCACTGATCAATGGCTAGTAATTACAAATCGTGCTCCTTCGCAAGGGAATTGTGTTGAATCAAACGGAAGGTGCCAGGATTGACTCCTAGTGTAGTTGACTGTCTGGCTGTTTTACTGACTGGATTTGTCTTGCTTTTAACATACATTGGGTTTCTGGTCGATTGCCAGATAGATCCTGAGGAAGTTGGGCTGGGACTGGACCATGTGCAGTCCTCCATACAGACACGCCAGTACTTTGAGCATCTTTCTCGCAGATCAATGCTCGCCCGTGGCCTCGGGGGCTAAGCAGGGTTTCTTTGGTAATGACGGTCTGTCAGCACATGCGGAGAAATATGGAATACGGAAATATTTGATCTAAGGCAAACTATGTGAGGGAGGAAAGGAGGGAAGAGGGAGAGTAAGAAGACAGGAAATAGGGCTCTGGACTGGGGGTCTAGTATAGTTTGTAGTAGTAAGCAGAAGATATAAGTGACAATGGAAGATCTGGTTACCATGGGGATTCTCAAAGTGTCTCTACCACTGGTTGGCTAATTAGAACAGTGTGTAATGGGAACATAATGCTGCAGAACACTGGTGACGGGAATGTGCATCCCCTTCTCACAGAAGGGATCTGTCTCTATCCACATCTGTTTATTGTTCTCTGTACAGTACAGTGTGCTTGTGTGTATGTGTGTCCCTGCATGCCTGCCTGCTTGTCTGCGAGAGTGTGTGTGTGTCTGTCTGCCTGTCTGCCTGTCTGTCTGTCTGCCTGTCTGTCTGCCTGCTTGTCTGCGAGAGTGTGTGTCTGTCTGCCTGCCTGCTTGTCTGTCTGTCTGTCTGTCTGCCTGCTTGTCTACGAGTGTGTGTGTGTCTGCCTGTCTGTCTGCCTGCTCGTCTGCAAGCGTGTGTGTGTATGCGTGGGAACGGGAACGGGAGCATTTGAATATGTGTGCGAACGCTTCTCTTTTCACTGTTTGTATTTAGAATTTGTACTTCCTGTACGAGTGTATGAACGTGCACACAGAGTGTAGCTTTTGCTCAGGGCTACGCTTGTCAGTCAGTGTTGATTTTCTAGTGCTGAGATTACAGTACCCTTCAGCCATTCCACACCAGTGCACTCTTGACAGACATATTCACCATTTGCTGTGTCAGGGATCACTGAATGTGTCTCAGTGAAAGTGCTTAATTCAGTTCAGTTCAGACCATACAGTATACATGTTATGTTTATACAGTATAAGTAATGCTACAAGGTCTTGTATGTTTGCTTTGCGTTCACTCTGAATCCATACACGACATGAGAAATTGTGTAGTATGAAGACAGTTCTGTTTTTCAGGTCTGGTGACATTAGCACCCTTCCCCTTTTGTAACCACCGACATGTCATATTCTCATATCTGTGTTTCCATCTACAGCACACATCCAGACACATCGCAAGGGATCACACGAAAGCCTGTTGGATTGCCGTCGAGTGGCAGTTTGATCCTAGAGTTCGCCTAGCGTTTGCTTCTCAAGGTCACGAAGGATGGGAAAACTCTCTTTCCAAAAGTTGTCTGTTTTTGATTGACATAACATCCTCAACCCCCCCACCTCCACCATCCAGAAACGCAAGACAACGTCTTTACGACACTATTAACAAGTCGTCTCAATATCTCTGTGTTTATAAAACAAAGGGGAAACTTGATAACTATCGCTGTTCATTCTTTGATATCTGGTACACATCATAGGCGATCGTAGATTTATCTATTTGCACAAGTGCTGGAGCAGATGATCAGGGTCACGGTGTTCTGGTAATGGTGGAGTTTCTTTGGTCTGTCAGCCAATGTTTTGTCTCGGTCCGAAATCGGACCTCCCCCCTGACTGTGGAACCTGGGGTGAGAGGGACGGTTCTGAGACTGTTCTGGTTGGATAGTTCCTACGACAACCCGATGACACATCAACATGGGAAATAAACAAAATTGCGGGAAAAAATATACAGTAACAGTGTTTACGAGCCATTTGAAGTACAGTAGAGATTGTAAATAACTTGACAGTTCAGTGAAAAGGTTCTGAGGAAATGGGCAAACTTTGAAAAAGAACTTCTGTTTTGCCAGTAACCATTTGCACTGCCTCATTCCTGTTTCTTCTCGTTCCCAAGCTCGGATTGCTTCTTCTATCAAAAAGCACAGATGCCAAATGCATATCTACAGTATATTGGCACTTTGTACTTTGCTTCTCGCTTCACACTAATATGAAAGCTTTCTGGTGGTGCTTTAATGCCAACTCCTTAACCACCTCTCTAGCTGAAGACACCATTGATATTTTGATCCAACTCAAGAAGCTAAGGGTAAGAGAGCAGGGGTTTAACTGTGATTCAGCCAACAGTTTTAACAAGGCAACATCCTCCTCGGCTTATCTAAATGTCATGCAAAGGGGATCAGAGTTGATAATGCCTGTTTGTGTGTTCACCTCAGGATCATCCCCAAGGATCTCTGCTTCCATGTACGACACACTACAGATATAGGATCTTAATTTTAGCCAGTTTGCTACATCAGGAAAATAATCCTGCAGCAACAGGAAATGTGATTTATTATGTGGATCATAATTAATGGGGTGAAAATTAGGGGTTGATACATTTTTCGTTAGGGAAAATCAGGAAATGCAACAGGGTGATCAAATGAAGATCCTACATCTGTACAAGAGGCTTCACACACAGTAGGACTGTGGAATATGAGGGACAGCTTCCTTTCCTAGAAAACCTAATGCGTAGCCAACAGTGAGTCATATTCCTTGTCATTTTAATGTCAAGAGACATTTAGGTTTAGCACGTATTTAATTATTATCATAATTACAATATTGTAGTCTTTAAAAAAGCAAAAGTACTTCACATTTAGAGCCTCAATGCCACTTCGTATGAATGCTAATTATTTCTCAATGATGATTAAGAAGGTGATCCTATTCTGCTTCAGTCTACCATGAAAGAATGTCGAAGAGACTGTGCATACAAAGACTCTACGTTTGATGTAAATCCTGAAAACTTTCACAAGACTTTGTGGAGAAAAAAAGCAGCAGCGAATGACAAGAGAAAAGCGATGAGGTCAGAAGTCTGATCTGAAGCTCAGCCTGGTGTGGTCTGGAATACTGAGAGGCCGGAGTGGAGCAGCAACAACAATGGCAAGGCTGACTGGGGGGGATGGACCGGGGGGAGAAGGGGAAAGTGCAGGAGAAGATATTAGAACCAGATGTCTGGAGAAACTCTTGGCCATGCAGCCAGGCAGGCTGTTCTTCCTCTGCCTCCCTCCAAACACACATCAGTCCAATAACGGTTTGCTCTTCGAATTGGGAGGACAGGGGAGAGCTACAAGTATCTCTGGAGAAAAGAGACAGAGCTCCTCAGCAACGTGCAGAGAGAGACTGAAGCCCCATCACTCTACATCTCTACATCTGTCTCCCTTTCTCTCTCAAGACATTTCAATTTCCATTCAATTTCAATTGAATTTAACTTCTTTGGGAGCAGAGGTGACAGTTTTGGAGAGCCTGGCGTGCCCAAAGTAAAATGCCTCCCATTCAGGCCCAGAAAATAGGATATGCACATATTTAGTACCATTGGATAGGAAACACTCTCAGTGTTAACATTTTGTCTGTGAGTATAACGGAACGGATATGGCAGGTGAAAACCCGAGGAATTTCTGTCCTGGAAAAAGTGGTTTTGACACATTGCCTCATTTGGAACCCCTCCTTTATGAAAATGCCCATATAAGGGCATATGAATGCAGTACCTATTGCTTCCTCTGGATGTCAACAGTCTCGAGAAAGTGTTTTGATTCTTTTTAGCTGCTTTTAGATTGTAGAAGAAGACGAATAAGGAAGTGGCCTCACAGATGTCAATAGAAGAAAATGCGCGTTCCCGGCTGGCGCGTTCTGTGTTTTTTTTCCTTTCTTATCGCCCAGTTTATATTCCGGTTGAAATATTATACAACATATACATAAAAGTGTTCCTAAGGATACATGTACAATTATGTTTGATTGTTCTTTGACAAGTTTATAGGTATAAGTTGAACGAGTTCTCTTCAAGTTTCAATGGAGGAGTCGACGCTGTATTTTCTCATTATAACGCGCCAACCAAACGGAGATTTATGGATATAATATATTACTTTTTCTAACAAAAGAACCATGGATTGTCTTCGTTGGACACTTGGGAAGCCCTCAGCAGAAGTTCTTCAAAAGGTAATTGATTTGTTTTCGCTGTGAAAACGCGCCAACCAAACTGAGATTTATGGATATAATAAATGACTTTTTCTAACAAAAGAACCATTGGATGTCTTCGTTGGACACTTGGGAAGCGATAAGTGATTTATTTGAGCTCTTATATGGCTTATGTGTGAACCGTGATGGCTTATGAATTTATGGTAATGGAAAAAATATGTGGGGTGCTATCCTCAAACAATCAAATGTGGTGCTTTCGCCGTGAAGCCTTTTTGAAATCTGACAACGCTGTGATATTGCCAAAAAGCAGAGCTTTTGATGACTATGCAACACTTGTATATTGATGCATGTTTAATAATTCAACTTTTGGATTTTGAATTTGGCGCCTTGCATTTCACCGGGTAGTGTCGGGAGTGGGGCGCTAGCGCTAGCGCTCCACCGCTCCCTAAGAAGTTAAGGGCTTTATTGCCATTCATTTCCAAAGCAAATGAAATAGATTAGAAAAGAGAAAAGTTCCATTAAAAATTATAAATGAACAGTAAACATTTCACTCACAAAAGTTCCAAAATAATAAATCATTGCAAATGTTATATTGTCTATTTATACAGTATTGTAATGATGTGCAAATAGTTAAAGTACAAAAGGGAAAATAAATAAACATAAATATGGGTTGTATTTACAATGGTGTTTGTTCTTCACTGGTTGCCCTTTTCTTGTGGCAGCAGGTCACAAATCTTGCTGCTGTGATTGCACACTGTGGTATTTCACCCAATAGATATGGGAGTTTAACAAAATTGGATTTGTTTTCGAATTCTTTGTAGGTCTGTAATCTGAGGGAAATATTTGTCTCTAATATGGTTATACATTTGGCAGGAGGTTAGGAAGTGCAGCTTAGTTTCCACCTCATTTTGTTGGTAGTGTGCACACAGCCTGTCTTCTCTTGAGAGCCAGGTCATGCTTATGGCTGTCTTTCTCAATAGCAAGGCTATGCTCACTGATTTTGTACATCATCAAAGCTTTCCTTAAGTTTGGGTCAGTCACAGTGGTCAGGTTTTCTTCCGCTTTGTACTCTCTGTTTAGGGCCAAATAGCATTCTAGTTTGCTCTGTTTTTTTGTTAATTCTTTCAAATGTGTCAAGTAATTATCTTTTTGTTTTCTCATGATTTGGTTGAGTCTAATTGTGTTGCTGTCCTGAGGGTCTGTTGGGTCTGTTTGTGTTTGTGAACAGAGCCCCTTGCTTAGGGGACTCTTCTCCAGGTTCATCTCTCTGTAGGTGATGGTTTTGTTATGGAAGGTTTGGGATTCGCTTCCTTATAGGTAGTTGTAGAACTGAACGGCTCGCTTTTGGATTTCGATCATTAGCGGGTATCGGCCTAATTCTGCTCTGCATGCATTATTTGGTGTTTTACGTTGTACAGTAAGGATATTTTTGCAGAATTCTGCATGCAGATTCTCAATTTGGTGTTTGTCCCATTTTGTGAATTCTTGGTTGGTGAGTGGACATCAGACCTCACATCCATAAAGGGCAATGGGTTCTATAACTGATTCAAGTATTTTTAGGCAGATCCTAATTAGTATGTCAAATTTTATGTTCCTTTTGATGGCATAGAAGGCCCTTCTTGCCTTGTATCTCAGATCGCTCACAGCTTTGTGGAAGTTACCTGTTGCCCTGATGTCTAGGCCAAGGTATGTATAGTTTTTGTGTGCTCTAGGGCAACGGTGTCTAGATGGAATTTGTATTTGTGGTCCTGGCAACTGGACCTTTTTTGGAATACCGTTATTTTTGTCTTACTGAGATTTACTGTCAGGGCCCAGGTCTGACAGAATCTGTGCAGAAGATCTAGGTGCTGCTGTAGGCCATCCTTGGTTGGGGACAGAAGCACCAGATCATCAGCAAATTGTAGACATTTGACTTCAGATTCTAGTAGGGTAAGGCCAGGTGCTGCAGACTGTTCTAGTTCCCTTGCCAATTCGTCAAGATAAATATGTTGAAGCGGGTGGGGCTTAAGCTGCATCCCTGTCTCATCCCACAGCCCTGTGGAAAGAAATGTGTGTGTTTTTTGCTTTTTGGGTTGGAGGGTTTGTATTTTGTCCTGTAGTTCATTCAATATAATTGGACAATACAGTGGGTTCTGGTAGTCTTTAATAGTTGATTCTAAGATTTGTGTTTGATCATGTATATGTTTTTGCTGTTTGTTCTTTGTTATAGGGACAAAAGGATTGGAGAAGTGTATCCATATATGTCCGTTTTAGATGGATAAAACATTCTCCCCAGCGTTTTAGATAGCATTCACCCCAGCTGCCTAACCCTGATTCAGATGACCATCCTACCCATGCTAGATTACGGAGACGTCATTTATAGATCGGCATTCGGCCATCAGATTTGCCCCCAATGCTCCCCTTATAGGACACATCATTGCACGTTCTACTCCTTTGTAAACTGGTCATCTCTGTATGCCTGTTGCAAGACCCACCGGTTGATGCTTATTTATAAAACCCTCTTAGGCCTCACTCCCCCCTATCTGAGATATTTACTGCAGCCCTCATCCTCCACATACAACACCCGTTCTGCCAGTCACATTCTGTTAAAGGGCCCCAAAGCACACACATCCCTGGGTTGCTAGTCTTTTCAGTTTGCTGCAGCTAGCGACTGGAATGAGCTGCAACAAACACGCAAACTGGACAGTTTTGTCTCAATCTCTTCATTCAAAGACTCAATCATGGACACTCTTACTGACAATTGTGGCTGCGTTGCATGATGTATTATTGTCTCTACCTTCTTGCCCTTTGTGCTGTTGTCTGTACCATGTTTTGTGCTACTATCATGTTGTGCTACTGCCATGTTGTGTTGATATCATGTTGTTGTCATGTTGTGTTGCTACCAACAGGTCTTAGGTCTCTCTTTATGTAGTTTTGTGTTGTCTCTCTTGTCGTATAAATACCAGCCCTGTCCCCCGCTGGAGGCCTTTTGCCTATTGGTAAGCCGTCATTGTAAATACAAATTTCTTAACTGACTTGCCTAGTTAAATAAAGGTTAAATAAAAATAGATACAGTGGGGCAAAAAAGTATTTAGTCAGCCACCAATTGTGCAAGTTCTCCAACTTAAAAAGATGAGAGAGGCCTGTAATTTTCATCATAGGTAGACTTCAACTATGACAGACAAAATGAGGAAAAAAAAAATCCAGAAAATCACATTGTAGGATTTTTTATTTATTTATTTGCAAATTATGGTGGAAAATAAGTATTTGGTCAATAACAAAAGTTTATCTCAATACTTTGTTATATACCTTTTGTTGGCAATGACAGAGGTCAAACGTTTTCTGTAAGTCTTCACAAGGTTTTCACACACTGTTGCTGGTATTTTGGCCCATTCCTCCATGCAGATCTCCTCTAGAGCAGTGATGTTTTGGGGCTGTCGCCGGGCAACACGGACTTTCAACTCCCTCCAAAGATTTTCTATGGGGTTGAGATCTGGAGACTGGCTAGGCCACTCCAGGACCTTGAAATGCTTCTTCTGAAAGCCACTCCTTCGTTGCCCGGGCGGTGTGTTTGGGATCATTGTCATGCTGAAAGACCCAGCCACGTTTCATCTTCAATGCCCTTGCTGATGGAAGGAGGTTTTCACTCAAAATCTCATGATACATGGCCCCATTCATTCTTTCCTTTACACGGATCAGTCGTCCTGGTCCCTTTGCAGAAAAAACAGCCCCAAAGTATGATGTTTCCACCCCCATGCTTCACAGTAGGTATGGTGTTCTTTGGATGCAACTCAGCATTCTTTGTCCTCCAAACACGACGAGTTGAGTTTTTACCAAAAAGTTCTATTTTGGTTTCATCTGACCATATGACATTCTCCCAATCCTCATCTGGATCATCCAAATGCTCTCTAGCAAACTTCAGACGGGCCTGAACATGTACTGGCTTAAGCAGGGGGACACGTCTGGCACTGCAGGATTTGAGTCCCTGGCGGCGTAGTGTGTTACTGTTGGTAGGCTTTGTTACTTTGGTCCCAGCTCTCTGCAGGTCATTCACTAGGTCCCCGTGTGGTTCTGGGATTTTTGCTCACCGTTCTTGTGATCATTTTGACCCCACGGGTGAGATCTTGCGTGGAGCCCCAGATCGAGGAAGATTATCAGTGGTCTTGTATGTCTTCCATTTCCTAATAATTGCTCCCACAGTTGATTTCTTCAAACCAAGCTGCTTACCTATTGCAGATTCAGTCTTCCCAACCTGGTGCAGGTCTACAATTTTGTTTCTGGTGTCCTTTGACAGCTCTTTGGTCTTGGCCATAGTGGAGTTTGGAGTGTGACTGTTTGAGGTTGTGGATAGGTGTCTTTTATACTGATAACAAGTTCAAACAGGTGCCATTAATACAGGTAACGAGTGGAGGACAGAGGAGCCTCTTAAAGAAGAAGTTACAGGTCTGTGAGAGCCAGAAATCTTGCTTGTTTGTATGTGACCAAATACTTATTTTCCACCATAATTTGCAAATAAATTCATTAAAAATCCTACAATGTGATTTTCTGGATTTACTTTCCTCATTTTGTCTGTCATGGTTGAAGTGTACCTATGATGAAAATTACAGGCCTCTCTCATCTTTTTAAGTTGGAGAACTTGCACAATTGGTGGCTGACTAAATACTTTTTTGCCCCACTGTAACTCTTCGTGTTGTTGTTTGTTTAGTGTTTTCCAATTCTCCCTGAAGTGGTTACATTCTATGGATTCTTCAATTACATTGAGCTGATTTCTGACTTGCTGTTCCTTCTTTTCCGTAGTGTATTTCTGTATTGTTTTAGTGATTCACCATAGTGAAGGCGTAGGCTCAGGTTTTCTGGGTCTCTGTTTTTGGTTGGATAGATTTCTCAATTTCTTTCTTAGGTTTTGGCATTCTTCATCAAACCATTTGTCATTGTTGTTAATTTTCTTAGGTTGTCTGCTTGAAATGTTTAGATTTGATAGGAAAGCTGAGAGGTCAAATATACTGTTAAACTTCTCAAGGAGCAGTGGGTCGCTAGCGGGCTCATCCTGACACTACCAGCGACAATGTAAAGCGCCAAATTCAAAATCCGAAAGTTGAATTATTAGACATCCACCAATATACAAGTGTTCCATACTCATCAAAAGCTCTGTTTCTTGGCAATATCACAGCGTTGTCAGATTTCAAAAAGGCTTTACGGCGAAAGCAGCACATTCATTTGTTTGAGGCTAGCACCTCACATATTTTCCAATAGCCATGAATCGATTAGCCATCATGGCACACACATAACACATTTCACAGCGAAAACAAATCAATTACCTGTTGAAGAACTTCTGCTGAGGTCATCCTAAGTGTCCAACGAAGACAATCCATGGTTCTTTTGTTAGAAAAAGTAACGTCTTTTATCCATAAATCCTCCATTTGGTTCGCGTTATAATCAGAAACGACAGCTTCCACTACTCCGTTGAAACGCGGCGCTAACTCGTTCAAATTATACCTATAAACTTGTCCAAAAACAATCAAACATAGTTTTAAATGTATCCTTAGGAACACTTTTACGTATATTTACTATTATAAATCAGCGAATATAAACTGAACGCTAAAGGCGATAAATAAGACACGGCGTGACCTCTCGTGCGCGCGCAATGTGAACAGTTTTCAGAACGAGGGGTCCTCATGCTTTCGTCGTTTTCTCTGGGATAACTTACCCAAAATGGAAGAAAACACCATCCCGAGGCTGGTGACATCACAAGGAAGCGACCTGTACTGCATTCATATGCCTATATATGGTCATTTTCAATAGGGAGGGGTTCCAAAATGAGCAATGAGTCAAAATCACTTTTCCCAGGACAGAGATTCCTCAGGGTTTTGCCTGCTCTATGCGTTCTGATTCACTCACAGACAAATGGATGACAGTTTTGGAAAATTCAGAGTGTTTCCTATCCAATGGTACTAAATATATGCATATCCTATGTTCTTGGCCTGAATGGGAGGCATTTTACTTTGGGCACGCCAGGCTCTCCAAAACAGTCACCTCTGCTGCTGCTCCTAGAGAAGTTAAGTTTTCTACTACCAAGTTTACACCTTCACTATTACAGTGAAACATTTTGTCCAGAACGTTGTCTAAAAAGGGATTGAATTTGTTGTTGCCTAATTGCTTTTTGGTAGGTTTCCACACTACTTTCCTTCCATCTATAGTATTTCTTAATATTATTCAGTTCCTTTGGCTTTGATGCCTCATGATTGAGCATTGCTCTGTTTAAGTAGACTGTGATTTTTCTGTGATCTGATAGGGGTGTCAGTGGGCTGACTGTGAACGCTCTGAGAGACTCTGGGTTGAGGTCAGTGAGAAAGTAGTCTACAGTACTACTGCCAAGAGATGAGCTATAGGTGTACTTACCATAGGAGTCCTCTCGAAGCCTACCATTGACGATGTACATGCCCAGCGTGTGACAGAGCTACAGGAGTTGTGACCCGTTGTTGGTTATGTTAGTTGTAGTTAGAAAGACATATCGGGAGTCTCTCTCTCTCTCTCTCTCTCTCTCTCTCTCTCTCTCGTCCAGACAACTGTCCAGGGAGCTGCACGGTGGTAATGGATAAATAATTGATGCTGAAATAGGTATTTAACATTTTCCCTCTCTTGCTTTGCTTTTCACCCATCAATGCTCAATTGATTTAAATGAGAACAATTTGTGCCTGGGCTCCCGTACTCCCCAATGCTTCCACCTTAATGTCTGTTGGAAATTGCCTAGGGGAACCCCCATAGCAAGCGTTGCCTTTTCAGAAAGATACTGCAAACTACAGAGCCCACTGAATGCCAATTAACTGCTCGTAATTTCTTTTCCTTCATTTGTGAACGCTCATCCGTTACGAGCTGTTGTATCATCACACTGAGAAGCGTCTAGAAATTATATTAGTTAGTCTGCTTCTCATGCAGAAGTCGGAGTCAGTGAAGCCTAAAGTCATAATTACCGAAAAGTAAGCCAAAGTTTCTCTGGAGATTTCTGTCTAGGCAATTCAACATGTTTAACTCCACCCCTGGGTTTAAATTCGCTACTTTTGCTTTCTAAGCCCCACATCCGAAGCTCTATTTAAAACTAAACTAAACTGACTCAACAACAAAACATCCACCCCTTGACAAGTCGTTGGACAGAAAAAAGATAACAAAAAACGACGAAAAGAGTTCAAGCTTTGAACCTTGAAGTAACTTTTCACAGGTAACTTTGACAAGAAGAGAAATCTTAGCTTGCTTCAACGAGGTGAAGGGTTAAGCAACAGTGATGGGACTGGGGAAGGATTGTATATTATAGCATTAGCAGCACCAACCATGTGCCATTTATCTCAATAGGCGCCCCTTGAAGGCAGAGATCTGGTACCTCACAAACTCCAGCTGAACTGGTTATTTTCTGCAGGTCGTGGGGGTCAGGAGCGTGACTGCTATCAGCTGCAGCCTCGGCCCATCTGTCTTCGTTTAGCTCTGGACTTTGTTTAAAACTAGAGACTCAGGGATTTCCTCTCCTCTGAGAAATGGGTCAGGCTTAGGTCCCTGAGTTCTTCCTCCTGACCAGGAAAGACTCGGGGTCCCTGTTATAGACTATGTGGGGCCTGGAGTTTCCTGGTCATGTCCCTATCAGTGGTCGAGCCACGGTAAGTGGTTTTATGCTGTATGACTGAAAAGGGTTTAGGGCTCAGACACACCAATAGCGTTTAGTGGCCGAGAGAACTTAGCACCTTTGGAAAATAAATTACATGTACAATTGCTTGAAAATGTCAGCAGTCAGACATCTACAGCGAGTGGTCCCCAAAACACAGCACTGAACGATTGGCCACAGATCCACATTCGGTGCGATGTGTGCCAGCCTTTAGACTTGAATTGACTTTACTGAATAAGTCGATAAGGAAATAATTAGGTGAACGCTGATGTCTTTACAGTCAAAGCGAGCTCCAATCCCACTGCAGTCAGGTCTATCCTACCAGGCCAAGATGAGACGACCACTCTTTCATCCTAGTGGCTGATTTAGCCTGCGAGTGAAGTGGTGGTATGCAGATTGGAAAAGAAGCATGTAGAACTCCACTCTCTCAGTGTTCCGTACATGACCAAGTACAACGCTGTTCAGTGTCAGACAGATAAGTGATGGTTCATTATGTGGGGTTCAGTGCATGTAGAGCCACTCTCTTTAAGGGTAATTGCTTTGTATTGTTTACATGACATGTCAGGTCCATATAGTGTCGAGTCCATGCTTAGAGGAGCTATATGGACAACCTCATTGACTTTCTGACACTGGGGCTTTACACCTGTGACCATTGTCATAATGTCCTCCGTCACTTAATCTAAAGACATATGAATGACCAGACATTTATATGAATATCTATATGAATGAAACCGTATTTATGTGTGGATAGCGATGTGATTATGACCTGAATATGGCTGAATTGAATTTCATCCATTGTGAATGGTAATTGTTCATTGTAAGAAGTGTATGGTTTCCATTTGTCAGATGCATGGTGGGTAGTCCTATTTAAGCCCTGTCATTTCCTTGTTTGAGAGACAGAACAGGATAAGGACCGCATGCTGCAGGGTTTTCAGGGATTATTGAGCCTGGGTTTGTCTTTGATATAGCTTGTTTTGATTCAGTTCAGTTTGTATTTGTTGCAAATGACCAATTTGTTATTTTGTTTTTTAAATACCTGTTCAGTCGCCGGCAGTATTCCTCACTCCGGCAAGAAAAAACATATCTTTATCGTATGCCTTCTCACTGTAAAATCTCCGCCTTGCAAACTGTTGTTTAGTTCCTAGCCGTGTTGCTGATTCAGTCAATGGCGTGTTTTCACTGGGTCTTCAGGTCAAACATGTGCTTCTGAAACCATATCTCTCAGTTTATTGTGTTGAAACAGAGAGCCAGGAAGGACGGGTAGGACAATTCCCTGGACTATTAGAAAACGTAGAGCCCTCTCTCTCTCATCCTCCCCTTTGATATCAGGTCAGGCATGTCTTTGGACCGGCTGTGTCTTTGAGGTGAGGGTCC
This sequence comes from Brachymystax lenok tsinlingensis, assembly GCA_030435695.1. Lineage (NCBI taxonomy): Eukaryota > Metazoa > Chordata > Actinopteri > Salmoniformes > Salmonidae > Brachymystax > Brachymystax lenok. The sequence continues at coordinate 17,999,692 of CM059798.1, forward strand.
TCGGTTTGTGTTGCTAATCCCCGGATAGAAGACTGGTGCACAATAGCTGCTTCTTAAGACCCCTATGTAGAACCAGATGTGTGGGCTAGCTGGCTAATAAATCCACTTTGAAAATCATCAGCGGTGTGTTGTGTTTTTTATTGCCACCATAAATTGGGATATTGGATATCATCACATCATCCTCATACATGCTTAGGGGGCCAAGGTCAGGTCAAGCCAGACGTTTTGTCCAAGTCATGCACATTAAAAATGTATGTTGTTGACTCTTTTACTTTACAGGGGAATCGAAAACCCCTGCTTTAGTTGTTTACTGATAACAAGCTGTTAGTGATGGGGGGAAAAAATCTATAGATACATATCGGGAAATTGCACCAAAACTCCAGTATTCTTCCTTCATAGCTTGATCTCCATTTTCTTTTTAAAAATGGGAGACAATTTGTTTTCAGCACTTTTATCTCCATGACTGATCAAAACTTGTTTTCTCATGGCTCTCTCTTGTCCCTCTGCAGCAGACATACGGTGAGCAATATGTTTGGAACATCGAATCGCAATAAAATCACAGTATCGAAAAAGCAATACATATAGAATGGTGAGAATGGTGAGAATCGCAGTACATATATCGACACCTAAGTATGGTGATAATATCATATGCTGAGGTCCTACAAGCTATACTTCCCAACACACTTCCCCACAGCTATCTTAGGGGTTTAATATCCTCTATTACAGTGTTTCTCAAACTTGGTCCTGGGAAACCCAAGAGGTGTATGTTTTGGTTTTTGCCCTAACACTACACAGCTGATTCAAATTATTAAAGCTTGATGATTAGTTGATTATTTGAATGAGCTGTGTGTGTAGTGCTACGGCAAAAAAATGTGCACCCCTTTGGGATCCAAGGACAGAGTTTGGGAAACCCTGTTCTATTGCACCTGAATATACAGGCATGCACTATATATCCAAAGGTATGTGGACACCCTTCAAATTAGTGGATTCAGCTATTTCAGCCACACCCCGTTGCTGACAAAATTGAGCACACAGCCATGCAATCTCCATGGACAAACACTTGCAGTAGAATGGCTTTACTGACGAGCTCAGTGACTTTCAACGTGGCACCGTCATAGGATGCCACCTTTCCAACAAGTCAGTTCGTAAAATTTCTGCCCTGCTAGAGCTGCCCCCGGTAAACTGTAAGTGCTTGTTGTTGTGAAGTGGAAGCATCTAGGAGCAACAGCTCAGCCGTGAAGTGGTAGGCCACACAAGCTCACAGAACGGGACCGCTGAGTGCTGAAGCGCGTAGCGCGTAAAAATAATCTGTCCTCTGTTGCAACACTCACTACCGAGTTCCACACTGCCTCTGGAAGCAACGTCAGCACAAGAACTGTTCGTCAGGAGCTTCATGAAATGGGTTTCCATGGCCGAGCAGCTGCACACAAGCCTAAGATCACTATGCGCAATACCAAGCATCTCCTGGAGCGGTGTAAAGCTCGCTGCCAATGGACTCTGGAGCTGTGGAAACACGGTCTATGGAGTGATGAATCACGCTTCACCATCTGGCATTCCGATGGACTAATCTGGGTTTCGCGGATGCCAGGAGAATGCTACCTGCCCAAATGCATAGAGCCTACTGTAAAGTTTGGTGGAGAAGGAATACTGTTCTGGGGCTGTTTTTTTATGGTTAGTTCCAGTGAAGGGAAATAATAACTCCACAGCATACAATGACATTCTAGACAATTCTGTGCTTCCAACTATGTTTGGGGAAAGCCCTTTCCTGTTTCAGCATGACAATGCCTCGGTGCACAAAGCGAGGTCCATACAGAAATGGTTTGTCGAGATCGGTGTGGAAGAACTTGACTGGCCTGCGTAGAGCCCTGACCTCCTTCCCATCGAACACATTTGGAATGTATTGGAACGCCGACTGCGAGCAAGGCCTAATCGGCCAACATCAGTGCCCAATCTCACTAACGCTCTTCTGGCTGAATGGAAGCAAGTCCTTGCAGCAATGTTCCAACATCTAGTGGAAAGCCTGTGGAGGCTGTTATAGCAGCAAAAGGGGGGACCAACTCCATATTAATGCCCATGATTTTGGAATGAGAAGTTTGACGAGCAGGTGACCATATACTTTTGGTCATGTAGTTTAGCTGCTTGGGACAAACCTTAACCTTTAAATAACCTAGAACCAAAGTATATATAGTTCGCTACAACCCAGCACTGGCCTTTTCTAAAATGGTTTCAGATTATTATTGGGGGCAAGGACTTTCAACTTTTAAGGTCTGCATAATCCCTTTCTGATCCAGAGACCATGTTTCTCTGTCTTTCTAAAAGGCTGTCAGAGTCAGGTGCAGGAAAACGAATATGAGTTTTCAAATGCTTTACTCAACATTTCCAAAATACATGAGTGGGGGAAAATGAAAAGTAGATTGGCGGTAGCTAGAAGACCGGTGACTTCGACCGTCGAAGCCACCTGAGCAAGGAGAGGGACAAACTTCAGGTGAAGTCGTGACAGTACCCCCTCCCCTTGACACGCAGCTCCAGAAGCGTGCCGACACCGGCCTGGGGGACGACCCGGAGGACGAGGTGCAGGGCGATCCGGGTGGAGATGGTGAAACTCCAGCAGCAACGAAGGGTCTAGGATGTCTCTCACCGGCACCCAGCATCTCTCCTCCGGACCGTACCCCTTCCACTCCACAAGGTACTGGAGGCCCCCTGCCCGACGTTTAGAATCCATAATGGCTCGAACAGTATACGCCGGGGCCCCCTCGATGTCCAAAGGAGGCGGAGGAACCTCCCGTACCTCAGACTCCTGGAGTGGACCAGTCACCACCGGCCTGAGGAGAGACATATGGAACAAGGAGTTAATACGGTAATCTGGGGGAAGCTGTAACTTATAACATACCTCGTTCAATCTCCTTAGGACTTTAAAGGGCCCACATACCGCGGACCCAGCTTCCGGCAGGATAGGCGGAGGGGCAGGTTTCGGGTCGAGAGCCAGACCCTGTCCCCCCGGTGAAAATACTGGGGCCTCACTGCGGTGGCGACCAGCGCTCGCCTTCTGCCGCCTCACGGCTCGTTGTAGTTGCACATGGGCGGCCTCCCAGGTCTCTTCCGAGCGCCTAAACCATTCATCCACCGCAGGAGCCTCGATCTGGCTCTGATGCCACGGTGCCAGAACTGGCTGGTATCCCAGTATGCAATGGAAAGGGGAGAGACCAGTGGAGGAGTGAATTTTGGGCCATCTATGCCCAGGGGATGAAAACTGCCCACTCCCCCGGCTGGTCCTGGCAATAGGACCGCAGAAACCTACCCACATCCTGGTTGACTCTTTCCACCTGCCCGTTACTCTCGGGGAGAAAACCTGAGGTCAGGCTGACCGAGACCCCCAGACGTTCTATAAACCCCCTCCAAACCCTGGACGTGAAACTATATCCTCAGGCACCCCATAACGCCGGAAGACATGGGTGAACAGGGCCTCCGCAGTCTGTAGGGCCGTAGGGAGACCGGGCAAAGGAAGGACTTAGAAAACCGATCCACAACGACCAGGATCGTGGTGTTACCCTGTGATGGCGGAAGATCCGTCAAAAAGCCCACCGACAGGTGTGACCAAGGCCGCTGTGGAACGGGTAGGGGTTGTAACTTTCCTCTGGGCAGATAGGCGCCTAGGCGCCTTGCACTGAGCGCACACCGAGCAGGAGGAAACATAAACCCTCACGTCCTTGGCTACGGTAGACCACCAGTACTTCCCACTAAGACAATGCACCGTTCGACCGATGCCAGGATGACCAGAGGAGGGTGACGTGTGAGCCCAATAGATCAGACGGCCCGCGGACAGCAGACGGAACGTACATACACCCAGCTGGACACTGAGGTGGAGTGGGCTCTGTACGTAACGCCCACTCTATGTCCACATCCAACTCCCACACCACCGGTGCCACCAGGCAAGAGGCCGGAAGTATGGGAGTGGGATCTATGGACCGCTCCTCTGTGTCAAACATCCGGGACAGTGCGTCTGCCTTAGTGTTTTGAGAACCTGGTCTGTAGGATAGGGTGAAAACAAAACGGGTGAAAAACATGGCCCACCTTACCTGGCGAGGGTTCAGTCATCATAGTTGCACTCCGCCGTGCTGAGCTTCTTCGAAAAGAAGGCACAGGGGCGGAGTTTAGGTGGCGTACCCGAGCGCTGAGACAGCACAGCTCCTATCCCAGCATCAGCACAGCTCCTATCCCAGCATCGGACACGTCCACCTCCACGATAAATGCCAAAGAGGGATCCGGATGAGCCAGCACGGGAGCTGAGGTAAACAGAGCCTTCAGGTGACCAAAAGCCCTGTCCGCCTTAGCTGACCACTGTAGTCGCACCGGTTCCCCCTTCAGCAGTGAGGTAATGGGAGCCGCTACCTGACCAAAGCCCCGGATAAACCTCCGGTAGTAGTTGGCAAACCCTAAGAACCGCTGCACTTCCTTTACCATGGTGGGAGTCGGCCAATTACGCACGGCTGAAATGCGGTCACTCTCCATCTCCACCCCTGACATGGAAATGCGGTACCCTAGGAAGGACACGGAACAGACATTTCTCAGCCTTGACGTACAGGTCATGCTCCAACAGTCAACAAAGCACCTTGCGCACCAGGGACACATGCTCGGCGCGTGTAGCGGAGTAAATCAGAATGTCATCGATATACACCACTACACCCTGCCCGAGCAAGTCCCGGAAAGTCTATAAATGCCTGGAAAACTGATGGAGCATTCATTAACTACTTACGGAGTGGTGGGGCGCTTGCACTCCCAACACTACTCGGTGAATTGCAAGGCGCCAAATTCTAAATCCAAAAGTTGAATTATTAAACATTCATCAATATACAAGTGTTGCATAGTCATCAAAAGCTCTGCTTCTTGGCAATATCACAGCGTTATCAGATTTCAAAAAGGCCTTACGGCGAAAGCACAACATTTGATTGTTTTAGGGTAGCACCTCCAATATTTTCCTATTAGCATAAATTCCTAAACCATCGCGGTTCACACAAAACACATTTCACAGCGAAAACAAATCCCTTACCTTTTGAAGAACTTCTGCTGAGGGCTTCCCAAGTGTCCAACGAAGACATACAATGGTTCTTTTGTTAGAAAAAGTCATTTATTATATCCATAAATCTCAGTTTGGTTGGCGTGTTATGATCATAAAATACAGCATCCACTCGCCCATTGAACCGTGAAGAGAACGCATTCAACCTATACCTATACACTTGTCCAAGAACAATCAAACATCATTGATAATGTATCCTTAGGAACACTTTTATGTATATTTACTATAATATTTCACCGGATTATAAACTGGACGATAGGAAAGGAAAAAACCACAGCGCGCGCGAGCCCTTGAACGCGCATCCTCTTCTGTTGACATCCGATGACCAGTTCAAAATAATTATTCTATTACCATCCAGAGCAACTATACCATCACCAAACACTGTCTAGAGACTGTTGACATCCAGTGGAAGCAATAGGTACTGCAATCTTATTCCCAGAAATGGCTGTTTTCAATAGGGAGGGGTTCAAAACGAGGCAATGTGTCAAAAACATTTTTTCCAGGACAGAAATTCCTCGGCTTTTCGCCTGCTATATCCGTTCTGTTATACTCACAGACATTATGTTAACACTTTTAGAAACTTCAGAGTGTGTCCTATCCAATAGTACTAATTATGTGCATATCCTATTTTCTGGGCCTGAGTGAGAGGCATTTTACTTTGGGCACGCCAGACTCTCCAAAACCGTCACCTCGGGAGCCGCTCCCTCAGAAGTTAACCCGTAAGGGCATGACGAGATACTCATAGTGCCCTGAGGTGGTACTAATTGCTGTCCACAAAATAATGGGATTATGATAGGCCAACCAGCGTAGGCCCAACACCACGGGAAACGCATGAGGTATAAACTGATTCCCTCCTCATGACCCTCCTGTGTCACCATGCTTAGTGGTGCGGTAGCCTCCCTAATCAGCACTGACCCTAATGGTCGACTATCTAAGGCTTGCACAGGGAAGGGCATATCAACAGGAACAATGGGGATCCCTAAACTATGAACAAATGAACGATCAATAAAATTCCCAGCTGCGCCTGAATCGACTAGCGCCTTATGCTGGGAATGCGGGGAAAAATCAGGAAAATTAACAAACAAAATCATGTGAGCAACAGGGAGCTCTGGGTGAGTCTGATGCCTACTCACCTGGGGTGACCCGATAGTGCCCTGCCTGCTGCCTCGACTCCCTGAGGAACCCCCCCTGCACCGACCAGCAGTGTGCCCTCTGCGGCCACAGAGGGTGCAGGGAATAGCCCCTCCTCCGGCCTCCCTAAACTCAGTACCTAGCTCCATAGGCATCGAAGCAGAGGTGTTGGGGGATGGAAATGACAGGTCCCAATCCAGACGTCCACGGGTGGCCAGCAGGTTATCCAGCCTGATGGACATGTCCACCATCTGGTCAAAAAAGGGTGGTGTCTCTGCATGCCAGCTCCCGTTGGACGTCCTCGTGCAGACTGCATCTATATCAGGGCCCTGTCACTCCATCCCGTGCCGGCGGCCAGAGTTCAGAACTCAAGTCCTGTGCGCTCCTCGTCCCTTGTCTGAGGTGGAACAAGCATTCACCCGCCACTCTACCCTCAGGTGGATGATCGAATACTGCCCGGAAACAGCGTTGGCCCACTCCAGGGCTTTCCCAGATAGACAGGAGACGAGGGAGGACACGCTCTCGCATCCCGAAGGAGCCGGGTGAACGGTCACCAGGTAGAGCTCCATCTGGAGTAGGAACCCCTGACACCCGGCAGCCGTCCCATCATACTCCCTCGGGAGCGCGAGCCGAATCCCACTGGGACCAGGAGAAGGAGGGGTGGACAGTTGTGTGGGTTGTGGAGTGGGAGGTTGTGTTGATGGTAGAGGCGCTGAAAATCCTCCTCTCTCCCATCGCTCCATGCTCTGCAGCACGCATAGCTGTGCCGAGACTCTGCAACATTGTCGCATGCTGCTGAATGCGCTCCTCGACTGGTAGAGGAGGGCTGGGTGATCCTGCTGACTCCATGGGTGGTGCGTGATTCTGTCTCTCCGTGATGCCGGTAAGGCAGAGTCAGGCGCAGGACAACGAATATGAGTTTTCAAATGCTTTACTCAATATTTCCAAAATACATGAGTGGGGGAAAAACCAACCACTCGAAAACACGGAACCAATGAAACACAAACAATCATGCACAAAAACATGAGGGGAACAGAGGGTTAAATAAGGAACATGTAATTATGGGATAGAAACCAGGTGTGTATAATGAAGACCAAAAAACCCTAGAAAATGAAAAATAGATCGGCGGTAGCTAGAAGACCGGTGACTTCGACCGCTGAAAGCCACCCGAGCAAGGAGAGGGACCAACTTCGGCTGAAGTCGAGCAAGGAGAGGGACCAACTTCGGCTGAAGTCGTGACAAAGGCCGGCCTGCCTGCCTGCCTGCCTGCCTGCCTGTCTGTCTGTCTCTCTCTCTCTCTCTCTCTCTCTCTCTCTCTCTCTCTCTCTCTCTCTCTCTCTCTCTCTCTCTCTCTCTCAGCACTAAGGCTTAGTTGCCGTCGTGCAGCAGCAGCACTTTTAATAAACAACTTCCCAGCCACCAAAACAACATTACTATAACGTAAACTGGATTGTGAAGGCTGTAGTCATCCTTCAATTACAGCTCAACCTGTCTGTCTGGAGGACGCTGGTTAATGGTATATCTTTAAACATCCGGAAGGCTCAGCTCTGTTTAAAGGTGGTATTGTTGGGTGAAGCATTTTTTTAAGTGTGTGTTATCTATTGTGAAGAAGTTCAGTTCAGGCAGAAGATGCATGCACACACTCGGCAGGCATACACATACACACACACACACACATACACGCACGCACACAGACACACACACGGCAGGCAGGCACGCACACACACACACACACACGTACACGCATGCACACATACACACACACACACACACACATACACGCACACACGGCAGGCAGACCAATTCTGATATTTTTTCCACTAATTGGTCTTTTGACCAATCACATTAGATCTTTTTCAGAGCTGATCTGATTGGTCAAAAGACCAATTAGTGAAATTGAAAGGGTCAGAATTGGGCTCCCTGTCTAAACATAGTCTCTGAATTAATGAAATCTGTGGAGATCAAACAACCATTGAATATGAGCTCTCAGCAGTGTGTATCCCTCCCTTCACAATACACTCTCTGTCTCTGCAAACCCTTACAGACTGAGAGGAATATTATACAATTGTGAATCGACATGTGGTATTATACTGTTTAACCCTACAACTTCTCCCTATACAGAGCCTTTGTCCCTCTCCTCAGAGTACCTTGGACCTGGATATGTGAATGTGAAAGATACAGGTGAAAATGCTAAATATCTTTCAACCTCTCTAACCTGACCTCTGAGATATTGACGTTCACCGTTCTATAAAAAGCACAATGGAACAGAATGGGAATGAATGAATACATGAATGAATAGAGTGGGAACATCTGCATTAAAACAGTATCTTTCGTCTACTTTGGTGTCATGGAAATATAATCTATATATGCTCTGTCATAGAATCTATTATTCTGTACAGTATGTGCATTCTATAGGCTGTGTACAATGACGTGCTTGCTCAACTTTTTTATGGACGATCACTATAGCCTAATGTTTCACTCGGCGCCATTGGGGAAAAGTACAGAATAAATTAATTTGAATTGAATTGCATTTCCCAAAGTAGAATAGAATATAAATATATTCCACCAAGAGTAGTTTCACCAAGAGTGAACATGTATTTTGTCTTCACTGTACCTTATTAAATTCACTTGCTGTACATTGACCCTGATGTGATAGGCTGCAGCTCTTAAAGTCAGTAGGGGGACGATACTCACTACCTTCCATAGCCTGTTCTGCTGACTGTGTTGGTTGGGCTGTGTGTATCTCTAGAGTCTTAATTATCACCACTAAAATGGCAGCCTATAAACCACCCAACAATCCCACTGTTTCAGACTAGAGGAGATGGTTAAATGGGATACTGGTTAGGGGGCTAGTCCACTGGCCCCCATACTGCCTCTGCACCCCCTAACCAGTGTCCCCCTCTCTGTCTGTGTGTACATAATGGAAGCTTTATTCATTGGTAGCCCTGTGGTGTAGGCAGGGACTTGGTTAGTGCTCTCTCAATTTTTTCCCCTCCCTCAATCTCTTTGTCTCTTTCACTTTCCCACCCTACCCCCTGTGAAAGTGGGAACTTTCTACATAGATGCTCTCTCTCTCTCTGTCCTATGGCTTTGGTTTGCTCTCTTCCCACCTCTCTTCTGTTTCTCTCCACATCACCACCACCCACCTCACTGCCCTTCTCTGACTACGTAGTGGATATGTTATTCCTTTGACTAAGACTCTTTCTTTCTCAGTCTCTCTCTCTCTCTCTCTCTCTCTCTCTCTCTCTCTGCCCCCCCTTCTCTCTCTCTCTGGCCCCCTTCTCTCTCTGCCCCCCTTCTCTCTCTCTCTGACTATGTACTGGATATGTTATGTTGACTTACAGTATAAGATTACATACATTCCTATACAGTCTATAGCCATCCTGACCACCGACCCTTCCCAACATAATTATTTTGGGCAGGGACTCAACTTTTAACTTATCTCTTAATACAAGCCTATGACGTTTGTGTCTATAATTACAAAAGAGCATTTCTTAAGCCTTTAATGAATTTAAGATGTCTAAAGGCCATGTGTAAAATATTTATGCAGCGTCTAACAGAAATTGTCACAGCGAGGCATGCTTGTATATGGGCAAGCAGTGCTCAGTGACCTTCTAGCCATTTAAAGTCATCTACAGCCTCAGACAGCCTTTTAGTCATGCTGCAGTGAACCTGTTTGATGTGCAGCCAACACTTGTTTAATCACTGGCAGACCCAAACAGCCCCTTAATACAGTACCTCTTAGCAAGGGCGCAACTTTGGTTTTAGAAGTGGGGGGGGCGTAATTATTATTATTCATTATTTTTGTTTATTTTTATTTAATGTTTACCCATTTTTTCCACAATTTCGATCTTGTCTCATCGCTGCATCTCCCCAACGGGCACGGGAGGCCATGCGTCCTCCGAAACATGACCTGCTAAACCGCGATTCTGAACACCCGCCCGCACCTGCAGGCACCCGGCCCGCCACAAGGAGTCGCTAGAGCGCGATGAGCCAAGTAAACCCCGGCCAAACCCTCCCTTACCGGGTGACGCTGGGCCAATTGTGCGCCACCCTATGGGACTCACGATAATGGCCGGCTGTGACACAGCCCAGGATCGAACCTAGGTCTGTAGCGATGCCTCTAGCACTGCGATCCTGCGCCACTCGGGAGGCCCATTATTGATACTATTAAACTTTTTTTATCCAGTCGGATAAACTCTCCAAACAGCCTACTCGACTCCATGTAAGATAGCCTACACCTTCACAATTAATCCATTATCTATTTTAGACAGGACTAAAGAAGCATGATATGAAGAAAATGTAGTCTATTTCAGAAGAACAGAATAGCATACCCTTGAGTTGTTCTTCTGTTAGGTCCTGATGTGGCTAAGCCAGATGGCTGTGGGCTGCACTAGTTCATTTAGCAGACAAGATTTGCATATAATTCCGTGGCATTATTTTATAGTATAGTATGAAGAATACAAATGAACAAAGCTGAATAAAATAGAAAGGATATTTTCTCCAAACGATTTGAGAGAGTGCGTGCATGCGGCTATTCTGTGTTGAGCGGTTAACAAAGAAACAGGTCTTCCTATATGCTTCATTTATAGAATTATTAATGTAACTTTAGTTGTTCTACAAACGTTGGGCTACATATTTTGAACCTAGGGCTAGGGGCAGTGTTCGGGAAGTACGGATAGTCTGACGTGCCAAAAGTAAACTGCCTGTTACTCAGGCCCAGAAGCTAGGATATGCATATAATAGTATTGGATAGAAAACACTCTGAAGTTTCTAAAACTGTTAAAATAATGTCTGTGAGTATAACAGAACTGATATGGCAGGCAAAAACCAGAGGAAAATCCATCTGGAAAATGTTTTTTTTTTAAGGTCACAGACTTCCTGTTGACAATAGAGGAAATTAGCTCCCAGATTGCAGTTCCTATGGCTTCCACTAGATGTCAACAGTCTTTAGACATGGTTTCAGGCTTGTTTTTTTTTAAACGAACAAGAAATTGTTATTCTTCCAAGTGGCTCATGAAGGACACTACTGTTTTGCGCGCGTGAATGGGGTGCATGCTCTTCGTTATTTCTCTTCCCTTTTGAACAGACTATTCTCCATCTGAAATATTATAGTTTATTTAGATATTTGACTGCCCGAAGATTAATTAGAAACATGGTTTGACTTGTTTGGACAAACTTTACCGGTACTTTTGGGATTTCTTTGTCTGCATGTTGAACGACTGGATTACAGAATTCCTTGGCGCCAACTAAACTGACTTTTTTGGGTTATAAAGAAGGACTTTATCGAACAAAACGACCATTCTTTGTGTTCCTGGGACCTTTTGGATTGCAAACAGAGAAAGATCTTCAAAGGTAAATTATTTATTTTATTGCTATATTTGATTTTGTAATGCCTGTGCTGGTTTGAATAATATGTTGTTGTGGGGTGCTGTCCTCAGATAATCAAGTGTTCTGCTTTCGCCGTAAAGCCTATTGTAAATCCAACAACGCGGTTTGATTACCAAGATTCTAAGCTTTTGAATGGTGTACAACACTTGTATTTTCATGAATGTTTAATATTACTATTTTTGTCATTTGCATTTGGCATTCTGCGTTTTACCGAATGTTGTCGTAGATGGACCGCTAGCGTCCCACCGATCCTTACATTGTAAGGCTGCAGGATGAGACTCTAATGATGATTTGAAAAAGAGTTGCTTGAAAGTCATGAGCTCTGCTTTGTTTTTTTTTCGCAGGCTGTACACACTCCAATAGTCAGTCATTCACAATTTGCACTTGATAATGCCTCAAATTTCATGACGGCATCCCCTTTATGGCCATAACGCACTCTAGTGCTGCGTTGTGGAGTGCTATGTGCCCTTCTCCTTGAGTGTGCTGCGCAATCTCACAGGCTACAAGTGAAGACACATCGGGGATGCAACTGCGTGCGTCCTTATCCAATTCCGAGGTGCATATTGAAGATATTGGAAGAACAGTCCACATTTACTTTTCATCAGCCAACAAGATGAGTATGCCTAACGAACAGCAAAAGCACTAGCCTATGTCAATCTACTATCACACATAGTACAAAGGTCGACCTATTCTATTCTGTGCGAGAAATAAATATTCCAAACGTAGTCTGGGACAGTTGTGGGATGCGATAGTTCCCAAATGAATACAACCACTAGCATCAAAAAATACTTTTTTTATACAATGAGGCTGACGCAACAGATCAGAACGTTTAGCTTAAAATGTTGATAAACTATTAGGCTATTTCTTCACATTATAAGCGCAGCAATGCACACATGGTAGTAGGCTATAAGCGTGAATGTTCTATAAGTCAAAAGTGACCACAAATGCCATTATGCAATTAATGCCTTTATTATAAAGGTGCATTTTTATGGTGAAAATGATCTTCCCCAAACTTGAAAGTCACACGCTGCTTATGTATGCCAGTTAGGCTCTACACCCCTTGTAATGCAGATTAATGTGCTTCATTTTAAGAAGTTATTTGGCTACTTTAGTTGTGATATAAACCTTATTATAACATATAGGCCTATGGGCTAGGCTACATCAGGTGTGTAACTATGAATCGAACAAGTTGCAAAAAAAATACATTGTTTCTTATGCTCGACATCATTCACAAGTGATAATATATAATTCACACGTGATAGGCTAATATTGTCACCCATCAGACTCTTCTTGATTTAATCTTGTCTTTACATATACTAAATAATATATGTGTGAAATTAGTTTTGATTTAGAATGGACCATTATCATGCACCTGAATAGAAACAGGGGCTGCGGGAAAAAATACATGTCATCTATGCACTTAAATAGCGAATGGAGGACGCTTTTCCCATGGTTAATTTTCATGCCAGCCAGGTAGGCTATATTCCTGTTGTAAAGAGAAGCAATGTGTTTAATATTAGGAAAGTTGAGAAATAAATATAGTAGGCCTAGCCTATAGAAAGAGGATGGGATCCTTTTCTCTTTATCAGCGGCCATCACTCTGTTTTCTCCCGCGATTGCCTAGCCTATAGAAATGCTACGCAACATGAGCACATGGGCTCTCATGAAGTGTTTGAATCGATTTTCGAATACATTTTCATTGATGTCAGAGTGATTAGAGGGACAATAGAGAGTACCAGGCAGTTAGCAAGTTTGGTAAGCTACTAATGACCAGCAGCAGCATCAGAGCTTGGAGAAGCCTAAATACTGTGACTAAACGGTCATGTGGAATTTGACTACCTTCACAACTCGTGACCGCTGGTGTGACGGTAATACGGTCACCGCAACAGCCTAAGTCCCCGTCCCCCCCGTCCCCATTGAACGTTGCGCCCCTGCATCTTAGTGTATACTACATGTATATGTGTTTGGAGGGCATTCCGTACTTATTTGGATTCAATGTGGTCTAATCAGGGTTCTCCTCATACCTGTGGTATACGGTTTGATATACCACAGCTGTCAGCCAATCAGCATTCAGAGATCGAACTACCCAGTTTATAATCAGTGTTCTCCTTTGTTCTGCTTGTTATGCTTTAACTGGGTCATGTGACTAATATGTTTCCTCACATATTTATTAATTGATTGAGACAATCTGGATCTGGAAGTAAACGAACTAACCAAACCAGATCAATACTTGAGTGGTGGTCCCCTGGAGAGTTGTTGGAAAGGCTGAAAACAACTTCAAATAAAATACGTAAGATGTTTTCATCTTAAGGGATGTTTCTTAACTTTTTGTGAGATATTTTTGTATTGATTAGGGAGATTGTTGGGTTTAGAAGCTGAATTACATCAAGTCTATATTTGTTGTGAACCCATCTTGGAGTTGTCTGAAAGACTGAAAATTACTTGAAAAATATGCTTACTAAAGGGCATTTAGTAACACAACTGTCAATGACCAATATAAAGCTGACTTTAAAAGGGTAATTGTTATTGAAACCGACCCTTTTCAATTGAATCGTGCTGTTCTTATGTAACGTACTTCACATTCTATTACAGCGTGTCTCTATTTCCATTGTCTACAACATGAGAGCACCGTGAGAGCACTCCGAACATGAAGTGCATTTGATTTGTGTTTTCCTGCAAGCGGCAATTTGTTACTCTCCTCATTGTTATTCACATTCATTGTAGAGCAGTGTGTAACATATGGAAGATGCCTGGTCTCCCACTCATAGACTTTGATCTCAACATCAAACAGGGAATCATGCTTCACCATAGATGCATGGGGGGGTAGAACGAATACGCAACACATGTAGTCATTAACGCTCATTACATGAATAGCTCTACGTCATGTTTATGCAGGCATTATGGCTACACGGCCAGGAGTTTTTCCTGGTCGGGTTACCTGGTCATAAATAACGCCAGGCCTTATTTACGATTCATTACTGGGTCGATTCGTTTTTCCTCGGCAGATTGCTCAAGAAAAACTTTTAATTGGACATCTATCCATGTCCTGAGGACATCGGAAAATGCCTTCTAAACCGTCCACAAGGGGCAACAGTGAGAGCTATTACCATCAAGTAGATTGCGTGTTCAATCCCATTGGTGGACACTCGTTTTTTTATTTTTTATATCCCTATCCCAAACCGTATCCCTTAACCATTCGGAATGAGTGCCTAACTTAATGTTTTAACCCTATCCAAAACCATAACCCTTAACCTTCTAACTTTGACATTAAGAGCAACTTCAAGATTTGATGTTTGGAAAAACAGAATGATATGAGACAACCCAGGTTGTCAAAAACACTTTGAAATTTGACGTTTGGAGCAACTTCGGAGACTGTGAGAGCTTGTTGTTTTTTTCCGGGTCATGTGAACTGACCAGGAAAAAACTCCTGGCCCTAGTCATAACCCCTGCGTAACATTGTCATAAACTTGATGTAGGGTCCTGATTATGACAGAACACACAGGTAAAGAGTCACTGCAGTGCTTGTCCAAAACGTTGAGGCACTTTATTTAGAATCCATCCAAACCGAGCTGGTCTCATTGAATCAGCAGCTAAACTAATCACACGCTAAATGGGGCCATCTGGAGGGAGGATTTAAAGTATGTGTGTGTGTGGACAAGGTTTGGCTCTGCTGTCATGGCTTAACTATATAGATTAGATACAGTGATGTCACCTGTTGAATTGAGGAGATAGTGGTAATGTGGATAAAGTTTCCTGATTGGCCAGGTCAGCCTGTTGGTCCATACCTCATGGGGTTAATCACCAGACACAATCTTATTAATTTATTGTGACGTCTCCACGGCGATATCATTCCATAAGCGACGCAAGGCAAATCAATTGGACAGACCTCACCGATGATACAGAACCTTGAGAAAAGGATTGATTGTATAGATCGGTTGCTGAAATAATGTGTGTGTGTGTGTGTGTACAATTCTTGTTGTAACAGGATAACCACAGTTCCAAATGAAACATTTATTTCAGCTTGGCCATTTACAGTTGTCCCTTTGGGCTGCTTGTCTGAACTTGTTTGAGCAAGTGAAAGCAACAGAGAACACAGCAACACTCAGAGACTTTTGGCATGAATACTTTATAACCCCTAGTATGATTCAGAGACTTGACCTCTGTGGCAAATGAGTCTGTCAGTTATTAAATTATTGTCCATGTACTTAAGCCAATCACCGGGTTTGGCCAGTGTAGGCCATCATTGTAAATAAGAATTTGTTCTTAATTGACTTGCCTAGTTAAATAAAGGTTAAATAAATAAATACAAACATGAAACATGATAAACCCCCAAATAAATAAACAAATAAATAAATTATTTAATATATAGCAGATACAATAGATTTACAGACAGGCAGACACAGGTCAAGCAAACATATGTACTGTAAACTCCAGCTAAAAGACCAATGCAAAGTCAAAATCATGAACTCGTCATAGCTGCATCACCTCAATACGAGAAGTCGTCACCTGACTTGGCTTTTAGCTTATACCAGTTTCCAACAAACAATATTAAAGCACACATTTATCGATATAAATAACAATCATGATATTTTCATTTTGGTAAGTTAATTCATACTTTCCACTAAATCCGGTCGTAGTTCTATCGCTGTTGTTCATTATTTTGTTATATATCTATGGACAAGACCCATTGTTATTTTCATTTTCATTTTTCAATGTCTGACAACATTCTTATCCCTTGCTTTCTAGCTAGCCAACCACGGCTAACACAGTCACATCAACATCTGCAGCCAGAATTAACAGAAAAGTAGCCGCGTTTGCGTTTAAGCTGTTTTCTACTGACATTCATTTGGATACATCCATTACAATGAGCTGATGATGTGTGATTTTGCCTGGCATAGAAAAGTTTGCCTTCTCGCCAGGGCACAGTTTTTTTTTACGAGGAGATCGCATTGCATATCAAACACAAGGCTAGAAGCTAGCCAAATAATTTGTTGCTAGTAAACCTGCCAATATGACAACCAAATTCAATATCAGTGGCTGAAAACAGATCAAACTAGAAACATGTGGATTTGACAGCATAGAAATTCATGTTCATTCCATCACTCACCACGTTAGGTCATCAGATGTCTCTGCAAAAACAAATGAATACTAGATAGCTAGGTTCTTGTTGGTCCTGCGTTGACATTGTATCCAATAATCAGTTTGTGTGGTTGCTGGTTTAGCTTTCTGTAACTTTGTAGCATGTGCAGTGCTTTATACTGCGTCTTGATTATGTGTCCCGTATATCGTATTTAATGCCCATTCTAGATTGCCCTTCTTGCCAATCAGAAACGAGTGTTCAAAAATGCTGTGGTATAAAGTTAAATAGTGCTCGTATAATGGTCACAGCATATAGTGAGAGAACATCATTTATAATTAGTTTTTAATTGGTCCTCATCAAAACTGGGCTCCCTCATTGTTCATGTGTGGTTTTATACCTTGTCATTTGTTGCTTCCCCATCACTCTCAGTGTGGGGTTTCATCCACGACACCTGGTCCCAGTCACAATGTAGTAGTGCGTGAGGTATATGTCCCATTCCGGAACACCATATCAGATGCCAGGCATTCTTTAGGGAAGTCTTTTTGTCCATTGGTGGCCTGTCTCTTCAGTGCTACAGCACGGTAGTCCACCTGTTCACAGTCCAGCCCAGACTCCAACCAACGGAAACACACAATCCTCTGGAACGACCGGCGGAAGTTATCCGACACAAAGCCGTAGAGGATGGGGTTGGCGCCGCTGTTGGCATAACTCAGGATGACGAAGAGCTGGGTGACCATGGGGTTGGGAGGGTGGTGGAACACGCTGACCAGCTGGACGATGTAGAAAGGCATCCAGCAGAGCACAAAAACCGCCACCACACACAGCACCATCCGTGTGATCTTTTTCTCAGAGCGTCGCCGTTGCAGCCAACCGGCTTTGAGCCCGACCGCACGCATGCGCGCCACCATCAGGCAGTAGCAGAGGCAGATTGCGCCAACAGGAAGCAGGAAGCCGAGCAGGAAGGTGTAGACCACGAACGCCTCCGACCACGCTGCCTCGGGCCACAGAAAGTTGCAGTCCACACCGCCGTCCTGCGCCGGGACCGTGTCAGCAAAAATTATAATGGGGAGGATGACGAGGAGCGAGAGGCCCCACACGCAGACGTTGACTACTTTGGCAACAGTTGGTCGGCGGTAGCGGGCAGCCTTGATAGGGTGAACCACGGCCACGTATCGATCCACGCTCAACACCGTCAGACAGAAGATGGACGTAAACATGTTGATGCCGTCCACGCTCAACACCAGACGGCACATGAGCGAGCCAAATGGCCAATGACGTACAGCCGCCGATGTCGCCAGAAACGGCACACTCAACATAAACAGTTCATCTGCAATTGCCAGATTCAATATATAAATATTGGTGGCAGTTTTCATCTTGGCGTACTTAAGGATAACATAGATAACCATGGTGTTGCCTGTTAGACCCACGCAGCAGACCAGGGCGTAGATGGAGGGGATGATGATCTTGCTGGTGTCAGGTTCCTGGTCGTAGTCCTCATAGTCTAGGCTGGAGTTGTAGGGGAAGTCGGTGGGGAAGGCTGGGTAGTTGCCGGTCCCATTGGCGGCCATGTTGTCCATTTTGTCCAATTTTGGGTTTCTCCTACTGGGAGCTAAGATCTGACTTTGTGTATCTAATTTATACAACG
The DNA here is from genome assembly GCA_030435695.1 of Brachymystax lenok tsinlingensis. Lineage (NCBI taxonomy): Eukaryota > Metazoa > Chordata > Actinopteri > Salmoniformes > Salmonidae > Brachymystax > Brachymystax lenok. Next base: position 18,018,013 of record CM059798.1, read on the forward strand.
GATGGGTCTAATCCTGAAAGCTGATTGGTTAAAACCACATTCCAACCGGTGTCTATTCCCACCGGCTAAATCTATGAGTCTCTAGGTCACATTATAGAATATAGTACACTTCTCCATGCGCTTAGCTGGCTCTTCGTTATCGCCAAAGTGTTGCTTTAGTGTAAAGTACCATGGGTCTCTGTTAAACTCATTTAATACATGGGTGAAAAAGGAGTGAGCAGCAGGAGCAGGAGAGATCCTCATTCTTTGTATACTGTAGGTGCGGCTCTGAATGTAATATCTGTAAAATGTTATTCTCTTATCTCAGGGTCCATGTGCGATATAGATGGGGTTAATCTGAACTAAATCAGTCCTTGAGTCTCTCTCAGTTCTCATGTTTCCCATGAATTTCTCATTATAGAGCCCAGCCTCTCAACCAACCGATAAGGGCACTGAAGCAATTTATGAGGCTGAAACAATGAATTCTTGGCAGCAAAACGCTGAAATGTCCATGTTCATTCACAAATAAACTCACATCGTATTACCCATCTGTTTGTAAGTGGTTCTTGGAAGTATTTTATTTAAATCAGGGCAAGGTTTCTGGGTATCACTTGGCCAAGGGAGAACATTCCTTTCGATTGATTACAATGTCCTATTGGAGAGAATTCTGGAGTGGTTGGGAGTTGTTCTGCCCTGTTCTGTCTGGTCCGTCCCAGCTGGTCCAATGGCACACTCAGGAGTGGTTCGTGGTAAGAGGTGTTGCGGTGAATTCTGCATCCTCACCATTCCATGTTTCTGTGGTGATAGAGGGGTGATCATTTCATCGTTACAGCCAGGCTGAAGAAGTCCATGTAAATCACTGGGTTTTGGTTTGAGCTCTTCCCTGCCACACCCCCATTTTTCTTTGAGTCCAGGAAGCCTGTAAGAAAACACAAAGAGCAATCACTGGCCTAGTCCCTAAAGGAACTCCAACCAAACAGCAGAAGAGTTCTGGCTCTAAGAACTTTGCGGTTTCATTAGATGTAGCTATCACATGGGGCAGATCAGCGGCAACATTGCAGATAGACCCTGGGTTCTTTCAAAGTAATTGTTAGCATCATTTCTAATCCCCCTATTTCTTAAAAAGAAAAAGACACTACCACTCCTCCACTGATTGGAGTAAACTAACGGATGGACAACAATAGGTCTTCTACTGATACTTACTGCTATTTTCATTTACATATACAGTACACTAATCTTAATTCTAACCCTCAGATGTCTACAGACTAACTAATATTTCCCAGTACACTACCATTTGACTATTTATTTATATTTTCCGTGATGTCTTACGAGGGTCTTGAACCTCTCCATTTGGACCATTTGTAAAAGAAAAATAATACTTTATCTAAGAGTATAATCATATTTCCCCATTGATTGATGCTGGTTGTTCATATCTCCTAACAGTACTGGTTGTAGGTCCCTCTGAACACAGACATTATGACTTAACAACCACTCCTGGACCGGACTCCAAAAGCGAGCCATCGAAGGACATTACCAAAAGAGATCTGTTGATTCTGTTTCCTCATGGCAGAGTCTGAACAGGGCTGACTGATGAATGCCCCATATATTGACCATTATTTTTGTGTCAAGAATTTTATATAATAGTTTAAATTGAAAAGAAAAGATTGATGCATCAATTGTTGTTTTGTATAGCAGTTTATCAACCAGTTTGTGATTATTTCATAGACAAGAATTTGACTGTGAGAGTCTTTTCCTTCGACAGCTTATGATTAAATATTGAGGTACCACTGTCTCTCTGCACCTTAATGGAACAAAAAGGTAATTGAGGAGGTCACATGATCACGGCAAGCTACAATTCCATGTCGCCTTCGTATTTCCCAGTCGTCACACCGACATGACATTCTAAGAATTCCCTATAGTGTTTGTACAAGACTGAATAGCCATAAGGGGAAATGACATCTGTATAACCTAGCTGTATAACCTATAACCTGTTTTTGTTTGAGTGTGTGAGTGCACCTATGTGAGGTCGCCTCTCTCCTCGTCCAATTACAGCCGGATGCGAGAGGCAGAGAGGCTCCTTTGACACCTAGCTGAACAGAATTAAGATGTTCAAAGCTGTCTAAACAAGAACAGGATGAAAACTGAACAGAACCCCCCTCCTCCATCTCTTTCCACCCCCCCTCCTCCACTCTCCAACCAACAGAACAGCTAACGGGCTCAGTCATAAGCAAGCAGGAATCTAATTGCATTCGTGGCTGGAATATGAAAGGCTGTTTGAATGCCAGTTTTTCCTTTATTAAATAAATATAAATATTCCATTTAGCTTTTATACAAAGCGACTGACAGTCATACGTGAATGCATACAGAATACCGAGGCTGTTCGTATTTGTGTGTGTATGTGTGTGCACGCATGTGTGAGTGTGTGTTTGTGTATGTGTGTGCATGTGTAAGTGTGTGTGTGTGTGTGTGTGTGTGTGTGTGTGTATCTGAAAGGGCGAGGCAGAACTGTAGAGATACGAAGTGAGCATTAACACTGGCTTGTGATATTGTTGATCTCTATCACCAATCGTCACATATCTTTTATTGTTTCTTTAAGGGTCACCTTCTCCTGTTCCATGAGTCATGGTGCCAATTCTTCACCGCTGATGATATCTACTCACAGCGGTACTAGACTGCCGGGCATGATAAACAGGGCTTAGCTGAAGGTATAGTACAGGGGTAGGCAACTAGATTCAGCCGCAGGCAGATGGTCGGGGGGCTGGAACATAATTATAATAATTTGTCAAATGCTAATTTACCACATCTAAGCCCCACAAGAGGTTGTATTAAAAAATAACAATTTCATACCTTGATTACGTTGAGACAAAAATCACGTCTCATTTTGTATTCGTGGGACTACATGGGAACAGATTTTCTAAATCAATTGCTGATATTTGTATTTTTTTCCCAGGCTGGTTTTGGCTGGCGGGCAGCCTGTTGCCAACCCCTGGTATAGGGTGAAGTTAATAGTTATGGTTAGGATTTGGGGAGAGCAAGCTGATCTTAAATCAGTCCCTAGGGGCTTCTTCTACCCAGAGCAGAGAAGGACAACACAGTGCACCATCTGTTCCCCCAGGAAGGAAGCATAGAAATAGGTTAACCAGAACAGGTTGTGAAGTAATTAAGTCGCTAATATGAGTCACTAATTTATTTTGATCTCACCGGCACTTGAGGACAAGCTTGGATTAGCGATATAGGCTCTTCTTGTGGACGAGAGCTCGGATGTGCAATGTAGGTCCCTCGAGGACGAGAGCTTGGATTAGCGAAATAGGCTCCTCTTGAGGACGAGAGCTTGGATTAGCAATATAGGCTCCTCTTGAGGACGAGAGCTTGGATGAGCAATATAGGCTCCTCTTGAAGACGAGAGCTTGGATTAGCAATATAGGCTCCTCTTGAGGACGAGAGCTTGGATTAGCAATATAGGCTCCTCTTGAGGACGAGAGCTTGGATTAGCAATATAGGCTCCTCTTGAGGACGAAAGCTCGGATTAGCAATATAGGCTCCTCTTGAGGACGAAAGCTCGGATTAGCGATATAGGTTCACCTTGAGGACGAAAGCTCGGATTTGCGATATAGGCTCACCTTGAGGACAAAAACTCGGATTAGCGCTTTAGGTACCTCGAGGACGAGAGCTCGGATTAGTGATATAGGCTCACCTTGAGGACGCGAGCTTGGATTAGCGAGAGAGACAGACAGCTCGGATTAGCGCTATAAGGTCCTCTTGAGGACGAGAGCTCAGATTAGCGCTATAGGCTCCTCTTGAGGACGAGAGCTCAGATTAGCGCTATAAGGTCCTCTTGAGGACGACAGCTCGGATTAGCGATATAGGCTCACCTTGAGGACGAGAGCTTGGATTAGAACTATACGCACTACGTAGGGCTTTGAAGGGGAAGATTAACGTAAGGCGTTCAAAGGCTAAAATAGCATTTATGCCACGCTTGTTCTCTGAACACTCAGCAAAACAGATATTGATGAATGTAGGAGAGGTGAGAGAGAAAGAGAGGGGAGGAGATGGACAGCTGGATAAGCATCGTCTAGCAATGATAGGAGAGAGAGAGAGAGAGAGAGCAAGAGAGAGAGAGAGCGAGAGAAACTACAGGAAGAAGACAAACGGTGTAAATGAATAGATGAGGGCAGAGAGAAAATGGCTGTGCGAGAGATAAGATGCAAGACAAACTCAGACCGAGACAGAGACAGACAGACAGAGAGACAGAGGAACAGCAGGAGAAAATGACATGCAAAGGGTGAATATCATAGGGAAAGAGAAAGGCTGTGAAAGAGAGCAAAGTAACAGCAGCAGGTCCCAGCTGGACAATATCTCCCATAGAACCCAGTGAATTGAACCTCAGCTCTGAGACACATGACAGTAGACATATCTCCTAGGGGCCACCGTCAGACAGGGTTCAACTCCATTACTGCTGACAAATAGATTATTCTTCTACCCGATCCGTGTGTCTTAGTAATTATGTTCATTGTATTCCTTGTATTCAGTTACTGATGTATAGTAGTATTTATATGTTTTTGTTGTTGATTATATTGATATATGTACTGCATTGTTAAAGGGAGCTTGCAAGTAGACATAATTTATAGCAGCTCTATGTACGTGACGAATAAACATTGATTTTGATATGATATTGAACGCACTGGTTTGTTTTATTTCAATAGATAAAGAGCTTGGTGATGACTACTGTATTTGAGTGGGAGACAGATAATAGAAGACAATTCCCTACATCATCATAACCAGTGATGATTTCTGGCAAGACAAAAAGTATAATCTTTGTGACTACTCTAAACTAACCACAGCTCACTACAGGGTGTCAATGGGAGCTAGTGCCCACTGGTGGCCAGTGAGGGAAACCCCAAAACTCTGGCAATGGTAGTCACAGTGAACCTCTAATAAACATGCAGACTTTATAATTGGCGGAGTGGGAAATGGGGTTGGCGGTCAGAGGGACCAAGGCAGTTGAATCAGCCGGCAAGTTTCCCAATCAGGTCGACGCAACAGCACGTCCACGCGGCAGGTAGCCTAGTGGTTGGAGCATTGGGCCAGTAACCGAAAGGTTGATGACAAGGTAAAAATCTGTAGTTCTGCCCCTGAGCAAGGCAGTTAACCCACTGTTCCCTGGGACCCAAAGACGTGGATGTCGATTATGCCAGCCCCTTGCACCTCTCTGATTCAGACGGGTTGGGTTAAATGCGGAAGACACATTTCAGCTGAAGGCATTCAGTTGTACAACTGACTAGGTATCCCCCTTTCCCATTTAGACATTTCCCTGTGGATGGCAGGGTGACATTAGCCTAAGTTGCTGTCCCCTCCAGTCAGTCCACCATCCTTTTAAAACACATTGTTGGGACAGCATCAAGGAAGGTGTAGCTTTGTTTGGGTAATGAAGTTTGGAAGGATTTGAGCTGTCTGTCGTGGAGGCTGCTGAGTGAGGGGAGGACGGCTCATAATAATGTCTGGAATGGAGTAAATGGAATTGTATCAAACATATGTTCACTCCATTTCAGCCGTTATTATGAGCCATCCTTCCACTCAGCAGACTCCACTGTCTGTCTGTCTCTCCCACTCTCTCTGCCTTGCTCTGATTGTCTCCCTCTAATCATGCCCTCTCACCCCTTAGTATTTCTTTCTCCATCACTCACCTCATCACTCTTCCCCTGACCAGTTCAATCCACCTTGATTCATCGGAGACAGGCAGCAGCATTGATTATTCTCGGTCCATCGGAGTGTACTGAAACGACCACCTTTGAAGTTGACAGCAATGTAACAGTGTTTTATGTTCCCAAATTGATATTGTAATATCATACACTATCCATTAGCAGTGCAGGATTTGGTAATGGCCACTCGATCGAGGCACAAATTATACAAATACCATCAAAGTCTATGTTGATTTTTCATTGAGCAACACATTGTTAGTCATGTCTATAGTGCTTTTGAAATAATAAATAAGTCATGGAACATTCATGTAACTACCATATTATCTGTTTTCACCTAAGAGGTATTATGCAGACAAGGTTAATGTGTTAAGCAGATGCAAAGTGCACTGTTCCCCGTCACACACACAAACACACTGGTTCATTACCAAACCTCTATGACATCTCTAAAGGCCCATTTCTTTTCACCTCCTGTGTAATTTAATTTGCTTTGGAAAACAAAAGCCACAGCATATTTCCTGCTTTAATGATTCCATAAGTAACAAAATATTAAATTTGTCACCATGCAATTTAGAACCAAATTGGTTTGTGTCATAGTAGTGTTTACGAAATTGCTCCTTCAGAAATGTTCCCCGTATTTTCATATGATCAGTTGGGCGGATTACAAAGTAGTGGGAAAACTGTTGGGAGAACATATCTATAAAAAAAGGGACCTACATTTGTATGCACTTCATACACTGGATCGTTCCACTGGCCTAAGGTACTCAGAACTTGGAGCCTTTTCTCATCTCAATGCAATATTGGTATTTCACATAACAGTAAAGTCCTATAGAGAGAGACGGGGATAAGAGAGCCTGACTTTATATATTTAAATATAGACATAAAGCTCAAGTCAGGCTCTCTTATCCCCGTCTCCGTCTACAGTGTTTGATGGAAGTGGAATTGATGGAAACACTATCCTCTGATGTCTTCAAAGGGCAATCAGAAAGAGAGAAACTGAATGTGTGACATGCGAAAGTCTCTGAGATTGTATTCTCATCAAAGTGCACTAAATATACAAAGTATGTGGACACCCCTCAAATTAGTGGATTTTGCTATTTCAGCCACACCCGTTTGCTGACAGGTGTATAAAATTGAGCACACAGCCATGCAATCTCTATAGACAAACACACACAGTAGAATGGCCTTACTGAAGAGTTCAGTGACTTTCAACGTGGCACTGTCATATGATGCCACCTTTCCAACAAGTCAGTAAGTCAACTTTCTGCCCTGCTAGAGCTGCCCCGGTCAACTGTAAGTGCTGTTATTATGAAGCGGAAAGTCTGAGAGCAACAACGGCTCAGCCGCAAAGTGGTAGACCACAAAAGCTCTCAGAACGGGACTGCCGATTGCTGAAGCGCGTAGGGTGTAAAAATCGTTTATCCTCCTTTGCAAAACTCACTACTGAGTTCCAAACTGCCTCCGGAAGCAACGTCAGAACAATAACTGTTCGTCGGGCTTCATGAAATGGGTTTCCATGGCCGAGCAACCGCACACAAGCTTAATATCACCATGCGCAATGCCAAGTGTCGGCTGGGGTGGTGTAAAGCTCGCCGCCATTGGACTCTGGAGCAGTGGAAACACGTTCTCTGGAATGATGAATCACGCTTCACCATCTGGCAGTCCGACAGACTAATCTGGGTTAGGCGGATGCCAGGAGAACGCTTCCTGCTCAAATGCATAGTGCCTACTGTAAAGTTTGGTGGAGGAGGAATAATGTTCTGGGGCTGTTTTTCATGGTTTGGGCTAGGCCCCCTTAGTTCCAGTGAAGGGAAATCTTAACTCTACAGCATACAATGACATTCTAGACGATTCTGTGCTTCCAACTTTGTGGCAATAGTTTGGGGAAAGCCCTTTCCTGTTTAAACATGACAATGCCCCCATGCACAAAGCGAGGTCCATACAGAAATGGTTTGTCGAGATCATTGTGGAAGATCTTGACTGGCCTGCACAGAGGCCTGACCTCAACCCCATCGAACACCTTTGGGATGAATTGGAATGCCGACTGCGAGCCAGGCCTAATCGCCCAACATCAGTGCCCGACCTCACGTCTCTGGAACTCATTACCATCCCAACTCAGAAACATCGAATCATTTTCCCATTCCAAATCACAACTCAAAACACACCTGTTTAAAACTGCCTATCTCACTTGACGTCAATTGCTCTGCTTCTTTTGTTGTTTTTAATGCTGTTCTATGCTTTTAAATGTCTTACGGTGTCCTTGAGTGTCGAGAAAGGGGCCTTAAATAAAATGTATTATTATTTAATGCTCCTGTGGCTGAATGGAAGCAAGTCCCCGCAGCAATGTTCCAACATCTAGTGGAAAGCCTTCCCAGAAGAGTGGAGGCTGTTGTAGCCGCAAAGGGGGGCCAACTCCATTGTAATGCCCATGATTTTGTAACGAGATGTTCGACTAGCAGGTGTCCATATAATTTGGGTAATTTAATGCATGTATAGATGCATGGCAGTTTGCCTTTCGGTTTGTGTGTGTGTGTGCGTGTGTGTTTGGACGTGCATGTCTGTGCACGTGTGTGCATGTTCTGTGTCTGTTGGTTGGCTGTCAGGTCATTGACAAGAAAATGGTATGCTCTCTTTCATCCTGTGGTCAAATGACAAGGACTAAGAAGACATTGATAGCTCCAGAGGGCACACGCGGTCCTTACTGAAAGACATGCATTTATTCTAATGACTTGGTGAAGGGAAACAGACACACAACATGAGACAGAGAGTCATTGAAGTGGAACTGGTCTGTCTCCTAGTGAATTACAGTATGTTTAAACTGTCATTGTTGATAACGGTCTGTAGCACACAGTTGTCACAACTTGACAGGCAAATGGTTGGTGCTTCATGTGCAAGTTTCGGTGAGAATAAGAACAAAGTAACCTTCTCAATAGCGTAGTTTGTGGTATTCATCATTATATAGTTTTCTTGAAATTGAATTGAATTCTTGATTTAGTTGTGAGCAATGTTGGCAAAATGTCGGATTTTTGGGAGGGGTTTCTGTTTTCAGTTGTATTATGCTTTAGGCTGTACATTTTTCCGGTACATTCTTTATGAATCTCTGATTCCGTAATGATATGTCAGGAGGTGAGTTCTCCAGACGTGCTGTAGAATTCATTCAATGCCTCTTAATTAATTGCATGTTTAATATTTCTGCTCTCCAACAGTTGGTGCACTAGCACCTTCATTGAACATCAAACGTGACATTTAGCCTCGCTAACCAACCACATGTCGTGTAGTTCAAACGAATGGAGAAGCGGCGTGTACCGTCAAGTTGATGGTCTGAGAAAAAGGTCCTAAAGACAGATTTAGATACAAGTCTCTGTGCAAAGCATTTCATAACTGTCTAAATAGAGTTAATATATATATATAAAACATTTTAACTTAAGCTATAGGCAGGTCTCACTCAACTCTTTGGAAAAAAATTCATATGCATGACACCATGGATTTTGTTCTAAGACACTGAGAAATAGTCTGTCAGAGGGGAGATAGCTTGAGTCTGTCTGGATATTTGAGCTGCTGTCTATCTACCCAGTAAGCCCCTTCACTCGACAGAAAGGCTGTCTGCCACCGATATTACTCTAACTGCTTCAGCTACTCACTGAATAAACTACCCACACAGTATCAAACACTACATACTTGTATAGACTCACTAACGTCACAGAAGGCCCAGACTTTGATTCACACACCATAGACCAGGGTTCCCCAACTGGTGGCCTGCCGCCCGAACTTGGCCCGCGGGGGGGTTTATTTGGCCTAAGTTTTCAGATTATTATTATTTTAATTAAAAAAGATATATTTTCACTGTTGGACATAAAAGACTGTAAAAACACCATGAAATCAGCTCCAAGTGGTGTTATATCTGTTTGGGCTTCTTGCGGTCAATTTGCATTCTACAAATTATTTGTAATTATGTTTCGGCCCCTTGACCATCCGCTCAAGAAAAATAAAGAAATAAAATTGTCCCACGGCTGAATCTAGTTGATGATCCCTGCCATAGACTCACTGTAATGTCACAGAAACCAAACTCAACACTAACAGCCATACATTACAATACAAACTACAGTTCTGTCATAAACCATTTCCAATTTACATGGACACGGACACTGAATCAGACATATAATATAGAAATTATTAGTATTATAGGCATAGGTAGACACTAACAGGTAATTATCAGTAACAGTATTGTTAAACGTTCACAGACCACCAACTCGCTACTACTGATCACAGGTATACAGGTGTTGTTGCCTGGCTACCCAGCCACGTCATTCCTGTCAACTCTTCTCCAACATAAATCTGGATTTGCCACCCTCTCTGACGATGTCTAGAATGGAAACACATTTAGACTGTTCTGATTGGTCCCAGAAACCTATGGGTTGGGCCAGAGTAGGGCTGTTTTGGTAACCATATTACTGCCACATAATCTCCTCTTATGCACTCTGGACATGGTTGGCAGTACCTAACTCCCTAACAACCATCAGGTCCTAATGGCCTGGTAGTCAGGGCTCTACTGTCCCTCTAACCACTCTGACATCAATGCAAATGCTATCGAAAATCACATCAAACACATAATCAAAACAGTAGGCATATCTTACTTTTAAAACTCACCTCACTGAGTGCAAAACATGTTCATTGTACATGTTTCAAAGCCTAATACAACGAAATGTACAGCGCTTTCTAAGGTGATGATTCATTCAAAACACCTATTAGAGTTCCTGCATAGCCCCAAAGCCACCCAAAAAACAGAATTCTGATTGTTCCGTTATACAATAAATAGCCTACAGCATATTACGCATGGCAGAAAAACAAAACAAAACGAAATTAAAATGTCTTTGGTCTCTAGCCTATGCTCCAAAATTAAACAAATTCTAGTAGTCACCTAGGAGTGAGGACTGTATTATTATTCATACTGATGGCCTGGTTACCTTATGCTGAGCTCCAGACGTTATATCCATGAGTCTGGGAGAGTCTGGGAAAGCCATAGGCGATGCTGTTGGTTCATTGATTGTGCAGGGAGGCTTACAGTCAGCTTACATTTAGTGAATTTGTATTTGATTTTGAATAGCCTAGTAATAAGGAATTTCTGCATTAATTAGGTGACACATTACCTTTAGTTATACAGGATATCTCACCACCATGCGTTTCCATCTCCTCCTCTCTCTCCTTTATTCCTTTCTAGAGCGCGCAGACGGGCTGTCAACAGTTGTGAAAACATGCTACTATCGATGTTCACAAACAGATTTCCCTTGGTTTTCCAAATTAAGCACTGGGTAGCTGCAGGAACAAGGTTCTTGAGCCCATGGCATACAGAGTTTGGGCGGAATATCACCTGTCGGGGCAGAGAGTGGAACGAAACAAGTGTTCCTATATGTGTTTCTCAGCTACAAAGCATGATCAGCTTTGATACACTGATTGGTTAGATTTGTTAGAGATTATCCAAACGCTGATGAATTTGTTTTGTACCAACGCCCCTCATTTTTTAAAAGTCACACAAACAACTTCTAGGATGTCAGTTTCAGGCTGAACGTATGGAGCGATCGCTAGAGCAGAGGGATTCAAATAACGGTGAGTCGTCAGGCAACAGGTGTACCTCATCAGTCTCACAATCATATTCCACAGTCCATGGACCACAACGTCACCTTTTCCACGTTCACTATCAGAACAGTCTTGGAACTGCATCTGTAATCAATAAGATAACCATCCACCCACAAAGCTACAATAGGCTACGCTACATGACGTATATATAATCATATTCTATGTCGTGGACAACCCCTATGGAATTGTGCATGCTAGCGATTCTCAAATCAAGGATGTGCATACGGAAGTAAGAAACCCTACCATGTTATACTATGAGGACAGCTCCTCTGTTGTTGAGTGAGCTAGTTGTGCTTCTAGTGTATCTAATCAATCAATAACTATGAGGCATCAACTGATCATTCATCTTAAAAGGGCCCATTTATGGTTCAGTGTAAAGTGGGTAGTTAAGCTGCCTAAAGAGCCTAAAACCCACACTAAAGGATCCACTTAGCTGTGGGTAAAAGATAGATAGTATATGAGGAATGGGAATAAAGAGGCGTAACCCAGGGATGGGCAACTGGCGGCCATATGTGGCCCTCGGCCCACCTTTTGTAGGGACCAACAAAAAACGCACAAAAAAGAATAATAAATAGGTCAAAACTGCGAACATTTGTGTGGAAATTGTATAAAATTAGGTGTAAAACTGTCAAACAAATTATTAGCCCCTTGGCTAAATGAGTATAATTCCATGAAATGAGTTATAGAATGTTCTCTCCGCCCCATGGCAAAATGTGTAGAATTGCAGCAAACTTGCTTTCAACTGCAACATTAAAAATACTCTCTCTCTCTCTCTCTCTCTCTCTCTCTCTTTCTCTTCTCCTCTATCCCTTTTTGAAAACGTCAAAAAGATTTTCCTGATTCACTTCAATTAACAGGATTGTTTATAATTCATTATTCAATTATTACTTGACAACTCCTTCTGGCTGCATTACATCCGTGATTGGGAGTCCCATAGGGCGGCGCACAATTGGCCCAGTGTCGTCTGGGATAGGCCGTCATTGTAGATAAGAATTTGTTCTTAACTGACTTGCCTACTTAAATAAAGGTTAAAAAAATATAATTTCAACCAAATGTAAACTAGATGTTGAGCTGAAGTCTGTGCCCAGTGGGAAGGTGTGTTCGTACAAAAAAATTCTCTGAACCTTTTGTATGCCAGTTTCTACTGTAGGTTGGTATTTATCCATTTTGAACTGTGAAATTGTGCGTATCTCCAAGCCCAGCTCAGACTATGCGTTATGCACAACTTCTAGTGGTTGATCAATTGTATTACAAGAAAATATTATTTTTTGGGGAAATGGAGGTGTTTGACGCATGGTATAATGGTTGACTAATAAGAACATAAAATGGGTAGCCTACAGCTCTGAGATAGGCACCACATCACAATTAATCTCAAAGACAGGAGATAATAATAATCAACAATAATCAAACATAATCATCTATTGATAAACAAAATATTGAACAACAATTAGTCTTTTACATAGAATTGTGGGCTGTAGAATTTACATATACATTGTTTGAATAGACAATAAATCATACAAAATAGCCTCATAACATCAAAGATCCACCACCGTATTTGACCATGGGTATGACGTACTTTTCTGCAGACGATTCTGTTTTTCAACGCCAAACTCACTACAGGTGTATGTGGCCAAAGAGCTCTATGTTCATCAACTGACCGTAGCGCCGGTTCCAATCCAAGCGCCAACGCCGTTGATCAAACTCCAGGCGGTGCTACGGTCAGATGCCATGAACATAGAGCTCTCTGGCCACGCACGCCAGTGGTGGGTTTGGCGTTGTAAAACAGAAGCGTCTGCAGAAAAGTACCTCACACCTACAGTAATATATGATTGTGGATCTTTGATGATCTTATTTATTTCATACAGTCTTTTTTGCTCCTCTTTATCAAGGGTGCCAAATAGTTATAGACTTTACTGTACGTAATGTAACCATATAGTGAAAATCTAATGTTTTCCTGGAAGCATGGGAGAGGAGAGACTCCGTATTCAGGTAACTGAGTACTGTCAGAGTCCTCATAGGAGAGGAGAGACTCACCGTATCCAGGTAACTGAGTACTGAGTCCCATCCCAGTCAGCCTGTTCAAGTCCTCCGTTCTCTCCCTCTCCAGGATGGATTGATAGATAAAAATGTGATAGACCTGTGGAGAACTGTCTTTCGTCTCACTTTGTCCATTATCCACTATCTTTTAGCAGTCCACTTATCCATAGCACTCACCATTTCTCAGTGTTGCTGTTGCTGCTCTCTACCGCTCTCTGCTCTTTCTCTCTCTCTCTCTCTCTCTCTCTCTCTCTCTCTCTCTCTCTCTCTTTGAGGATCTCGAGGCTTGCATACTCATGCGCTCTTCTCGCTCTCTCTCTCTCTGTCTCTCTCTCTCTGTCTCTCACCATCCCTCAAGTCTCTACTCCTTTATCTCTCTCTCTCTCGCGGTCTCTCTCTCTCGCGGTCTCTCTCTCTCGTCGGTCTCTCTCTCTCTCTCTCCTTCTGTGCACTCTGCACCCTTCTGTCCTCTTTAGACTCTCTTCTCTCTGTGTGTATGTGGGAAAAATTATTGTGTCCCTATGCCTTATACAGTTCACTCTCCCCAACCCAAGGTACTCTTAGAAGATAGGCTACATTTTGAACATCAACAAGATGTCTTGAATGTCAATTGTTGCAATGTAGGCCTATTGCTTTCTTAATGCTTAATTCAAGAAACAGGAAAATTAAGTAAAAGTTTTAGAGTGCAAAACACATATTTTCTACTTTTAATTAATGACAAAATCTGTTCTACACACCAACCAAAGACAACACTATTGAATTATCTCTTGTTTTAAACCTTCTCTGCCACCTTAAAACACTGCCTCTGAGCCTCCATGAGTGGCGCAGCGGTCTAAGGCACTGCAGTGCTTGAGGCATCACTACAGATCCGGATATGATCCTGGGCTGTGTCGCAGCCGGCCACGACCGGGAGACCCATGAGGCGATGCACAATTGGCCCAGTGTCGTCCGGGTTAGGGGAGGGTTTGGCCGGCCGGGATGTCCTTGGCTCTAGCGACTCCTGTGTCGGGCCGGGCATATGCACGATAACATGGTCACCATTTGTACGGTGTTCTTCTGACACATTGGTGCGGCTGGCTTCCGGGTTAAGCTAGCAGTGATAGATGTGCAGATGAGGATGTGCAAATACTGGTGTGCAAAAGAGCAGAAAAACAAAAACAAATATGGGGATGAGGTGAAGAAATGTGTTGGCCTATTTTGTCACTTGCAAAAAAAAAGAAAGAAAATTTGACTGACCATCAAAGTTTCTGTCATGTCCATGATGTTTGTTTGAAAGGTAAAACCTTTATCTGTGCTGACTCTCCCTGTGAATCCACATCACACACTAGGTGTCCTAACACCACCTTGAAAGTGTCAAAGAATGTCTACTCTTTTGAAATGCTATTTATTTTGGGGAGTTACATTTCACTTTGACTGGCATTTCAAATGTTCTTGGGTTGGAGTTATGGGTTCTCGGTATGGGTCAATCCCCTCCTCCCTGCCCACTCTAGTCTATCCACTTTGAAGTAGTAGTAGCACCCCACTCACATCCAACAGCAGGAACACTTCCATCAGTATACAGTTTTAAGTAGCAGTAGAGAGAGAGCTCAGAAACAACTCAAACACACACACACACACACTCCAGGAATATGGGCCTTCATCCGGTCCCCTTCTGCCTTTCCCCAGACCGGGCTAAAGGCCTAACTGGAACCTCAGTGGCTGGTGACTCAGAGATAATACTGGAGCCCAGTGGACCAGACAGGTGAGACCAGGTGAGACGAAGAAACAAGATCAATACGAGTTGAGCTGAAATAACCTGGCCAGAGAGAGGGAGAACCACAGTGCAGTAAAGTAGTCCTCCTCACCAACCCACCCAGCAACATCCAATTAAAGTGAACGAGCACCAGAGCAGAAACGCTGAGTGACAAGACGGGAGTCCAGAATGCTAAGTTGAAGCTGTGTGTCATCGTTACGCCACCGTCGGTGTCGGGACCTACTCTCTCGCTAATGATGCAGTCTCAGCGTGCCGCCACATTAGAGGAACGGTCTCGCTCAGTTAGAAGCAGACCTTTTCCTGGAGGATCATACCACCCACCCCTAGGTCTCAGCTATTTTCAACTCATGCATATTATATTTCAGTCCGACGGGAATCTTTACAGAGTATCATTTGAGGTTGTGGACTTGACCGGCTTTGAAGTTTGGTTTAGACTTAAAAGTCGGCGTGGGAGTGATGTCATGTCTCAACCACTTAACCCTCAGATTCAAGTTAAAGGCCTTCCATTTTGTGTGGGATCCAAAGTAATAGAGCAGTGGCTGCCATATCATATCAAATAAAATGTTATTGGCCACATACACGTGATTAGCAGATGTTATTGCTGGTGTAGCAAAATGCTTGTGCTTCTAGCTCCGACAGTGCAGTAATATCTAACAAGTAATATTTAACAAATTACACAACATATACCAAATACACACAAATCTAAGTAGGAATGAATTAAGACTATATACAGTCGTGGCCAAAAGTTTTGAGAATGACACAAATATTAATGTTCACGAAGTCTGCTGCCTCAATTTGTATGATGGCAATTTGCATATACTCCAGAATGTCATGAAGAGTGATCAGATGAATTGCAAATAATTGCAAAGTCCCTCTTTGCCATGCAAATTAACTGAATCCCCCAACAACATTTCCACTGCATTATAGCCCTGCCACAAAAGGACCAGCTGACATCATGTCAGTGATTCTCTCATTAACACAGGTGTGAGTGTTGATGAGGACAAGGCTGGAGATCACTCTGTCATGCTGATTGAGTTCGAATAACAGACTGGAAGCTTCAAAAAGAGGGTGGTGCTTGGAATCATTGTTCTTCTTCTGTCAATAATGGTTACCTGCAAGGAAACACGTGCCGTCATCATTGCTTTGCATAAAAAGGGCTTCACAGGCAAGGATATTGCTGCCAGTAAGATTGCACCTAAATCAACCATTTATCGGTTCATCAAGAACTTCAAGGAGAGTGGTTCAATTGTTGTGAAGAAGGCTTCAGGGCACCCAAGAAAGTCCAGCAAGCGCCAGGACCGTCTCCTAAAGTTTATTCAGCGGCGGGATTGGGGCACCACCAGTATAGACCTTGCTCAGGAATGGCAGCAGGCAGGTGTGAGTGCATCTGCACACACAGTGAGGCGAAGACTTTTGGAGGTTGGCCTGGTGTCAAGAAGGGCAGCAAAAAACTTCTCTCCAGGAAAAACATCAGGGATAGACTGATATTCTGCAAAAGATACAGGGATTGGACTGCTGAGGACAGGGGTAAAGTCATTTTCTCTGATGAATCCCCTTTCCGATTGCTTGGGGCATCCGGAAAAAAGATTGTCCGGAGAAGACAAGGTCAGCACTACCATCAGTCCTGTGTCATGCCAACAGTAAAGCATCCTGAGACCATTCATGTGTGGGGTTGCTTCTCAGCCAAGGGAGTGGGCTCACTCACAATTTTGCCTAAGAACACAGCCACGAATAAAGAATGGTACCAACACATCCTCCGAGAGCAACTTCTCCAACCATCCAGGAACAGTTTGGTGACGAACAATGCCTTTTCCAGCATGATGGAGAACCTTGCCAAAAGTGATAACTAAGTGGCTCTGGGAACTAAACATCAATATTTTGGGTCCATGGCCAGGAAACTCCCCAGACCTTTATCCCATTGAGAACTTGTGGTCAATTCTAAAGAGGCTGGTGGACAAACAAAAACCCACAAATTCTGACAAACTCCAAGCATTGATTATGCAAGAATGGGCTGCCATCAGTCAGGTTGTGGCCCAGAAGTTAATTGACAGCATGCCAGGGCGGATTGCAGAGGTCTTGAAAAAGAAGGGTCAACACTGCAAATATTGACTCTTTGCAACTTCATGTAATTGTCAATAAAAGCCTTTGACACTTATGAAATGCTTGTAAATTTACTTCAGTATTCCATAGTAACATCTGACAAAAATATCTAAAGACACTGAAGCAGCAAACGTTGTGGAAATGTATATTTGTGTCATTCTCAAAACTTTTGGCCACGACTGTACATATGGATGAGCGATGTCAGAGCGGAACGGACTAAGATACAGTAGAATAGTATAGAAAACAGCATATACATATGAAAAGTAATGCAAGATATGTTAACATTATTAAGTTAACCTCTCAGGGATTGCTGGGGCGCTAGCGCCTCAATCCCGACACTACCAGGTGAAATGTAAGGCGCCAAATTCAAAATCCAAAAGTTAAATTATTAAACATCCACCAATATACAAGTGTTCCATACTCATCAAAAGCTCTGTTTCTTGGCAATATCACAGCGTTGTCAGATTTCAAAAAGGCTTTACGGCGAAAGCAGCACATTTGATTGTTTGAGGGTAGCACCTCACATATTTTTCCCATAGCCATGAATCGATTAGCCATCATGGCACACACATAACACATTTCACAGCAAAACAAATCAATTACCTGTTGAAGAACTTCTGCTGAGGTCATCCTAAGTGTCCAACGAAGACAATCCATGGTTCTTTTGTTAGAAAAAGTAATGTATTTTATCCATAAATCTCCATTTGGTTCAGCGTTATAATCAGAAACGACAGCTTCCACTCCTCCATTGAAACGTGACGCAAACTCGCTCATCTTATACCTATAAACTTGTCCAAGAACAATCAAACATAGTTTTAAATGTATCCTTAGGAACACTTTTACGTATATTTACTATTATAAATCAACCGGAATATAAACTGATCGATAAAGACGGTAAAAAGACACTGCGCGCGCTTTGTCGGGAACGCCCACTGGGTACTGTTTACATAAAAAGGTCACTTCCTGGTTTGCTCTTCTTCTCTGGTCTAATTCATCCAAATTGAAAATTTACACTGTCTCGAGACTGTTGACATCTAAAGGAAGCGATGGGTACTGCATTCATATGCCCTTATATGGTCATTTTCATGAGGGAGGGGTTCCATTTGAGCAATGTGTCAAAATCCCTTTTTCCAGGACAGAAATTCCTCCGGGTTTCGCCTGCCATATGCGTTCTGTTTCACTCACAGACAAATGGTTAACACTTTTTGAAAATTCAGAGTGTTTCCTATCCAATGGTAATAAATATGTGCATATCCTAAGTTTTATGAAAACTCCTTGAGGTGAGATCTTGCATGGAGCCCCAGGCCGAGGGAGATTGACAGTTATTTTGTGTTTCTTCCATTTGCGAATAATCGCACCAACTGTTGTCACCTTCTCACCAAGCTGCTTTGCGATGGTCATGTAGCCCATTCCAGCCTTGTGTAGGTCTACAATCTTGTCCCTGACATCCTTGGAGAGCTCTTTGGTCTTGGCCACGGTGGAGAGTTTGGAATCTGATTGATTGATTGCTTCTGTGGACAGGTGTCTTTTATACAGGTAACAAGGTGAGATTAGGAGCACTCCCTTTAAGAGTGTGCTCCTAATCTCAGCTCGTTACCTGTATAAAAGACACCTGGGAGCCAGACATCTTTCTGATTGAGAGGGGGTCAAATACTTATTTCCCTCATTAAAATGCAAATCAATTTATAACAATTTTCACATGCGTTTTTCTGCGTTTTTTGTTGTTATTCTGTCTCTCACTGTTCAAATAAACCTACCATTAAAATTATAGACTGATCATTTATTTGTCAGTGGGAAAACGTACAAAATCAGCAAGGGAACAAATACTTTTTTCCCTCACTGTACATATGAGATGAGTAATGCCAGATATGTAAACATTGTTAAAAACTCAAGCTCCAGAATTTGGAGATTTACTCACTCCACCATCTTCTCAGACCTCCTGAGCCACCAGACAGCTAGGTCTCACTTGAAGCAGCAGCCAGGTCTTCTGATTTGTATCCATTCGTTTAGAAGTATATCTCTGCGAGGGTTTTGGAGATTAAATTCAAAGATTCGGGGGCTGTTTGGATGTGTATTTAGGTGGATTTATAGCAAACAAAGCCTCTAACACTCAGAATCTTGGTTTATCATCCCTCACTCTTGAGTTTTTCCTCTCTTCCCCTCAGAGTTGACTCCCTTCCTGGTGCCCTTTCAAAACTGCAGAAACCTAATTGACCCTCTCTCTGTGTGTGGACCACCCCACTCCAGGCAGAAGATGATTCACAAAATGAGCAGTCCAAAAATAGCTGCTGGAGCCAGCCATGGATGTGTACAGTACTCTGGGATGTATGTGTTTGAAGCAATGCCAGAACATTGGAAAATTGGAAATTATGTTCAGATAATTGAAGTACCATTTTGATGTTCATAAATTTCAATTGTCCGTTCAGTGGCCCTAATAACAGATAACTGAACCCACAGAATTTCCAGAAATCTCACCATGACTTGATTTTCTTTTTACATACTAACGTGAAACTTCAAGACACTTGACAGGTAACCTATTATTATTATCAGGTCTATTTCTGTTTACCATAGGCTGTGTGCATCCCAAATTGCAACCTATTCCCTAAACCTTGCGCTACTTTTTACCAGAGCCCTATGTGTGTTCATATCATGATTGGATTTTCAAAAAGTAATCAACGTAAGGGAATTGTTTATTTATTTTTTTACTTTTAACCTAAAAAAGTCCAATGACAATGTGCCCTTTTTTCCTTGATTTCATGTTGAATTCACGTTATTTGACAACTCAACTAAATGTAAATCGAAACTAAACGTTAAACTGACATCTGTGCCCAGTGTGACAGCGTTGACAGTATTGAACGAAAACTTCAGGCAGAGGAGACAACTGCTTGATTACGTATTATGGAGGTAATTGCCATGGGGCGACGCTTGTGCACCATCTGAATGGCGATTATCTAGCCTACTTAGTCCCTTGCATATACATGGTTTGTATAGTTCACAGCTACATACACACTGTTATTTTTGTTGATGTTATTTTTACCTTGTCTTCACATCTGCATGATGAGCAGCATGAACCACTGTCCCAAAAATAATATATCTTGTTTTGCACATTGTGTATGTGTACACCCCACTGGACATCCTGCTGCAGACTTCCAGTGCTATTTTCATATAACTGGGAAGAATAATGATCATAATATTGATAAATGCCATTTGTTTATCACTTTTCATGCAAGCAATTGTTGACCAAAGTGCTATACAAATTAACACTGAAGAAAGCATGTGTCCAATGGGGGTTGAAATTGACTTCTCGCAGGTTTAGTTTGTACCCGTTCACTTTGAACTGTCGCTAACCCAGTACAGGAGAGACTTAGTTAGAAATGTCAGCAGTCCAATTCTCTTTGACTACGTCAATTTGAAGACAAACGCAAAAGGGCACTTCACTTTTCACAACACAGCTCTTTTCTTATTATGTCACTTACAGATATAAATGGTCTCATTACCACTCGATCTCAGCAGAGGAAGAATTAACTGAACGTTTTTAGAGATTTCATGGTAGTGGAAAGTTTTACTCTGAATTGAGCCCCTTTTGTCTAACTACTCTTTAACAGTTTTTCTTGAGAACTCAATTTACTTGAGTGCACAAATTATATTAGATTTCGTGGTAGTGGAAAGCTATGTTCGGAATTCCATACAAGACCCTTTTGTACAGCAATTCTTCAACATTTATTCTTGAGAACTCAATTTACTTGAGTGCACAACTTCTGGTATTTTTTTCTGTGGGCACTCCAAAGTTAGGAATGCACAAATCTGGTGGATTTTTTTTTTTTGTCATCCAGAGTTCGAGGCCTTTCTAGCAATCAACTGAGCGCTCTGACTAGGTCATTGTGGGTCAAATGATGGTCCACTTCTGCCACCAACGCACCCACCTAGACCAGACATGATGGACACTAAGTCTGACAGCGTAGATTCTGTGAAATATTGACTTTTCTCCAACACCATGAGAGATGTGTACAGTGAGGGAAAAAAGTATTTGATCCCCTGCTGATTTTGTAAGGTTGCCCACTGACAAAGAAATTATCAGTCTATAATTTTAATGGTAGGTGTATTTGAACAGTGAGAGACAGAATAACAACAAACAAATCCAGAGAAACGCATGTGAAAAATGTTATAAATTGATTTGCATTTTAATATTCCAGTATTCACTAGAATACAATATAAGGATATATCAACAAAACAATATTAAAAAGCAGTAACATAATAAACACTGCTATAAAAATAGTATATTGCATTGACAAAATCACAAATTTGAGTTATAACAGTAAGAAACTAACTTTTGAGCTCCACAAGGGGGCAAGGCAGGGCAGAACAGAGCTATGCTGAATAGACCAAATAAACAAACCATGGTCATATTTTTTTTTTATTTAACTAGGCAAGTAATTTAACAACAAATTATTATTTACAATGACAGCCTCCACCCGCCAAACTCAGACAACGCTAGGCCAATTGTGCGCCGCCCTATGGGACCCAATCACAGCCGGTTGTGATACAGCCTGGATCCAAACCAGGGTGTCTGTAGTGACACCTCTAGCACTGAGATGCAGTGTCGTAGACCGCTGCGCCACTTGGGAGTCATAAGGCTAGGGTAGCTTCAAAATACAACACAAGCTAATACTTCTCTGATAAAATTAGCATTGTTTTACAGAGCTAATAGAAGAATGTAGCTAGCTACATAAGCAGGATTGAATATAACACCATAAAGGTTTTTATTTATTTATTTTTATTTAACCTTTATTTAACCAGGTAGGCTAGTTGTGGACAAGTTCTCATTTACAACTGCGACCTGGCCAAGATAAAGCACAGCAGTTTGATACATACAACAAAGAGTTACACATGGAATACACAGACATACAGCCAAAAATACAGTAGAAAAATGAAAAAAAAAAAAAAATGAGTCAATATACAGTGAGTGCAAATGAGGTAAGATAAGGGAGGTAGGGCAATAAATAGGCCATGGTGGAGAGGTAATTGCAATATAGCAATTAAACACTGGAATGGTAGATGTGCAGAAGATAAATGTGCAAGTTACTGGTGTGCAAAGGAGCAAGATAAATAAATAAATACAGTATGGGGATGAGGTAGTAGGATGGGCTGTTTACAGATGGGCTATGTACAGGTGCAGAGATCTGTGAGCCACACTGACAGCTGGTGCTTAAAGCTAGTGAGGGAGATATGAGTCTCCAGCTTCAGTGATTTTTGTAGTTCGTTCCAGTCAGGGCAGGTTATGAAATGAGTAACTTTACCTCGCGTGTCCACGGTTATAAGGAATATACACAAATATATTATGCTCCATACATACAGTGAGCTACTGTAGAAACGGCATAACAAGACATACAGAAACTATTAAAACTAACTTAATAAGGCACTTACTTTGATGGAAACGCAGCCTGGATTTGAAGCAGGGAGTCTGTAGTGACACCTCTAGCACTGAGGTGCTGTGCCTTTAACCGCTGCACCACTTGGGAGTCATAAGGCTAGGGTAGCTTCAAAATACAACACAAGCTAATACTTCTCTGACGCAATTAGCATTGTTTTACAGAGCTAATAGAAGAATGTAGCTAGCTACATAAGCACAACTGAATATAACACCATAAAGGTTATGAAATGAGTAACGTTACCTTGCGTGTGCCCGCGGTTATAAGGAATATACACACATATATTATATTCCATACATACAGTAAGCTACAATAGAAACGACATGCACAAACTAATACAATGTGATAAGGCACTTACTTTTATAGAAACTTACACATTTTCAAAGTTATTCTTAATAATGAAAACAACAATGACTGCGATGCGGGCAACAGATGGAAAATGTGAACACGTGTGCAGATCCTGTTCTGGTGGGAGATGCGCAAATGTCTGCTGACTTGAACTGCACAAGCAATTGGGAAGTCCTTGGGGAATTTTGTCCGGGTCAGAAATGTCCCAAAAATGTATTGTCCGCAAAAGTAAAAAGGACCATTTGTATGTGAATGAATGAGGAGGCGGAACACACCTCAATTTCAAACTGTTCTTAGAAAATAAAAACTTGTTAGAAAATCATTTGAAATTGAAGTTGAAACAGCCTATAAATAAAACAGACCAAGTTCCTTGGTTTGAGGGCAGCGCGGAAAAAATATACTGTTGCGTAACAATCACATTCTGGAATGGAGAGAACGTTCTAACATCACATGCATAAAAAAACTCACGCTGGGGCGACCATTAGAGATATTTGGAACTCACGCATGAAAGGGTTAAAGGTCTTACTCACATTGGCTGCGGAGAGAGTGATCACACAGTCTTCCGGAACAGCTGGTGCTCTCATGCATGTTTCAGTGTTATTTGACTCGAAGCGAGCGTGGAAGTAGTTTAGCCCGTCTGGTAAGCTCGTGTCACTGGGCAGCTCTCGGCTGTGCTTCCCTTTGTAGTCTGTAATGGTTTGCAAGCCATGCCACATCTGACGAGCATCAGAGCCGGTGTAGTACGATTCGATCTTAGTCGTGTATTGACGCTTTACCTGTTTGATGGTCGTCGGAGGGCATAGTGGGATTTCTTATTAGCTTCCGGGTTAGAGTCCCGCTCCTTGAAAGCGGCAGTTCTAGCCTTTAGCTCAGTGCGGAACCTTTAACTCATTTTGTCACAGATAAGACATTTAGCTCGTTTAGTATAGTCCATTTGTAACTCCACTCACTACCTGTAGCTTTATAGTCCGTTTGTAACTCCACTCACTACCTGTAGCTTTATAGTCCGTTTGTAACTCCACTCACTACCTGTAGCTTTATAGTCCGTTTGTAACTCCACTCACTACCTGTAGCTTTATAGTCCATTTGTAACTCCACTCACTACCTGTAGCTTTATAGTCCGTTTGTAACTCCACTCACTACCTGTAGCTTTATAGTCCGTTTGTAACTCCAATCACTACCTGTAGCTTTATAGTCCGTTTGTAACTCCACTCACTACCTGTAGCTTTATAGTCCGTTTGTAACTCCACTCACTACCTGTAGCTTTATAGTCCGTTTGTAACTCCACTCACTACCTGTAGCTTTATAGTCCGTTTGTAACTCCACTCACTACCTGTAGCTTTATAGTCCGTTTGTAACTCCACTCACTACCTGTAGCTTTATAGTCCGTTTGTAACTCCACTCACTACCTGTAGCTTTATAGTCCGTTTGTAACTCCACTCACTACCTGTAGCTTTATAGTCCGTTTGTAACTCCACTCACTACCTGTAGCTTTATAGTCCGTTTGTAACTCCACTCACTACCTGTAGCTTTATAGTCCGTTTGTAACTCCACTCACTACCTGTAGCTTTATAGTCCGTTTGTAACTCCACTCACTACCTGTAGCTTTATAGTCCGTTTTGTTTGTTAACGTTCTGGTTGGTAGCTGACACTAACGTTAGCACTGTCATGAAAAGGGGCATGAGGGAAGCCCTACAATATTAGGTTTTTCTAAGTAGTGATAACGCTTGGGAGCAAGCAATGTTGTACGTTTCTTAAATGTAGTTTTGTAATTGACTGAAACAAGCAAACAACAAGAAAATTGCATTTGAAAAATGTCAATGTTTTTGCTGTGAGCCAATTGTGTAACCAAGGTAACCACAGGTTATATTCGCCACGACTAGGACTATGGGGTTATTTTCTGCATGTGCATCAATGATGGACTTGAAAGGGAGAGAGATACAGTGCCTCATCAGGCTTTATTTTCTGCATTAGAGCTACAACCAAATTCAAAGATATAGCCTACTTGTTAAACAAAATCTCTTTCTCTGAGCAATTGTATTAGTATAAAATAATTTCCCAATTATTTTTTGCATACAATATAGCTCAGATTTTTGAATTATTTAATTCATACAGTCATTTTTCCTTTTCTTTATCAAGGGTGTCAATAATTTCGGACACCCTCTATGTGAAGTAATTTAGTTATTTTAAATATAACAAAGAAATTGACTTTTGTAGAGTTTTTGGATAAAAGACGAAAATACAGTCTGTGGTAAACACAGGCTTAAGAGATCTTGGCAGTGTTAAAATGTGTGTGTGTGGGGGGTGTAGGTAACAGACACAGAGGGTACACATGTGTCATCTATGTATTACTATCTGTGTAGGGTTGAAGGAGGGTTCATGAAGAGAGTGTTACAGTGTGTTGGGGTAAATTGGCGATGGCATTTGTCTATTGTTTCAGTTGTTTTGTTTGGCGTTCAATTGCATTCGTTTCTGAAGTGTTGGTGTGCTCTACTGTTGAAGTTTAGGCTGCCGTACTTTCTGTGAACAGTTTCAAAGAAGTGACTGTGTGTGGAGTCAGAAGAATGCTGGTGGCGTGTGCGTGTGTGTGTTCTGGACACGTGCATGCGTGTGTTCTGGAGTTAAGACTCAGAAGGGAAGGGAAAGCTGATGTGTGTGTCCGTACCGTCTGCATTCCTCCCTCTCCGCATCGCCGGAGTGATGCCCTCAATTAATTGATGCCCTCGTTGCCGTGGCAACCACCAACCGATAAGAGAAGCATCATCCTTGGGTACAGTAAATATAGACATTTGTTCCAGCCAGGTCCTCCCCAGCCCCCCAACGATAACCTGACCTAACTTGAAGATAGGCACGTCTAAATGCCATCTCCCGCATTCACCTTGGAGAACGTATTAACGTATTAAGGCGTTGCCAAGGGTTTTCAGATAAAGGGGAACCTGGCACCTGGGCATCTCTATCTGTGTCAGGGGCTTGGAAGTCGTGCTATAGAAGAAAGTGTTCACTAACCTGTAACCGCCCGGTATTTATCATAATTATCAGTATCTGCTAAATGTTAGAGCGTATTTATTATTATGTGTCAGCGGTGGCGGAGATGTGACACGAAGAGCTTGCATGACCTGGAGGAGTCACTGTGTTGCATATATCACTGTATATTATTACTTTAGCTCACTTTTGTGTCACCTAGGTGAGACCTAGAATGACACAGCACAGTAAGGTACCAGACCTGGGTTCAAAATACCATTCAGGGTATTTCAATTACTTTTAAAGGCATTTTGATTTTTTCTATTTGAAAATAAGTAGTTGAATATTGAAATGTATTTTGAAGTACACTGACTTTCAAATACTTCCAATAGAAGTAGTTGATTCAGGCACATTATTTGAAAATACTTAAATTCAAAGGAAATAAGTTTCGATACACATGTATTTGAACACGTTCTGCAATGTACAACAAAACACTTATAATGGATTGATATTGTGCCTTCCTACCTACTGAGGTATTACTCAAAGCGCTTTACATAGTAGAGATGTAGAATATTTTATATTTATTTAAATAGACAAGTCAGTTATGAACAAATTCTTATTTACAATGACAGCTTACACCGGCCAAACCTGGAAGACGCATGGCCAATTTGGCGCCACCCTATGGGACTCCCAATCACAGCAGGTTGCGATACAGCCTGGATTTGAACCAGAGTGTTTGTAGTGATGCCTCAAGTGCTGAGATGCAGTGCCTTAGACCACTGCGCCACTTGGGAGCCCATATTAATTTGAGCCAGTTTGCTACAGCAGAAAAATGTGAATTATTATGTGGATTATAATTAATGGACATTTTTTGTAGGGGTTGATACATTTTTTATTAGGGCAAATCAAGTCTGATATTTTAAAGTGGAAATTACACACTTTGGAAGCCTTTTAAAAACCCTGGATATGCCACAAGTTTGCATTTCCGGCTGTGCAGAAGAATTCTCAACACCAAAAGAGTGATCAAATTAAGATCCTACATCTGCAAGGAGGAAACGCGCCTCATTCAACACCAATGTGTGATGCACGGCAACCATTTTGCGCTCACCACACATCGGCTAGCATGGTGTAAAAGTGAGGAGTACCATAACACAACAAAGCCCAGCCCAGTTCATCAGGTCACTGCTACACGCACATCCCTGGTAGACCTTCTTTGAGGTGTAAATGAGAGTTCACAACTACAACCCAGT
Source organism: Brachymystax lenok tsinlingensis (assembly GCA_030435695.1). Lineage (NCBI taxonomy): Eukaryota > Metazoa > Chordata > Actinopteri > Salmoniformes > Salmonidae > Brachymystax > Brachymystax lenok. Next base: position 18,045,200 of record CM059798.1, read on the forward strand.
ACATGCTTGTTGAATAACAATGCCTTCATCTGTATCCTCTCAACTACAGATCCGTACCATCTGACGTGGCATACACTGTACCCACTGGCAGGTGCGAGTTTCATAAGAAATTCTGGCATTTCCATGTGAATGCAGCGTGACCCCCCCCCCGCCAACCTCCTGACGCGCTACCTGACACGCCTCACACGTCATCATCACAGCACACAGGGAACGCTATCCGGGGCCAGGGTAGGCTTCTCATCATGAATGGTTAATGTCGCCAGCCTGCCTTAGGAAACACACGCCAGGCAATGGGGTTCAAATGCAAAGCAGAAACCTTCAAAATGCAAAACAGAAAGAAGCCTTTTGAAAATGACGGTGGAGAAAGGGAGGAGAGACAGTACACGGGGAGGGGTGATGGCTTTCAGAAAGGCCCAGGGTAGACAGCCATTTAATGGTTATCATTACCATGGCTATAGTCGCAGTGATGATGAGGTCTCTACATCCGTCCTTATGTACAGCACCTCATGTTCCCTGTTGTTATGGTGTTATAGCCTCCTTCATAGTGATGATGAATGAAAGAGGGAGGAGGGTAGATGGAGAGAGAGAAGAGGAGTGAGAGAGAGAGAGAGAGAAAGAGAGTAGATGGAAAGGGGGGGTCAGAGAGGGAGAAATAGGGAAGGAGAGAGACAGAAATATAGAGATAGAGTAAAGTGGAAGGGGATAAAGAGTAAAGTGGAAGGGGATAAAGAGAGAGAGAGAGAGAGAGAGAGAGAGAGAGAGAGAGAGAGAGAGAAAGGGGGAAATATAAGGCTGTATATAGCTATGAAGCAGAGGGCAACAGAAGTGTGGTGTCTCCGTGTGGTGTCTCAGTGTGGTGTCTCAGTGTGGTGTCTCAATGTGGAGTCTCAGTGTGGTGTCTTGGTGTCTAGTGTGGTGTCTCAGTGGGGTGTCTTAGAGTGGTGTCTCAGTGTGGTGTCTCAATGTGGAGTCTCAGTGTTGTGTCTCAGTGTGGTGTCTTGGTGTCTAGTGTGGTGTCTCAGTGTGGTGTCTCAGTGGGGTGTCTCAGTGGGGTGTCTCAGTGTCTCAGTGTGGTGTCTCAGTGTGGTGTCTCAGTGTCTCATTGTGGTGTCTCAGTGTGGTGTCTCAGTGTGGTGTCTCAGTTTGGTGTCTCAGTGTCTCATTGTGGTGTCTCAGTGTGGTGTCTCAGTGGGGTGTCTCAGTGTCTCAGTGTGGTGTCTCAGTGGGGTGTCTCAGTGTCTCATTGTGGTGTCTCAGTGTGGTGTCTCAGTGTGGTGTCTCAGTGTCTCATTGTGATGTCTCAGTGTGGTGTCTCAGTGGGGTGTCTCAGTGGGGTGTCTCAGTGTCTTGGTGTCTAGTGTGGTGTCTCAGTGGGGTGTCTTAGAGTGGTGTCTCAGTGTGGTGTCTCAATGTGGAGTCTCAGTGTTGTGTCTCAGTGTGGTGTCTTGGTGTCTAGTGTGGTGTCTCAGTGTGGTGTCTCAGTGGGGTGTCTCAGTGGGGTGTCTCAGTGTCTCAGTGTGGTGTCTCAGTGTGGTGTCTCAGTGTCTCATTGTGGTGTCTCAGTGTGGTGTCTCAGTGTGGTGTCTCAGTTTGGTGTCTCAGTGTCTCATTGTGGTGTCTCAGTGGGGTGTCTCAGTGTCTCAGTGTGGTGTCTCAGTGGGGTGTCTCAGTGTCTCATTGTGGTGTCTCAGTGTGGTGTCTCAGTGTGGTGTCTCAGTTTGGTGTCTCAGTGTCTCATTGTGATGTCTCAGTGGGGTGTCTCAGTGGGGTGTCTCAGTGGGGTGTCTCAGTGTATTAGTGGGGTGTCTCAGTGTCTCAGTGTGGTGTCTCAGGTTGGTGTCTCAGTGTCTCATTGTGGTGTCTCAGTGTGGTTTCTGAGTGTGGTGTCTCAGTGTGGTGTCTCAGTGGGGTGTCCCTGTCTCAGTGTATTAGCGTGGTGTCTCAGTGTGTTGTCTCAGTGTCTCAGTGTGTTGTCTCAGTGTCTCAGTGTGGTGTCTCAGTGTGGTGTCTCGGTGTCTCAGTTTGGTGTCTCGGTGTCTCAGTGTGGTGTCTCAGTGTGGTGTCTCAGTGTGGTATCTCAGTGTCTCAGTGTGGTGTCTCGGTGTCTCAGTGTGGTGTCTCAGTGTGGTGTCTCGGTGTCTCAGTGTGGTGTCTCAGTGTGGTGTCTCCTCTAGTGTGTCTCCTCTAGCAGTTGGAGAGCTGATTCATGGCTAGTCTCAATGATTGATGGAAATCCTTAAGTGTATCATCTCTGAAATACAGCACACTACTCTTGTGGATTCAAGTCTGTGTGGGGGGGTG